>CM070835.1:21331773-22531773 GCA_036326025.1 Chrosomus eos
TATTTTGGTTTGTTTTATTTTACACGAAATAAAAAACAAAACAAAAACAATAATCGTTCGTGAGATCTAAACCTCACATATTTGATTTGTAGCTATTCGGTTACAATTATTTTGTTATTGTTTCTATTAGCCTGCTGTCCAGATGTGCAAACTACTGAATCATGAGGCCAATTCTGGCTGTTTGTGTGATAGATTATAATATGTTATTAAGCTATTCGTTCTAATTGTATTTGAGAAAAGCAGGAGTGAATGAATAGGCTATTTTTTTAAACATGGTAACTTTAAAGAAATCTGCATTATGAAATGTGAATATATCGAATTGTTGATTAAGTCAAAATATGCGTCTCAAATATATAGGCCTGTATGTGTAAAGAAATGATCTCATCTTTTGTGATTGGATCAATAAGAAGCGTGTCTCGCGCTCTACCGTATTGCAGCTCACCTGTGCAACTGTTACCTGGTCACCCGCATTAGTGAGGATATTTCAGTTTGCCATCTAAATATACACGACAGAAACAGGAAAAAATCTCTTAATGACAACTTAATGACTGAAAAGCGTAATGTAAATGATGATGCCATATTTATCAATTCTGGGAGGGGAAATCATGTCGTGCGCTTTGGATTTTTAAGGAACAAAATACAACAATAAAAATATTAAGTTTACCTATATTTTGATTTTAAGCTTTTATATTTTATCTCTTTAATCATTAGTTATGAACATATTTAAGTTGATGTCTTTGTAAAACTAAAATATGTTCTATTGATTTTAGTTATTTGTTTGTTTTTAATCAATATGAGATTTATTTATTTTTTATTATGCAAAAAAGGATTGTAAATTAAATAAGTAAATAAAGTGTGTCGTGTATACAATTTATGTCTATGGCCTATTTGGTTAAATATAAAACCATCCAGATTATGTTTATTTAATTGTCTTCAGTTTTATTTAATTGTAAAGTGCTTCGTGAGTGCATCAACACAATTTCGTGAAAGTGAAAACTGCTTGTAAATTTGTAAAAACTTGATTGCTTTTATTTTATTGTTGCTTTTGTTTGGTCATCAACTTTGTACAAATGTTACCTTGCTCTAACTTCTTTTGAAAGTGTGAAAAGTTATATAAATAGTCAAATATGAGCCATGGTCAAAATATAGCCGTTTCCTCTCACAACAAGAAGCAATAAAATCAAATAAAGTGTAATTTTAAAGTTATATACTGAAAGCAAAAGCCAATAATAATAATAATAATACAATAAGATATCTTTAAGTCATTCATAAGTAATTAGTTATGCTTTGATATGCTATAAATTAAAACTTTAGTCGGAAAAGACTGTAATTTGTGACAGTAACATATTCAGGTTAACAGTGATGTGATAAAAAAGAAAATGCTTCAAAATGCTGATTCATACATTTTCAGAAAGATATATAATAGTGACAGCCATTTCATTATATCTATATAATGTTTTACATTTTCTTTCTTTTATAATCACTTTGAAAGTTACATATAAATTACGTCATTGTAATATTTTTAATTTTCGGCACTAAACAATTTCTTTGACATGAATCACTTTTTCAGATCACCGTTGTGAGAAGTGATGTTGAACAGGTCAGAGGACCCAGCCAATGACTCTGCTTAAGAGAGAACCAAAAAAAACTTCTGTCAACGTATAATTGACCGTTTCGATTTAATAAGATGCTCCAATTCGGTAGTAGATAAAGGGAAAGGCCCTCATTTACACCATGTCAACACAGCCCTATGCATTGTGTAAATTACTTGGATTATCTCGCCTTTGTGAGCAGAACAGTGGACCCTCAATATACACACAAGACTTAATTCAAGTCTTCTTCCAAGCCACTCGAGCTTAACTTCTAACACCAAATTTAAGGACATGTCACTTCCATTCATACTTAGACAACACTGAATTGTACAGACGAATTTTTTTTTTACTTTGTTGGTGACAGTCAGTTGCTTGCAGGATAGTCTAAATTAGCAGCTTTATTTAGTAAATATTTCACTTCATTTGTCACAGTCACTTGAACATCACTTGCTGCGTATTATTCAAGATTATTTCATATAATATTTTTAGGGGTTCAAGTACGTAGTGCTGAAACCCTAGTAATTGTTAGTTTATAATTTGTATTTACCCCAATGGCATTGTTACTAAGCGGCTGAAAAGCAGTAAAGTTGTTTACGCTGATAGCACACTGACAACTGACAAATATTTGCTGTACGAATTGAACTGCTCAAAAGTTTCACGTTGTTTATTTAAATTTCCCTTGGGTTCCAGCAACCGAAATACGGATATGATGCCAAATCTCTTCTGATAATCAAATTCATCTTTATTGGTTTGTCAAATTCTGTCTTGTGTTAGTTCACTCAATCATCATTCGAGGAATAATTTCGATAACTCTGTTTGTCTGGAGCATAATCACAAGAATCAAGCTGCACAAAAAAAGAATGGCATACATTTAAATGAAATATATTTAAATAAGTCTTAAATACACACTCAGAGAAGCACTGACGAGTATCTTAGATCCTAGTTAAGGGGTTAAACCCTAAATCCATAAGAAACCGAGTTAAATCCCTAAGAATTCGACTAGCCTACATGTTACCACTAAACACAAATAATTGTTCAAGTTCATTGCAGTATAGCTACTAGCTAGGCATAGCAAGTAGTTTACTGTTGGCAACTCATTCCTGAATCCTCCCAATAAATATTACGTTGTATAGCCGACACACTTTTCAGATTAGGGTAACGAAATAATGTGAAATAAAGAGCATTTGTATATTTTGTTAATTCAACCCTCATTCTCGTTGATATGTTAGTGAAATGTTTCGCAGTGTAAACTAAGTAAATGAATGAGTATCCAGTCCGCAGGTGTTGTGCCTGAATTAGACAGGGTTCTGAACACAACTTGAAGGGGACGTGCATGGATCTGTCAGGGTCCGCCATAAACACTCGAGTGAAGTCCAAGAAGGTCCGCTAATTAGTAGCCTGTCTCTCTAGAGGATTTACACATTCCTCGTTGCCAAATGTCTGTGTTGTATGTGTAGTTGTGGGCCTGCATCAATTTGATGAACATTTGAATTGGGCACAAAATGACGGTCTGCTAATGGCTTAACACAGGAACATATCCGGAACCACACAATATATACACTATTTCAATGTTTGATTCTAATCATCATTCTGACTCGACACTCTGAATTAGGGTTGGAATATGCTGACCTTTCCTGGTAAAAACTGTTTACTGAAAGCACGTATACTGTACAGGTTTGAGATCCAGAGGTATTTTTAAAGGGATGAAATTGGTATTTTTATTAATAAAATATGAATAAAAGCCCATGTGAACTGAGTGTGTTTGTTGTTTCTGCTCATTATTTGCATGGACTGTCAGTGCCTTCCATAGCCATAACTTTTTTTTGAATACGATTTTTTTTATAAAAGTCTGTCTGGAGGATACTTACAACTTTAAAGTAAAGCATGCGATAAATTGTGTATGTTTACTAGATCTTACATTGTTGCTCCTATGTCCACAGATACAATTTTCCCAAAGAGTTTGTCAACAAATGTGCTGCTTTAAGAGGATTGTGATGTTCTCATTCAAGTTTTATGCAGACTTCATTCCATAATTTGCAGTATTTTAACACTTCTGATATGAACATAAACTGATAATGTAATTATTATTAACTTATCTCTGACCTCATGACTAAATAGTTTGCCATAAATTTAGAAGTTTTGTATTCATATCATGCTGTTCCTCTAAATGCCCCATATGCTTCTGTTATTATTTTCATTAATGTGTTTGAAGGTGTTTGCTGGATGTTTTCCATTAGAATTTGTATGAATAAATACAAATATAATAATGAGTAAGTGACTGTCAGAGTGAAAATATTAAGAATGAAAAATTTGATTCAGAACAGTTTAGTGTGAATCAACAGAACTGAGGACTTGCCCAAGAGATCTCATGAATATGTGTTGTTGCAAATAAGCAAGCTGGAAAATAAACTGCCAAACAACAACAACAAAAAAGCGCTGTTATCAGGTCTCACATTGTTCAGTACAGATGTTGCAATATTTCCCCCCGGTTTTCACAGACAAGGCTTAAGCCTAGTCCTGGACTAAAATGAATGTTTGAGTTGTTTTAACTGGAAGCAACTTGTACTTGTATATCTAAGACACACTTATAAAAGCTACTCAAATGTCCTGATTAAACTAAGGCCTAATCCTGACTTAATTTAAGCCCTGTCTGTGAAACCTGTCTGAGGCCTGTGTCTTTTTCCCATTTCTCTCTGTTGTTAGCACTTTATTGTGAGTGCTGAGATTCCAGCAACAACAATGCTGGTGCAAAATACTCAGATAATACAATTCAAAATAGAAGGATTAACACATTGCCCATACAATGTTACAAAATGTTAACTTTTATTTCACATTTTATTGGACACTGCATGTTTAAATGAGAGTTCAACCTTCAATCTCATGTTGTTCCAAAACTTGATTACTTTTTTTCTTTTTCAGTAAAACACAAAAGAACAGGCAAGCTTAAAAAAAATCCATAAAAGTATGAAAAAAGTATTTTTTATTAGTCAACTGAAGCCATAATCACTAAAAAGGGTCATTGATAAACCCATAGCTTTTTAGGCAGTTCTCCAACATGGTGCCGTTTGAGTCCAAGTTTGTGGTCTCTTCATCATTGCTTTCTGTCTCTTCTACACAGCACTGTCACACAGAAACAAATCCACCTGACCTGTTCCACTCACTGACTAAGAGCCACCAGAGGGGCTCTAGAAAAAAATCTAGGCCTATAAATAAATTATGTCTATTACTCACACAAATCAATCATATGGACTCAGAAGACTTGGGATGTGAATGCATTATTTTTATGATATTTTGTGTTTTTCTATTCCCATGGATGATTTCAAGCTTATGTCCCCATTCAGAATGTATTGCAACTGCATGAAAGAGAGTGTAGTTCTTCAAAATTTCTCCTTTCATGTTATCCACCTTATTTTGCAATATAAGCAATTTCCTTTGAATATGCGAGATTACTGGTTAATTAACTGATTTAGGTAAATAACCATGGATAACATTTGCACTACGAACCAATGTGTTTATGATTATGATAATAAATTAAAATAATATGATAACAAATAATACCAGTTTGCAATAATAGACTGTTTTTGTGAATGACACCAGAAGCCTCACACATTCAAGTTACAGATGGCCCCAACCTCTCTTGTTAAAAATAAGGTGGATGCAGATATGAAACAACTTGAGAAGGAGAACAGGTCAGGTCATTGTTTCTTCCTTTTTTTGAAATTTCATCCCTCAAATGTGACCAAAAGATTTACAGCATAGAAATGTCCAAACCAGAGTAATTTCAAGTTGATCAAGCGTGTATAATGAAGCACTTGTGTGGAATAGAGTCCTGCTCTTTTTTTAGTCATCATGTAAAAGGTCATTTACGTTTTATATCATGTTAAATTGTAATGCTTGTATGAGTGAAAAGCATGAAATAAATCCAGCTTCCCTTCTATTCAAATATATATGTGTGTGTTGTCTCTGGCCCCATTAGTTGGGTTTAAAGGTTTAACCTCTGTGTCAGGGAGCCACATCCTCTACTCACACCAGGCTTCATTCCTCCTATGGCACGTTAGTGTTTCATTTCCCCTCCCACACATTTGTCCTAAGAGGGCAATTAAGGAAACAAACGTTTTTCCCCAGATTAAGCGGCTGCCAGCTTTGCATACTAATGTAATGCCAAGTGGTAACAAATAGTGAATGCTCTTAATTACAGGCACTATTTTCAATCAGAAAGTGCTCGATTTCTCAGGATGAGGTCACCGTGGCAGGAAAAAAACCTCCAGAACCTGAAAGACTACAGAGACAGTCATCTTAATATGTGCATGTGGGTGTATGTTTCATACAGAGGGACAGTGGGGGAGAGAGATGGTGAGAGATGAAAAAGAAGGAAGGGGGGAAGGGACAGATTGAGAGAGAGAACGATAGGAGGAGTGTGAGTCAAAAAACAGAAGGGTTAAAAAAAGAGAGAGAGCTAAAATAACATATGCAGATTCAAACCCTTTTATCGTCCCCGGGCTCCGCTGTGTGAGTACAGAATGTGATGTGTAGCACTACAATTACCTTTCAATCACTGACCAACTGCTTAATGTATGACTTATATGCAACATGGCATTCCACATCCAGCTGGAGATCAAAAGCCGCCTCCAGTTGAGTAATTTAACACAATTACAGTTCCGCTACCATCTATAATGCAAAGGAAATCGGTAAAGCAATACCCTGACCACCATAAACTGTAATAGCTCAAGAAAGCTTACCACTGCTAACCACATATATCTTCCTTCATTAGGACAGATGAAATAATAATGAGCGTTAAAGAGATTTGTGCTGTAGTCTGTGAAAGTGAGCTATGATTGATGGACGTGAGGTGTGGTTTTAGCAACTGAATTTCAATGTGGAACAAGGTTAATACAGTGAAATAAGCTTTATTATTTCAGGATCCGGGATCCATCCAGCAGACTGTGAGACTTTCCGTGTGGGATGAAGTGAGTCTATACATCACAGCCGGTTCAGAGAGAATGTAGGCCTACGTCTATTGTATGATACAGACCAGGAGATCTTTTTCATGAATGCATGAATAATGATATGCAGGGAAAATGTACTATAAAAATGATCACGGGATTTATCTCTCATTTCGCTGATCCACAGTTATCGGCTGAGCGTCGTAATGAATAAAAGGATCATCGCCTTTGAAAGCAACATTCTGCAAAGCAAAATTCACCCGAAAATGAAAATCATTTACTCACCCTCTTGTCGTGCAGAGCATCTCATTTCGTGTGACAGAAGAAAGAAAGTCCTACAGGTTTGGAAAGATATCTTGTTTTTGGGTGAACTGTCCCATTAGAACTCTGGAAAATACAAACAAATCATTGTTCATCTTAAAGGGATAGTTCACCCAAAAATGAAAATTCTGTCATTAATTACTCACCCTCATGAGACCTTTGTTCATCTTCGGAACACAAATTAAGATATTTTTGATGAAATCCAAGAGCTTTCTGACCTCCCATAGACTGCGACATCCACTTTCAAGTATATGTTTAACTATGTCTTTATAACCTTTCTGGGCCTTGAAATCCTTTCTTTCTTCTGTTACACGAAATGAGATGCTCTGCAGAAGTTATACAAGTTTGGAACGACAAGAGGGTGAGTGAATGATTTTCATTTTTGGGTGAACTTTGTTGCTTTTAAAGGCGATGATCCTTGTATTCATTACGACGCTCGGCCGATAACTGTGGATCAGCAAAACAGATGCAACGAGAGATAAATCCTGTGATCATTTTTACAGTACATTTTCCCTGCATATCATCCAGCCCACAACAGAGCGGAGAAGAGTAATGACAGATAAAATCACTCACAGTAGGAAGTAATAAAAATGACTTCAAAGATGGATTTGCACAGATTGTTCTTTTTATTATCATTAACAGTAATGTGATACACATGCCTCCGGTGACCTTTTCACAGTATTACATATTCCCAGCTGACTCATTCATTAGTATGGCAGCGCAAACAGAAGGCAGAACTCAGCCATCCATCTAGAGAGATAGAGAAACAGCGAGAGAGGAAAAGAGTGGTGTGCGTGTGTGTGCGAGTGTGTCACGCAAGAGCTCTTAGCCCTGGAGGTTGGAGGGAGAGGCACTAAAGCGTTTCATTTGTGATTTGGCACATCTGACAAGATTCATCCGTGGCTGATCATATGCCTTCAATGAATACATTTACTAGAATCAATGGTAGAGTACTGTAGAGCGCAATCAAAGGCACATTAATTGTCTGCTATCAAGAGCTCCATTTGGAAAAAAAAAGAAGCCCATCTGTGCCGTTTGCATCTGGCTGACAGGAGGAACACATGCTCGTTTTATATGTCAACAGCTATTAGCGGTACATTTCAGCTAAATGACAAATAAAGTATAGTGATAGGTTTAAAATAAAGCTTCGCCACTTTATGAAACCACAGTGAGGCACAGAACAGTAGTTTTGGTTGACTGATGGAGACATAGATATGAGACGTATTGATTTTTACTGTACTATATGCCAATTCAATTAGAGACGTAAAACTTCGGTCCAAACTGGCAGGAAACTTATCAGGAGCACAGGCTCATGGCAAGCGTGACTAACTGCAGAGCTCATTTCTTCTGCCGCGAATGGATTCTACACATTTTGTTTCCATGCCTTGGCCCCATGTTTACTCAATGAGATTTTACACTTGAATGGCACTTGGTCTCCTTTTCTCCACTGCAATATTTCCAGTCATGGCCCCATGTTCTCTCTCCCCCAGCTCCCAAAGCATCCTATTTTAACAAGCCAATAAACTCCGGAACGGGTGACATAGTAATAAAAATGTAAACTTCTGGATAGGTTACGGGTGACTGACAGTGTGTGAATGTATGTATGCGCGTGTGTGAAAGAGGGAGAGAGACAGTGAGAAAGTGTGTGTATGCGTGGCTCTATCCTGGTCAGATGCTTCATTTCGAGAGCAGTGGAACATACTCCTGAGCCTCCTGGTTGGATTTGTTGGAATGTGTGAGAGGGAGGATTTTAACGCCATGAGCCCAACGCCAAAGAGATGCAGACTTCACGCCATCTGTCTCCCCCTTCACTCCTCTACTTGCCAAACTTGCATTTTTTTCTCTCTTTCTCTCTGTGTCTCTCATTGCGTCCCCTTTCATCCCTCATCACACAAGTAAGGGACATAGAAGGATCAAGTCATCGACTGCAAGGCTCCGGCAGTTGAAGCGCTTCACAGCGATATTAAAAAACCCTCTGAGTTGTTCATTTTTATTAGTGGCCCAAAAAATTACATTTAATTAGACTGTATTAGCCTGTTCAGAGTATTGACAGCTGCATGAAAATAATTGCCTGTTCTTTCACCATATGACCAACATTTTGCTGAAGGGAGCCACAGTGTTCATATGGGAAACGTTGCATGAATAAATATATGTTCCACAATAATTGGCCATATACTCTCTGCTGAACTGAAACATTAGAAAAATTCACAAATTATAGTCATTTGAAATAAAGGGATAGTTCACCCAAAAATGTCAATTTTGTCATAATTTACTCATCCTCATGTTGCTCCAAACTTGACATTATTACTTCTACAGAGCAAAAAAAAAAAAAAAAAAAAGATTAATATTTCAACTGTTTTGGACCCCCTTGGCTTTCATTACATTGATTAAAAATAAGATGATTACAGAATTTTCTTTTTCAAATTGTATTCACATTATATGAGGAAACACTGCATTATACACCACTTAAGACACCACTTTAAAGTGAAAAAAAAAAACGTGAATATGCAACATGAGATTTTAATTCCGTTATTAAAATATAACTGTAAATGGCTGAAATGCTCCCTCTGCATCCTGTGATTGGAAAGAAAATCACAGCATTATATCAAGTAGTATAATCCACACATTAGGTCTGCTTGGATGCGTAACGAGATGTGGAATCAGTGTTGCCTCATTAAAACCATACCAGATCCTCTCATCGGTGGATGCAAAGTGCTCTGATGGGCTTGACCTCTGGCCCTCTCCCCATGTGGGCTGCTGGGCCGGGGCAGAGCCAGCTATACCCTGCCCAGGTCCCAGTCAGCATACCCAGCCAGCTGAAGAGGAGAAGAGGCAGTGGTGGCCCAGGCGGCCCATGACCCTCACTGAGCTCCAGGTGGCAGCGAGACAAGCGGGGGGCCTTTGATGCTGACCTCCGGTCATTCTGCTCGAACGGATCTTACCATTGATCTGGCCTGCCATGGTAGGGAGGGGTGCCAGGTGCCCCCAGTGTGGTAGAGGATGAAGCGCAAGCTGGAGTAGTGCTGGAGGTACGCTGACCCCGCGGTTCAACAAGGCCAGCGTTCGGCAGCCAAACTGGAACGCCTGCCTCGTGGCAGACGGACACGGGAGAACTGGCGGATCAAGAGGGGTAAAATGATTCATCTCTGCTGCAACTTCTACTGCTGCTCTGCAATTTTATTTGATACTTATCTTACACAGGTACTAAAGATGTCTATGAGCTTCAGTTTTAAAGCAAAAACAAAGAAACAAATGTGCTCGTAAGATTGAAATGTAAATGAGTAATTCACCCCAAAATTAAAACGAAATCATTTTCTCACACTCATGTCATTCCAAACTTGTATTACTTTTTTATATTCAGAAATGAAAAGAACATCATTCAAACTATTTTGTTTTTTGTCAATTCAATGAAAGCCAGTGTGAGCCAATGTTGTTTTGGACCCCATTGACTTTTATTGTAGGCAAAAACAGTTGAAACATTCAGTTACACTTTATTTTAAGGCGTCTGTGTTACTTTAAGAACTGAGTAATAATAATGAACTACATGTACTTACTATAAGGTTAGGGGGGTTAGTTTAGGATTAGCTGCATGTAATTATGCATAATTTATGGTTATTACTACAGTAACTACTTTTAACATGTGTAACAAAATACACAGCAAAATAAAGTGTTACCAAACATTCTTCAAAATAACATTGTTTGTGTCTCGCATAAGCAAGAAAATCTTGGAACGACATGTGGGTGAGTAAATAGTGACAATATTTTAATTTTGGGTGAACTATGCCTTTAATCCAATGCAATTGTAAATGTTTAAATAGAAAAATTAATCTTTTGTCATCTTAATACCAAAGACACTTTATCAGATCTGCACTAAGACACAAAAGAGAAAACATACACAGACAAAACAGTTAATTGTTTTATCTAAACTAAAACAAACAGTAGAGAAAACAATAAAAATGCATGCAAAATGTTTCACCCCAGGCTATGTAAGTCTGTATTTGCTACATCTATGTTTACACACACCACACACACACACACACACACACACAACACACACACACACACACACACACACACACACACACACACACACACACACACACACACACAACACACACACACACAACACACACACACACACACACACACACACACACACACTTCATAAGCACATATCCTGAACAGAGTGTAGAATCCTTCCATCCCCCTTGGTGCTGCCACAACATGGAGAAAAAGCAGATTAAAAAAAAAAAACAAGATAGCAAGAGACTTGTCACCTGCGTGCTTCAGCACCTTTTTGCCCCCTCATCTATATGCCCTGTAATCACCAGTCCATAAACACAGCCCTGAAGACCTGCATTAAAGACTGAGAGAAGAGTAGAGGAAAACAGCATCCAAAGAGTCAGAGGTAGCCTGTGTGGTATTATTAATAAGGCATTAAAAAAAGAGAGCACTTCAAAGCATACAGGAGCCATGCTATCGTACATGAAAGTTACATAGTATGGCTTAATGTCTCCTAAGGCGTCTTATGGTGATGCAGCTTTGATTTGAAATGCATTGTGTGGCAAATGGATTTGCACTAGTGGAGAGTGGGGATGCTCTGTGGGAACGTGCCATAATTTAAAACCTGACCTCACAAGCTCTTCAAAGCATTCGTGAATGAGGATGTTTGGAACTCGATGATGGGGTTTCACTACACAAACAAGACCTGACCACACTAGGTGCTGTTGTTGTTGTTGGGATTTTTCTTCTTTTTCTGAGGATGCTTCACTTACCCTTTAGGAAGCAAACATATGGACCAAGGAGAAGCTGAATTGTAGTTTGCGAGGATTATGTAACCCTGAGACGAACATTAAGAATTTTTAGCAGTTAAAAGGCAAATATATTGCTTTTATTCACAGCCAAAATCATTAACCACCCAAAATCAAACCTCTGCCTTAGTTTAGCTTTAGCAGAATAGAAAGACTCCAGGACGCTACAGCACCGCATGCTGTTCTGACAGAGGATGTCTTAATCACTGAGGATAATCAGGCTTATTTAGCTACTGAGATTTAAGGGAAGAAATTTAAAATGATAACCAAATGAGGCCATTGACAAGCTATGTCAATGAGGAGACCACTAGTGCTTTTCGGCATGGACAACGCCCAAATAGAGGGTCATTCTTCCAATAGGACTCAACTGCTGGTTGACAACACTAAATGTTCTTACCTTGCCTCTTGGAAACAAGATGCTTACAGACGGATTGGGGGTGGGAATTCTGTCTCACGTTTGCTTCCCCTGGCAAATGACACACTTCATGGTTAAAAAATGTTGGGTCCCTGAACAGACTTCGCAGTTATATAAATAAAATGTGTGGCATAGGGACAAAAATGGTCATGTTTAATCCCACTTTGAACCCCAAAGAGGGAATTGATGAAAGTCTTCCCACCCCCATTCCTTCTGTATCATAATTGTTTTCTCTTTCCTAGAATATCATGTACACTAGTCAAGTACACATAAATCACGGCAAATGACCTTTCGCGTATTTGTTCATGTAAAATTATAGGACTCAGAATGGCCTCACACAACCCCAAAGCACAACGTCACCTCAAAAAATCAAAACATAATTATATTCACTGACAGAATGAAATGCAAGGGGTTTATCGAGTTCGTATGGCTTTGTCAAAAACAAAGACCTAAAGAGACATGAACATTTTAAGACAAACAAAAATTGTAGCAGATTCAGGCATCACACTAACCAGAAAAAACAAGAACGACATTAAAGCAACCTAAATGACTATGTCTCTGTCATAAAGAAACATCAGTTACAGCAAAACAATGAGGAGTTTGTTTAGATTTTTTCATCGTCCCATATATTGTGATTTCATTATTTTCATTTTCCATGTAAACTCAGCTCTGTGGGATGTTATAATACCGTATAGCCTACAGATATTGTTCTTGATATCCCTGCTTTTGTTTACTTGTGTTATCGGAACACACTATTTTTTTTTTTCACACCACAGGACATACCAGCAAAGCATTTTTTCTCTGTGAGCATTAACTTCAAAAATGTTTTCAATACACATTTCACTTTATGTATAATTCTAAATAAGACAGCTCTGTGGGTGCCCCATGACCCTGAAAATCCACTGCAGCTCCATTATTTGTCTAGCAAGCTGCGGGCGTCCCAAGTTTCTTAGGAGATAAGCAGTCCTGGCTCTATCAAAAAATACAAAGCTTAATGTGTCAGAGAAGGATGAGGAAAAAAGCAAAATGAGGAGATTTTTGCAAATCAAAATGAATAAGACAGTGAAATGAAGTAGAAAAAAAATGGATAAAAGAAGACGGTAACCCCAATAACACCCTTTTTAGTTATAGGGTAAAATATACCATCCTGTGTATCCAAAGCAATAAAATCATTTCTTTTTGCACTTCAATCAAGCTAATACTTTTTAAACCATATTGTCAAGCCTGACCAGAAAAACAAAACAATGTGCTGATTCAATGAAAAGCTTGGACATGGGCGATTAAAAGAGGTGCTCGTTTTTTGGGGCAGATGAAAATTGGGGTGTTTTGAGGAGCTTTGGGAACAGGGAGGGAGATAGGAGGAGGGGGAAATGAAAGGAAAATGCCAGTAGTGCCCACTCAGCTATTTTCCCAGTCAAGATCAAAGACAGCGCTGGACTGGCCGCACCGCGGGAAACTTGAAATGTGCCATGCCTTTGTTTGCTGTTGCTAGGAGACTTCGAGACAGCCAAAAGTGTTTTCAGAAAGTTACAGGATCAAAACATTTCAAATATAATTTTTTAAAACTGTCATGTTTGAGACTGGGTATTGTAATTTACTAGGCCATTCAACAAGCACAATAAAGACTGATTTATCTACAAATATGATATGAGAACGCCATTTTCTTTTTTACCCCTTTTAATGAGAGAAAAAGCTGGTAAAAATAGGCGGAAGCTTTGTTTTTCCTTCCTGTCCACATGTGTTTGAACTATAATAAACAGTAATATCTATAAAGCTTGCACTATGCTTAGTTTTATGTGGGCCTTTGTGTGCGAGAGAGAGAGCAAGAGGGAGATATTAATCATCAGAGCATGTATATTTCCTCCACTTAAGCAACAATTCCATTAATGGGTGTCTTGAGTGCGTGTTACTGGGTGCTCATTAGCCATTATTAGTCTAACACTCAAATAAATGTCAGAATGTGCTGAGCAAGAGCTGCTGGTAATAGGCCCTGGGTATTATCAAGACTGCTCATTTAGAAATGTGTGTCATATCTGATAAAGAGAAATGTGAACTGCAGTGTGGTGATCATGAGCCCCTTATATATTTACTGTACTGTGGAGTAATTAAAGCAAAGATGTGCAGGTTCAGTCTGATGCCATCTTGAGTGTGGCACCTAAGTGCTCAAGGCCTATTGAAATGACTAGATTGGCTCATGGAGAATAAATAGCCAAGTAAGCGTATGCATCTAAATCTGAGCCCAGACTCACACGCGGGAAGGAATTGTATTCTGTTACTGGACCGCATCCATGCCCTTGAGTGAGGCAAGTAGTACTTGGGACACGGCTCGCCAATCCTCTTGCACAACATCACGCCCCACCCCAAATTAACTTGAACTTGCTTTGCTCAACAAACCACCCGTAGTAATGTCTGTGAACTGATGACTTGCATTATGTCGTCAGGTTGCGCACATTTAACACACACAAAGTTTGAAATTTATCAATAACAATTTCCCATAGCTAGATCAAGCTGAGGCTGATGTTCACAAAACTAACTGGTACTGAGGGCATATTTAGGGATCCAAGTAACATACAATGTGCCAGGGACGCTATAAGCTGAATGTACAGAACAAAATCATAAATGGTCAATTTGAAACAAAAATTCCAAAATATTACATGCTGGAGTGGACCATATGTAGAGCTAGAGAAATATGTTTAGCTATGTTTCATGCGTCATAAACAAGGTTTTCATATATAGATTAATAACAACCATAGATAAGGTTTTCATAACTAGGCTATAGATTATTAATAATCAATTTCCTTGGCTCATGCACTAGAAATTCATAATAGCCTAGTTGGGGTTATTTAAGAAGGTAATAATCCATGAGTGTGATAAATAATTTTGATAAAATTTGCTACATATAGCATGTAGAGCGTCAATGTGCGGACTCTTAATATATTTAGCAGGGCATCCCCAGTTGGTGGCGCTATAATAAAAAAATAATAAAATAAATTTAAAATTTTTAAAATAACTCCTTTTTTTCTATTTCTTTTTGTAGCGTTTTTCACAAAACACATTGATTCAAAACAGCTAAACTATGCGTGGACGACGGCAAAAAAAAAAAAAAAAATAATATGGTCACCATCAGCCAATCAGATTTTAGCAGCTCGACAAAGATCAATATTTCATCCCGCTTGGACAGAAGGTGGTAAAAGTGAAATATAGGTAAAAAATTGTAATGTCATGTTAATTCAAAATAAAACAGGGCTTTAGCATATTTATCGTTTTATATTATAGATGATAAAGTGCTAAATTGAATTATTGTGATTGGACCCCGATAATTGCTGCTTGCATTTCTGTCAGTTATTGTTCACATGAGCGCAGTTGATATAATAAGGTTGTAGAATCGACGTTTTACTTAATGGAAGAAACAACAGTGTGAGCGCCATGAGAGTCCAGCCGAGAGTGACCTTCATGTCTGGAACGATTAAGATTAGAATCGTGCAGCGTCTGCCTCTTGTTTTCAAGAGCTTGGGCCAATTGGCACAGGCCGAGTGTTCTCTCCCAGCTCTCCGTCTGCCGCGGCGACAATGACAACCAGTTACCGCATGGCGTGCAAAGATGACAAAAATACTTTCACGCCAAGGGATTTTATTCTGTCCAGGCAAACATCACGCGATTACCGAGAGCCGTCCACTCTGGTTTAAAATAGACTAATTGTTTATAACGTTTAGTAACGGTTTAAGGTTTTGATTTGAGAGCTTTTGGATATTACAACATAAACTATTTTAAAGGGCGCGTATGTGTGTGTAAAGCTTTCAAAGTCCAGAGCATTTGTATGTGAACTGTAAAAGTTGTTTAATATGCTGCAACTGTTGTCCGACGTGTTGCCAACGGCGCTTAAGTCTCAACCGAGAACATCTAACTGAAAAGCAAAAGCTATGCTCCGTTTGTTTACTACTTTTTTCCTCAGCATCATTTCATGGCTGTCTCTTTTAACAGAGCGTTTAGTCCCAATAGGATAGAGTCTGCTCTGCTTCACGCACTTTAGTTTGGATCCTCCCAATGTGACATCATCTGATGTAGGCTAGGCTAGCCTACTTTAAAGGTGTCTAGTGCCACCTCTCAACAGCAACATCACTCACCTGCGATACACGCCAAGAGAAGTTTAGGGAGCACTGATACTCTGTTCACAATATAATACATAATTTAGAAGAACAAAACGAGAGAGAAAATATGTTTTTTTTTTGCAAATCGAATTGGTCTTTATAGAGGATTTTTGAACGTTAATGGATGGATTGTTTACATGCATACTTTTGAGAACGTGGTATGCTGTTAAACCATTTTAGAAATAATTAGCTAATTATCTTGTAATTATTATGTAGATTATTTTGGCTGAAATTACCTAATTGATAGACTAGGCTACATGTAATAAACAGTGAAAAACTTAAATATTGACCATTTTATAGGACCTAAATTATCTACTTTCCAATGTAAATTTATATGAATTTTAAAGTTAATTTTAATGTTTACGCCGTTAAAGTCCGTAGGCTACTCAAACTAGCTATGAAAACCAAAAAAAAACTAATTATGTTTCCTCGTATAGCCTTAAACTTCACATGATAATTATCAATTAAACAGATTAATCTTAATCAATAAATAATATTTACAACAGGTCAACTTTAGGCTAGGCTACCCTTAATTTTAATTACAGATTATGTAACGGGTAAACTACGAATTGGTCATGAGATCGGGTTGGGTAAACTATATAGCCAAATTGGATAAATTAAAAGCACACGTGTGTCAGAGGAATTACGGTTTGATTTGCAACAATTACAGGGAGGGGAAACTTTCTTTTTTTAGGGGCATAGAAAACAACTGGTTTATTTTTTCCAGCATGTGACCGCTGTCTGAACCCTGAACCCCGTGGTGACAATAAAATGTTTCGGTTCTTCGGAATTCCATAAAAGCTCAAACGTTTATAACGTTGCGAAGCAAACAGTGGTGGAAGAGAGAAAGATTTAGTAATGGTAATTAAGAGATGGGATTCTTGACTGAAAGGTCACTGAGGCCCGGAGTTACTTCATCTAGGGCAACACAGTCGTGGGTCAGTCATCGGAGCCGTGTGACCTGTGGGCTAGTACAACCACAGAAACAGAAACATTGCGTAGGCTACGTGAGTGTTTTATTGAACAACGTCGCGATGGCGATAACCATCGGTAAAGAGTAGCCTACATGACATGAGTGATATATACATCAATGTTTAATAAAAAATTTTTTAAAAAAAACAGCTATATCTGGTCCAGTTTAACTATACGGCATAATGAAAAAAATCAGGTAGGCCTTTATGTAGCAATATAGCCTATCTATTTTTTAAATGTATGTAGGCTAATGTCTTCGGTTCCAATCAGTTCAGATGTGTGAGATTTTCTTCTTAATATAAGGGTATTAAGAGGCGTAAAGCTTTGTAGACATAAGAGTGCAGCTGACGTCACAGCCTGAGAGTCACCCGCCGTGTGTACGCGTAAGGACTTATCTACAAAAAGTTCTGGCTGACAATGTGGGTGGACAGGGCGTGAAACTACTATCATCATCAGTTTTGAATGAAAGAAAGAAAACATATATACAACAAAAAGGGAGGCTCATTCCAATTCAGCTGCGTTGTTAGGACAACGAGAACCATCCCTCAGATGATTAGTTCCACTTCAAAAGAATTTACTTTCCGGCGGTGAAAACGTCCCCCTTTTGTGTCTGTACACAGAGTTTTCTCTCGCAAAAAGAACACGACTAGTATGTTGAGTCAGTCTGTTTATTTTTTCTTCTGTTCATAGTACAATTGTATTAAATAAATATAGGAGTGACCACAATGGCCGAGAAGTTCATAAACATGTATACAAGATTTAGCATTCTTTAGTCAAAGCACAAAGCACTGGTCACATTCAGGGATGGGGAGGTAATAATAATAATAGAGCAACAAGTTTTCCACATACAAAAGTTTGATTTTCAGAAATGTATATAATAAATAAATAAATACAACCCGGTGCAAGCAGGACAATCCAATATTTAATCAATAGGCCTACTCATAAAAGATGAGGACTATATGAAAATGCATGAAAGATATAAAACACAGCAAAACAATCAATAGAGTTTGAGTCAGGTTTGCTTTCATCTCTCAAAGCTATGTCAATAGCAACTGAAGTTTCTGTGTGCAAACTACAGAAACAAGCTATTTGACTCTGAAATACACTGCAGACTGAGGCAAAGGTTGATATCAAGATAGAATTACAAGTTGCTGTCCTCACTGAATCCTCTTTAAAGCTATCAAACCTTGCATCCCTGTCATGATAGCATTTGACACTGTTCATTTGCCCAGTGACCCACACCAAAGTGCACTTCCCTCAGCAAATATATCCACTAAACTATAAGTTTAGCTGTCTCTCTTTGCTTGGATTACAGCAAGTTGAGAGGATAGTATGGTGGCATTTGAGTGGAGTGCCAACAGGGGGCCTACATCTA
This sequence comes from Chrosomus eos, assembly GCA_036326025.1. NCBI lineage: Eukaryota > Metazoa > Chordata > Actinopteri > Cypriniformes > Leuciscidae > Chrosomus > Chrosomus eos. The sequence continues at coordinate 21,350,351 of CM070835.1, forward strand.
AAGTTTCCATTAAACATCATTCAACATGTGTGTGTGTGTGTGTGGTAGGGGGGGGGGGGTAATAACTTATCAAAATAAGTTAAGCATTTTCTACTTTTTTTATAAGTTACATATACGATTGTTTTGTATGATTGTTTTCAGTCAGTTTAAGGTAATTAATGTTGAAATTATTTAAACATCCAAGATGAGTACTTCATTTAAGGCAGCAACTTTTTTGTTTTACTTGCAGTGTCTCTTTGTTTTAGACATATTCAGCAAGTTTGAGCCTATACATTATATACAGTCTGTACATACACTTTTATTAAAGACCATGCAGTATCTCAGAATAAACAACCAGAATCTGGGGAAAGAGGTCTTGTTTATCATTAGATGCTTTATCGTAAGCATACAACATTATATTTTAATTGGCATTCATCACAACAAGAATTCCAAGATCAAAAAAGAATGAAGTGCATATAAATAAACATAATTACATTACACCCGAGTGCAAAGAAAAAAAAAAACAAAGCATATAAGAGACATACATTTTTTTCCTTACCCATTATGGAAGGAAGGTTTGACATATGAAAGAAAGAAAACATTCTTGACTTGAATACAACTAATTGCTTCTTTCATCAACCCAATTAAAGGCTGGAAATTAAACCAAATATTATTGCGTGTTTTGATATCTCATCACACGCTCTTGACTACTAATCAACACAGAATAATATGATCATTGCACATTAATTTCCACTTTGAATATCAGCATCTTGCAATTTTGGTTATTGATTCCAATCAGCTTCTCGTATGGGATGGGTTGGGAGAGGGTTCCTCGCGTGACTTAGAGGACTAGTTGACATGTATGAGAAACCTGAAGGACAGCGTAAAGCTCCTAACCAGATCCTCCCTACCAGCGGGTGGTAGACTAAGAGAGGATGTTTTTAGGAAAATGATAAATGGCATTTAGCATAAATCAAATTCTGATGTGTGTAAAAAACCTTAAAACGTCACTTGTAAATGCATGATTTCACAATGTGATCTCCATGCTTACATGGATCATTGCTTTCTCTTGTTATCAGCACTCTGAGAGCAACTACGCCTAGGTGATAAATGAGATAAGCAAAATGAGATGGTAGCGTTTTCAATTGGGAAATATACAGCCCACTTTAGCAGGTCAAAAATAAAAGCACACCTCAAATGAAACTAATAATAGTGTATACTACTGTACGTGTTGCAGACTACCTTAAAAAATTTGCATTTCACATCGTAGATCTAAAATATGGGTCACTAGGATTTCAGAGAGGAAAAAAAAAAAAACAACAAAAACTGGAAATAAAAATAAAGATAAAATATGCAGTGCTGAGTAAAGATCTAAGGAACTCAGTTGCTATTAAGAAGATTATTTGGGGAAAATAACTGCTCTGAAGATTAATTAACAGAGTTAGTTTCAACTGATTGAAAGGAAATGCGGCCCCTCACAAGCATACCTCATTAAATCCAGCTCTTATTTGTCTTCTAGGCTTTGCAAACAAAATCAGAAGGCATTGTTAGAAACAAACCTATCACAGAGTTTATCAATATACATAGTTTACAGAATCACTATCTTAATCAGAAAGATCATCATCAAAAATTATGTCCAGTTGGAACATGCATATGCAAATTTTATGGATACACATCAAATGTATTTAGATTTTACATAATGGCTACAATAGCTAAAATGGCTTAAAATATCTCTTGATCTTTAACTCACTGGAGTTGCTAAGGTGGCAAGTACTGAGCCCTAACAAGCAGTAATTGTAGTGGTAAAAGCCATGCAGCAAAATCATGCAGCACTTAAATACTCACATGGGTAAAGGTTCACCAAATCCCACCTTTATTCACTCTGGGCCCCTCCCTCCAGAAACTGCTCCACCAATCTCAATGTGAGACAGCAGTGACCTGATATCTTTCAAGCCAAAGGCGATCTGTGCTGCCTTCAACATCACGGCATACATTTTTATGAGACATGACTTTTATTCTTTTAGCAGACAGAACATGTGTTGAGCCCCTTTAGATATAAAATGAAATTACATAACTTGCCTAACAGGAGAAAAAATTGTTACATTTACAACAGTTACAACAGCTACATTTACGTTTACAACGTTTACATCGCACGTTTATGCTAATGCAGGAGATATAGAGGATAAGCCAGTGATGGATGTGTTAATTACCTCGGTTCTATCCCTCTCTAATGTAGGGCTAAAGAATTCTAAGAAATACATTCAATCCTTTCATGTGCACAGATTTTTTGTTCCCCAAGCCAATCAATACATCTAAACCAGGATTTATTTAGCTTCATCCAGTGAATGATTTAGCTACATCTTTCTTAGTCTGTTTTAAAATAGTCCATGATTCAAGACAGTGCGAAATGACCTTCATACATAAAGTTGTCAGTGCAATTTGTGCATGTTGTAGAAAACATCATTTGACCAATACTAAAATCAAAGCCACAAGTCCTGCAAAGCCAAGACGATAAGCCTAATTGATCCAGGCACTAGACTGATGTTAACCCAGCTAATGAGGAATTCAACGGCATACATATTTATGTGTTTTGGTAAGCTAAATGTATGTTACACAGTCTGAAACCCATTGCAGACTGACCAGTTGATTTACAATATCTGTGGCTTCCTGACTGGTGCTATTGTACAACACAGGGAAGAACATATTTTGAAGGAGAGGTAGGTTGAAGTAAAGCTTTTTTTCTTTTCTTTTTTTTTACTGCCTTACTCTTCCATCTAGTTCTGCGCCCTAGAGTGGCGGGTCAGCACCAAACCAAATCCGATTTGTCCCAACCATTAATGTCACGGCCTTTAAGCTACATATCATCACAGAGAGTACGCTTGCTCAATCTGTAATTGAAATAGCTTGGGGAGAAACGCTGTGCCCCGGTTGGCCCCCTGAGCCTGCTTTATCCACTCCACCATCCATCACTGTTCACTATGGCCTCAAGGTGCTGGTGTAATGCTGTGAGGTTAACAGTGAGATCAACTTAAAGACGTGCCCACACTCTTTTCCCTTTACCTGGCCTACAGGGCCAATCATGCGCACATGTGACATACACATCAGCTAGAAGTCCTACATATAGTAGCGGAAGCTGTGTCAGGTATACCTCAGTTCATATCTTATGCTATTTTGAAAGAGTTGCAGGCTCAGAGGATGGCTGAACTTCAGTTGGGGAAGTGATCAGAAGACCCATCTCTCCTTTAGATGTTGAGTTCACAGGATTGATTACACAGCCCTCTTGTTATCCTTCTACAGATAAAATTAAACACCCAGTATTACACACTTTGAAACACCCTGGACCCTGATCAGTGTGATTCCAGATTCAAAACCACACTATAAAAGACAATGCCTTTCATTAAATATTCAAATGTGAAATTTTGCGACAGTCCAATGCTGCTACTAATGAAAAGTGATGGTGCTGAGGAAACCAAAAAGACAAACGTTCACTTTAAGTCTGCGGGTCTCTTAAATCCAAAGGATGCTGCTGCTCAGCCCGCTCAGATCAAAGCCACTTTCTGCAAGCATTCAAGATGAATTCTGTACTGCGGGTGGAAGTAGTAAAAAATAAAAACTAATTTGGATTTTAAACAATGTATGAGAAATTAAAAATCTCTTTGTTAAGGCTATGACACTGTAAGAGTCGATAAATAAGCTCCAGTGTGTCTTTTTAAGCATGTTCAGCTGGCCTCTCACATTCGTGAAGGCTGCCAAAAATGCCCTTGCCAAGACGTGGAGGGCACAGTACTCTCCAAGTTGATCTTTACCAAAAAGGATCTGGAAGCGAGATCAGAGGAATTGGGTGATGGCCATGGTCACCCTTCTGAAAGCACAGTACTGGTGCTCAGAGTCAGGGCCATCCTCAAAGTCGCCCCTTTTCAAAAGGGGCAAATCCACAACACTTGCTAAAGTGGATTTAACGACTAATGGTAAGAGAATTGTTCTCTTTGTTCTTCCCCCTCTAGAACATGGGTCGCTATGTCGGCCGACAAGCTATTATTGCAAACCGCCAGAGATAACCCAGCGCAAGCCACACCTGCAAGCTGATTGGCTGAGCAGATCCCTTTACTGTCTTCCCTGCTGCCCTGAGACGCCATCATCAGAGAAATGTCTTATGTAAGGCATGGATAATGAATGAAAAAGAGTGTGCAAAAAAAAAAAACTTTTAAAAGAAATGTCCATGGGGGTGATTTGCAATCCTAAAAATGCATCAAAAGACAGAAATGCATCAGATATTGGGCTGGGCGGAGTTTGCTTTCACTCCCAATTCGCAGCTGTGCTAAATGGAAAAGCCCCATAGCAAAAGCCCCACACAAAACTGCACCAGCCTCATTTTGGTTGGACTTGCTGAGGTTTGACAAGAGAACGGAATGTCCGGCAAGTGAATAGATTGGGTATTTAATAAGCTGTGGTACCAGCTGAGCTACACAGGGGGCTGGCACCACCACCACTGACTCCACAACACTACACAGCGGATCAAGATGGGACAGAAAACCAACCTATCAACTGACTGCACTATTAGCAGTGCAAATCTCAAATGTGTTTTGTTAAAATGCAAAAATGTTCAAAAGCCAACCATATTTTACAGAAGAAATCTCTTATGATCAAAGGGATAGGTCACCAAAAAAGAAAAAAAAAATTTTTTGCATTCAATGGGGTCCAGTGTTGTTTTGGAACATTTTAACTTTTATTGAATTAAAAAAAGCTGAAAAACTCTATATTATTATGTAGCAAATATATTATTTTGTCTTCCACCTAAAAAAAAAAGTCATGATGACAGAATTTTCATTTTTGGGTAACCCTTTAAAGTGTTTTCTTTACACATGGTAATTGTCAAGTTAGCGCTTAAGCATACCCTAATGAAACGGGGAAACAAATTAGACAAATTATCTCACAGAGATTCACAGGAAACACACACAACACTACCTCTTGAGTTCTGCGTCTTGTACGACTCTCACATGTCATGTTTTTGATAGCCTCATTACAGCCTCACCTCTAAAATCAATTTGCCTGTGTCTGTAGAATCACTCTCATTACACACTGGGTAAGCAGGAAGAGCGCGTGCGCGCCAAACCCCTCAAAGCCTAACACACCCTGTTTGAAAAAAGATAAATGGGAGCATGACTACAAAGAGAACGTAGGATGGCCGAAAAAGGCGGCAGAGAACTAGAGAGTATGAGTGGACGATGGCGACTCCGTAAACTATCTGAAGGACGGAAGATCAAATAAGGTGAGTTTTGTGATTTGATGGCACCCACCTGCCACGGGACCACACCACTGCACAGATTAAGGGGCCGGTATAAGGGAGTCATGGGAGAAGAGGGAAGCCAGGAGCACAGGCAGAGCAGCAGATGAGAGAGTGGAAAAGTGGGCTGCTATGTACAGAAGGGGGTTGGGATGAAAAGAAGCCCAAGTCAGGGAACACCAACACCACTGGCTTGACCTGGGGACGACTGGAAAAGGCAGGAATCCAATTAAAATCACACCCCATCGGCCTGCACAGCCACCACCCCCTCACCAGGCTGACGCAACTTCACACTGATCCTGCTAGATGTGTCATTTTGAGCAGGTGGAACGCAACAGACATTGAGATCATATAGTCCTGGTCACACTTTGAGGATGCAATGGTGAAATAATCTATGACACACGATATCTGTAAAATTAAAGTATAGATTATGTACGCATAAAAAAGTTGAAGATACTGTAAATTTTCACATATTATAGATAAAAACGCAAACTAACCTTCGCCATACATCCTTGTTGCTAGGCAGAAAGCTCTATGTGAAAAGTGGTAGAGCAACGACATACTGGGGGTGAGAGGAATCATCTCATTCACAGTGAAGGAACCTTAATAAAAATCAGCTAAAGGGTGTAGTCATCTAGATATTCATGAAGAAATATCATTGTTCTGTACGATACTTTTGGAAATGCAAAGATGAACAACGGACATTTAAGAGTTTAAAAGAGAGATCTAAATTCTGACTGATGAAAATGCACACCATCACTGCACTTGCTAGACAAAGTAAATACAGAACAGACTAAACAGAGACACTTATTTCTTGGAATTATTCTCATATAATAATCCTCCTGAAAGTTACTTTCAGAGAGTGAATCTATGATACAGGGAAATTAAAACAAAACAGTTTGTTTTGTTTACATAAAAAGGAAAAGTTGCTGTTTTGAATGGGTCAATGCAGATAGACTAAATAAGGATTTAAGATAAAAGTTTTTTTTTTTAATTCGCTTTAAATTTTGAAAGTAGATTGTGTTTTTATTTAAGAAATGACCAGAAAGTGACTACATGGGATACGTTTATGTTTAGGGTAGGTTTAGGGTCAGTTCTTATTAATTACAATAAAATGACTGCAGGACTATTAAATAAAGTGCTTGCATAGATTGCATGTTTTATTATGGGATTGTAAAAATGTAAAAATGAAGCTAAGGAGGGGGTCAGCATCTGCTAATACAGTGAGGCTATAAAGGGAGTGTATGATAGTATCCAATCAGTCTTCACATACAATTTTGTCATTTGATTTCAATCGCATGATAGTTTGAGGAAGATAGATGTAAAAATGGACAAATTAGAGAGTCTGTAATGTAATGTTCCAATTATCTATTACCAGCAACACTAGTCAAAAATAAATTAATTCTAAAAGGAATGCTAACATTTTTTTATGTGATCAATAATGTGATTTCAGCTGTTTACAGTTGCATTTCTCAGCTAATTTTGAAGCCGTTTTGTTAATGACAATATTTTTGTGTATTTCAAAATTATACACACTACACTTTTATTTGCGCTGGAAACAAGTGAAAATCCAAACACAAGACGATCAAAGTAATGATTTTACAAACAGCAATTTACTCAAATTAACCATAAGATTTCACATTTTAGCATTTTGAAAGGTATCATAATTCTATAGAAGACAGGATCAGTTTGGACACATGCGTTGCGCACCAAATTAATGCAAGTATCTCTGTGTTAAACATCCTCTCTAATGACAATACAATTATTAACACAAGTATTATATAGCTCACCAAAACAATATACGAACATGTTTTCCTAGCATCAGTCACAAATACCACAACTTCCTGTGCTCTCTTTTTAATTTCCTATCTTTCAATTATCCAATTCACATTCACAACAACTTGCTTTGAATATATACCGCATCAGTCCGGCACTGATGGTAGCCTATGAGGTTTCAGTGGAGAGACAGATTTACATTTGCCCTATGACCTTTCTAAGGTTATACACAAGAGCTAAATTCATAAACTGAAAAATGATGTTAGAAGCCGCACAGGGTCAAAAGCCTTGGAAGCCCCCTTTTCCCCCAGTTAAACCTGGGTCTCTTTTTCTCATGCCTAGTCCCCAAAACACAGGTTCACTGAAGTTACCAGATTTTCTTACCAGTTTCTCTCTATAAGTAGGTTATAATGATTGGAGCCTGAGGCACCATCTTTGACAGTGGGAACTAGGCTCTTAAACTATGAATTAAATGTATTATTGTAATAACCAAACAGGAAAGAAATTAGTCTTTTAAAATGCAATACATCCTAGTCATTTTAGCTGCTTCACACCCTACTATCCAACCACCTCACAACACCATAGACACATGCACAAAAATCCTGACAAAACTGGAGCATAAAATACCTAAGTGCAAACTATCAGAGTATTTAACAATAGTTATATAACAAACTATATAACAACCGTTGCATCTCAATATTCCAACAGTAGCACTATACCGAAGGCCCCAAGTTTCATCTTTGCATGCAGCCTTACAGTGCATGTTCAGATTTTTCAAAATACAGAATCAATTCAAAAATGGGGACAGTAGGCCTACTGAGTTTGAGGACAAAACAGAAAATATGCAATAGCACTTTAGTTATGCAACTGAAAGTGCTGTGGAGGCTAACAATTTGGGTTTCAGTATGTGCATTAACCTAACATTTCATTCCTCACTACCAAACTTACTCCTTTTCCAAATTTGCCATTTGGTTCTTAACAACAGAGGGGAGATTACAGCCAATTTGTATTTGACTGGACAGGATTGCGCTCGTTTTCACTCAATTGAAAACCTACACAATCGTACAATAAGCAACTTAAGTACGTGCAGGTAAGTAGCCTAGGCTACAAGGCCTATATACTCGCTCACACATTATTCATGCTCTGTCATATTGCACTGCAGTTTTAACAATAAACTTAATAGTAGCTAAATGAAATTATTTTAACAGTCCACATAAAATAATCCAGACACGGCGAGTTAAACTGACAAGAAAAATGTCGATAAAATTGGAACCTGCCGGAGTTCATTTGAGGTGAATTTGGCCGCTATATCGGCTATATTCACTGAAAACAAATTCTTTCTCAAAATAAATATTTTGGAGATTGCACAAGTCTGAAAATCACTAAAGTAGTCATATATAAAAAGCCTACACATATAGAAGGCTGTATATTTGTTCTTTTTTTGGAGTTTTATTTTAAAAAAAAAACACACATATGTGGTATCCGTGAAATTAACAGGCACAGGATTTATATCCAAAAGCTTACTGAACTCACGCACGTTTCCTTTGAGAAACATTAAGTTTAAATCACAAGCCTGATCAAAGAGAATAGAGATACTTTAATGAAACTTTGAAAGCATAATTAATTGTACAGTATATACAGTAGAATCTTAATTAAACAATTCTCATGAAGGGGACATAAACCGTCTGTTATAACCGCCACAGAATTACTGAGGTATAAAATACACTCAATGTGTGGTGAGAAAATCTTAAAATAATATAAAGGCCGCGTCCAGGTTCACCTTCACACATCACATCAAGACAGACGATATTTTTTAATTCTAATAACCTGCGACCAACATTTAAGCGGTGACAGAAAATACATAAAATTCCATGTTGTAGCCTACTTTACAAAAAACATTCACATGTTATTAACTTCATGAATAACTTTCCAAGACATAAATCTCTAATTTCCACTATACAGCACATACGGAGGCCCTGCCTCTACAGAACCTCAGAATAATACGGCATTTTTTTCTGAGCAGAAATAACTTACTTTTATTATTTAGAAATGTATTCTACTCCATCTGTTGGTATCTTGTTTGCTGATATGATATATGATTTCATATATGACTTATATTTTGGCAAATTATCTACTTTTATAGACATTTAGTAAAAGTTAAATAAGCTATTTACAGTTTGGAATATTCACCGTCACCGACGTTTCACCAATACAAGAACATACAACAGGTAAAGCCCACGTAGAGTAACAAATTGCACTATCCTATTTTGTAAGCCTGTAGGACAATTTTACATGAGGAGGAAAACTTCGGCTGTCATCCGTCATGCTTTAACACGCCGAGTACAAGCCTGAATCGCAGACATTATAAATCAGTTACAGTGTTTGGGTGAAAAGGTGTCCACGGCGCTATGACATGTGTACCAACCATTTACCAGACTTTTTTGAAAAGGTGAGTTGGACGTAAAAGTTCTATGGCTAGGTGGGAAAGAATGGCTTGGTTGGTTGCATGAGTATTGTACAGACTCGGGTCTGTAATTGCCCCGTTGTAGCAACAGAGGGTCCAAAAGGGACTGTGGCCTGTGCGCCGTATAGTCCAAACTGTGTTCAAAGGTGTGATGGAAACGTGACCTCATAGTCGAATCATTTCGAGTCTCAGGAGACAGAGTCTCTTGGGAGGGAGTCGTCATCGTTCGCGTCACTGTGGTAGAGGCGGGTGTGTCTTGCTGTTCTGCCTCCTCAGGAGACCTGGCCTCTACAAGGTGCTCTTCGTCTTCACCGATTTTGGCAATGTAGGCCTTGCAATGGAGTTTCATGTGTTTGCGCAAGGAGCTGGGGTGTGTGTAACATTTTTCGCAGCCTCTGACCTTGCACGTGTAGGGTTTATCGCTGGAGTGAACGTGAGAATGCTTCTTCCGGTCACTGCTGTTTGCGAATCTTCGATTGCAGCCCTCAAACTCACATTTAAACGGTTTCTCACCTAAACGGGCAGAGGAGGGGGAAACGCGAGTTACGGGTGGGATGTACAGTCAACCATGGCTCATCAGTTCTGAGTGCATGGTGTCATTAGATGTGTTATGCAGGATGTTGTAGCAAAAAAAAAAGTGTGCTGCTCCACACATTAAACAGTAGCCTATAGCAGGCGAGGAGAGAACTTTAGACAAGATGTGATAAATCGAATAAAATCCTTTTAGCCCTATTTCCCCCCTATCATTCTTAAAAGTGGTATTTTCCATTTAAGTTGTTTCCATGCAGTGGCTGCTTCTTTCAATATCATGATTCCCAGACACTAGCTAAAATAGTCTTAGCCTCAGCTTAACTTATTAATGAAGTGCATGCATAGCTACAGCCTACCTCAAATTAATTTCAGTTATAAATAAGGAAAAAATAATTAGGCTAAATTAAGAACAAACAGATTAGGCTATTATCACAAGTTGAATTATGCCATAACCAACAGTTGGCTTCTAGGTAATTTATGGAATTGTGTCAGTGATTCATTTTCAAATTCTACTTAAATGTTTTCAGTGAACAATAATAATTCTTTAATATCCGTCTGTCAGTCGACCTCATTCATATTTTTATATGCGTTATGAGCCAAAGATTAATACCTATTTTAAATGATTTTTAGTAGGCTAAAGAAAAATAAATTTAACTCTGGCTTTATTGGCCTAATTAGTCTAATCGATAAATCATTTCCATAAAGGTTAAATCATACCTTATGGTTAAAACAATAATATTAAAAAAAAAACAATACAGGGGAAATTGATATTGATCGTAATATTCTAAGGATTACTGTGACGTCAGTTTCAAGTGTAGTGGCCTCAAAGCTTGCAGTGCGTAGCACGAGCGGGTGCACTCTACCATAGCAGCCTTGCGTAAACGCTACGTCACAGCTCTCCGGTGCCCTGCAATTTATTTATTTATTTACACTGCATGAATGAGAGGCACCCAAACAACTGGCCTGTGGACTGAGTTTTCACCAGGACGGTTTCTAAAAACGAAATAAAAAAATGATTCCGCTAATACGAAAAGCAAACATTGGGCTACATTTGATATGAATAAATGCTTTAATCGCCGCTCAATTTTAAGTGCTGCAGAAAATTAATTAAATTCTATAGTGTACAAAAATTAATTCATGAATTCAATACATTCATTTTTATGCCGAAACATTTTGAAAATAAATTAAACATGATGGACCACAGTGTCAAAATCCGTGTTTATGTACAGCAAAAATGAATTTTAAAACTATATCGTTGAATATTTTATAACGATACTTCGGGATCAAATAATCAAACATATTATTTATTTATTCTGTCCTGGAAATTCTTTATTTTTTAAAAAAAAATGTGTTATAACAATGTTAAGTAAAACACTCTGAAAAATATTTAGAAACAATTCCAAAAGTCTGAAGCCTATCTTTATTACTATTATCATTATTATTATGATTATTATTTAACTAACCTGTATGCGTTCTCTTGTGTATCTTGAGGTTTTCGGATCTGGCAAAAACTTTTTCACATCCATGAAAAGGGCAGGGAAAGGGCTTTTCTCCAGTGTGCACTCTGACGTGGTTGACGAGCTTGTATTTGGCTTTGAAGGGTTTCCTGTCTCTTGGGCAGTTCTCCCAGTGACAAACGTAGTCGGAGTGCTCCGGTCCTCCGACATGCTCAATCGTCACATGGGTGACGAGTTCGTACATGGTCCCAAAACTCCTGGCGCAGGGCGGCTTGCCAGTGCCTTCTTGGCCGTCACTCCACTTACACACGAGCTCGTGCTTCGGGTTCTGCCTGGAGCACCTGAGGAAGGCGTCACCCCCTCCTCGTTGCATGGCCATATTCAGTGGCTTATAGAACTCCAAGAACTGGGTGACTAGCTGCTGGCTGTTGGCCCTGGGGCCATTGACCGACTGCCCATACGGGTGCGTCCGTGAGAGAAGATCTCCGGGAAGACCCAACATCATTTGGCTGCTGAGATCTCGGGTTCCGTCTGACGAGCCATGGGCCTGCTCTTGATACGTGGTGAAGAACGCGTGGCTCCTGCCATCCCTATAGCTGTGGAGGTCACGGTACCTTCCAATGTTGCCATGTTGGTTAGGTCTCGGAGCCAGCTGATCAGTTACTGGTGGCATGCCTGCTGCTGACAGATTTGTCCCAATGATAATGCCCCTAGGACTGGGTTCTAAGCGATGACTGGTGTATCCAGTGTCTGGAAAATGGGTAACCGAGTGGTCAACATAAGCACTGGCCCTCGTCTCGTGGTAGTCTCGCAAATTTTGCGAGGGGCAGAGTTTTAAGGAACTGCCAGTGGGGTGCCCCATGTGCTCCTCTGCCAAAGGTGGCAGCACCATGCTGGGTTCAGTATTGCTCTCCCCAGGGTTGACGCAAGAAAGAGGGCAGCCACTAAACCGCGACAGGCTTGTCATGTTTTGTTGCAAGCTTGACTGAGGGTTTGGCAAATCAACCAACCTTTAACGTTTACAATTTACCAACAAAACTCTTCCCCTTTTCCCCCGCTGTATCATCTGCATGTGCAGTTATTGCCCGTAAACCTCTCAGACGCAGGAATCGGACCCAGGTTCGTTAAGATTGGTGTGTGTCCCATGCCGTTCACTTTGCCCTCTTGATTTGTGGCAATAACCGTGGTAGTAAAATGCTCCGAACCAGGCCATACTGCAATATAAAAGCACAGCAGGCAAACCAGCTTTTAAAAAACGGTGCTTTGGGATTGGTCGGAATGCGCGATGATTGACAGTCCCTGGATTTGTTTTAAAAGGGACACGCAGGCGTTCACCACACGACTCCGTTTTCAAATATCTCAGTGAAAATGCTTTGATATGTGCCGCTCGCGCACTGCCAGATATTGGCTCATATGTGACTTAAATGCACCAGGGTTCCGAATGAGTATTGTTGGCTAAAATATCGAAATGTTTAAGCGGCATATATATTGAATTATTAGAACGTCTTAGCTACGAATGCTATGCAACTTATGTGATTTCAACATCGAATTGAAATACAGGAGTTGAGAAATCAAATCAAAATTCTCTTTCAAACCACACGTCTCTCTCATTCAACTGTGAATGTTTGATTTACTATTCAATATTATGGTTTAGCATTAATTAAATAGAATATACTTTGATAATACTCGGTGCATAGTACTGGTGTTGTTGGTGGACAAACTATTATTTTATTTTTTTACCACCAAAAAAATATTCATATTTTTGCAGCATATTATTGTAGCACAGTTGAGCGTCTATTACTTGCAGGTAAATATTACACTTACTCCGGTTAAGATAAATGCGACAGAATCTAGATTGTTTCACTCTGTTTTACTTTTTTGCAAAGATGTAAACATTAAATTACAATTTATTTAAACATACCCCATTGTAAAGTGTTTTTCCTCATGTGTGGTTAGTTTCATTTATTTAGTTTTTTTAGTGAATAAAGAGTGCCTTTTATGGATTTACTTAGGCGTGCATTTTTATCGGATATTTTTCTGGAGTTGCAAATCTGTGATAAAATTAACAGAATCATTTTATATATATTTAATGAATAGATAAATTAAATGCATTAATAGTCAAATCAATAAATATTAATACATTATTAAATAGCTTACGCAAGCAAATATGATTCAAAATTACAAGCTTTAGGCCACAATAAAAAAATATTGGGTCAAATAATACCCAAATATACCATAATGCCTAAATATAACGTTTTTTGGCCATGGAATATAAAAGAGTTAATAGACTTCTGATATTTTAGGTTACAAAAATGATACAAAATTCTCACACAACATTTACAAACCCCAGATGATCTGGTGTCAATTTCGGAGGAAATATTCACTTGTTTTGAATTCTTTTGCACCTGTCAATATAAAGTTACAAAAATAAAAACAGGTTTGGGGTGTATATTCTCACCACAAATAATTAACTAAACTGCTTTTGTAAAAAGAATGACACAGCATCAGTGTGTGGACATCAAACTGAATACCTGGCAGAAGAGCCAATTCAAAAATGTTTAAATAACCACACAAAATGTTGACATGATAGGTATAGAATTTAATTAGCCTATTTGAATTAAGTTTTATAATCTCAAAAATAAAATCTTTGATTATATGTTGAGATACTAATCGCTCACTTCACAATTTTTTTAAAATCACAAAAAGAAATTAATATACTTCTTCTGAAGACTGTCTCTTCCCTTTGAGTGGGCACAAGCTTGGGTTATTTACTGATATAATTCTTCCCACATATGAAGTTCTTGGATAGAGTAAACATTACAAGACAACAATATTTACTGAGGTTACAGTCACTGTATTCACAACATTAAAATTTCAAAACAGTCAAAAAAGCAATGTTGTCACTACATTAACAGAGTCAAATCAAACATAATATAATAAAATGCAAACCAAAAAAAGACCAAGAATTGTTACTTTTGTAATGAGTCCTAATGCAGTTTTCAGATAAATGACCATGACCATGATATCCACCACCATAACAGTGACAGATATTATTTTGTGCAACAAAACGGAGTCTTCTCCTACACAACACAGCAACTCTTCCTGATTAGTATCCTGATTCATATCTTTCTTATTTTTTTCTTCATTGCTAAAATTGTACAGATTCCATATAGAACTTTCAGAATTAAAGATTGCCAATAAATGGGTCAGTGCAAGAATATTTAAATGAGAGAGAGAGAGCAAGAGAGGTGCATAAATGAAGAAATCAATGTTCATAAGAGAAAGGATAGTAGGACAAATAGCTTTTTTGTGCTCTTATCAATTCAAGTAGGCTAATGGTCACTAAATGGAACGCATCTATAGTCCACAAAGGTCAAAGACTGGTCTTTGCTATACCCACAGTGCAAATAGTCAACAGGCTAATATCAATCCAATACATCCATAGTTGGTAGCATGGTGGTTTACAGATATTTTAGGATAACTCAATTGAAAGGTGAGCTTATTACTGAAACAAAATGATATATGCTCTACATCAAAATATACCTTAAGTACATTTGCAAAAATGTAAACCACTTCTCTTCCTTGCATACCTGTATTAGGCCATTATATCTACTTTGTAATTAAAAATACAATGTAGCCTTATTTTCATTTCCATCCAACATTTCCATGTAGCCTACAGACGACAATAAAGCCATACATTGCCCCTGATATGTATGTATGTATGTGTGTGTATATGTATATATTATAGTGAACTTATAGCAGGTGTTTAGCTAAACAAGTTCAGGGCCAAATGTCCATAAATTTAGATGGGCAAATTAAGTGGAGAATAGACAAACTGAGATAAGCAGAAAAGCACCACACACAAGGACTCTAAAATACTTTCTTTTCTTTTTTTCTTAGTTTTTGGGTTCGGCATATAGCACAATTGTCTATCCTGGTAACGGCAGTTTGAATTTACTAATATGCATAACGCCTCGACAAATTTAATTTCTTGTCATTGAAGCTAAACAACGTTGAAGCTAAACAACGTTAACAAATTGTATATAGACACATGTTAATTGAAGGTGCCACGGTTATCTCATTACTCAGTAGCCTACTGATTAAGTGTTTGAGATAAATAGAACCACTCCTCCACAAAGCTGATAGAAAACAGGCTAAAGACTTTTGAATGTTTAACAGATACGGAAAAATAAAAAGCAACATGTCCGCAAAAACACACAGAAAGAGAAAACACAGCTAATGTCTCAAGGGAAGAATAATAATTTAAACCACAAAAATAATATAATAGGCCTATATTAAATTACATAAATAAAAATCCCTAAAATAAAGGATGACGAATTGGTAAGTCATTTCTGCGTTTTTATTTGTATTGCTATAGTTTAATTTTGTGTATTTTAATAAATGTAATAAATTTAATGTGAGATTGATAACTTGAAAATATAATCAACAGGACATGAACTATAGCAGTACATCAATAATTATCAACGATTCTATGATTGATGTGATTGATAATTGTTTAGCCCGAATAACCACCTATTAGAATTCAGTGTGAAGTTGTTTCCAGGTAATTCTGCTCTGACTAAAAAAAAAAAATACGAATGCCTATCTACTCAAGGGGGGGGATATATACAATTGTGGTATTATTTTTGACAAAACATTATTTAACTAACTCAAATAGGCTAATTGGTCGCAATATAGCTCTGTTCCATGCAATTATAGGCGTATAAGTCCTTTAATTTTCTGTGGTGTAAAGTAAAATAACGCACGAGGCCCCCTTGAGTTAAAAGCGAATCTTGCCCTCGTTTGCCTTTTGGTTGGCATCAGAGTTGTAGTGCCGTAAAGAAGTTAAGTGAAGTAACTGAACAATTCCGTGCATAGAGAAAGCAAAGAACGTCCTTAAGAACTTAGCTATTTCCTAGCCCCGCCCGGAAATGAATATGTCACATAATATATTAAGTGCGTCCACATTTAAACAGATAGGCCTGCATCTAGAGTGGAAAGTAAAGAATCCGTAGCCTATCTTACTACAATGAAACCTTTAAAAAATTCGCCGTAAATCTGTCCGACGCTGCAGAATACTCACATGTGTGCTCGTGTACGAAAGGGAGAGTAAGAGAGAGAGAAGGAGGAAAGAACAAGACATCGCAGAAAGGAGGGGGAGAGCTCGCTTGATATCTATTTTGCTAGCAAACTGCTTTAAACTTGTGTCTTTAAGCATAGTAAAGTTCTTTGGCGAGACAAAGGTGAAATGCATATGCTATTCTAATATTAACCATTAAACATTTACTAGGCTACTAGGTTTTGTTAAAAATGTAGCCTATTTATTAGAAAAATCATATTTATTGTAATGTTTCTTTCTAAAACACGTAAGGTCTGATGTTTCAAGATTTAGTAGCTTACCTGAATACAATGAAACTGATCATATCAAAACTTTTATAATGCATCTACTGAAAAATAAATTACTCACCTTAAAAACTTACACTTAGACAAGGCCTAGCGTTTTTCCATCGTAGAAAATGTGCAGAAAGTGAAAGCGTGAGAGCTGAGAACTAGACCAGAATGTGGGTCTGATTTAGAGAATTTTGTTTTTAATCTCTAAAATATAAAAGGGAACTCCTTCCAAAGAGAGATTGAAGGGGAGAGGGAACGTGAAATGGCTTGGAGGTATAAAAAGCGCTGCTTGAAACACTCAACGCGTCTCTGAACTTGATCAGATTTTGTGTGTCCTGCAGCGAGTCACCAACCCTGTGAAACTTTGAAACTTCCTCAATAGCAAGAATTTTTCGCGCCGTGAAAAAAATTATCCTCGGGATTATATAATTACCACCATATTTCTTCTCTCTTATTTTGGGGTTCTACGCTCTGTATGCACACGTTCACCTCTAACGGCTTCAAACATTTCAGAAATATGTAACTAGGATGCATAAATGTAGCATACGATGATAGATAGATGTAGATATGATAGATAGATAGATAGATAGATAGATAGATAGATAGATAGATAGATTAGATAGATAGTAGATAGATAGATAGATAGATAGATAGATAGATAGATAGATAGATAGATAGATAGATAGATATTTTAAGTCTTCTATTTACAGAGATTCAGCTATAGTTTATTTTGAGAAAAATTGTCCAAGCAAATCCTGAAAGTTTATGTAACTTTGGGAACAGCTGACATGCTAAGCTCGGGAAATAAACAAGCCCTTTTCCTGAATCGAAATGAAGCCCCGTTCCTTTACCTGCAAATAATGCCAACAGCAACCAATCAAATCTACTCACTGAAACGAACTGCCATTTTCAATACTAAACCTTGCCAATCAACGAACATGCAGCCAATTATCGCCCTTCCTATCCGTCACGTGACTAAGAAAGAGCTGTCCTTTCATTGGTCCGCGTAGAGCTGCCTCCCGAGCTCATTTATGTGCAAGGAGTGAGTGATTGACTTTATCAGTCCAAGGACATCATTCGTCTGGAAAGGGGGGGAAGTTTGATCCTCTTTCTCACGGATCCCAGTTACGGGAGTTTTTCCTCCCGTTTACCGAGACCCGGGATTATCATTTCGTTTTTCAATTCAAGATTTCTTTATTCAAGCTTACGTGAAATTGTGCTCAGTTTACCGTCACCCACTTCACTCCATCAACCTGGGTTTTTTTACTTTTTTTCCCTTCTTTTTCGCTTGCTTTTTCTCGATTGAGCCCAATGACTATGCTCCTTGATAGCGCTCCTCAATTCCCGTCACTAGGAGTAGGGGGGTTCGGAACGCCTAGACACCATGAGTTGGGGAACCGAGACCCCGGGCTGGGGCTTAGTCCCTTCGCAGATTCATCTCACTCGGCTGCCTTCAAGATAAGTCCCGTTACTCACGATATCGCCTCAAGCCAGACATCAGCGTTCACCCCACAAGCTACTGGATACGCAGCCGCGCTCGGACACCACCATGGAGGACAAGTTGCTTCTTACGCCGGCGGAGCATTCAATTCGACCAGGGACTTTCTGTTCAGAAACCGGGGCGCAGGCATCGGAGAGACCGCACCACCGAGTGCCCAGCATGGAATCTTTGCCGCTTCTGGGAGTCTACACGGCCCCCCCGGAATTTCGGACAACCCGGGACATCTGTTGTTTCCTGGACTTCACGACCAGAGCGTGAGCCACACTTCACCAGGGGGACATGTTGTAAACAGCCAAATGCACCTGGGTTTACGCGGGGACATTTTTGGCCGTCCAGATCCGTACCGACCTGTGGCGAGCCCTCGTACGGACCCTTACGGCACCGCTCAGCTTCATAACTACAACCATCCCATCAACATGAACATGGGGATGAACGTACCCACACACCACGGTCCGGGGGCCTTTTTTAGATACATGCGGCAGCCTATTAAGCAGGAAATGTCTTGCAAGTGGATAGACGAGAATCAAATGAATAGACCTAAAAAGACTTGTGACAGAACTTTCAGCACAATGCATGAAATGGTGACACATGTTTCGATGGAACACGTTGGCGGCCCAGAACAGAGTAATCATATTTGCTTCTGGGAGGACTGCCCGAGAGAGGGAAAATCCTTTAAGGCCAAATACAAACTCGTGAACCACATCAGAGTGCACACTGGAGAGAAACCGTTCCCTTGTCCGTTCCCCGGTTGTGGGAAAATCTTTGCAAGATCAGAAAATCTTAAAATTCATAAAAGAACTCACACAGGTAAGGCATTCATATTTCCCCCCATTTTTGATTACCATTGTTTTTGGAAAAAGCTATAAGCTATACTTATAGCTACATAGCCTAATATAATATTGTGCTATACACAAACTATAACATAAACTGCAGTTCTTTCATAAATGTAGGCAATACAACTGTACATTTTCTTTTACATTAATTTAGTAAATATAAAAGTTTAACATGGAGAAAAACTGTCAATAGTAGCTACCTTAACTACACTTTAGGTTTTGGAAGAATTAAATACATTGGTAAAATGTTTGGGGAGAAAAACTCATTTTGATCTCATATAACCCTTAAGAAATGTTCATTTTGTCTTATCTTTTCGATTGAGGGAAATATATTTTTGTTCAAATGTATTGCAACTCTTTGATGATGCAAAGCTGCATGCGTGGTTGTGGAGCGAAATTGTGAATGGACTGTCCTCTTTCATTTGTCCTGATGCTTGTGGCTATAAAGTTAGTAATTGTAGGGATTTGTGTTGTGGGTGCATGAATAAATTGCTACCCATTGCTCTGGGAAAGTATAAAATGGTAGAAGTGCATTTAGTCTATTAGCTGTATTTGTGCCTAAAATGACCCCTTTCGAAATGTAAAGCAAGCTGTTGAAGAGTCTAGCATATAAACTAGCCAGATAAGAAAAGTGCACACAAATTAAGCAATTGCTATGCAATTTACACGACGATACATTGCGTGTTGATTAAAGATGCTTGGAAATTAAAATAAAGGATAACAGCACGGACTCTCAAAGAGCGTGATATGTGGGTAACTAAACCGTCTGGCGTGAGCGCACCATGGCCTATTATTTCGAAAGGCATATTACATAACTGAAAGTTGTACTCATCCGCTCTGTGAAGTTATATTCCTAAAACCCCAGTGTTTGCTCTCACTTGCAGGTGAGAAGCCATTTAAATGCGAGTTCGACGGCTGCGACAGGCGCTTTGCGAACAGCAGCGACAGGAAAAAGCACATGCACGTGCACACATCTGACAAGCCATATATCTGCAAAGTGTGTGACAAGTCCTATACACACCCCAGCTCTCTCAGGAAACATATGAAGGTAAGGGGACATTTTCTGATTTTGCAGCCAAAAAGAAATCATACAAATAAATAGTTTTTTTTTTTTTTTTTTTAATTATTATTGTGAAGAATAGCCCCCCTCCCCCCTTAGATAGGCCTAAATATTATATGGATTAGCTATATGGACAATGCGTTCAAATAATTTTTAACCAGGAATGGCTTTGTTCTGTGTTTTGGTTCACAAATGTATAACAGAGATCAGAAATCACTTAAGTCATCAAGTTTAACCGTACCATGTAAACAAGTGTGTTATTGCCTGTATGTCATACATCTATGGACGTTATAATTTAAGGTACACGAATCACAAGGCTCAGAGTCGTCTCCAGCTGCTAGTTCTGGATACGAGTCGTCCACGCCGCCAGTGCTGGTTTCTGCGAACACTGAAGACCCGACAAAAACACCCACGTCTGCAGTGCAAAATACATCTGCACACAGCGATGGACTACCGCCTAATTTTAACGAATGGTACGTTTGAAGCTCCAAGCAGACTCTCAAAAGGTGGACCAAAAGGTTGAAGCAACCTTTAAAAAAAACTATATACGCTATGGCGTACAAAATGGCATTGAAACAACAGGAAAAGATGAGAGTTTGCCAACAGGCCTCGTCTATTCTCAGGATTCGAAATTTGACTTTATTCCGAGTTCGAAGAAAACTAGCAAGGCATTAAATAACAAAATAACACTTTCTAAGAATAAATGGTTTTCCTTTAGTTTTCAGATTTCAGATGATTATTTTATTTTTCATTTTATGTATTTTCTGAAAAAAAAAATATTTAAAAAATAATGGCAAAGAAAGATTATTTCACGGTGTTTTATATTAGGGTGACACTCACATCACCTTTGATTGATTGATTGTTAAAACTTCAGACAGTCTTAAGAAACGTGCCAAAGTCTTTGTCTTGAACTTGAACAAAAAAATAAATCATAAATAAGTATATAGCCTACTCGTGAATGTATTTCCTTGTTTGATGGAGTCAAATCTGTTGTCCAAGTCCGTTTTCAGGTGGAGAATGTGGTATTAGCTTACGATTGTTACCTTTGAATATAACGTTGCCTTTGTTAATAATGATGTAAATACATATCCATGATGCCATATTTATCAATTTGTAATTTAATTATCGGCGAAATAGCCGAATCTTAAATGATATTTATGGAAATGTTTTCTAACAAGACTGTACAGTTTTGAGTCAATAACCAGTTTTAACGATGAAAAAGGGAGTCAGTTCTAAAGTTCCCACGATACGATTGTATCTTTTTTAACCAATAAATGTGTCTTATCTGGGTCGTAAAGTATTAATTATATTAATAGTATAACATGACATGATCTATAGTTTCAAGTATGCATTTTCCAACGTTAAGTTTACGTGAGGACCGGTATAAAAAGAAAAGAAACACATTGGGATTATTATTATTATTATTTAAATCACTGATGAATCAGCCATATGAGGTATAGACTTTCTGGTTCTTATTGATTTCCCCCCCTTTACTCTTAGCATCAGAGTAGCCTATAGACTATATCTCTATAAGGAACCCTTACAAATTCGAGAGGCCACTGACCAGTGTTTTCATCAACACGACACTTTTTGACCAGATACACAATGCAATAGTATAGCTATCATTCATGCATCAACTTTGAACTCGTGTGACAGTGTTAAAGACATTAGCCTATATTCTTGGGTTTAAGGTACAGCCATTTGAATCAGTATAGTATTCCATTTTTGATGGTTCAAGAACTGTCTTTGTGGATGCAAGTCTGTGTTTAATGTGTCAAAGAGGAGCAATGATCTGTCACAACATTCTCAAAATAAAACTTTCTGTCTGTCAGTTTGCATTGTTTTAAATGTAGTTCTTCTGTGAATATAGCGTGTTGTTTGTTATGAGTAATGTGGTATAACATATAGAAAACTTTGATTACACATTTGCTTGTTTTATGTGAATAACTTTTCCAGATGTGGAACTGTATGTGTGAAGGAAATTTAGTATTAAGATTACTAGAACTTTTTAAGGTGGAAAAGTAAGGGAAATGTGTTGTTCAGTGACACCAAGAGTTACAGCATTGCATTGTTACATATTTTTAAGAGACTAAAATTATGCATATAAATATATTGTGCTTATGAACATGATTTCAAACCACCAGCACTACTTTTTGTAAACAAACGTAAAAAAAAAAAAAAAAAATCAGTACCTCGTAAGTAACGGTGATATATGAATACGTTTATTTAAATAATTTAATGAATATATGTTTTATATACTATTTTCTATACGTTAAGTTAAAAGAAATAAAGATTTATTTCAGCCACCTTCGATGTATTTTCAGCCCTGATCTTAGACAGATAATGTACAAATGAAGCTTGAATGTGATTCTGTGACATTTTCTCGTGGAAATGGGTCACGCATCAAGTTATTCCTGAAAAGCACATGTTTAACTGATGAACTGTGTCACTGTGCCATTTTCGAGGCAAACGATGTTACTTCAACATACCTATTCAGAATTCAGCAAAATCTTGTACTTTCTTTCGAAGTAGCGTTATTGTTTGTTGGTTTGTTTAACAAACTATTTATGACAAAATGTGAACAAGTTTTTGACTGGAATTAAAACAAATCCTGAAATGTCACAAATGAGGACTTCAGTTTTTCCTTTTAATTTATTTCTTTGCTATTTTTCCTCTTGTTCTAATTCTAACCTTGAACTTAAAGCATAGCATACTCCTTACTTCAAAATGTACGAAGCAGCAACTCACTTGAACTTGACAGTAACATGCCGCCATTTTAGCATCTTGTTTCTTTGAGGGACGAAAAGTTTAGAATTGTAAAGCGGTAACGCAGCTTACAAACGTTACACGTGATTATCTTAGTAGGACCTTGGTAGTAAACACGCAAAAAAGCTGCTAAGTTTGTTTCAAAACTTTCTGCCGAGAAACTTTAAGCCATTCTCTCGATGTCAATTATGTAGGCTGGGTTTGGAAGACATTCATTCAAAAACAATGCTGGGGTAAAAACAATAGCCAACTGCACCAGTGGCAAATTGTACATTTTATTATACCACTGCATTACAGATGATCTCCTAATGATTATCTCAATCAAATTATTAAAATATATAGCCAAACAGTATAGCATCAACTCATATATTAATGCAGAATTTAAAGTGTAGGCTATAGGACTTTATAAGTTTTAATAAAGTATTTTTAAAATTATACAAAACCACACACACACACACACACACCACACACACACACACACACACACACACTACACAGCCTTACATAGCCTATACCCATACGTGTGTGTACATATATAAAGGCTATATTTATTTATTACAAATATATATAGCCTACATGTAACCTTAAAACCTGCATCAATTAAAGGATGTGTTGTGAACGCAATATTATATTTTTAACTGGCTTAAGTTTGCGCTTTAAAGCATAAAGCCAACCATTATTTTTTGGAGAACCTGCCGGGCTCTTTTTTTCTTCCTGCCTTGGTATGCAGTATTTTAGCCCAACCCCCATAGACCCCCATCTTCATAAACAGTTTTCCCAAATTAATTTAAACTGAATCGTTTCTGTTTTCTGCGCAAGCGCACATTCTTCTATTTCAGACAACATTCTTCTCCTCATGCCATCGGCTCGAGCCTATCTGACATATGTGGTGACGTAACAACATGGCGCTGGCTATTTTGCTGAGGCACACCGACACACTATCAGAGCTTGACTAAATTAAAGCACTCGTTCGGTCTCATTTTAAAGCTGTTGCGAACAACTAAACGTATAAATGTTATTATAAGCGAATGTTTGGTCTTTGGAAAATACCATTCTAAAGAATGGCATGGCTTTTTTTTTTTTCAAATTAAGTATGAAAACGATTAGAAAACACGTCGGCACTGTAGTCACGTGGCATTGGTTTGAAGAGTATAGCGGTTAGTAGTTGGGTGAAGTAAAACATTGAATCTGTTGTAAAATCGCTGGCTTTAGCTACACAAGCAGATATGAATTATGCAGTGTTTTGGTTAAATCAATTAGGCTTAAGTAATGAACAGAAAATGTTCTAAAAAAAAGGCTACCGCTTGTTTTATCAGTTCACATTGAGATAAGAATTAAGTATTCAGGTGTTTATGGGTTGCATGCGCATTCCGTCTAATAGTAGCCACTAATTTAAGGTCCTTTCCCTAGTCCTCCCTGAAGCCACACTCAATCTCATAGCTTTGCTGGCTAAGCGGCTGGCACTGTTTAAGAGGATAAACCGACACGAGCCGGTTCCAAACGCTTTTTGTCACGCAACTGAGTGCGCGGTCATAATAAACTCATGAGATGAATTACCTTGAACATGGCGTGATGTAGTCAGCACGTTTGCATGAGCTAGCCTATAAGTTTTCTCGCGCGTAACTTTATTTTTAAAACATAAGGAACACATGTGTAAGAGACAATGATGTTTTTTATATCATCACACAGGCTACCAGCCCTCTTACGCAGGCATGAATTCACTGCGATCAAACTATTCCATGACCATAATGATTCAAGCTAAAGGATATCTATATATATAGGCCTACTATATTTATATATATATATATATATATATAATATATATATATATATATATATATATATATATATATATATATATATATATATATATATTATAATACACACAGACAGACACACACAACACACTCACACTGTGTGTGTGTGTGTGTGTGTGTGTGTGTGTGTGTGTGTGTGTGTGTGTGTGTGTGTGTGTGTGTGTGTGTGTGTGTGTGTGTGTGTGTGCAATACATATATTATGTGTGTATAACAATATGCCAGAGTAAGAATAAAAAAAATTATAGCCTTTTACATCGTGATAAATTATTTTTTACTCTATGTGCTACTTTTATTTAGGCTAAAAAAATGTTAGATGTGAAAATCTCGATTCCAAATTTATGTAAAATACGCTTTAAAATAAGTGAATTGGGCTGTGTTTGTCTTTAATTCGCTATATTGACCCAAACAATACAACAGTTTTGTGGAAGGTAGAGACAATTTGCACGTCAATTAATCCTTTTCAGTGAGTTCCACCGATGCTTATTCACCTGCAGGAAAAGCGATGAATATGCAAAGGTGCTCAATAACTGTTAATCCAGGATGTGCCCTTTCAAAATGTACTTTGGATGTGCTGCAAGTCCATTGTAATGTTAAAGCAAGGTAACTGGAGCCATCATGTATCTTGATGTTTCGTAAAGTTTGCGTTTAAATTGATTTACCCTTCACATGCTGGAATGGAAAGGGAGTGGATTTTCTGTTAGGCTACTTTAAAATTCCAACCAGTGTCAGCTACTGTTTTAGAAGCAAGTGTAACATGGTATTTCCTTGTCGTTTTGTTGTGTTAGTGGACATTTTAACTTATAGTCTTTATCGCCTTATTTGCAGTTAGCACAGACATAAGAAGTTATTATACTGAGATATTCTAAGCACGTGCGAAATAAAAGATAGGCCTAAGTGGGAATGAATTCCCAGAGTCAAGTATCCTGGCCTACTATTCGCAAATTTGAAAATTTACGTATAGATGTTTAAGAACGCTGCGAATTCATTTGCACCTTAAAAAGAGCGAGTCTCCAGTTCTTTGCAAAATCACACACTGTCTTTGACTGAAGGAACCCCTCCTTTCAAAGTCAATAGGACAATAAATAAAATTTAAAAAATTAAATTAAGAAGGAGACCAGCGAGATTGTTTATGCGCAATTCTTTGATAATCATACGCCTTTTTTCTTTCTTTTTAAATCACGTCAATCTATCCGCCAACTAAATTGTTCAGTTCAGCTGGACCATTAGACATGTGTATATTAATGAATTTCACATCACCAATGGCCATATTAATAATATTAGATATTTACAATAATATTACTAATAATCATTAGAAGTGATGTCCACTGGTTTGTCAGTTAAGGTGGCCTGAGCTTTGCCATCAATTGCGTCAGTTAACACCTGCAAACAAGCGTCAGGGACTGCAGGGGGCGAGAGAGCAGGTGCTAGTGGTTGGTGGTTTGGAGGCCTAAATTAATAAGACTAAAGCAACAAAATACAAAAGGCAAAATCATTGGGTCAGAAAGTATCAGTTCTGCTCCAGCTGACATAATAAGACTATCCTTGACTCTAAAAGTCCTTTCAAAACATGGACTGAAAATGCCAATTGATTGATCAAGTCACATAACTTTTTTTCATCATATTTTACTCTGTCGATATAATAGTAGCCTGCATTACATAAGGTACAAGCAGTAATTTATTGATAATTTCACACTGTAGCTCATTAAGGTAATGCTTTATCATAAGGTTATTTTAAAATAGTCACTATGCACACTTTACTGTGTGTGTGTGTGTGTGTGTGTGTTGTGTGTGTGTGTGTGTGTGTGTGTGTGTGTGTGTGTGTGTGTGTGTGTGTGTGTGTGTGTGTGTGTGTGTGTGTGTGTGTGTGTGTGTGTGTGTGTGTGTTGTGTGTGTGTGTGTGTGTGTGTGTGTGTGTGTGTGTGTGTGTGTGTGTGTGTGTGTGTGTGTGTGTGTATAGAGGCTATCAGGGGGTTTGTGGCCAGGTGCTGTTGGAAATTGCTTGGCTATTGCCAAAGAGACCTCATGCCAGGATAATGCAAGGTCCAAAGGTGCACCAGACTAGAGTCAACCCAACCCCTCTCAATACCCCAGGGCCAATCTCCTGTGTAATTGTTTTTCCGGTTTTATCTTTCCATTTTGAGGGACATTACAGAAAACATATCACATACTTTGTCTTTGCTCACTTTAAAAATAAAAAAAGACAGCAAAAGAAGAGAGCAGAAGTTCATGTGAATATGTTTACAACCTTGCTGCTGTTGTGCCACACAATTGCAATCACAATATCCAAGTTCACCATCACTCATTTTCTTAAGGGTAAATGATTGCATGACACTGCAATGATGTTTCATGTATTTTAAACTGCAACTCAATGAAAGTTTTGAACAACAAGGCAAGTTCATTGGCTGTTAAATTAAAATCAAGATGAAAGACATATTGTATTCAAAATAATTTCCAAGTTCCAAGCACATGGAACATTATCTACCCTTATATTATAGGCTGATGAAGACACTAATGGCTTTTTCAACACAATACTTAAAAAGGGGCATATTTTGCATGAATAAATAGGCCTATATTTTTATTTTGTGATGTAAATGCGCAAAACAACATAATCGTTATTGCAATTCTAAATAGGCTGCATGCCACCGTTATTACGCGGAAAGACTGAAATATCAACCTAAAAATATGCCAGTTGAATTCAGAGATAATGCGATTTTAAGCGTTTAAACAAAACAAATAATTAAACAGCCATGCAAAGTGGACGCTAACAACAATAATGATCATATACACATTTTCATAGGCTAAATGTATTTTTTATGTAGGAGCATGTAGGCTATTAGATTAATGTTTTGTGTATAATTAAATAGTTCTTAAGCCAAGCCATACTTTGTCAATGTTTGTCATAAATGTCACAGGCAGTCCGGCTTAACCCCGTAATTCGCGCGAAAAGAAAATACAGTTATTAACAATTCACTTGGCAAGTCCTTGACAAACTCACTCGAAATGAATGTCAAAGAAACTTCAATCATGCACTATAGGTCAGATTGCTGCAATTTCCCTGTCTCAGAAAACTCGTATGCTTGTTTTGGTGAGTGAAAACGTGAGGATGGAATAGTCGTCATGTTGAAAAATGGCCAAAGGCAACGTTCATTCACCTGCGGGCGTTTTCATTTTTGTCTTTCTTACATTAGGCCTAGTTGATATATTGTAATGTGATATTTCCTATTAAATCACTCAAAATGGACATAATTCAAGTCTTAAAAAAGTAAATTCAGCAGCATTTAAACACGTATACCAGAACCGTTTTCCTTACGATCATAATATATGCTAATAGGCCTACTAATAGCTACATATTACACAAAGTCCGCTATAAGTTTAAGGAGAAAATAAGCAAAACACTATCCGTTTAAATAACGTATGCAACGAAATTCGTAGAATAGTTGCTTACAGATGTGACTTTGTCTGTGTGTGTGTGTGTGTGTGTGTGTGTGTGTGTGTGTGTGTGTGTGTGTGTGTGTGTGTGGTGTGTGTGTGTGTGTGTGTGTAATAAAACGCGTTATTCCACGGTTCTGCGTTTGCTTTTGCCAAATGTGCCTGCGCCCTGAATTATTTTGGTACATCACCTAAATAAGGTGAAATCTGGGGCATTCGGACTCAAGTAGACTAGTTGTCAGAGTCAGTGAAGTGCAAAATTGCAACACCAGACAGGCAGCATAATAGCTCAGAAGGGGGCTAATGTTCATGCTGCATTCACAGAAAATTTTTATAATTGCTAAATTAAAAAGAACTATGTTTATACAACGATTTTTGTGCTTGGTGCTCTTTTTAAATTCATTTGCCTTTTACACTAATAATTGAAATATCTAATAATATTTGTTACTCCTATCAATATAAGCAAACAATGCATGTATACTTTTGCATTTCATTTTTGAATATGTGATACAAGTCTCTAAGCCTTTTGAAGTGACAACACTGCCCTTTGCTAGAAACTTCAGGGTTTCTCAAACCCTGAATAAACATTTGGTTGAGAAGATAAGCTTAACACAACATTAAAAGCAAACAGGCTTTAAAACATTACATTGTTTAAATGCTCACAATTTAATAAAATCACTTCTAAAATGCAACTTTGACTACTAAAAGGCATATCCAGAAAAAGACAATGGAACCAAAACATGCCTTATCTCTAAAATTATGTACTAAAAGCTTCCAAAACATCATCTACACTGGTGGGATTTTTAATACGTGTCATGGACAGTTCAGCAGACAGACTACTGTCTGAACATAGGGCATGCAAACAGACAGACAGAACATGTAGATTAAGGATTAATCCATGTCAATTATTAATCCATGTTTAATTCCAGCTTCCCCCTGAGAGTGGGACCCTATTAAAAAAAGTCAGTACACAGTCAGACTTGAAGGAAAGTGGATGCACTACTAAATATTGTCCACTGCATCCACCAGACCTCACAATAAATCAATCAATCAATCAAACTTCAACCAATTAAACTTCCAGGGGCCAAAATAACTTTTTTTGCTAGGTACATCTATAGTTAAGCAGCAAAAACAAAAATAAATGTGATGGAACACACGGTTTACCAGAACCGTGTCAAAAATAGTCTTTATAAATTACCTCACACCAATAGCACAAAAAATATATAACTATTTGAAATCCCTCTTTGATAAAGCCTCATTTCTGACTGATGCACTTTACAATTCTGCATTTGGCGGTGCAGAAACACACTCAGCAGTAAGACTACAGGACAAATTTCTATACAGTTTAATAACATACATTAGTAGCAGCTACATTCTGAGAAGCTTGTCACATGTACTAGGCAACAACGAGACTCCTAGGGGCTCAAAAATGTCATCTCACCCTGATTATATCTTCGTCTAGAATATAGTAGTACTTCTATATTCATCCTTGAGTTATTTTAATGTTGCTTGGGCTGTTGGGAGTAAGCAGATAAGGCACATAAAAGGTTCAGAGGTAAAAATGTTTAGTGCTTTAATTGTGATGGAAACGAGCATTAAGTTAAAGATGTTACAAACTGGACAGACAAGATTGAAGAGCGACATGGTTGCCTCTTATTGTGCACTTTTCACTCATTCTGACATGCATTCATATCTTTCTATTCCTGCCTGGCACATTTCTTTTTTTCAATTAACCATTAGACCTGTCATCTTCTTTACTGCACACACATACTCGTTCTTTTTGGACAGAAAATTGCAGTCCAATTAAAAGTAATCAAAGGCTGATGAGTAAAAAGCCTGGCTATTCTCATGCTTTTTATTTTATTTATATATATTTCAAGCGATTTCTTCTATACTGAATGGTTTTTGATGGCCAGTGGATTGGCAGAACAAAGAAATTATTGTGTGAAGTCACTAATTATTTAAATTATTTAAAAATATATATTTATTTTAATGTCAAGTCAATGGCAAGTTGTTGCATCATGAATGGAAGGGTAGGTCGTAAATTAGAGCTATCCACACAAACTCCAGAATTTATTGCCACATATATTAAAACCGCATCCTGCACAACATCGTCTCAATTTGAAAAGTTTGACAGCAGACCACAAAATGATATGCTTTGAATTAATATGGAATGACATGCTCTCCATCGAGACCACTTTGGGACCTGGATAAGAGGCAGGGACAGCTGCGTAATTACTACTCTCACATGTACAGAAAGTAAATAATTTATTGCCTATAGTAGCCATTAACTGAACAAACACAATAAGCTCCATAACTACTGTGGTGGAAAATTTAAACTGAATATTAAGCTAAACATGTTTTACCATTTGACCTTATTTGACCTGCTAAATCTCTGAAACAATGTTCTAAGACATTCTGTATTTTAGGTGAATGTGTGTGTGTGTCGAACCCATGACTATGTGTAAAAATAACAAATATGGGAAATGAGACTAGACAGAGATGACTAGTTAGAACTTGTGATAAATGAAGTAATGGTTAAAACAAATTATTCTCTACCCAGTAACAGAAGAGACTGAAAATGAATAACCAATCAAATTAATGTCATTATGCCATACCTCCCTATTGTATAAAAACTGTTGTTTTCCGTGTTTTCGGTGGGATTCTCAATGGAAATTGTCTGAGATCCACCGGCCTTGTTTTTACTTGGGAGAGTATTGCTCGAGAACTCTCCTGGCCGTTAATTAAAAGCATTTAAGGGATAATTACTGAAGTCTGTCTGTCATTTAAAAGCTGCGCAGCTGGGGAAGTTAGGGTAAGAGAAACTCGAAGCTAAGATGTCGACTGTAGACGCAAGAGAGCTTGAGTAGAGTAGTTCAGCAAAACTCGAAGCTAAGATGTCGACTGTAGACGCAAGAGAGCTTGAGTAGAGTAGGATTAGGAAAACTCAGCGGTTGTCGATTGTAGACGCAGGGAGCTGGAGTATTACAGAGTGAGCATTTAAGAAAGCGGATAGTCAGATTTTAGGGAAAGAAAATCCATCACATTTTGGCGAGCTAATCCAGGAGTCCTCGGAATCTCCCTCTGTCGGATGGACGGGGACGAGGAACCATGTTGTCTTCACTCTGCCAGACTGCAGAACCCTGTTCGACAGAGGGACCCATTCCAGACGGGCTAAAAGGACTTAAAAGTATTAAGGTAGGACACACAGACTTCAGTTTATGTTTTCCTTTTTAATGTGTTAAATAAAGCATTTTTGTGCGTATGAAAAAAAAAAAAGATTTTTTTTAAAAAAAAAAAAATAAGAATTTGGAACGTGTTTCTAGTTTGTTCTGTTTTGATGGTTGAAATTGAAATTTTCCATATCTGAGAAATTATTTAGCTGAAAAAAAAAAAAAAAAAAGAGAAGAGAAAACACACTGGCTGAGCCCAGGTTTAAACGATGTATCCCATTATCATATGAAGAAGACAAAAGTCAACTAAATTTACCACAGTGAGATAATTTATATTAAAAATATATACATAGCCTATGTAAAATTGGCTATCACATTAAAAGATTTAAGGATTTTGAAAGAAAAAAAAATGTTTTTACCTTGTCTATTAAGGGCAATGAGCAATGATTATGGTTAAATTCAACTAAATTGGTATTTGTTGAGTATTGTATTTGATGTGTCAATAAAACTTCCTGCAAAGAGAGCAACTTGTCATGCTGGAAACCAGATCCGGGAGGGAAAAATGCCCCGAGATGCTGAGGTGCTGCAATTTGCTTTTTGTTTGAAGTTTTTGTTTGAATAAAGGTTTAATTCTGAGAAAATATAAAGATACAATTGAAAGAGTTGAGACAAGATACATGGTAATATTGTTAACATGAGATTATGCATGGTTACATTTTGAAATCAATTAGAAATGTTATAGAAATTGTTATAAATAAATAAAATAAAAGTTATAAATCATAAAAATAAGAATATGCATTCTGAGATAACATAAGATTTTGAATCATAAAGAAACTTTTGTGAGTTAAACTCTGATTTATTTATGTAGATGAGATAGAGTATATAAGACTGAGCAATTAGGTGCTCTTAAAATAAAGTAATAAATAATAAGATATTAAGTACACGTGTTTAAATATTATACTTTCTAAGTGAAGGTGTCTAGAATTTGTATCCCGTTATCCCATGGGAGACAGTGTGAAAGAACTTGAAAAAAAAATTATCCATTGTAGAGATTCTAAGAGTCAATAGTTATGTTTAACTAAGATCATTTTTGTGCATTATGCATAGTATGAGGTTGGGTGACCAATTTAAATATAAATTGTGATTTGAACAAGCACATTACATATATCTTACAGTCATTTTATTTTGGATTCTTGAAGGAAAAAAAAGACAAAGAAAGGAAGTTAAGAAAAAAACTGTATTGTAATTAGAGTTTTTTCCTGCTTTTTTCTGCATTTTGGCAATGAAGAATGCTTGCTTTTTCCGCAATGAAGACCGCTTTTTAATAAAATGAAGAACTGCTGTCTTGATAACCAGATGAGATATTTAGTTATTAAACTAAGTTTAATTTGAGTTTTGCAGTTCTCTGAGTGTTCAAGGTTTCAGACGCCTGGCTTGAAAAGTTGGATGACTGGAGAGAGAGAAAGAGGAAGTGGTGCCCTCAGCTCCCCAGCTCCCGAAAGAGGAAGTGGACACTTCTGAGGGGTCAACTGAGACAGTGCAGGAACTTTTCCTAAAGACAATTTTTGCCATGCATTATGAAATGTTGTGCCAGGGTGGATCAAAAGCCAGAAAGAGAGGGCCATTGCAGCCTGATGATCAAACGTATCAGCCTAACAAGTCAACTGAAGGACAATCCACACAGAAAAGAAAGACCTCCATCCCCTCACTTGTGGGCCAGGTGCTGAATTTCAATGATCACTACAGAGAACGTTTCAAATTTAGTTAATTATCAATTAACTTGATTATTGTTTTGATTATCCACTGGTTTCAGCAATTCTTCATATTTCTTCAACTAACACTTTGAATCTGCTTTCAAATAGGACCAGTCCAGCTGCCCTACAGGAAGTTCAATAGCAGAAGTGAGAGAGTGACTCACCAATCAGTTAAAACACTGGATTTGGATAGTGAGGCTTATTACTTAAACCAATAGTGGTAAAAGCATGAATTTGTTGAGAATATATATATATATATATATATATTGACTACTAAATATAGGGCACAAAATGTCCCAAAGAGACATTATGGCTAGAAAAGCAAAATTATTGGTCACTCCATTTCATTTAAAGGTAGTTTTCTGGATTCAATAAGAACAATGTTTCTAATTATAAACTTTTGAAATCACATGCTGTCATCACCAGGGTACGAGATAGAAATGTTTTTATTTTTTCCATGGATCCGAAATTGTGTGAAGATTTCCAAATCTTCTTTTAAATAGCATAGGAGCAACAACAAAAAGTTTTGAAAAATTGAAATTGTGTAATTAATGACAAATTGCATTTGGGGGATTGAAGCTGAATCTCTCAACTGCAACCGAAGGTCTATGATTATTATTTTAAAGTGTTTAATCTATTTGATTTTTTAGGTTTACGTTCACTGTG
Organism: Chrosomus eos; assembly: GCA_036326025.1. Classification (NCBI taxonomy): domain Eukaryota; kingdom Metazoa; phylum Chordata; class Actinopteri; order Cypriniformes; family Leuciscidae; genus Chrosomus; species Chrosomus eos. The sequence continues at coordinate 21,384,233 of CM070835.1, forward strand.
TTAAACTCAAACACATTGTGACTGCATCGGACGATTGATAATTAATATCCTAACGTTTAGACACTGTCGCAAGGGGAATGCCACAGTGTGTCTACGTTCAGTAGCTTCCGTCGTAAAAGTTGTTACCGTTCGGATTTGGTGGTATTCCACTCCTAATAAAATATATGGTCCTCATTCAGTTCATAAACTGCTATGGCAGACAAAAAGGTATGATTCTCTGGCCAGAGAGGGGTGGGATGTGTTGTTTGTGTGTGAAAGTGTGTGAATGTGAATGAATGGAAATTTTAATAGATAAGATTAATTATGGTACTAACCATAAAACTTTGATTTTATATTTCTGTCTTATGGTAAAACTTATCATACTTCCCATTTTCATGTCTGATGGTGACTAACTTTCCATTCTAGATCCAACACTAGAACAAAATAAATCTTACTTCCTTTTATTTAGGATGTAGCCTTCAGACAAATTTTCGATATGATCTAATCATCTAAAGACACTTTTGACTGGATGTAACCTTGGTCAATGGAACTTTGCAAATGGACTAAGCGTCCTGTTCTTTGACTGTATTGAGAAATGATTGACTGAAATATTAACCCCTTACAATGTTTTTCGAAGATACAGAATATTTTTTGCTGATATCACTAACAGGGTAAATTATGACCACATGGTGAAATATGCCCAATAAAATAATGGCATGGATGATTTTGACTAACTATCCTGAGATAGGTTATTGTTGTGGCAGAAATAAACAGTGTCACACATGCGCAGCGTATAACTCTGGGAAGGCAGAGAGCAAGCATGCTTGCCCTGTCCACCCCACATTTAACTTCTTCCTTTTACAGGATGTCATGATGGATCCTGTCGAACAGAACTTATTCTGTTCCAAATGTATAAAATATTGTCTTGTTACTGTTTATCATGAAATTTCACAGGTCTGATCAGAAAGGACGACCGGCCAGACAAGCAGATTATGTTAATAGATGTTGTCACTAACAAAAATAGTTAAGGTCTCCCTTAACAGGTCAAAGCTGCATTGCCGGTTCCAGGTACGAGACACAGCACTCTTACGAGCCAGGACAGTGGGTCTGGATCAGGGATCACAGACGTAAGGCGTGGTACAACCCGAGGTGGCTGGGTCCGTATGAGATCATTCTAACAACGAATACAGCAATCAAAGTTTCCGAGCGTGACGCTTGGGTTCACGTGTCACACTGCAAGCCCCACCAACCGCCATCCAGAGGAAAAGTAGGGGAGGGAAAATAAAAGGACGTGCTGGTAACGTGCCTCCTCTACCTACGCGGGAAAGACCTTGCTACGGCTCGTAAAGAGTCAAAAGGCGAACATGGAACGTTTCAGACGTCTGTGGGGCCAACGCGACGACCAGCACACCTGGGAACAAATGTGGTCTAACAAAGTGTTTAAATGCATATGTGTTATTATATCTGCAGGTGTGTTGATGCTGATCATATTGCTATTTCTGTTTGAATTTTTTCCAGGCTGTGATGTTCTTCCAGAGGCAATAATGTGATGTTTATTGATGTTTTATTTGGTTCAATCAAACTGTAGGACCGAGAATTAATATAGGGTTGAAATTTGAACAAATTATTGATTAATTTGAAAATATTTTAGGTACACGTAAACTGAAAAGAGGAAAATATCTTAATTCTGAAGAGTATATAGACTTTAACTAACTACATTACTGTAAAAATAATAAATAATCTAGGGACTATTATTGAAGAAACTTGAGGGTTTTAAAAGTCTAAGACCGATATCATAAATGCTAAAATGTAATAGCAATAGTTGTTCACTAATAAGAGAGAATAGGTGATAAGTTACTTTGCCAGACTAGGTCTGAATAGATAATTGGGAAAACTTCTATAGTGATGAATTAATGACTACATTAAATATATTTTAGGTGGTTCCAAATTGCTAAAATAGCTAAAGAAAACTTTCAAAAGGGGATTGATTTTGGGAAACCTTTAATTTATGGATTATTATTAGTTGAAGAAGTTACCAGTGTGATTACTGAAATGTTCCTTTCATGTATTGTCTAACGTCTGTATATTTGATATCTGAGAGGTGACTGCGGGTCTAGCTAGCTAGGAATACAGCAACCGTGCTTGCTTATTTAGCCCGGCTTCGAGGAATGAAATATTGTTTTGTTATTGTATTATTGAGAAAGGTTTTCAACATATTAAAACAAATTATGTAGAGGACAGAGTTAAAATCTAGACACATTTAAACTAAAATTAGTCTAATCAGTAGACAATTTAGAGAAATAGAGTATTTGCTAATATAGAAAAAAAAAAAATCTGAAAAGCTTTCTAAATTCACAATGAAGCTAAAGATTTAATGATCTGGATAAATAGATCAATTATGAGCTATTCCACATTGCAAAAACTTAGAGGTGGTATAAGTTATGTCCATCAGTTAATTCTGGAAAATAGGATTGTAGGAAGATACTTGATTAAAGATTAAATGGCATGTCCTCAGCTAAGGCTATTCTCGTGGCAAGAGCTGTGTAAAACAGAGTTAATTTGAAAATAATAACATTGTTTGAAACAAGATAATAAAATTATTGATATTAGTGTTAAGGATAAAAATGAAAGATTATAGAACCTTTTTGGTTAGATTTTATTACACAGATCCTTAAATAGATCTGACTAAGTAAAACAATCGCCTGCTTTAATTAAAAGCTAATAACATAAGATTAAGAAAATTGGTTAATAAGCACTATAACCATGTTAAGGCCTAAGATCAATGCGATTAAAATGATAGCTAAAAAATGATGAAACTTGACTCAAGGTCTAAAGTTAAAAGGCAATGTACTATGGTATGTTTAGTTTTTTACTAGAGATAGAATATTGGCAAGGAGATGAATAGATGAGAAGATGGTATGTGTATGTGATCTTAAAGGTTTTATGAAGTAAAAGATGAAACAAGGAAATGGTTAGAGATAACAGGTGGTATTAAGGTCACTGACTTAAAATAGGAGGATTCGGTGGAGCAGGTAAGTCATGCAGGTATGGACAAATGATTAGAAGAATTAAATTTAATTTTGGCCATGTTTGATTATGGCCAGAGAGGGGAAATGTGGTGGAAAATTTAAACTGAATATTAAGCTAAACATGTTTTACCATTTGACCTTATTTGACCTGCTAAATCTCTGAAACAATGTTCTAAGACATTCTGTATTTTAGGTGAATGTGTGTGTGTGTCGAACCCATGACTATGTGTAAAAATAACAAATATGGGAAATGAGACTAGACAGAGATGACTAGTTAGAACTTGTGATAAATGAAGTAATGGTTAAAACAAATTATTCTCTACCCAGTAACAGAAGAGACTGAAAATGAATAACCAATCAAATTAATGTCATTATGCCATACCTCCCTATTGTATAAAAACTGTTGTTTTCCGTGTTTTCGGTGGGATTCTCAATGGAAATTGTCTGAGATCCACCGGCCTTGTTTTTACTTGGGAGAGTATTGCTCGAGAACTCTCCTGGCCGTTAATTAAAAGCATTTAAGGGATAATTACTGAAGTCTGTCTGTCATTTAAAAGCTGCGCAGCTGGGGAAGTTAGGGTAAGAGAAACTCGAAGCTAAGATGTCGACTGTAGACGCAAGAGAGCTTGAGTAGAGTAGTTCAGCAAAACTCGAAGCTAAGATGTCGACTGTAGACGCAAGAGAGCTTGAGTAGAGTAGGATTAGGAAAACTCAGCGGTTGTCGATTGTAGACGCAGGGAGCTGGAGTATTACAGAGTGAGCATTTAAGAAAGCGGATAGTCAGATTTTAGGGAAAGAAAATCCATCACACTACCCAATACCGTAAGTCAAAGACAGAGCATTTTACATTCTGCTGAGTCAGAAACAATAACTGGTTAAGGTAACTACGTTAAATACAATCTTAAAATTAGTTGCTCTCAAAAAATATGTACATACAACAAGCAGTTGAAATTCACATTGTACAATATATTCTGGATCTGTTTTATTGTATATAGCCATCAAAACATGGCGTTTGGAGGCAAACAGCCAAAAATGCACTAATAGCTGCCAAGATGCTCTAAAAGTGAAACATTTATGACATCCAATAATAACATTAAATATTCCTGTAATAACATTTTGAAAGCGACTTCTCTCTAGTGATTTACAATGGATTTCAGCCTTCAGCCTGTAAATCAAAGACTGCCCATACCCACACACTTATTAGCTTGTAGTCAAAGACAGCAGCATAAACAGCTTAAAGGGTTAGTTCACCCAAAAATGAATTACTCGCCCTCATGTCGTTTCAAACCGGTAAGACTTTCATTCATCTTCGGAACACAAATAAAGATTTTTTTTTATAAAATCCGAGAGCTTTATGTCCCTCCATTGGCAGCTATATGCAACTAACTTTTACGCTTCAAAAGTTCACAAAGAGATCATAAAACTAATCCAAATGAACTGAGTGGTTTAGTCCAAGTTTTCTAAAGAGACTGGATTTCTTTATATGATGAACAGATTTAATTAAGGTTTTTATTCACATATAAACATTGATCAGCGAACATAAACAGAAGCTCAACCGAACCGGCTTGACGCGCGAGAACAAACCTCTTTGGTTCTCTCTGAAGCTTAAACGTGCGGCGCAATACGAGAATGAACCTCATTGGTTCTCACACGTCAAGCGAACATGCTTGAGCTTCTGTTTACCACAACTGATGTGTGAGTTGATGAATATTTGTATGTGAATAAAAGCCTAAATTCAATCTGTTCATCACAAATCGATTGTGTCCCTTCAGAAAATTGGGACTAAACCACTTAATTCTTATGGATTAGCTTTACGATCTCTCTTTATTAACTTTTTGAAGCGTCAAATTGGTAGTTGCATAGCTGCCAATAGAGGGGTCTCAGATTTAATCAAAAAGATCTTCATTTTTGTTCCGAAGATGAACAAAAGTCTTATGGGTTTGCAACGACGTGAGGGTGAGTAATTAATGGAAGAATTTTCATTTTTGGGTGAACTAACCCTTTAATGTCAATTATAATCTGTACTGGCTGAATTTCGAAATCCTTACATCTGCAGAACACAGCAACTGAACAACAGTGCACTGATAAGTTGCTGTACCTGCACAAGCACAGCATCCAGACATCCCACGCACAATTTTGCCTCATAGCATCTATCTCTGGAGACATTATGGGGAAATCCTGGAGACAGGAGCTGAAGTGCAGGCCTAACTCATCTCAACACTCAAGAGTGCATATAGATCATGACACCTGCATTTATTTAAAAAAAAAAAAAAGTGCACCGTGTGCGTGTAAATTTAGAAAGTGCCCTGATAGATTTGTTCGAGTTTTAACCACAGGAGAAGACTGTTTCATAAGAGCATGCAGAAAGTAACTGTTCACACATTTGCATTTGACCTGCTCTTGTACGGGTCCTGGGAACAGTAGAGAGGTGTGTACAATCTGAAGTTTACAAGATATCACAGTTTTTTTTAACCTTGCCCCGACCACATGTGGAGTTATGAGATCTCTAGCAAGTGTAAACTCAGCAAGGAGTCTGAAATACGACTGTATGCGCACAGCGAGGTTCTGTACGGTTACATTCCCTCATTTCTTAATGCCTCTAAAAGTGATGTGCTAAATCCTGAAACTAAAGCTTAAAGGATGTGGATAAGTGTAAATATAAAATATCTTACTAGATTAATATAAATATTAGAGCTGCACAATTCACCTTTGTTGTTTGTTTAAAATAGATTCTCCCACAATTAAGAATAGACAACTTAATGTAACATGTCATTTACTAAAGGTTCTGACAAAATGTTAATTGCTGCAGTCTATTAAATATTTTATTAATTTCAATTTTTTTTTAAAAGTTTGAATGCATTTTTCAATTAATATGTATGTATTGTACTCATGAATCAGCATTTTTGAACAAATCTCTTGAATGAATGATTCAATGACAGATACATTTTAACAGACCGTGTAATGATGTAATTGGTACAATCTTTACTTGAAGCTTCAAGTTACTTTCAAAAGATAATTAGTCTATTTTGATCGCTATCGTGGACATCAGTGTTTATATCTGAACTATGAACACTTATCCAAGTACTTCTGTGATCATTTGAATTATTGTAACACAGAAATGATACTGTGTGGTTGGTTGAAAAGACTTTTTAGATATTGCCGAATCGTTGTCATTAAGGAATGGATCGAGATTTTGCTCTTTTAACGATTAACCGTGCATCTCACTTTTGAACAGTAATGTGGCAAGTAGGCCGTGTCCGAGAGCCGTGGGAATGGAGCAAGGCCGGTGGCATGAGGGCTAATGAGCGCCACACCCGTCTCGAGTCTCATGGAGTTGATTAAATGATTAAAGTTTATTAAACGTTTGCCGGATCCCGCCTTCTTCCCTGAGCCTTTAACTTTGCAACATTGGTGCCGCTAACCCGGGAGGAAGGAGGGACACGCTGTCTGAGAGCCCTCGCTGCTGAGGGGGATTGCGGTCGGACAGCACGAAGGAGCAGTGACCGCCAGTGGCTGCCTGAGGCGGTGGTGCCCGAACAGTTGGGGCTGCCGCATTACAATTATTATGATTAATGTTTACGTTGTTCGTTCGCCGGTTGTCGCCACCTCCTTCCCTGAGTCTTGAACATCGTTATAATTAATAATTTTCAAGTGAAAAAATACTGTAACGCTCAAATTGTATGTACACCAAGATATTTTAGGGCTTGCATCACTTCAACCATGCAACAAGGTCTGTCCAATATTTGCAACATGTGGGCCTGTCTTCACTCACCGAGAGCTCTGTCTCTCCTGCCTTTCTTTGTTACAGCCCCCATGCTTTGTGCCGTGTGTCCTGCATTTGGTCCCCCGCCTTTGCTGGGGCCACGAAGAACTATCCAAGTTTCCATTCATGCTTCTCATTACTGGGGCATGTTGAGGTTTTATGGAGCCTTGTAAACCCTTGAATTACTGCACTTTAAAATAGATTTTGACACTATTATGTGACTGTGCTTATGGTGAAGCCTTTCATTGCTAGACGGAGGACTCATAATGGCGGACGACAAAAGAGCATGACTTGTTAATTATTTTTAACTGCCGGATAAAATGATTATGAACTAGGTAAAAATGCACAGAGGGCATGTAAGGGGGTGAGACAAGTAATGATGTTGTGTCAAAAACATGATGGTCAAGGAAGCCAGCCTTTTTCATAATTTTACAAATAAACTCAAAAATGATTTTAAAACTTAAAAAACTTGAAAATGTAAATGGATAAAAAAAATCATTATTAAGAGAACAATATGCAAGACTTTGACACTGTGGCATAACCTTACAAAACTGTTTGTTTGCAAAATAAGAGTCTTGTGACTGACTATCTGTGCATTTCTCCTCCCAGGCTTCTTTGAGACATGAGCCGTCTGCTGGGCGGCAGAGTGGTCAGAATACAAGGTGGCAGCCAGTCAAAACACTGCCTGTTATTCCAGCCAGGGCCCAAGTGCCAGTGAAGAGCTTCTTTTCATGCGCCCTTAATGTGGTAAAGTGATCTGCTACACAATAGGGACACTCAAGGAGGCCATCCCCAGCAAACAGGCCAAAACAAACAGCTCCCTATAGGCCTGGCTGCCTCACCCCTGGCCCCCTGAACACATCCCAGCACCTCTCAGGTCTGCTTCAGTGGGCATGCAAACAGAAATACACTCACAAATACTGCACAGTGCACACAATCATTCCAAGCACAAATACACAGTTAATGAATTCGTACACAAACACAAATAACATCCACAAACAAATAAAGAACGAACACATGCTGTGACAAATAACACACCACATGTAACCACACATACGCTGAAAAAATATGCAGAGCTCACAGCCTCATTCAGTGTTTAAAATGCACAACAGTTCTGAAATCATAATGAATTAAGCTTTCTTAAAATAAATCATTTTGACTTTTGAATCTTTGCTTATGATTTCTAACGAAAACAACAAAACTGCAACACTGCGAATTGAAAAATGTTTGCGTGGAAAATCAAAGCCATGTGTGAGACCAACAAAATAATGTGGTTTAAGCAACATTCAGAAAAAAACAGGAAGTGATGTCATAGAGTGGTACCCCTGTAGACCCCAGGCCTGTGTTTAAAGGTCAATGACTCACTTTGTCGCTTATAATATCGAATTTTTTGACCTTTTCATGACATGACAAGGTTAGTTCACGTTAACCTGTGTTGTGACTCCATCAAAAACAAAGATAGCTATGAATGTATAAGTTATGATATTACTTATGACTATGACTTTTTACTTGATGGTTATACTCTATAAAAATGTGAAGCTTTTTTTTGAAAATGACTTGAATACATTTCATTTCAACAAAACATGGCATTATGTGTTTTAAAGGGTTTTGTTAAAGCTCTTTTTTTATCGTGTACACTTATGTTAATGACCCACATTTTTACATACACCTAAAACGCCATAATTCATATGGCTTTCCGCCATTTAAGAACTACAATTGAAGAGGCATGTATCTTAGTAGACCGAGAGTGCTGTGACTGTGGCTTTGACTTTGTGTGGAAGCGCTTTCAATATTGACCACAGCGAGCATTTATGCGGAGGCCCAGCTGGCTCAAAGACAATTTGGCTGACAATGACAGAAGAATTAGCACTCACTTTTACAAGCTCAGCCTCAAATTACTTCTCTAGCACGCCGCACTTGCTTTAGTAAATGAGACGAGGCAAATTCAAAAAGAAATTTTACATGCGGCCGCCCCATGTCTGTAATAAGCACTCTCTTCTCTGATCCAAAGACATAATCATGACAATAAAAGTCCAGGCGTAAACCGCACACCAAAGATCATGAGAATTATACAAGCACTACAACCGCTCCTGGAATGGGCCTTTTTCTTGTGTGCTGTGTGTGAGGGAGAATGAAAGGCAAATGCTTTTCCCTCTTCTCCTCTTTCTTCACCCTTTTCTTCTCCCCTCTCCTCCTCCTTGTCTGTTGAAACATGTGGTCAGCTGTTGTGTTTCCATGTGGTCAGATGATCAAAGGCAGAGCGGGATAGTAATTGTCCCCTGCTGAAGCGCAGCTCGGCCTGGGATCAGGGTCCCAGCAGGTGGGGGGACAGCCATGAGAACGGCCGGAGAAGCTGGAGGAACGCGAGAGGCCCTGCCTGGCAGAAATAAAGACTTCCTAAGGGTTCCTCTGACAACAGAGCCGCTTGGGGAGAGTGAAAAATGAAGCCTCCACACATTTAGAGGTTTTTTTCTGGAAGGGGGAAAAGGGGCCACAATGTGGGGGGAGGGAGGGTGAAAATGAATGCATAAGAACAAGAGATTATAATATTTGGAGAATAGGAAGGCTTTGATTGTGCGACTCTCGCCTCAGTTGCCGAATTTTAGCATCCCCGATTCACGTTTTTTTCTGGAGGAAACAATCATGTCACCTAGTTTCAGTTGTACTGATTATGCAAAATGCTTGAGCAATTGTTCAAATCCAAGGCGTACATGAGTCTCTAAAGGGGATATTTATGAGATGGGGCAGTAAGAGAGAGCACACGACAGAAAGCGCAAGAGAAAGAGATACACCGTGGCTAAGTCAGTGTTTACCTGAAGACCAAAGGGAGCTGTGAAATCTCACAAGTCAAGCTACTTCACATATATGTGGGAGCCCACAAAACACTTTTCACTGCTGTCTGTCATTTTGATTGCCCAGCATGACTCCACCCCCCACCCCCCCCAACCGCACCCCACCTCTTCCTCTGGCCAGATGGCTTTTTTTTAAACAGTCTGTGTCTTGCACCTCCACTCTCAATCCTTGGAAGGAGCGGGAGGAAAGGGCCAGCGGGGGACATTGGGCTGTGTGGACAAATGGTTTTGAGGTAAAATAAAATGGATTAAGGGGAACCTTTTCACAGACACCCCTCAAACTAGTATGGCACTTCTTAGCCGAGGTCCTGATAAGCACTGAGATGGTCCACTCCAGTTACAGAAATAAGAAAAAGAATTTTCTACTAACAGAATGAAACATTTCCGCCAAACCTGAAAGAATTGATACTTAAAAGATAGGGTTTCAGGTTCCACATGCATGTATTCTGATGGGTATATTGTAAGAACATCTTTTGAATCTCATAGGTGTTTATTTAACATATAGACTAGCACCTCCAATCATTAGATCAGAACACAAGGTGGTTTGACACCTACAGAAGACTATCACTGCAACAAAACATATATCTCAAATCCATTCGAACACAGCAGGTCTCTTTCTACAACACCACAAATGCCCTCAGTTCCTTCAAAGTGGAAAACGGACGGAAACTCTGTGATTTCATCATCACAAAAGATTTCTGTTGCAACCCGAACCTGAAGCCAACAGGCCTACGGACATTAAGGAGGCTGCTTGATTGACTGGAAAGCGGTAAATAGACCTGTCAGTCTTCTCACAGTCCCGACAGAAATGCCTGCGGTTTGAGTGATGGAAGATGTCCCTCTTGCACAATCTCATACAATACAAACTCATTCATAGATATTTGGCGCAGACCTTCTTGCAATATCTGACAATACTTCAGGGATTAAAGATTCAAGATTCAAAGCTGAGGCTTTTGTCTCTGCAGCTACTTTAGAGTAGTCTCTCTCATGGTGGCCGAAGCGCTTAAATGGTCATTTAAAAATAGCGCAAAATAACCCATTTGATGCTGTTCCAACATCAGCCAAATCAAATGCAAAACAATGACTCCATATGTACACGAAACTAAATGTCAGAGCAAGAAAGGAATGACATTTGACTTCCTGATGGATGTCATTATGTCACTAGGCAACATAGCACGAACGTCCTGCCTGAATAAAAAGAGCTATTGTTGACTGCAATCAATAAGAGAGAGCTTTTTTTGTTGTTGTTTTTTTGCAAATAATGCACATGAAAAACAAATGGCACATACTAATCAGTCTTTTTGTTTGTTGAGGAATAGCAGGAAAAATCCCTTTCGCGATGACTGTTTGCGTTTTATCTTTTTTTAAAGTCCTTTTGGCAGTGTATCAGGTATCTATTTTAACAGCCTAACTAAATAAATCATTTATAAAGGTTTAAACAGGCACACAGGCCAAATTTATAATGTGTATACTGTCTAGGTGCATTTAGAATCATATCAAGGTGATTTGTTTGGTTTGGAAATGACAAAGGCAGAACGATCAGAGCTGAATCCTGTCACTGGATTAGATCTGTGACATTAGCCCTTCCCTTCACATCAGGTCACAGGCTCCATGTCACATGACACCAGGGCCTTGACCCCTCTGTGGTGACATGTTACTCTAGGGTCAGTCGAGTTGCTCAATTAGCAAAGGAGACAAAGACCTGGGCGTAGAGGAGGCGAGAGATCATCCGTCCGATCCAAAGAAATTCAACTACGGAGCTCTCCGCCACATGTCTGCTTCTGTTCGCCTGGCCAAGCCCTCATTCAGCAGTTCACTGACTGGATACGTGCCCGCTGCTCTTCACAGAGTGAGCGGTGACAGCCAAGAGTCACAAAAAAGCTGAAGAGTCACTCCTGTGCCACATGGCGGGACTGTCGGCGAGATTATGATCTTACATCCACGAGTCAAGTCTGGTCTTGAATTGACTGGCACGCACGTTAGTGTCAGAAAGAGTTTGATGTCAGACAGACTGGCATCAGCGGGCGCACATGCTGGGAGGGGAAATAAAGCTGCTCTTTGGTGTAGTAACAGATCATGCAGGGAAATGTATGCAAGCACATGTGTTTATGCAGTATAGCTTACACTGTTACACAAACATCAAGGCGTTTATTCATAGGACTTCAGCAACCTGTGCACACAACCCCTGACACTAGACACCCACTTATATACAGCCTTTTTTCCATCTTGCCATCCCTATTATATACACTCATCCAGAGGGAATGAAACAGAGGAAGATTTCAGCTGAGAGCATGATTGTAGTCAGAGGTATTTTAGGTGAACCTCATCTTGATGGCGGTGTCTAGAGGGCTCAAACAGAGTTTAAACCATTCTCTTTTTGCTGCGATTCAATAGGGTATGGACTTATGCGCAGATAAGCACGCACACACACAAGTAACGTTTCCATCCGGCATACAACAACCACACACATATTGCATACTTTCATGACGAATATAACCTGGTGTCAGAAGGAATTGTTCCCTGTGCTTCATCTATAGCTCTCCAAAATCTAGAATATGCTTTGAAAATTTGAGCAGCCAATATTAAAAGAAAAAAAGATCTACAGCCACGCCGCTGTAATACATGTCCATAGGTCTTTGCCACTCGAGCCCCACTATGAAAGATTGTATTAGTGACCTTGCAAGTGCTAAACTACAGTGAGTACAGAACAACAGCTGGCCCTGTCATTTCCATAAGAATACAAACCACAACAGCTGCTCTCGCCAGCATCTGCTAAGCTGTTTATGAAAATAAACAGTGCAGATCCTCATAAACATCCTCATAAAGTCATCAACTATCTCCAAATTTACAGCACTGAAAAATGCATTAGGCTCGTCCCTGATTTGATAGCACTAAATTTCTCGGCTCATAAATATATTTATATACTCTATTCACAGAGCGTACCAATTACAAGGCGAGCAGGGAAATTGTCAAACAATGTTTCGACATGTTTAATAACATTGGGGTATGATTTGTCAAGGCAGTGCACCAAACACAGCCGCTAATGAGTAGCAATGGAACTCCGAGGCTGCCTGGCCAAATCACGGGGCCTTGGAGGACTATTCAACCATTGTCAACAATTTCATTCTCAGTCCTCGCGCAAAGCGACAGAGACCACTGTTACTGGATAGCACTTAGCTAATGGCTCCCTTTTGGCAGCCTTAATTACACAATGATTAGCTTTACCCACTTCAGACTTTCACACTTCACCTTGTGTTCCTACAGTCTGCAGTGAGCAGGTCTGGGAACAGCTATGCAGACCGTCCTGAGCCAGACTTGTTCGAAATGGCGCCTTCACATTGTGGATTCTACGTGTGGAGATATATTTAGTTAGTGCTAATCCAATTGAAACCAATACTTCCTGTCAGGCAAGGTGCTGACAGACTACATAGACATATTAGCGGACAATGAAACCTCCATTTCTGTAATCTAAAGTTTAATGAGGTCCAGACAGTGTGAAAGGTTAGCATGCTACTGTTAAGTGAACAATACTTTAAGTCAACACGCAAAAACACCATGTACTTTTTTATTGATATCAGGGTTTGTCGTACATCAAAATATCTGTGGTAAGCAGTATTTTTAGTGTTTAAGAACTGAAAAATTCATTGGTGAATAGTAAAATATAAAATACTGTCAAAACAAGTATCTCAAACGTTATTAGAAAAAAATCTTAAATGACAAAAACATTGAAAGAAAGACACTGAAAGCTTGAATAAAGTTAATCAGCAAAAACATCAAATACAACATTAATAATTAATAAAATACACACACATGCACTTGTTTAATTTTGTTTACCTTTATTAAATGTTTATTTATTGTTGCCGATGAAATTGAAGAATGTGTGTGTTGTGTGTGTGTGTGTGTGTGTGTGGGACTTCCCATTTCAGATCCGCCAGATTTAGACTGCTGTTTATAACTTAAATCTCTCTTTTTCTGCCATGTCAATGGAGAAATCATTGTCGATTTGAATGTCTGATGAGATGCCATCGGTGGACTACCTCTGGACGTTGAACATATGAGAGGGGAGCGCTAAAGGGATGAAGAGGCTCAGTCATCTTACTGCTCTACAGATAGTCATGCATATGTTGTCAATAACCACAGAGAACAGGTTGTAATGCATCTTTCCAGTTAAGAATTATACTCAGTTTAACTGCTTCTATTGTTCTCATTTTTAAGTCGCTTTGGATAAAAGCGTCTGCTATATGAATAAAAATGTAAATGTAATCAAACCATATGATCTTTTTTTTTATTTAATTGATTAAATAATTAAACATCTTTAATGCAGGCAGTTCTTTGTCTGGTCCATCTTGAATATGTCTGTCCTAACTGTCTGGTTATATAACTGTAAATTCCTTTTCTGTGTGTGCAAGCACATTTGGCAATAAAGCTCTTTCTGATTCTGACAATGAGATGCTTCGATAGCACGTTGTTCCCATAACAGAGATGTGCGCCGTTTCTCTGGCATTTTCAAAGGCTCATAAAATATACTACTGTGGTTTGTGTTGATACAGTCTAATGGTTTAACGAAATCCAAATTTGAAACATCTTTTACTGTAGAATTGAGCCTATTGAGCCAATACAGATGAATAAGCAAAGTTATTTCAGGGCAAGACCACCCTGATTGTAAAGCAAATAGTGATTGCTGTTATCTGATTGGCTTAAGTAGATGGTGGATGGAGTTCACTTGTTTGTGGTTTTGACGCTAGAAGTCTTTCAAAATCCACAAATGCATGCAGTGATCTACAAATGCACAAGGAGAGATCCAAAAATACACAGAAAGCGATTAACAAATGCAGAGGAAGTGATTAAAATTAATGCAAGGAAGAGTTGTGCATATGACAAAACACATTTGTAAATATTTTTTTATTTGCAAAAAATGTCTAAATCTAATTTTATTTAGATTTGTATTTATCTAATTACATTTATTTGTGAAACTCAATCTATTTATTTGGAATATTGCAAAAATTCTAGCACCATATTTTGAACAACTGAGGCATAGTGAGCAACGCTTTTGTTCCTGGTACAGAGACAAAAATGTAAATGTGAAACATGTTAACAAATGGGAACCCTGATGTTAACAAATGGGAACCCTGATGTCATAGCAAATGAACAGTTTTAGTAACAGCTGATAAAAAAATTATAAAATCAATAATGGCAAAACAAACACAAAAATTTAAACGAGGCTTCTATACGACTGCATTTGGGTGCAGTTGTCAAGTTATTTGCCCGTAACATCCCAAGCTAAATCAATAAATCCTCGTGTCAGTTTCTACCATCAATCCTCAGCAGAAATAAAAGAGGGAAGCACACCTTCCTCTGATCAATATTACAACAGCTAGGCACAGGACAGGCATCTGAGACTTCTGCTTTGTAGCCAGAGAGGTCTTTATATGTTCTCTAGAGGACTTATTTACTCCAGCCTTCAGCCTAGATGCTCAAGTCACTACATTTTTGGCCTATCAACCTTGACACCCTCCTCTTCGTGCGTGAAGCAGCATAAGAAGTCTGATTCAAGTGATTTCTCTTTTTTTTCAGTGAAGTTGAATGGTGCACCGTGTTTTGTACTGGATGGCAGGAATTGAAACATTTAAAAAGCAACAGCGATAAGCCAAGCACAGACACCCCGCAGACAGACCACCTCGCCTTGGAGACACTTAAGCGTCTGTGGCTTTGACAGCATTTTCATCACACCCCCTACCCCCCTTCACCATCTGTGAATGTGCCCGGCAACATCAAACCGAGTCTGAGAATCGAAAGCCAGGAGACAAACACGTTCAGGGGTACTATCCTCCGCTGACAAAAAACGACTGTCACTGGTAGCAGAAAAAGAGTCACTTGGCAGTGGTTAACGCACGCCATCCATCTTGCAGGTAATGTTTTTCTCCTTTTCTCTCATGAGGAGAGGCCAGTGTTGCTGCCATGTGTGCAGTTAGAGGCTGCCCTGGCAGCAAGCACTGCTTGCACTTGCATCAATTACAGCGGATGGGCCTGACAGCTGTAATTACATACCTCAACACTGATTATGTGCGGTCTGTCATGGAGACCAGCAAGGCACCTATTTTCATGCACTCGTTTAAGCAGTCAGTTGTCAGGGCAAAGTGGCAAAGCAAGAACGGCCCTCTTCAAGTAGGAGGAAGGGAGGGAAAGTGGCGGGATGTAGCTTGCATGAAGTCAAGTAAACCCCCTCCGCATACTCTCATCCCTGCCGCCTCGGTCTTGGCAAGATCTCCTGCTGCTCAGGGCAGTAATAGCTACTGCATAAAGAGCCCATGTTATTATTGTCACAATAGTGAAGGACTCATAGGAAATTGGGGTAGACCTGCTCATTGTGCTGCAAGAGAAGACAACAGCATCAAAGCAAAGACCTGTGCACAACCAATTTAATAAGAAGTTGTCAATAGGACTCAACCTAGTATTTTAGACAATGTCGAGTGTTAAGTGGCACAATGATACCGATATGACTACGTTAGAGGAGGAAATGAAGGAAAGTAAACCTGGCAGTGGGAGAAAAAAAATGTTGGGGTCAAGTGCACAGCTGATGCATTGAGCAGACTGAATCGATTCCAAGAAAAATCAAATATGCCATTAATATTTAATACACTAAGCAAGGAAAACGCATTTGCCGATCACATGACAAAATAGTGAATTTTTTCACTAGCTCAATGTAAAATTAAGACTTTAAAAATCAAAGCAGCAGCTCCAACATATTGCACGGCTGTGCTTCGGGCAACAGAGATCGAGTCCTGGCTCGTGGTCCTTTCTGATCCTGTCCCCCCACCACTCCCCTACTTTGCTTTCTGTACTGTCCTGCATAAAGGGAAATGGCAAAAATTAATATAACACAAAAAAAAAACAAGTACTGTCAAATATTAGATGTAATTCACTCACTCTCGAGCACCAGTCTCTTATCCAAATTCTCCCTGTGCCCTAGCCATGCCACCCTCGCCCTTTCCAAACCCCCCATCCCAGACATCCATACTCCAACCCCCAATGCTCGCATTAAAAGCCTAGCCAATCCAGCTGTGAGTTCGGGCAAACTGCCAAATTGTCTGGCAAATACAAATACAGTAGCAATGATTTCACCAAGCATCTGGAAATGGTTGCATCTACAGCTGTGATGTGTGACTCAGCTATGTAAATAATGTCAATATTCAAAACTATCACTGAGAAAATTGACATCTCACACCCATTATGTTTATGTGTAATCTCATGTAAATGTCTTAAACGCCACTCCTTTATGGGCTAATAGTCATAAACGTTTTGAGCAAAACCTAATCTGCGTTTAAACATCAAAACTGAAAAAAAACCATCTCAAATTATCTTGGTAAAGCAAACTGGCTAGGCCTACCTGTCTTCCGATATTAACTTGTTAAAGCCCTGGTTACATGAGTTCAAAGAGACAATTGGCCCACTGAAAGACAAATATAGGAAGAAAACAGGTTAGAACAGTGAAGCCAAAGCCAACAACTCAAGTTTTCCATATACAAAAATGAATACTGAATAATTTAAGGGGGCTATTTTTTAGGATTTCTGCTAAACAAAATAAACAAAAGCTTACAGTGTGAGGTGTGAGTGCTCCCTTTTATGTGACCTTCAATAGCTTATTGATTTTTGCAAATACAAAAGCCACTCATAGTCCAAACTCTCCAAACATTTTCATTGAACTGTGTGCAGCAGTTTGTCCTGTAAAACCTCCAAAGCTGTAATAACGAAAGTAATAAAAAAGCACTGTTTTGTACCAACAAACAACAAACATAAAAACACCTAAGTGAGAGTGTGTTTAGCTATTTGTCCGGACGCATTGTGAGGATAATGGCATTTAATCCTCACATCAACCCCCACCCAGACTCACTCCACACATCCTGGCCTTGCAAAGACCGTCCTCCAATAATAAGCTGTCTAGTCCTTGGCTTCCAGGCCTTTGTCATATTGCCTATCGACATGTTAGATTAAACAAAATTTCACATGTCAATTAAATGAGTGTTGCCCGGGTGATTAGCAGATCCCACTAATTGTCTCCCTCCTCCTCTGCCATAATTTTCCACATGAACGAACAGGAAAAAGGGCCTTGTCCAATAGGGCCCCCATCAAACATGTCTAAGATGGGTCTTTACGTCCTCCTCCACTTCTTTCCATTCTCCTGGGGGAAAAGCCAGGGAATAGAGGGATGAGGTGGGGAGAAGAGGAGATGAGATTGGAGGAGGAGGAGGAGGGGGGTGGATTCACTTTTCAGGGCGCCCCGCTCAGTTTGGTGCATCCCGCTGATGGGGTGTAGTGAGAACGCAAACAGTGGGTCCAAGACGCCCGGCGCACAGCCCCATTCACACCCTCCCACACGTGCACCCTCACTGATAATTACCCAACCGGCCCCCAGAGACAAGACATCCACAAAGGCTAGGCCACTAACAGTTTTAGACAGGGGCCAAGGCACTGCCAAGGTCTTCCTCTTCCACATATTAGAATTTCTTTCTTTCCTGACATATGTTTGTTTTCCTTTTCCCTAATGAACACGTTCTCTGGATCTACCTTTGGTCCATCCCATCAAAGGGACAATTTGTTCTTGCTTTAAAATAGTAGATTTTAGCAAATGTATCGGCTAAACTATGCACTTCTGCTGCCCAATTTCACTCCAGCAT
Source organism: Chrosomus eos (assembly GCA_036326025.1). Taxonomy (NCBI): domain Eukaryota; kingdom Metazoa; phylum Chordata; class Actinopteri; order Cypriniformes; family Leuciscidae; genus Chrosomus; species Chrosomus eos. Next base: position 21,402,531 of record CM070835.1, read on the forward strand.
AAGGTTTTTAAATCACAAGTTGCCTGCCATTTTAAATGTCAAATGTCCTAATTTTTTACATTTATGTTCTTTCTGCTATCCCATTCTTGATATCAACAATTGAATTTGAATGACAGCCTATGGTGACATTTATAGTTTTTATAGAATTATAGTTTTTACATAGTTGAAATTTAATTCTTGATATCAAGAATTCATATTTCTCCGAGTGATTACGTCCTTGTTGATATCAAGAATTAACATTTTGACTAGTGGAAATGTAATTCCTGCTATCAAAACTAGCCATTGTTAAGAATTAGCAATTTAACTAGTGAAAACTGAATTGATGATATCAAGAATTCATATCCTCTGAATGAATAAAAGTCTAAATTCAGCCAATATTCAGTATCGATATGAAAGCAATCGGGCATTGACAGATTGTTTAAAAACAGCCAATGATCAGGGTTGCTTCTATACTGCCAATTAAAAGGGGGCAGAAAAACATGTCAGACTGCAACTCATACTGTGTGTGAAGACATGAGTGAGTGACAGCCCTAAATTCTACACAAGAGACATCTCAAAGTTAATGTGATAACGCATTAACACAATCTTTAATGCGGTTAAAAAAAGCGAGAGGTTCTATGACCCTATGAATTACCATCAAATAACCTTTACCAAATATTTCTAGTGCTCCTCCCATCCAAAAAAGCAAAGAGCTTTGTGCTTTACTTTTGATAATAAACAAAGTCTCAGCTTACAAATTCTGTCCATTTTATCACAAAAAAAAATGCTGTTTTGATGATCTTAAACAGATAGTTCACCTAAATATGAATATTCTGTCATCGTTTATTCACCCTCAAGTTGTTCCAAACCTGTATGAGTTTCTCTCTTCAGTTGAACACAAAATAAGATATTTTGAAGAATGTTGACTTCCATAGTATTTAAGTCCAATAGAAAAAAGAAGCTTCTACAGGTTTAGAACAACTTGAGGTAAATTATGACAGAATTTTCCCTTTAAATATGGCATGGCAGATCAAGTGAACCATTCAACTCTTCCACTTTACTTCAAGTTATAGCACAAAATAAAAATGATTGAACTTTTAGTAAAACTTATCTCTCATGTAATCACTCAAATCAATATTAACCACAGAAAGACATCAATAAAACAGCTTTTGAACAGATCATTTAATGTTGCATTTACCTCATGAAAGTTATCCAATGTTCACAGTTCGTAACTATAAAAAAATAGAGGATCGTATTTTTGTAAATCATGTTTTTAATGGTGTTGTTTATATATCTATGTGGTGTTTTTAATATGCTATAAGGCAAACCATGTGCAAATTAAGTCCACACCATTGCTGAGTATTTTCTCTTTAAAATTGCAGTGATCTAAAGAGTTTAAAAAACGCGGTTTGAAATCGATGTGACGTCAGAAACGCCAAACTACCTTGTAACCAATCACATCAACATGCCAGCAGGCTTTAGCATATCATTAACTGCCGTGAAGCAGGGGAGTCTCAAGAGAAGCCTGGTTATCCTGGTATATTTTCTGTTGATATAAAAAATAATGTAGATTTAGCAATATAGCGGATATATGATGTATATTACGATGTTATGAGTAACTAAATGCCTTTCTCCACTAACGTTCTGAGTTGATCAAAGCGTTTGTAAGGATGCTGATTGTTAGAAGGCAGCTGTCTGACTCTGAGATGGTTTGTGTAACATTAGCAACACATTATTAGCTGTTTGATAGTCAAGCAAAAGCCTACTCATATTAATTACCGTTATGTGCCTGACATTGTAAAGAGCAATACCATTGTGCAGCATTTACCTCAGTAAGTTGTCCGAGTGGATCTCTGAACATGTGTGAGTGAGTGGAGATGGGGCTAATTAGCATATTCATGAGTACACGTATACTAAATAAAGCAAGGGTCTAGTTTTACATTCAGTCTATTTTAAGGCATTAATACATTTCTCACAGGAAAAAAAAAATTAAATATGTCATTTTGGTGATCAAAGATGAGTTTAAAGGGATAAAATTATTGATCACAGGGTTACTTTAAGAAAAACTGAATGTAGGCCTACCTGAAATATTTATAAATAAACAATCGTTCACCGTAATTCGTGATATTACCACCTGTGCTATGGCTCAAGCATTCCACAAAGAAAATTCAAACTGTACCACACAAAAGCTCAAAAAATTACCACCAGACTATCGGTATTGGCATCAGCAGAAGTCACTCGGAATAATCAGATATCGGTTTTGGCGGAGAAATTTAGTATTGGTCTATACTGTGCACATTATACATATATAGGCCAGATATGTATGTCACAATAGGGAAGATAAGATGATCACATTTTCTATTTCATGTCACCTTTAAAGCTGCATTGCAGAACTTTGAACTCTCTACTGCCATCTGTGTTAGCAAATACTAGCAAAATTATGTCATCTGGGCATATATGTGTCTCAGTATTTATGGTAAACCTGACATGTTCTTGTTGAATTCCAACCAGACACTATTTTTCATATGTACTAATTCACAAACAATAACTCTTCTCTATACTGCAGCTTTAACCTAGAAATACTTGATCGATTCCACAAACTAAAAATCAAAACACAGTTATAATAATAATAATATTAAACTTAAAAACCCAACCTGACTCAAGTTTTCAAACTTCACTCAAGTGATCACACTTTCTTTGTCTCATTCTCTCCTCAAACTGATTACAGGGTCTAGTGAAAGAGGACACCGCCCTGTTTGCACTGCACTTTCTGAAGTGTACACAATAGAAATTGGGTCCCATTGAGTTCAAATTTGCTGGAAGTTTCCTTTAAAAGAAATACAAAGAATTGGCTGTATGGTCTACTTTTTGTGCTGAGGCAGCAGACCATAGGACTAATAATAGATGAGGGGAATCTCTCATCTGAGTCTACCTCACACACTGAACGTGGGCAGGAGAAAAATGACAGGCATGAGTGTGACATTCATCCGTACTCTAAATTCATTCACTCAGAAATCACGCTCACTCGCCCTCCTTTACACACTGCATTTTCCCAGAGGCCTGTATTGTGTGTGTGTGTGTGTGTGTGTGTGTGTGTGTGTGTGTGGACAGTGAGTGCCAGGTTGTAAGTGCTCATGCATGAAAATGTATGTATGAAAAGAAAAGCAGCAGCAGACAGACAGTGGCTTGAACAAATCTCAGTGGAGAGTCAAAAGACTGTCTCTGAATCTGATTATACCAATAAGTTCTCTTCTCCACACATTACTTTCCACATGAACACATAAAATGAAAATGTGACACCATTGTTAGTGCCCTAAAATTATTCATAACACCGTTTAGTCTCAAAGTATGAAGCATTTAGTTTATTTTATTAAATGTGGTCAGTCAGCTTATTACAACTCTCTTGATGTGATCATCTTGCAATATGATCTAATTTGTAATAACCTGCTAAAATGATTTTAGCAGTTTCATACATTTATTAAGCAGTTTGTCAAACAATAAGAGAAGTATTAAGACAAAGAAGACTAAATAAGTCTATCAAATGTCTTGACAAATTGTTAAAATACATTCATCTCATTTTAATAAACTGTTCAAATAATTTAAATCATTTTAGATCAAATCATTTCAAGTTGTGTATTTTAGCAGTTTGACATACATTTGTTTTACTTATAATCAGTTTGTCAAGAATATATATGAAAGTCTAACAAATATCTTGACAAACTCCAATAAAAATAAATAAATTAAATAAAAACTGTTCATCTAATTAAAAAAAAAATAGAATAACTCATTATAAACATAAGCTAAAATAAACAAATAAATCTAACAAATTAATAGCAATTTGAAAGACTTTACCTATCTATTTTAGTTAGTCAAGAAATTAGACATTTCATTAAGAAATGGGTCTACCAAATATCCCGACTCAGTGACTAAATGAATGAATGAATGAATTGAAATGAAATTTCTTAAACTGCTAAATTTAATTAATTTTTTTTTTGTAAAATTCCATGATCTGTCCTTCTCAAAGCATTAAAAACTGCAACTAGTCACTAAAGGCTCTGAATAAGAGAGGAAAGGTGGTGGGCAGGATTCGAGAGGAGGATTAGGTTTCTATGGCAACACTGAAGTTCAAGTCCCACCGTGTAGTGGAGAAAGTAGCAGAGCTCTAGAGGATTCCATCCACACAGCACGGCTAGGCCCTTTTTTGGGGGGCTGGATGGGGTAGATTGTACAGACATGTTCTGCTGGCTCAGGACTGGCCCCGAAATATTAAATAAATCATAGACACAGGCTCCTGAGGGACAGGGCTGTGGAGTGGTCAGGACAGACTGTGCCCCCCTAATGTCTAGAAGGGGTTGGTCTTGGAATGGCACTAATTTGACACAGCGAGGAAATCTGACAAAACTGTGGGGCTTCTCTGCTTTGTCACAATGTGTAAGGGCCCTTGCATTTAAGGATGACTGCTTTCACAGTGGAGTTAATTAAGGTGCAGTTTAGCACAAATTGCTGAGGACAGAACCTAATTGATGGCCTTGAGGGTCATTAGGGTTTGACCAAGTTTAGCAGTCTGGGGCCGTATTCACAAAGAATTTTAAGGCTAAAAGTAGCTCCTAACTGGCGAATTTAGGAGCAACTCCTAAAAATAATGGGCGTGTCACTCCTAACTTTAGGACTCCTAATTTTTTTCACTAAGAGTAATTCACGAAGCATTTTAGCCCTAAAAGTAGCACCTAAGTCTGGGACAGCTTAAAAGAAGTCGAGAGGACTCCTAACTCACTAAGACCTATTCACAAAGGATTTTAGCGCATACCACCGCCTCTCGCAGTCGTCCGGGGGCCGTGACAGAAGCGCGAATGCTGCATTGATCTGCAAACAAATCTTCTCCCATTCTCACGTTTAGTTTTGCTTGATATCCCAGTGCCGAATTTCCCATTTATCATTTTTTTCAGCACCAACTGAGCCAGCAACGGTAATGGTGTGTTCACACCGAACGCGAATTTAATTATTTGCGCGAGTAGATTACATACAAAGTCAATGCAAAGACGCGAATAGACGCATCATTCGCGCCGGGCGTTGCGAATGACGCGAATTGGGCGACGCGTTTGCCGCGAATGTCTTCCGTGCAGTTTAAAAAATTGGAACTCGAGCGAATGTTCAAGCGTCTAACGCGAGACGCGTATTTGACGTTCTATTCGCGGTGTGAACACACCATAACTGATCCTGCGTTATAGGCTTTCTTTTCCGTTTTGGCAAGTTCATAATCCACCGTCATTCAACTATTACATTACTTCAATAGGAGCAACATTTCCTTGCTTTAAGTAGTCTATTTAGGCTAATAGGATGTCAATTAATCTGTTAATGCAAAATCTTAATGCAAGTGTCGTTTTTCATTATTAGGCAAGAACCGGTTTTCATTAGGGTATTAGGCTACCTTGATTTAATTTAATTTAATTCATGACTTTTTTCTCTCTCTCTGCCTTTTTAGAATTACACTTCACTGGGGCCTGCACAAACATGTCATTATATATGCATTTCGATGACATTACTATTATTGTTTTGTGTAGGACACAGTAGGCCTACATATTTAGATGTCGTAATTCCATGATTTGTTGCGTCTGTGTTATGATCCGCATGACCGCCCTGTCATCTAACAACCAATCACTGTGATCATTGCGAGAAAGCTCGTGCATGAGAATTGACGTCATACATAGCAACGAAGACTCACTCTTAGTTTAGGAGTTGTCATTTTTCCTTACTAAGAGTAGGTCTGAAAGGCGTTGTGAATAACTTTTAAGAGAAAACTCCTAGCTAAAATATTTTAGTGCGATTTAGGAGTACTCCTAGTGGTAAGATAAAATTCTTTGTGAATACGGCCCCTGAACTGTGAGTATATATAAGCTGGGGTGACAGGAAAACTTTGGTGAACCTTCCTGTGTTCTGGACCAATACAAAAATCCCAAAAAACTCAGAGTAAAGAATTATCTGTTACGACTAAGAGACTTGAGAATAGATTTCATCAATACAGCAGATCAATACAGTCTCTTACCTCTCTCACAACTCTGACACACTTGATATGTCTTGTGCGGGCAAGTGCAGCGAGTCACGCTCAAAAGATAACATAAAAAGAAAGTCAGCTTTCAACATCTGACAATGATTGCAAATGATGTGCCTCTTCAACAATAGGAAAAGGCTACTCCCTTTAGAATACCACTCATGAGTGGTACAGAATCTAAATTCCATCAAAGACAAACACCCCATGCCACCTGTGACAAAGAATATAACAAGGTCAATATTAGAATCTTTTTTTTTTTATTTGATTATCCTTCCAAAGGCAAATATTCTTAAGGCAGGCATCAGACCGCTTCCTGCATCAATGGCTTCTTGCCTATGCAAAGAATACATAAGCAATGTGTCCAGGGGTTAAATTAAGATATATAAGGGCCGGACGCAGGGTTTTATAAATTCCAAGGTCCCAAAACTGATCTTGGAAGCTTGTAGCTTATAAATGATTTGGCAAGCAGATAACTGATTCTTAAACCTGAGAATCAGGTTGAATGTTGCAATGAATGATCAACACTACAAAATGGAATTGCAGAAGAGGCTTGTTTATTACTGACAACAAACAGGATTTGTCTTAAGTAAGAAATGTTTCCTTCCAATGCAATCCTTCTGTGTCCAGATGCCTCCCATATGAACAATTTGTATGAGTATCAAATGGTTTCAGAAATGTTCACAAACAGTTTTCAATGTTCATTTCTTAAATTAATCACTAGCTATACTTCCATCCAAAGGTGCAAATTTGACTTGTGCTCAAAATTGGAAAATCGCATAAAACATTTCCAAATAAAGCACCATTGCATCATTAGTTTCCATCTAGTGAGCCAAAGAGAAATATCATTATATCAAATAGCAAGAATAACATCAAGAAAAAGGAAGTTGCTGCAGTAGGAGACTATACTATATAATAATTTGTATAAACTACTTGCGCCTCAGAGCGTGCAGATGAAACGCAATAAAATTATCTTGCTTTTGGAAGTGGATGCCAGCTGTTTGGGAACACAGTCATGTAAGACTGGGAGGTAATTAAACTAAACCACTCTGAAATCAGACGTTGCTCTGGCATTTCAGAACAAACTGTGCAATGACATCAGTCCGCTGGTTAGTCCAGTTATCCCATCCCATCGCAGTCACATGTCTTTTTTGATGCGCATTTAGCAATTTATTTGGTACCTTAAATTGCTCAGTTATAATGAGTCGCTTTTCCCCACCTACTTGCTTAACAATGCAAGTTACACTGAAATCATCACCTGCATGAAACTGCAAACACGGACAAACTGTACAAACCTTCCCTTAATAAAATTCTGTAATCACCCTCATTTATTTCTTCTACTGAACACAAAAGATGATATTTTGAAGAATGTTGGTAACCAAACAGTTGATGGACCTCATTGACTTCCATAATATATATTTTTCCCTACTATGGAAGTCAATGGGGTCCGCACTCAAGTAAAAAGAAGCTCAACTTTTGAAAAACGTGTGAATGGCCCCTCGCGAAGTTTTGCGCAACATCCCTGTGGCACCAAAGTTGAGTTAATATAGGCAATAATTTAATTTATATTTTTATTTAATTATACAGTTTTACAAATACATTCATTTTATTTGAGATCAATCATTTACATTTACACCAATACATATTGGGTGGGCTTTATAAACAATTTGAATCATTTGCATTTGATTTTTTCAAATAAATAAAATAAAATTAACAAAATAAAATATTTTAATAGAATATAAAAAAACTCAATTTACATATGTTTTGGCCCAATTCGCCTTTAATGTATCATTAAAAATATGCTTTACCAAAACAACCGTATGGTGTGAAGACAAAAAATATATATTAACAAGTGTTATTCCAACAGTTATTATCACTGCATTACCATTCACGTATAAAGGACTTATTAGAAACTCAGGGAAGAGAAGGCTCTTGTAAATGACTTGGCCCCTGTCTAAAATGGTTAGAGGCCCTGTCTTTGCCCTTGTCTTGTCTCTCGGGACCAATTAGCCAATCATCACTGAGAGATGTCTTATTAGGAGCTCTCATCACAATTAAACTACCACTCTATTGTTTGTTTCGACATGAACACGGGTCATGGGATATCAGGTGTGAATTATGAGAGGCTAAAAGGACAGATTGAAAATGAAGACTGTATTGCAGCTGTCAAAGGTCTGCAGCTGGCCTTGTCAATACGGTTTTAAAGGACCATACATAATCAGTTTTGGGTCACATGACTAGAAGCACACACAAATAACACTCAAGAGTCCATACGGAAAGAGTCAGCATCCAATACTGTTAGTCTTCATAATGTGGTGTGCCTTACTTGTTAAGCTGTGATTTATAAAAGCAATCACAACACAGCTTGACACAAACAAACATCATAGGCCCCGTTTACGCTTGGTATTAAAAATCTGTCTCGGGTGATCTGGTCACAGTGGTCAACCAAGACATATTACAGTTTATACTAGTATTTACATGCACATCACAAATGTGACCACATGTCGGATCAGATTTCAAGGGGAGGGTCTCTGAATTCAAAACTAAAATAATGACTTGCAGTTTATCGCCACATGTTGAACTGTTTAAAAGGGGATAGTTCACTCAAAAATGAAACCCTAATTGTTGCTTCAAACCTGTAAAACTTTTTTTTTGTTGAACACAAAGGAGGATATTTTGAAAAATGTCTCTTTTTTGTTAATTCAATTAAAGTTTATTTGGACGTCCTTGACTTTCATTATATGGACAAAAACAGTTGAAACATTAAAATATATTTGGTTTGGAATGACATGAATATGATATAGAAGGTTACATGATTACAGAATGTTCATTTTTGAGTGAATTATTCATTTAACCCTTTAACTAAGGCCATGTTTACACCTGGTATCAAGATGCCTGGTACCTATCTGCCTACTATAGCCACAAGATGACGCCGAACATTGTGAGTGCTTATTACAAATCAGGAATGGAGAGAACATTGTGCTTGGTATGTATTGGTCTTAAAGGTGACCTTGGTAACTTTTTTAACTTAATAAAGCTGTCTAGAAATCATTTGGATGGTTAAACAACCTGTTCTGGTGATATTGGTGACTTTCCTAGCTGCCCCCAGCGTTCCCAGGCGGAAAACCAACCTTGCAACATGGGGACTGCCGTCCCGGCAAAATAAAAATAGAAAGTCTTGTGAGAAGCGAGACGAGAACGAGAACGAGAACGAGAACGAGCGAGAAACACGAACTGATTTACTGGTTGATAACAGAATACAAAATGTACATGTCAATGTTCTATGATAATGTCTATGATGTATTACCCACCTCGGTAGACAGCTCCGCAAGTAAAGTTGGCCGGATCCGATAATAACAAATGCACGTTAGAACGGGGGAGAAGGGTGCCGCAAGTGAGTTTTTTTTTTACGATAGTGTTGTGAAATATACGGCCCACAGCTGTAGGGGGAGCGCGTGGGGAAAACATGCGACAACAAAAGGGAAAATCAGCGAAGTAGACTAGAAGTTGCAGAATTCTGCTTTAAAACCAAACTTGGGTCTTCAGCCAACAAAGTTTAAATCCCACCCGGCTAGCACGCTTTCCATGATGTTTACGCATTTACGCAAGTCAGTAGGCGGTCCTATGTGGTGGTTGTTGTTGTTCGAATGTGTTTTTCGACTACCTCTGGAAGTGGTCTGAAAGTGGACAAGCTCAAAAGTTTTAGACCCCTTTTACACCCGTATTTTGCATCAATCACTTGTGATCGGTTTGACGAAAACACATCTTAATACCAGGTGTAAACATGGAATAAGGGTTCATTTTCAGGAATGAGGAGTCTAGAAAGTGAAAACATTGACATCTGTTTTATGTACAAGTAGTAACAAAAGGGCTTTGACTTCAGGTGTTTTGAGTGTATGAAGGATGCAAGTCTCCAAGTTCATCCCGATGGATACACAAACCTGACTGCCTGTCCTCACAGTATGAAGCTAGTCCTGATGCAATCAAACCGAGACAGAAAAGCAGCCATTTGCATGGCAAATGCGCCATTAAAATCCTATTTGAGGATTGGGGAACAAGAGCCAACCCACTTTGTTGATCTGCAGCTGTAAAGCAATGTCAGACTCAAGTTTCCCTGACCATGAGAAAAAGCCCCAAATGCACCCATCCATGGCGTCCCCCCACCCCTCAGTGCCTGCTGTTCCCTAGGGGGATCACCACCTCCTGACCTCCTCTGCTAAAGGGTCAAAGGGAATTTAACACAAGGCTCCCACATTCCTCCAAGGTGATAATTGCTGTTGCTCTCTACAGGGGGCCATCAGGCCGTGAGTAAACAGGAGGAGCTTAAAAAACTCACCTACTCCCCTCCCTCTCACACAGCATCTCATGGACGACACACATGAATTATGGCATCAACCGACAGTGTGTCGACAGCGACACCAGCGCAGCGTATGCTTTTTACAGCCCTCGCAAGTGTGCAGCTGTTAGCCTCAGTGTAAACAGCAGACCCACTTCACACCTTCAGTCAGACGTCTCCGAGCACCTCCTATGCTAATAAGATTTATTGAAAATTTCAAACTGAGCCCATAATAAAACAAAGCATCATGGCGGCTTAATTAGTCCTCTTCATCATCTATACCCCCCACTCTGCTGTCCCTAAAGGAGAAGGCCTTGGAGGGAACTGATGGATGGACTGTGTCAGGGATGAGACCTCCCTCATTAATCCAAGACTGAAGCACTGCTCCTCTCCTGCGGACGTAAGCTGTGATAACATGCAGCTAAGGTCCAAAATTGCCTTTTTGCCACTGGTAGGTGAACTTTATCGACTGCAGATATTTCTGACTGGCAGAGGAAGAATGCATTATTTTTATTCTAAAATACATAGCCATCCCTGTAAAAATGCGCTTAACAAGGAATATACAAGGATTAACTTGCCATATACAAGGAATATTCCAATATGTTTCACCACATGGAGCTCTGCAGAAAGTAATCATAATAATAGTCTGTAAGTAAATGTTCATGTTTTGTTTAGTGCAACTTGAATAGTTTACGTCACTTACATAAACTTCAGCTTCACATTACTCTGAGCAGCAATAAAAAAAACTGCGAGTAGGGATGCACTGTTATTAAAATTCTGGCTGACCTATAAGCAGATAATTGTTTTCATGATATTGCTGATAAATTCCTGTTATTAAAATTCGTTATTAGTTTGTGTAAATAAAATATTGTTTTTAATGCTACAAGTCAATTAAGGCATCACAACGATATAATGTAGTGTACGAAATTATTATTATGAAGTACTGTATAAAAAAAGAGATGTTTATAACATTGATATTTAAATTAACAATACATGATTTCTGTTTTTAAATTTTAGATGAAAGCAAAGGAAATCTAAATGTAAAAACTGTACATAAACAATTGAATCAATACTGACTGAATGACTGATAATAAAAAAATTAAAAAGCTGACTTCAGTGAATCCTAACCTGCAAGTATCATCATATATCTAGCAATGCAAACACGACTCCCCATTCAGAATGCATAATTGTATAGATACCTGCTGTAACTTCTCTTCTGCAGTGATTTTTTGATTATTATGATGACGAGGCATAGTCAAATAACCTTAATTAAAAGTCTATTACTCAGACAAAATTGCTAATAAGTGATTACATATCAGTGTTTCTCAACTCCTTCCCACCTTCCAGAATGTCTCGCTATTTAAAACACCTAATTCAACTCATCAGCTTGTTAAATAGAGAGACATCTAAAACATTCAGGAGGTGAGTTGAGAAGCACTGGCTTATATGATACTGACTTATGTTTTAATGCCATGTCAGCTTCCTTCCTCAGGCTATTTAAATAGTGAGTAACAAGTTAAAATACCATTTAAAAAAAGCAATTTACAAAAAGGTTTGCAGCTCTCCCAACACAACCATAATGAAAACAAAGTTGTCTAAACAAAACTTCCAATAATCATTTGTACTTATGATAAATGTCCAACAAAATCATTCTGAAAAACAATTTACAACCATCCATCCAGTACTGCATCCAAAATCTCATAAACGGTTATAGACAACAAAATCTGGTTAAGAACAGACTGCCTTTGGTGTTTGGTTAAGGCTATTACTTTTAAGGGGAAAGGAAGACATTTTCTTGTCTGCTCGACATTTCCTGGCCTGTGCCCACATGTGGTTTCCCCGAGCCACACAGTAAGGCTTTGGGGGTAATAAAAGCAGAGGTGGTGATTAAGGAGCAGGAATAATGGCCTCCACAAAACCTGGAATGCGTTTAACTGCCACGCCAACCCGGGAATCATTCAGGGCCCAGCTCCATTAATATCTGGCATTATTCAGCTTTTCCAGGGCAGATGCATTTTTGACTTATTAGGCTCTGCAAAATACAGCCATTAGTGTAGCGGTCGTACAAATCGCTAACAGGGCATAACAACAAAAATAAGTTCATAATTTCAGGAACCATATAGGACAGTATAGGCTACTGTTTCACTTGACACAATCTCATGAGGAAAACATTTTGGTGTGATTTTTTTTTTTTTTTGTCTGATTTAACTGGTATGAAAACGTAGGTTTTTTTTGTTAGTTTTGTTTGTTTGTTTTAAAGCATGAAGGTATCCTCCTTATCCCACCCCTAAACATAAACGCCAATGGGTTGTAAGCAGATCATACATAAATGAACAAATGAGATTGTACAATTTCATATTAATTTTTGCCATCAATTCACCAAAACATAAAAAAAAGCCATGAGAGCACATTAGTTCACTTGAAATTCACTTGAATTCACAGGTTGTCGAGTGCCTACTAGTTTTTGTCAAGGCATGCTACCGTTATGCTTTGCTAACCTGCCTACTGGTTTAACCTTGTTAAATTTTCTGAGTCCTTTATAAATCCTGGATTAGGGAGGACAAATGTCACAGAGACTCTCACTCAAAGACATCCTCCATGTGACTGTGTGCTCAGCACACCCAAACCCCATCACTTTCCTCATTACAGGCACTTCATGGCTCTTTAAGGCTCCAGGTTTTAACTGGGATTTTACATTTCTCCTCTAGCATTTGATATCCCAGTAACTTGCGATCAGGACCTGGCGCAGGTCTCTAGAGCTGCAGCGCTGCACCTTGATTTGTGCAAAGTACCAACGGTACAGCTAAGCCCTGATAATTACAGGTCAAAAATACACTCCTAACCTCTCCCTATAGAACACACTGACCTGAGCTAATGGTTAGAGAGTGGGGAAATGACAGTAGTTAGCATTTTATCTGTTTGTTCAGTTGTTCTACAATGTGCAGGGTGAGGAGTCTATGTGCAACGGCCTGCGCTTCATATGTCTGTTGAGTATTTGTCTAATTGAAGGTAAGCAAAAGAAAAAGTTTTGTGCCTTCCGAAAGTTTCCAATAAATTTCCTGATCTTAATTTTAAACACCTGCCCATAAACCTCTGAGGAATGCTAAATAAAACCAAAGCTTTCAGAGAAAGCCTACTGTCTGGCTCTCACACTAAGACAGCAGGATTTGTAATGGCTGTAACTAAGATTAAACAGTTTAGGCTGGACCGGCTGTGTAAAAAAATATATAACTGGACTGGTATGCTTGACAGTAGGGATGTGCACCACTTGAACACTTGTCTCTACTGCACTAGCAAGGCTCTGTCCCAATTGATAGCTTGCAGTTCTCATCAGTGTACAGTACACACCAAAAGGGCTCATGCAAAACACAGAAAGGCAGGTGCTTATGAGTCATGAAGGGACACCCTATTGTCTAGTGGACTTCAATGACATGCATCAGCCATTGCAAATACAAATCAAGTGTACAATTTGGAAAAACTTTTTTTTTTTAAACCTAAATGTATTTTCCTTTGTATCTTTGCCTAGCAGGCTAGCACCCATAAAAAAAGATAACTGTTAGACCCATGGCCTGTGAATAGACAGTTGTCAATAATGTCAAAAGACAGTTCTCCAAATAAAGCAGCAGTTTCGGGCGAGTGAAAAACAACATGCTAAAATGCTAAAAAAAAAAAAAAAAAGCGATAGCGTTTATAGACTGATGAGTGACAACAAGCAGTGCCGCCGCTCCCACCACGCGCATCACGCGCTGTGCGTAGGGCACCAAGTGCTGAGGGGGCACCAAAAATAGCCTAATGAAAAATCAATCATCAAACTTCTTGTTATAATCAGATTCAGCGCGTTCTTCATCTTCAATCCGCAGCTGCGCCGACTCCGAGCAGAGAGCAGAGCACGTCAGAAACAGAGGACAGGGTGTGTGTGTGTGTGTGTGTGTGTTCATCTTAGCCTCATTGGTCTGTCACTGCTCGTCAATGTCAGAATATTTGAGATGACCAATCAAATCAAAGTAGTAGGCGGGCTTTATGTTCACAGACGCTGAGCGCGAATTTTAACAGTGCAACTCGACGCTTCAGTGTACGGTCAAGTGCGAGATAAGATGTAAGTAGCGAAACTTAACTTTATATATTTGACAGTTTTTGTAGGTCATAAATGTTAAACTAATGACAAAAAATAATTAGGCAAACTATTATAGTTTTGTCTATTTTCGCCATTTTGAACTGAAAATAGGCCTATGTAACATGTAGCCTAGTGTTTAGGCTTCTGTCATTGTGAGGGGAAACATGAACAAAGCCGTTTTCATCATGTTAGGCACAGGATTAATAATGTATGTGTACATATTGAGAATAAAATACAAATTGTAGCCTTTAGTAAATTAAAAAAGCCAACTTTAGGAGGGGAACAGACAGGGCAAGATAAAAACAAAGAGAAATAGAGTGTGATGCTGATGAGGAGAGAAAAATAATCAGCTGCCCACTGACATGGTTTTAAAGCTGTTGTTATCGATTTTTTTTTTTTTTTGTGCCTTCACAACATCTTAAAATGCACATCTGTAGTTCAGAGAAATCCAAAATTTTCTCAGGGAAACCCCGAACCCCCCTAACTAACCTGCCTCAAATTCGGGACCACGGTGATTATAAAACTATGAAACTAGTTAATAGTAAGCATTAGACCCTAAACTAAAAACTTTTTTACTTTTTACTTTTTTTTATAAATCATACCCTCATTGAAAATCCTCAGGAAATCTTCAATTTCCTCAAAGGAAAATCCTAAATGAAAATATATTTTTTTAGGGGGGTGGGGGGGGGGGGGGGCATCATAATGGAATTATGCTTAGGGCACCAAAATGGCTAGCAGCGGCACTGACAACAAGACTAGAGTAAAAACAAAACAAAAAGTCAAACAAGAGACCAATTTTGGTCTCATGTACTGTGAAATATGAATTTTGACAAAAAAATTCAAGTATGCTACAAATGTTGTCAGAACCTAAATGAGAGCAAAAAAATAAGATAACAGCACCAATCATGCTTTCATTGTGTCAACCCTCCACACTCAATCACAAAACACACAGCAGACCTTGTGCACAGCAAAATGGGGCAGGAAACGGGTCTTGAACTTGCTTTCAATTTTGACCCCCAGAAGGAGGGGGGGGGCGAGGGGTAACCTAGGGGCCGGAGACGGTTCTTCTAGACTGCAGCTCTGGTTTCGATTGCCCAAACTCCTGACGCCTTCCGCTGCTGCACCTGTCAGCCGTCAATAGACCCCCCGCCCGCACCCTTTCAGCATGGTGAATATATGGCCATGCTGAATGCCCCCACCCAGCTAATTACTGAGACCTCAAAGGCCTGGCTCTGCTGCACGCACCACTACGACACCAAACCAGCCTGCGCTGACCTCTGAATCTTACACACACGCGAACACACTCTCGGGAGGAACGTGGCTGATGGAAGCACTATTGCGTGGCAGGAGATTAACAGAGCTGTCTACACGCAAGCATGAATAATACAGTTATCACTCCAGACAGACAGGCAACACAGACGGCAGGTTTAAACTGCAGCTCAACACTGAAGCCCTGACAGGACACTGCCTCTAAATAGACACTCTCTGCAAGAGAAGATGTGCATACTGCATAGAGCAGATGTAAAAATAAATAAATAAATCAAGATTAGTGGAGGCCAGGGCTAGTTGTCACAAGGGCTATATCTTAGTAACTATACTGTTACTTTTGCAATTGCTCTAGTGTGAAACCATAAAACACAACAAAATCGCAATAAGACACATTAAGTCAAGAGTCAACTTGTAATAAAATCTACATTTAACCAAGAGGTTTAAGTCACAAATAAACCAAAGTAGCGACAGATCTTATCTTGTAATGGATTATTGGGGAAAGAAAATATACTGTACATCACTAAAGAGAAATCAAGTTATGTAATTTTAAATAAAAAGAGTAAAAAAAATAATTTACATGAATACACATGGATTAATTAATCTAAGATCTATAACATGCATTAGAAAAACCGATATGGTGAATTTGCATTACATAACTTTAAAGTGTTCTTTTTTTCTCTATTTTTTTCTTAAACATTTAAATAAATAACTGGTGCAAGTTGTGTTTAGTATAAATACCAATAAAGTACAATATATGTTGGTCAAAAACAATGGTTTGGTATTTTTCGTATGTTATAATTTTGTCATTTCATAAACACTTTTATAAATTATTTATAAAAGTTTAGAAACTTTCGTTATTGTTTTATTGTTATCATTTCTTGAAAAACACTATAGTTCCCATTATGCAAACTTACCCCATATAAAGTGACAACATGCCAATGTGTGAAAACCCTTTTTTGTTGGGTGGAAATATATATATATAATATTATAAGGATAAGGTATGTGCTTATACAAAAAACAAATCTGTACAATCATTACTGTATTTAAAATAAAAAAATAAATAAACTATCCCTAGTATTCCATTCTCTAATGGATCCTAATATGTAACAACAATCTTAAAATTAACCAGTGTTTCATATCTAATGGCACAAAGCATGTAATGTGGCATATATGCATAATACATATAATCATGCAATATATTATAGTAACGTCACATGATGTACCCCAGCGGGACAAACATTTTGAAGGCACGTCACAGATCTACGTATAATCCCAACAACAACAAAAACACATGACCATGTACGCTTTGGCACCTGATTCGCTCTCGTCACAGTGATGCATGAGCTCAAACATGGATGCGCCTTATTAACACTTCATAGTGCGAATCGCTGCAGGTGATCTTCTTCGGATCATCTCGCTACATAATCTGCGTTCACAATAAAATGTGCTGTACACAATCATACCCACATATAAGGACGTTTCCACAACTGTCAAGTTCAACACTCCAGCAGCCCTGTCTTTGGTGTTTGTCTTCTCTCTCTCTCTCTCCCAGACAGCCTGAACCTGCGACAGCCTACCGGCTCTTTTAACCCCTCTAACACAATTCCCCAACATGAACGCATATATTTTGTTGAAGACAATGTTACAGAACTATCTATGCCCAGACTAAAGAGTGCGACAGTTTATTTGTGCCCCGCGTGCAAACTGACATTGCTGCGTACCGGCGTCATAGAGAAAGTGTGTCGTCTGCGCTGAACTTGCAGAGGATGAAAGTGATGGTTGAGAAGCGCTCACTCAGCTCAGGTCTCAGCATCCACCACCCAAAACTATAGAAACCTGCCTCGAAGCATCCAGTACAGAGCAGATTCTGGGCGTCCCACACCGTCCGCCCCACGACATATTTTTAGTTTTGACCCGTTGATGTCATTTCCTGTAGCCTATGAGTAGGCTATCCCTTTAAAGTCGTTTCAAAATCACTAATTGGGTGTAATTTTTTCAGCTCGCTTGACAGCACTGCTCTATAAGGTCACGCGAGCGGTAATTACAGAGAAATTCGTAAACAAATCTGTCGGTTTTAGTGTTTTAAAAAAATTAAAGTGATATTCAACATCCTGCTTCGCCGTTCGTCGACTGCGGCTCAATTACTTTTATATAATCACAAAATGATCCAATCGCACATTTTAATGGAGTCACATGCTTTTGTCCTAAAGGAAATGTTTAATGTAAGGTAAGTCTTTATCAAACGGCCTTTCTTAAATGTTCCCCATTCATCATGTAGAAAGTTTGACTATAGTGGATTATTAATCTAGGCTACAAAAATTATAAGAGACAGAGTAGGCTACCGATTATGTTGCAAATTCCAGTAGCTGCTAAGTGAGGTGTTGTTGTTTTTGGTTTGTTTGTAATTAATTAACTTTTTTTTATTTTAGCTATAGTGCTTTCACATTTTTATATTGTATTACCATTAAAAAATAATAATGATTGTAACCGATGAAACTTATGTATGTTCTAAATGTTTATTGTCATCCCCCATTTCATTTTAAACATTTAATTTAAAATATGTGTGTGTGTGTGTGTGTGTGTGTGTGTGTGTGTGTGTGTGTGTGTGTGTGTGTGTGTGTGTGTGTGTGTGTGTGTGTGTGTGTGTGTGTGTGTGTGTGTGTGTGTGTGTGTGTGTGTGTGGTGTGTGTGTGTGTGTGTGTGTGTGTTATCACAGTTTTTAAATGTTTTTAAATCAATTGTAAATTAATGTCCCAGTTACACTTAAGTTTGTCACAGTTTTCCTGGTTAAATATACATTACTTTACACCACATCAAAAAAAGAAAGCAAGCAAATACAATTCTATTTTGTATTTTTACATTAAATGTAAATAAATTTCTATTTAAAAGTAAGTATAAATCTCATCAAGTTAGTGTTAAGCATTTTAAAATGTAGCTATTCCAAAACAATAACTAGGTAGTAACAATTGAAATAATCCATTTTATTTGTAAACTGATGTTCAGTTATTCATAACTTATTTTCGAATCATCAGTCATCAAGCTCGGTAAATGACTGGTCACTAACATGATCAATGAATGTACCTTAAATGTCAACTCCTTGGTCTCCTCTACATTTTGTGTTGATCATTGTTGTTTTAGCCATGTATTTGAACGGGCAGTGTGGATTTTTGAAATCACTAGTGTCATGTGTTAATCCAGGGGCCAGTATAGCATAAACATAGCCATTATGTTAAGACTGTGTCATTAGAACTATATGCTAAGCAGTTAGTTAGGGGGTAATCAGTCTTACTTTTCATATTCAAATTAGACAAATCTATGTTTTTATGTAATGTAACTGACTTAAAAAAGTTATGAACAGTCTTAAAGGGAAAAAAATTGATGCCTAATTTGTAAGACTATAGTCTTAGCAGTTTATGCAACCGACCCCAGGTGTTTCATTTTGAGTGTTTGTAGTTGACATTAAGGCGGCGGCGGGTAACAGTGTCGCCTCACAGCAAGAAGATCCCCGGTTTGTGCCAGGAGTGCTTTCTGTGTGGAGTGCGCATGTTCTCCTTGTGTCTGTGTTGGTTTCCTCTGGGTGCTCCGGTTTACCCCACAATCCAAAAACATGCAGTGTCTGTGAATTGGAGATGCTAAATTGTCCATAGATGTGAATGCAAGTGTGAGTACCAAGCCATATAATGGGTAGAGTTGGGGAAAGACCTGGCAACTTACCCTGGAAAAATCATTGCTGAGAAAATTCATGGTCAGTCTCTCGCGTAAGGCAAGATATTGTTATAGAATCACCAAGAGTTAGTTATTGCGAGAGAGTTGACATTGGCCTTTCCTAACTTCTTGCCAATGCCTCTTCTCAGTTACAAAAATAAAATACTACAGATTTGCTATCCCTGACTCATGCCCCCTCCACTGCTGGATCAGTGAAAGAGGGGCCCTTTTTTCTTTTTCTTTTTTCTTTCTTTGAGGTGAAAGGATTGTAGGAGTTTAGAACTGGACCCCTGCAAGGCACTCTCTTCTCGTCTTTTTACCTCTTAACCTGTAGACTTCGCAGCCTATCGCTGATCTATGGAGCTGCTCTCCTTGAGCCAACATGCCATGATAGATGGCCATTGGCCTGCACATACAACCCAATATTTCAATTTCCTGCCTAGGCAGAGGCATTTCAGAGTTTGAATAGAGTTCATAGGCACAGTGTGGTTCCTGCCGCTGCCCTCGACACCCGCAGTGAAGACCCCAGACCCAAACATAGTACTGAGCACATTCCAAAGTCTCAGCAAAAGCAACCTGGCTCTCAATGGGAATGGAGCTAGGCTACATCTAATACAGTTTTAAAAAAAAAACTATTCTACCAGACAAGAATGTTGGACACTTGCCTACGTAAATTTATTATTAGTATTTTCCACAAATCTGATTAATAGTAAAGTCATCAAAACTGGATTTCTTATTTTTGATTCGTCAGTCACCTTTGTCTACTTTTGAGGTTGTCTCAACATTTTCTCAATCAATTTAATGAGGCGTACCTGGTATATTTTTCAACATTATTGATGTGGTTCATGTGTTTTTTAGTTAAAACTATATCTTTTCTTTTTTTATATATATAATCATAATTTATATTTGCCTACCAAACCAATATTAGACATTTAAGCTTAAGCCTTTAGATCAAAAGGTTTTTAAGATCATGACATAGGGGAAAAATCTGTCATATGTTCATCAAATAAAGAATGCACAGACACACACACATGCAATTTCATCCTATTTGGGACGTTATTATTTTCCATTAAAGATTTTGCCTCAGAATATCCCAGCTAATATTATCTTAATCAGTTTTTTTTAGCTGCATTCACTCATCTATATAAAGATGATTTGGGAATTTTTTTTATTTAAAGTCAGTCACTCAGGATATTTGATAATATACCCGAATCCAATTTTCATCTATATTTATGACATTTTATGCTTATAAAATAATTTAACGCTTAAAGCATATTTCGCGTATTAAGCACAACATCTATATTTGACATTGTAAGTTACTGTTTATGATGATGCGCCTTTCTATTTTGTCAATAATCTATAGGATTAAGGTATCAGAGTATATAATCAGACAATTTAAGTGATAATGCGGCAAGCAGTCTGGCAGTAGCACATGCTAACGCAACGAAAACTGCAAAACATCAAAGGACGCTCTTACTTGAGTGAGAGAGTGACACATTAGGCAACAAAGTTGAAAGAGAATCCCCTGCACAAAAGAAAGATATGCACCATTGCTTTTCAAGGAAGCAATGCTTCACTTTGGAATCTTTTCCCTTCAGTATGGGCTCTCTCCCAAAGCACACATGGCAAGAGAGAAGAGAAAGAGACAGAAAAAGCAAAGAGAAAGACAAAAATACATGCAAGAATGAAAGTATAGCTCACACTGTGATATTTGTCTCATTTTGACATTTTTGTTATCTGGGTCAGTTATATTTATGAGTATCATGGTGTTTCAAGGAAACGTGATTATGTATGTTCATTTTAGGTGACAAAGAGAAGCTGATATCTGGTTTCTGGAGGAGGAGGAGTATGCATGTTTGCAGGAAATTGTGTACATGCTACAAAGTGACTGGATGTGTGTGACTGCACATTGTCTATCCATCTAACTATGGATATGTGATGGGGCGCTATGATTGGATGTGGCTCATAGCAAGCAGTGCACCCTAGTGGCATGAGAGGAGGACACACACACACACACACACACACACACACACACACACACACACACACACACACACACACACACACACACACACACACACACACACAGTCAGAAAGCATATCCTGAATGCATTATCAGTGTAAAACATCAATAAAATTTTGTAGAATACCATTTTGTACAATTGAAATACACTGTCTTAATCCCATCTATGATTACAATCATGCTGACACATTCACACACTGACTTGCTGGAGGCAAGCGCTCATTCATTTCATTATTCCAGCATCACAACACCAAGATATGCTGTATAATTGTGCTGTAATCAAGTCTAAAAATAGCATGTATCCTTATGCACCCCCCATATATGGGACATCATTCCTCTGTGATCAAAACAGAGGGTTTGTGAGCCCCCTAACCATCAGATAACCCCGCCCCCATCCCCTCATTCAAACCAAATGGCACTAACAGCGACTTCAAAGTCAATAGGCTTCCGGCTATCAGTACAGCTTTAGCAACAACAACAACAAAAAACAACTCTAGACTGTATGATAGAAAGCTGAAACGCAGACGCTGTATCTAGTAGCCCCTCCTCTGCCAAATCAGCCTGCTGTCTCCCAAACAATACCTGTTCCTATCAAAAGCTACTTAAATACAACTAGATGAGCACCAGATTGAAGAATAAGAGGAAGACGGGTGGAATGAGTGGGGTAAGGATGGGTTTTAGCTGGACGATGAGGATAGTGAAAAGAAGGGGGGGATGTTTAGGCTGCAGCAAGCCAGACCCCCTAAAGTAGGGTTTAGCCGAGGCCTACAGGCACAGGCAGCAGGCAGACTCCTTTTAGCTCATGAAGTAGATTAATAATGAATTAAGGAATAAACCCTCCCCCCACCCTAGCAAACACATCCCTAAAAAGACACGCATGCTAATGCATTCATTATTTATAATGTGTGTGCACGACTGGGGCAGGATGGCCACATCTGAGCCTGTGAGGGACAGAGAGAGATGAAGGGTGCATGATCAGCCCCGCATGGAATTCCGAGGCTGGCGAGGAGACATCCGCCAATTGTGCAGCATCTCTGGGCTTTCCTGGGCTGGGTTTGGGGGGCGGGGATGAAGTGGGCAGCCGAGTTGTCAGGGGGAGGGGTGGATTAAACAAATAAATACATGATAAGAAATGATCATGCTGGGGTAGAAGGGTTAAAGGGAGACAAAGAGGCTAAAGGAACACGCAGGGGGTTAGATGGGGTTAGACTGACCCAGATTTACTGTCTGGACTACAGACCAGGTCATGGCATGTGGGGTTTTTTTTATTATTATTTTTTATATAGTCGAAGAACACCTTGATAAGTGTTACATTTTATTTAGGTGTACATTTAAAAACCCATAAGAGCAATACATAATGTTTCTTGATGAAAGTAAAGGAGACTGGCAGCACTTTTAGCAGCATGCAGCTGCTCCCATGCAGAGTATGATAAAGTGATAAGATAAAGTCAGTGCCTAGACTTCAACAGAACCTTTTCTCATCAATATTCGCATAGATATGGAGAGATCAGGCCTGCAGACCTCCATCATCTCCATAGATACCTGTGGGTCTCCAAATAACCGGAGGCAGCCGGTTTTAATCTGACAAAATGTCTTGAAAAATCAGGAGAATCTCGCAAAAGATAAGCAGGAAAAGATCAAGAATGGGTGCTTGGAAAAGTAATGATTGTTGGCTGGTCTTCCAGTCAAATAGATCAATTTGACACCTTCCAATTACAATTCTACAATTAGTCACTCTTGGATGCACATAATATTGTTGAATGAAATATATGCATCTGCTAATGTTATAAATTAACTAATTAAATTGTGTTTGTTGTTAACTGAACCATTATCTTATTTCACTATGATTAAACAGCAAAGTGACAGGGAAAGAAAAAATTGATGACAAGTACAGGAAAAACCACAGTCAGCTTTTAATTTACAGTAGCTTAATGATGCAGTTCTCAGAAGTTACCACCTGAGGCCAGACCTCACATGAGGACACCGGCATTGTGCAAACATTGCACACAAGGTGTGCCACTAAAATCTTTTATAACCAATTTTACCACACAGGAAAATCCATAAACTTTGGAAGTGTGTCAAAATAACACGAGATTGGATTTTCCACTGTATAAAGACAAAATTGGCCCTGGCCTGCATCGTCCCTGGCCCACCTTTTTTTTTTTATAACAAATACAACAGCATCCTCCTTATTATGTGTGTGAATACCATAGTGTGCGCCATCTTGTTAGCTTGTAAATGCTAAGCCTATATCTGAAAGTGCAAGAGAGGGGTTTTGTGATCTTCCCTTTCTGCTTCGACTGCTAGACCTCTAATCAAGACCAGAACACGCGAGCACTGCTCCTCTTTCACACATGTAGCAACAGTGTTTACAAAATTCCCAGAAACTCTGAAATTGTACTCTTTTTCAATTGATTAATAAACGGTGGAAGCCATTTTCCACCTTAGCGTAAAAAAATAAAAATTGTTTTTGACATTTTGAGATTTAAAGTCACATTGTGGAAAAATAAAGCCATTAAAGACAATGTCACATTTGTAGTATATAAAGTCATATTATGAGATATAAAAGTCATAATTGTGAGATATAAAATCACAATTATGAGAAATAGAGTCAGAATTGTAAGCTATAAAGTCTTATTAAGGAGAAAGTCACATTTGAAGTCACAGGCTTTCATAATAAAAATCAGAGATCATTAATCAAGTGTACAGACATACATTCAGTTGTTGTAATAAATTACAAATCAATCAGTCCTGCAGCTTTGGTTAGGATCAGCGTTACTGGTCCTGTGGGCTGCTCACAAGAAGACCAGTACGGACCCCGCAGCTGCAGAAGGTCCAAGTGTCCAAGTCTTTGACCTACCACGGGGAGTCTGAACAAAACACTCCAAGTGTCCTAGTGACGCAGGACCGCCAACCTCCTTCTCCAGAGGCTTTCATTAGGTTTCAAAGGCTTCCTGGTTTTATATTACTGCGAAAACACGCGACTGCGCTGACCACACTCTACAGGGCACCGTGAAGCCTGGCCGGCTGAAGACACAAGCGCACAACCCTGCTGTGAGTCAGGAGGATCCCATTTACGCCGCTATTTAAACAGAAACGCCACACAAAGACAGGTGTGATTTTCATTACGTAACCTCTGGTTGGAGCGAAACCTTTATGTTTAGGGGACCAAAGGGGAAGCTATTAAATGCTACAG
Organism: Chrosomus eos; assembly: GCA_036326025.1. Taxonomy (NCBI): domain Eukaryota; kingdom Metazoa; phylum Chordata; class Actinopteri; order Cypriniformes; family Leuciscidae; genus Chrosomus; species Chrosomus eos. The sequence continues at coordinate 21,427,199 of CM070835.1, forward strand.
TGCCGCACAACGTCAGTCGCCAACTTGCCTGACTCATCCACCTTTTCAGTGGCACCTTGTCAATCTTTGAAAAAAAAACAAAGCACCAAGATGTTAGTCGATGGGTAAGCCCAAAATTGACCCCTCTATCCAATTATACACACATTGTCCCAGCAGAAGTCCCTTTAAGTCTTCTTAGACATGTTAAGAGAAAAAGGCCTGCCGAAATGAGACGTCCATTCTCGGCGGCCTTTAGCATGAGAAAGACACCTCCCTGCATGCATAATTCTGCTGAGTCATTGTGATGGCCTTTCTACTGGCTGCTGACAAAAAGCGCCAGCACGGGGGCTATTGTCATGGACGCATCCATCTGCATCAAGGCCATTAGAGGATATTTGCACTTCCTCAGTCCTGCAGGCCCAGTGGGGTTTTGACATGCGACAGAAGGCACCAGGCTTTACCCACAAGCTCTTCAGGTGCAGATTGGGGTAGAGCGAGGGGCAGCGCTCCCGTCAACCTCTGTGATGGACGCACAAGAAGAGGCAAAAGTGTAGGAGTGATTGATGTGTGAGGGATCTCGACCACTCTGTGTGGGATCTGCTCTCCTGTCTTTGTGTTTCTGCATGTTGGAGGGAGTTTCTTCTTGTTGAAGTCCGTGTATGCGGTGAAATAAATTGGCGAGTCAAGAGAGCACAACAAAAGGCAAAGCATCCCACACACACACACAGACATACATGCAGCCAGACTGACAGATGGGAGAAGTGTGTCTGCAACAGAGACCAACCACTTGAATTTCCAATTCGTACAGTACTAGCATATAGGGGTGTGCGATATCACCAATTTTTGATCGTGGATGATTAAAATGTCCCCACGATCTGCTTTTGAAGATCTTCTGTGCATTCTATGAGTTGCAGTTCTGGCGCCTGTACTGTACAACTCGACATACATTCACATCATGTTAACGCAGCAGTAACACTCACGAGACACTGCAGTTATTCGCAATAATGAAAGTTCATTATTTCCATGTGCTTTAAAGCCTTCCTGGTTAAACATTTCATTACAGTGCTGTTCTGACATGTGCTTTTTCTGAGTGCAAACAATGCAGGCTACAATAAGTCACTGGGGACCAAAAACTGATTAGTTACCAAGAACTTTAATACAGTAGCTTTAATAAAAATCAATGTATAATTTATAATAAGTGAAGGTTATATAGTGTTTTCTTTTTATAATTGTTCACTCAATTTCTTACTGCTACTGTTAAAAAAAAATAAAGCACTGTATATTTTATATTATGTTGTGTGTAGGTAATGTGTATCTTTGTTTTTTGTTTTTTTATAACAAAGATAAAATAATGACAAAGATTTTTATCTTCGCTACTTTGGCCTAAATATCAGCCATTCTTTTTATTATTTATTTTGTTGTCTTGTAAGGCTTTGTTTCTAAAATAGGGAAATTACTAGGCTGTACTGCTCAGTCACTTGCAAAATAGTAAAACCAACATGAAAAAAAATTGTGATAAAATCATGACAGGTAGAGAGCAAGCCAACATGCTAAGATTGAGAAAAAACCTAGAGTAACAGAGTAACTGTAAATAGGTCAATGATGTACAAGAATGTAAAAAAGAATTTGGAAAATCTAGTTTTAAACATTTATCGAGTTCTTTGTATTCATGTTGGTTTCCAGAAAAAAAAGATTAGTTCCAGAATAATAAAAAAGTGTACAGTTTATGGGTTTTCAAAACGGTTTAACAGTATTTGAAATTTGTCACGATCACCAGTTAGAGTGCCCTGCATATCCACCAGAGGGTACTCCTCCCCAGACCATTGTGACTTCCTACATGGACTACATTTCCAAGAACCCTTTGCCTGGACTCATCATGCCTGATTGCTTACAGCTGTGTCTAATTTATCTCGTTAAGCCCAGCCTATATAAACCTAGTTAACTCAGTCATTCTTTGCAAAGTCTTGTGTGTCTGTACTGCATTTCTGAGCCCTTGTATCATGGTTTCCCGTGTCTTGATTTTGATCTTCGGCCTGTTGTCCTGGATTTCTGTTTGGCTGTGCCTTAGGGTACGTTTACACAAAAACAACATGCTTAAAATGGAGAAGTTTTTCCTTTGAGCTTTCCACGTACAGTGAAAAACAATCCCCATTCACACAGATCCGTGAAAACAACTAAAAACCCTGTATTCTGCTGCCAGGCCATTAGATGGCGATGAAACACTATAGATTAAACACGTAATACACATGTGCATGACGGCATCATCTTCAGAGATTCGCGTTTTTGTTGTTTACACGCAAACCGTTTTCAAAAACGTGCACTTTGAAACCTGTAGTTTTTCCCGTTTTCAGGCACCCAAAACGCAGTTTTCGTGTAAACGAACAGCCAAAACGCATACATTTATTTTACATTTTTAGTTGAAAATGGTGTCGTGTAAAGACTCTTATTGTTTGGACTGTTGACCCTGTCCTTTTGACCTTTTGTCTGTTTGGATTATGTCTTTGGATTACCCTTTAATAAATATCAGAGCTTGATCCTTAACCTTGTTTCTCGGAGTAGTTCCGTGACAGAAGACTTCGCCAAATATAGATCCAGCAGAAGAAATTATATTCCCCTGTCAAGGTACCTGTCCATTGAGGATTGCACTGCCCAGGTCTGTGCTTATGCTAGCTCTGTAAATTGGAGTGATGCAGTTTTGAAGGTCTTTTATTGTCATGGGTTAAACAACGAACCTCCAGTAGCCACAGAGCTTGGCCCATCACAATCTCCAGTACTTCCAGCTTTGATGGTGGCAAGTTCTGTGCACTCAGCACTCCAGTCCGGTGTTCCCAAGACCTGAGCCTCTTCACAACATTGCTACCATGCCAGAGCTTCTTCGCATCATGGACGCCACGCCGGAGCCTCCTGCCTTCGTGGACGCCACGCCAGAGTCTCCAGCCGTCGTGGACGCCACACCAGAGTCTCCAGCCGTCATGGACGCCACGCCAGAGTCTCCAGCCGTTGTGGACGTCACGCCAGAGTCTCCAGCAATCATGGACGCCACGCCAGAGTCTCCAGCCGTCGTGGACGCCACGCCAGAGTCTCCAGCCGTTGTGGATGCCACGCCAGAGTCTCCAGCCATCGTGGACGCCACGCCAGAGTCTCCAGCCGTCGTGGACGCCACGCCAGAGTCTCCAGCCATCGTGGACGCCACGCCAGAGTCTCCAGCCGTCGTGGACGCCACGCCAGAGTCTCCAGCCGTTGTGGATGCCACGCCAGAGTCTCCAGCCGTCGTGGACGCCACGCCAGAGTCTCCAGCCGTCGTGGATGCGACGCCAGAGTCTCCAGCCGTCGTGGACGTCACGCCAGAGTCTCCAGCCATCATGGACGCCACGCCAGAGTCTCCAGCCGTTGTGGATGCCACGCCAGAGTCTCCAGCCATTGTGGATGCCACGCCAGAGTCTCCAGCCATCGTGGACGCCACGCCAGAGTCTCCAGCCGTCGTGGACGCCACGCCAGAGTCTCCAGCCGTTGTGGATGCCACGCCAGAGTCTCCAGCCGTCGTGGACGCCACGCCGGAGTCTCCAGCTGTCGTGGACGCCACGCCAGAGTCTCCAGCCGTTGTGGATGCCACGCCAGAGTCTCCAGCCGTCGTGGACGCCATGCCAGAGTCTCCAGCCGTCGTGGATGCCATGCCAGAGTCTCCAGCCGTTGTGGATGCCACGCCAGAGTCTCCAGCCGTCGTGGACGCCACGCCAGAGTCTCCAGCCGTCGTGGACGCGACGCCAGAGTCTCCAGCCGTCATGGACGTCACGCCAGAGTCTCCAGCCATCATGGACGCCACGCCAGAATCTCCAGCCATCGTGGATGCCACGCCAGAGTCTCCAGCCGTCGTGGACGTCACACCAGAGTCTCCAGCCATCATGGAAGCCACGCCAGAGTCTCCAGCCATCATGTACGCCACACCAGAGTCTCCAGCTGTCGTGGACGCCACGCCAGAGTCTCTAGCCATTATGGACGCCACGCCAGACTCTCCAGCCATCATGGACATCAAGCCAGAGTCTCCTGCCTTCGTGGACGCCGCGCCAAAGTCTCCAGCCGTCGTGGACGCCACACCAGACTCTCCAGCCATCATGGACGCCACGCCAGAGTCTCCAGCCGTCGTGGACGCCACACCAGAGTCTCCAGCTGTCATGGACGCCACGCCAGAGTTTCCAGCTGTCCTGGACGCCACGCCAGAGTTTCCAGCCGTCCTGGACGTCACGTCAGAGTCTCCAGCCGTCGTGGATGCCACGCCAGAGTCTCCAGCCGTCGTGGATGTCACGCCAGAGTCTCCAGCCATCATGGACTCCACGCCAGAGTCCCCAGCCGTCATGGACGCCACACCAGAGTCTCCAGCTGTCGTGGACGCCACGCCAGAGTCTCCAGCCATCATGGACGACACGCCAGAGTTTCCAGCCGTCGTGAACATCACGCCAGAGTCTACTGCCTTCGTGGACGCCACGCCAGAGTTTCCAGCCGTCGTGGGCGCCACACCAGAGTCTCCAGCATTCGTGGACTGGTCACCCTAGAGGCTGCGGCTGCACTTCCTGTAATGGCATTGGCCATTTTGTGTGTTTGGGCTGTACACATGCTCTCAGCTATTACAGAGTCAGCTCCTGAGCCCGCTCCAGCCCATGAGTCTGCTCCAAAACATGCTCAAGCCCCAGAGTTCAGTCCTGTGTTGGCTCCCTGCCTTTCCTGTCTCAACCTTGGAGGTTGCCCATGAGTTCCCTGCCTGTCCTATCATGACCACAGAGGTCGTCAATGAACTCTCTGCCAGTCCTGACACAACCATGGTGGTCATCCCCAGGTTTCCTTTCTGCCCTGATGCAACCATGGAGGTGGCCCCTGAGTTTCCTGTCTGCCCTGATACGACCACGGAGGTCTTCCCTGAGTTTTCTGTCCCTCCTAGTGCAACCACTGAGGTCATTAATAAACCCTCTGCCTGCCCAGACCGCAGTGGGGATCATCAGTACCGCCTGTGGTGGTCAGCCCGTCAGCTATGCCCTGGCCACCTACTCTGCCCGCTCCTCCCTGGCTCACTGATCTGCCTCACTCCCCAGTACTGCCTCTATTACATGGACCAAGCCAGGCCTCCACTACATTGACCAGGCCAGGCCTCCACTACATGGACCAGGCCAGGCCTCCACTACATGGACCTACACTGGATTATGTCTATGAATTTACCTTTCATAAATATATCCATTTGGATCCTCAACCCTGTCTCGGAGAAGTTTTGTGACAATTTAAGGCTAGATCTATTACAATATCCACCCTTATATATTTAGGAAATTTACATTATTCAATTAACAGGTTTTTACAGTTTTCTCTTTTTTTTTTACATAAAAAAGGTTATATTATCTGATATTGTAAGCGACTTAATGTCCTCAACACAAAGTCACAAGGGCCTACAGGGGTCCTCTCTAATTTTCTTTCAAAGAAATAATACAATATTATACCAAACTCACAAATTTTTCATGAATTTGAAATTAAAAACATGCTCATCATTGAAGATATGCATTCTAGTCATTATTTGTGAACTGCATTTTAATGAATAAATAAGATGGGACAAAAAAAGTGTCACTTCATTGACCCAAATGCAGCTTTGAGACTCAAAGAACATGTGAAAATGTGATAGTTCCACTCGTGAGTCCCAAGAAATCTTTGTTTGCACATTTGTTAATTCGTGTTCCCATGTACAAATACTATCTGTCAATCCACAACTTGCTGCATGTAACTTATATCCCTATTGTTGTTTTTTCCACTTTTGGAATGCTGGCAGCTGGAGATAAGAATCTTGATTGAATTAAGTGCTGCTAGAGAAGCTCTGTGCCGTGTTGTGCCAGTGCGCGCGTGTGTGTGGTGATGCCAGCGGGCAGGGGGTACCTGTGGGCCGGCTCCTACTGGGACTCATTTGGAGCAGACAGCTCTCAATGTGTTCATTAGGACTGTGATTGGGCCTCACTCCTGTGGGGAGGACCAGCCTACCCAACGCTGAATAGTCCTGATTGTGCTCAGCATAAATTGCCATCTGTTTCAGTAGAGAAGAGGGAGACAGAGAGAAAGATAGGGAAAAAGAGGGAGAGGGGAATTAGATGTAAAAAAAAGTGGTAAATCTTATCTGACTGAATTTTTAGCAGTTAGATCAACTTATGAAATAACATGGCTCTAAATTAAAAGGAATAACAAACTATAATTCATTATGGCACTCATTCTGTCAATCACCCTGTTGTTTTAAACCTGTATGCTATTTTTCCATGCAACACAAAATAAGAGTCTTTGAGAAATAGAACGGCAGTTCATAGTGATGATAGCTTTCAAGACAAAGAATTGTCAAAAACATACTTTAATATGTACTTACATCAACAACAACAAAAAACAAGTACAATGTATTTATTGTGTTGATGTTGTATTGCAAAACATTTTTTGCTGCTATTGAGGTGGGATATAGGTAAAGTTAGGAACAGGTCAAAAGTGTAGATTTTTGCTGTAATTACAGAAATTAATTACAGATGAAATCACATGCAGGTAATAATAATAATATAAGGTCAATGTAAAAACATGTATATAACGAGTGCATAGTATCAAATTATTAATTTAAATGTTAGTACATATTAAAGACGCCTACTATAAAGTAGGACCAAAAAACCTTTCTGAAGACATGCAATAGTTTTGGAACAGTCCAACATTTATTCACTGTTGATATTTCTCTCCACCGAAGCTCTGCAATTTATTTTGAATCTGCAGTGAGATTCAAAATGGTAGGACAGAATTCATAATTCGGAATTTAAGGATTGGTTGTCTTTCAGTTCAAACGCCCACGTTGAAATTGAAATGACAGGAAGAGAAATTTCTGAAATGTAATTAAGAAATTAGCTTAAATTTCAGTAGTTTTTTCACACAATGCTATTTTTGAGGAAACTCTTAAGAATCTTAATGGAATCAAATATGTAAACCTTGAGATGTTCATCCAGTTTTTCTTCCTCTTTCCTGATAGTCTAAAATGTATATATCATTTACTGTTTAAACTTACAAAATACTGATAAGAATATAGTACAAGAAGCCTGTCTTTCTAACATAAGCAGTCCCAGGCCTCCCCTACTCATGTATGCATATGTACACAAACACATTCACAAAGATAAACTGCGCTTTCCATTGTAGACTATAATGAATCACGTGATGCCTGATGGCACGCAATGTCACTCTGTCTTTGGATGGGACCCCCTTAGAGAGAGTTTGACAGGCCAGGCAGATTGATCGGGTAGAACGTTACTGTAAAATAGAGTTTTTCTCTCTGTCCACAATCGTGCAGTAACGCAGTGTAGTGTGGTGTAAGGTTCACTGGCTGTATGAGTCCACAATACAGGTTAGTCAAAGGGCAGCCCATTAACCATCATTTGAGCAGCCATGTTTTCCCAATTCCCTTCTTTCAATTAAACACACTTTTTTTTCATGTTGGTGACTTTCCATTGACTTATTTTTAATCCAGTACCGTAAACCTGATCCTTATATTTTTAAATTTCAAAACATTTAGTATGTTTATTAATGGAATATTCAAGGTTCAACACAAGTTAAGATCAATTCCCAGCATTTTTGTTATTATTTTATAACAGCCCTTGCATTAATTCTTTATTTAAAAACATGTATAATTTGAGATGGAGAGCTGTTTTAAAAAAAAATCACTTTTACAATTAGGGCGCTACAGTATTTTGTCATGTCAACAAATTTTAAGTTGTGATGTAATGGAAGTAGTGACCTCCTTTTTTCAGTATTGTGATGTACTTCAATGTGTAAAAGAAAAAATTTAGCGCTGGCACTTTCTGACCAGCTGTTGTTAAATGAATTTTGACATGTGTATGTTGCACTCAAAAATGAATGTGAGTTGTGGAGGGTTGTGGTTTAAACTGACTAAATGATTGGAGAAGTCTGGCATACATCCCTACAGAGAAGTCTGACGTTTCACCGGAAGATCAAAAGACAAAAAAGTTAAAATATAACACATCACGGAAGATTTGTTCACAATAAAATCAATAAGATACATTTTCATGCTGACTTTAAAGTAAAGAGTAAAATATTCCAGGGTTTTTTAATGAACACTGACTGAATAATATAGGTGATTTCAGTTTTTACTGCTGTACACACTCTGTACACACACATCTACACTCATAAATACACACATGTGCATCAGAATTCCCATGCTATCCATTTTACATTATTCAACTTATTTTCATTCAGATATGTGCCTATCAATATATGAAGGCTGAAATCTTTCTTTCTTTTTCTCTGGCACTGCAGGCTCTTGGGAAAAAAGAAAGAGAGGGAGAAGAAGAGGGCCTTGGCTCCTCATGGCTCGACTTTTTGAAGCGTCTTTATCGGGCCTAGCAGCGGCGTCCTGCGTGTCCAAGCCTTGCCTCGCTTTTTATCCTTTGTGCTGGCCAAGGTGTGTCAAATGCACTGAGCTTTTGTGCGGCAAGCAAAGACGACACATCGCATTCTGTCTTCTGTCTCCAATGGGTGGGAAGGGGGGTTGAAAGGGGGATACGAGAGAGACAAAAAGCCAACTTACAGAGGGCCCGGGCGCTTCAAAGCATGGTCGCACAAAGGCTTATGAAGCGTTACTTCATGCAGAGTTGTGCCAGATGTAATTGCGGGGTTCCCAAAGATAGAGAATCACACCCAACACCATGCCCCACCCCACAATATCTTGAAAGAGCCACTGCTAAAAGGCGGCAATGCCATAGAGAGTGAAAGTTTGCTGCACTTTGATTAACCATAAACAACTGTGTAAATAAGCTATCCTTCAGGGCTCCGTTACAAATTTCCCCACTTGCTGACTCCAAAAGGTGATTTCACGCATAAAGCTTGATAGATGCCGAGTGAATGGAGGCCTCCGCCGGAAAGGGCTCTGCAAAGTGTCAAACTATTTCATAACTGCTTCACACGTTTCTAGTATCAGCAGGATCGGAGTCTCTGGCAGCCTCTTTTAAGTTTAAATTGAACTTTTGACAGGCAATGATGTTGATTCATCGTTGATAAGCAGGCTCTTTGCTCGCTGACTGTGTGTGTCATGCGGGGACATGTAGGCTCCACTGTTCGAGATAAGCCTTACTCGTCTTGATGTGTCTCACGGTGGCCTCCCGCTGAGACGTAAGCGCATGTAGCGTGCATGTGTAAATATGTTTCTGGGCACAAACAACCGAGAGGGGGCAGGTAACTCTGAGGCACCGCACCTTGTTGTGCCCGAATGTCACGTAATTGGAGATGACCCAATGACTGGCTGAGGAGACGGGGAGGGTCTGAAAACTTCCAGATGAAGCTCTCCAGGGAATGAGGTGTTCCTGTGCTTGTGGCGGCAGAACTTCCAGGTCCTCGAATATGGTGATTTGTTTGAATGCCTCCATCCGGCTCGCCACGGGTGTGCTCACAGACACTTAGGGCATGTCAGGTTGTTGGCACCAGGTGTGGTTTGACTCCATTATGCCAAAAGAATATATATGAATGAGGAGTGAAGAAAGGTAAAATGAAGAACTTTTGAAGTGCAGACATTTTGACTTCGCCAAGTGGACCACTTTGATTGTGAATTGAAAAATCAAATGCCATTTTACTTTGGGATTGGATTATGCATCTTATTAGTAGTCATTTGGGACATCAACTTCCCTGTGTAGCCTATTTCTTATAAATTAAGTAAGTCTTGTTGTTTTTAAAAGTGCTTCATTAGATTTGTTAATGTACAATGCAATTCCCCCACTCACTGAAGCTATATGGTGAAACGTGCAGTAAAAGTGTTGCTAGTTAGCGGCTTAATTACTTTTTGTCTGTGCTGGAATGAAATCTTCCCCTGATTTAAGTGGATATGAAGAAGTCCTTGTACATCCAAGTGATGTTAAATGGCACCTGGCAGAGTGGGAAAGGCCTAGCTCTCCTTTGCATATTAATGATTAGATGGCTATGAAAGAGAATAATTCATGCTCCTCTATGGCAGCACACATGTAAAAGCTAGAGCACAATAAGTATACCGCTGCATCTCGGCCCTACACTCACAAAATGGCAGACACACCCAAAGGTGACATTGTATGGAGAATATGGAAACAACTTTTTGGAGTTGTGAAAAATCTTGACATTAAAGTCAAAATGTGCAATTCATTCACAAAAAGTGTAGAGTAGACAAAGATACATGACTGATTAATTGTTTTTTTTGGCATTCTTCTGCTGCCAGTAGCAGCTGGACATAGTGTGCCATCGATCAGTAGGGGGGTTTGCTTACAAAGCTAAAAAAATGAATTTATTGATGAGCCCCTCTACCAGTTTTGCAGAGTGAGCATATTGAGAGACACATTTTTTTCTTTTGGGGGCAGACAGAAAGGTATGATGATCAGGAACAGCATTTTACCAGAGTAATCAATCTACCAATCTATCTACTATCTATATTTCTATCCATAACTCTTTAAGGATTTAAACTTATTTGTCAAATCAAAATTACAGTTCAATTAATTTCATTCTATTTTCATATATTCCAATTCAAATAGCAATTCTGCATTATATTTGCTCAATTCCTCAATTGAAAGTCAGGAATTTATTCTCAATTCAGTTCTGAGTAACAGATGCCTGCAAAGGAGAGGTGCACAGAAAACTACACCAAGCACTATGGTTCATTCTAGGCACCAAATTATGTTTCTGCCAGTGGGTGCCCACACTTAATTTTGGAGTTAATTGGCCTACTTAAAAAGGAATGTATCATTTGCAAAAAAACAGAAAGCACAAGCTTTTGTATCAGGTCGTTATGTTGTAATGCTAAATATAATGGTAGATTTGTGTGTATTACAAACCGTCGGGACCCGATGTGAGATCCACAAATCAGAGAGGTTCCCGAATCTCGTTTAATTTTTGTTTTATTAGTTAAAATTAATGGAGAATATCTTGTGTTTTGTCCATGGGTGCTCGGCCATCGGGGATCGGCGCATATACTATGGTGGATGACTGACCTGTCTCTTCTAGGTCAAGGATGATGCTTTAAAGCTACGTTACCCCAGAAGGTCAGGTCTCTCCAAGACAACCCCTAACAAACAGCCTGCTTATGATAAATATTAGAAACATATTGAAAATAATAAGACTCAGCTGCCTATCTTCATAGATACACAAATGAGCAGAGTCCTCCACCAGAACTCATAAAGACAGAAGTTCCAAGAACTTTCAAACTATTTTGTACTACTTTTCTACACACTTCTAGTTTTAGCCAGATTGGAGTCACTGGCACCCTCTTTCAATACTAAATTGAACTTTTAATGGGTAATGATGTCTGCCTCAACTCAGCAAACTCTGAAAACACAACCTCACAGAGCAAAACACTCATGTTTTAGGCCGATAACTAAGTTTAATATAGTAAACCATCTACTGTTAGTTTTTCCCTGATATTAGTGATCCACACTTGAAAATAAAGGTTCTAAAATGGTTTTTTCACAGCATTGCCATAGAAGAAAGGTTATTTGGGTTCTCCAAAGAACCTTTCAGCAATCAGTTTTTAAAAGAACCCTTTTTTCTTAGCGTGAAGAGCATTTTAATAATCAAATATGATTATTTTGAACCTTTTGTGCAATAGAAAGGTTCCACCGGTTTTTCATGGAACTATCAATGCCAATAAAGAACGTTTATTTTTAAGAGTGTTGCTTAAATGGCACTCTCACAAATGTATGACATAACAGACACTTAATATTATATGGCTTATTTAGGTTGGCAATCGAGAACAGCAACTCGAGTCCAATCCGAACATATAAACAGTAGCCTAGAAAATTAAAATGTCTTCAGTGTGGAACACGGCAATTAAACATATGCATACATAACATGTTGGGGCTGCGGCCTCCTGCTGGGAGCAGGCACGACAAAGCCTCTCTAAAAGGAATACCTCTGGGATCGCTAATGATTAATTAGCTTGTGTCATTAAGTGAAGCAAATGTCACCCAAACTTCCTAGGGAAGCTGTCACACCACGTGCGCTCGCTAAAACTCCCCAAGGGGCTGCGAGCAGACGCGCCTCTGCTGTGAGCTAACCCTGACATCCAGTGGCCACATGTAGAACTGCAGCGTTCTTAACTGGAATCGTTGTTGATCAAACACCTTGATATTTAATTAAGATGACGTTTAGGAGTTCACCAAAAGAGTTGTTTTAATTCCATCTTCGTATTCTGCTAAAGTTTTGAATTTTGTCAGTCAATGCATTAATCATTGCTTTTAGGCCTAATTGTTGTAGGCTATCATTGGGTCAATGTCTGAAAACTACACACGTGAGTACCAGTCAGGAAGCTACATATTTCAACAGTGAAGCAAACAGATAGTTACCCGCTCTTACCCACAGCTTCATCCAGCATACATCCAATCGGGCCGATCGAGGCCTAGGGCCTAAAGGTCGAGGCTCCAAACTCCTTTAGTGCTTCCTGTAGCATGGTCACTGCTCACCGCTTCCTGCTTTCTGTCACGTAGGGCTCTCGTTCTTGCTCTCACACCATTTTTTCCTCCTTCTCTGCTCATTCTCTGACCTGTCTGTGGGTCTGAATGGTGACTAGCGCTGCCTGTCTGGCTCATTAGAAGAGGTCCAGCCAACTGTGCAAGAGAGGCTTTCTCTTTTCAACCAGTTCCTGAGGGGATGGCGGAAGTAGACAGGAGGAGGAGAGGCAAAAGAAAAAAAAAACACTGGTGATAAACACATTACCAGCAGACACGAGACTCCCCTGGAACGTTCTTAACGCTCACACACCCTTACTCGTACAATGGCACACCTGTCAGAGCATTTCCACTCAGTAAGCACGAGCAAAGCACCCAGGCCCTCCCTCTGGTGCGCTCTACGTGGTGCTGCGTGTCTTCAAGAAGACTCTATTCAGTCGCCCTGCTTTCTCGGCTACAACCGTGAGATAATGGCGTAATTTCACCTCAATGTGCACACACATGCGTTCTTACTGGCCTCAGAGGCGCTCCCTCCTTTCTCTCACTCTCAAACAGACACTATCACTATTGTCCAAAATAGTGTGCAGTGTTTTCTTTGAGGCCAGGGTGGTCGCGCACACCCTCCAGGAGGTTGGACATAGCGAATGGGGCTTTGATGGACTTCTGAGTGCTGGCACAAAGCTCGCCATATAGTCTTTATGTGTAACGGGGTGAAGGGTGACCTGCACTAATCCTGCTGATCAACCCTTTGGTGCTCTTCTTCTGGTGCTCTCAACTACAACATCATTATCACTGGTCTTTTTTTTTGTATATTTATGTAAATATCTAAATAAATAAGTGGTGGATTGATGTTATGTAGCCAGAAATGTCATAATTCCTTTAAATTTGTTCTTCTTTTTCATGTTTTATAACTGCCGAGTCAGTGTAAATCTTCTGTAATGCCGCTCTGTCTCCGTCTGTAGTCTTTGTGCTCGATCTGTCGTATGTTTGGGCCCCAGACAGACAACAAGTCAGACACCTCCTGCTAGACTGGCCATGTGATGTGTATGTTTCAGGGCTGCCTGTCAGATAGGGAGATTTAATTAAAGTCTACGTTGTTCCTTTATGCCGTCTTTCCTTACAACACCACTCCTCTGAAATTAATTAGACCGGTGGTATTTGCTATCCTCAATGGCGGAATCACCTTCCTCTGAAAGGAGGCTTACATCTAAGAATACACTTTATTTTTACACACTTGAGGTTTGTTGTTTTTTGTGGTCATTACCCTATTCAGTCTTGGCTTTCATGCAGCTGTGGCCTTGGCTAAAAAATAAAGGCCTTTGTACTGGCTTCGTGAATACAAGCAATGGGTCCATGGCAGGTAGCCCTCATAGTAAGTTAATCTCCTGAAAGAGCCCCATACAAGTAGTTTTAATGTCTTCCTTTGGCCCACTGAGGACTGTCATCAATCGAGCACTTCGTTCCTTTGTGCCAGTGGTCCGGTTGCATGAATGGGAAGCACCAGACTGTGACAATGGCTGCCAAGAGTGGCAAAGTAATCACCTTCCAGGGAAAACATAAGTAATCACGTCTAAACTGTTTGAGCATCCATACAAACAGCATTTTGTGATCTGGGAATGTCAATGGGAGCTTTTATAAAGTGCTAGTGCTTGTTGGGGTTCTGTTTGTTTGGATGTGAGCACCAGAATCTTTCTGTCACTGCTCTCTCTGTGCTGGAGAAGTGATCAGAAAGTGGCCATTTAGTTTAGGAAGTTGGTAAATGCAGAGTTGTATTAAAGGGATAGTTCACCCAAAAATGAAAATTCTGTCAGTAATTACTCACCCTCATGTCGTTCCAACCCCGTTAGACCTTCGTTCATCTTCGGAACACAAATTAAGATGTTTTTGATTAAATCTGAGAGCTGGATCACTCCTCCATAGGCTTCTAAAGGATTGAAACTTGACAGCCCCGAAAAGTTATTAAAGAAATCGTTAAAAGAGTCCAACTGACTACAGTGGCTAGATCTTAAGTTTATCGAGCTACGAGAATACTTTTTGAGCGCAAAAAACAAACAAAAATAGCGACTCTATTCAAGTATTCTCTTTGGGCCTGGAGATTTCACGTAGTGTTATTGCGCAACGCTTCTGGTTGAACGTCACACGCATCATCACACACATGACCAGCGTCGGCCAACAGTGAGCCTACGCGTGACTATAACTATTACACTACGTCAACAGCTTAGGAGAATGACATGGAAGAGAAGAGATGGTTGAATAAAGTCGTTATTTTAGTGTTTTTTTGCACGCAAAAAGTATTCTCGTCGTTTTATAAACTTAAAATTGAGCACTGTAGCCATTTGGACTATTTTAACGATTTTTCGGGGCTGTCAGGTTTCAATCCCTTAGAAGCCTATGGAGGAGTGATCCAGCTCTCAGATTTAATCACAAATATCTTCATTTGTGTTCTGAAGATGAACGAAGGTCTTACGGGGTTGGAACAACATGAGGGTGAATAATTACTGACAGAATTTTCATTTTTGGGTGAACTATCCCTTTAAATATAACATCACACAACTTGAACTTAATCAGTATTTATGATCACTCTGGATATTAATCTCTGTGATAAAGCCAGGTGCTGTATTACAGAAGCTTCTTAATTCTTGACTTAAGATTTGAGAACATTCTACATCCTTAGTGAAATTACCATTGTTACTAAACAGATAAGATTTCATGTTTCTGATCACCAGAGCCACTAGGTGGCCTTATCTATAGGCCTACAATGTAGTATAAAAAAAGTAATCTATTATTGTTCACAATGTTGATCCCTACACAAACATTCAGTAAAAAAAAATCATCAATCTCTCTGAGAATAGCAAGGAGAGGAATTTAGAGAAAATGAGAGATGGGATTTAAATTTATTTTATAAGCATATTAAATTTCACATATAAGGACTTATGAAAAGGTATATTGTAACTCAAAGACGTGGGATTTTAGAAATACCAATGATCCAATGTAGACTATGTAAATAAAAGTTTATATTTGAACATGAATTGGCTAAATAAGAAGGATCAGGCTAGTATAATGATGATGGCATAACAGAGTCAGACCTTGACTGAAACTTCAGTTGCAATTCCACTCTTCATACGCTAGATGGTACTAAACACCAACAGCACATTAAGCTGTCTTGATGAAAATATTACCAGAGCAGTACCCGATCATACCTCAGGCATCGGAAAGCACTAATAAAGATGAATAAGTTGTATGTATTAAGTATCATCGTGGACAGTAAATGTAAAACAATTAAACGTGTGGCCCTTTAAAACAATGTGTAAAACACATGATCTATCTATCTGTGATATTTGCAATCTGTCTGTTTGTTTGGGCTGCCTGACTAAGTGCGACATAACATTGGCTGACTAAATGGTGTGAGTTTGAATGAAATAGAAGATGAACACATGTTTGATACTTGATATGTTTGGTCATTTATTTTGCCGTTTACTTTAGATTGCACATCTAGTATGTTTTATAAATGTAGTAGCCTATTCATCCATCTATATAAGGGTCATTCCTGGGATTCGGTAATATTTCAGTCCCCTAGATTTTTTAAAGTGGTGGTTCACCAAAATGAAATGTTAAAAGCTTTTCACAATACTTTGGTATGTCCTTTATAATTAATACAAATAATTATTGCATTTAAATAATTTTTATCATTAAAAAAAATCTTATTTCTGTCTTACAGCAAGCATTTTGTCATGTCCCTGAGGTTCTTCGCTGAATTTGTACTTTGAAAATAATTAATAAAATGTGCACAGTGTCTATAATTTTTAGCAATAATGCAAGTGTTTATTTGTGTTCTTTGCTTTCGAAAATAAAAATTAAAACAAAATGCAAAATATTTGATAAAAAACAACTTATAATGTTACGTCCCTCAGTCTGAACTCAACCCCGTCACGCCAACCATTCTCCGCCCATAATAATTTAGACTCCACCCATATGTGACATCATTCACAGGAAATTGCATCATTAAGCTCTCTTCAACAGCATGGTGCAGAAGAAGATGAGTGATATCACACTTTTTATTCATTTTTTGAGGTGTATTATAGTCAGGGAGGGTAGGCTACTGTCAGGCTTAACAACTCAACCCCATCACATACAATTAAGATGGAAAATGATGACTTTTCAAAATTTTATTTTAATCCATAAAAATCTAAAATATACTTATTTCATTGGCTGCCATGTGGCCCACTCTTCTACACCACATTAAGAGCAGTGGCCATTTTGAGTAAAAAAACTCAACCCCATCACACTCAACCCCGTCACATATGTCACAACCCCGTCACATATGTCATTGTTTCGGGGTTGTAAACTTTGTGACAGGGTTGAGTTATTCACTTAATTTAATCAATGATTTCAATTTAAAAGTTTAATTTCAGTAAATATATTATTACCAACTCATATTTTAACGCATATTTTTGTTATAGATAAAATATTTGATATAATGTTTCCACTTAAACTTCAACATGCATCCTAGTCAGAAATGGCACCCATTTCAACAGCAGAGAGGCAAAGGCAGTTTCGTGCACGCAGAGATGCTGACCCAGAAAAAAGGGCACAGTACCTTGAGAGAGAGAAGCAGAGATGGAGAAGGAATGTTGAGGCAGGAAAGAAAAAAACAATTAGTGAACTAAGTAAAAGAGCGCACAGCGTCAGAGGCGTAAAAAATGGAGAGCAGCATACACAAGAAGCAAGGAAAGAAGAGAAGCATTAAAGGGATACTCTACTGGTTTTTCATATTAAACTATGTTATTCCCTTAACTAAGACGAGTTGATACATACCTCTCTTGTCTCAGTGCATGTGCTCAATCGCTGTCTTGCGGCGAAACTTTGTTAGAATTTATCTCAGCCCTGTTCATTCAATACGGGCCTTGAAGAGAAGCGACCAAACACCTCCACGTTTTCCCTATTTTAAAACCGTTACTTAAGTAGTGTAACTCAACCTAGAACGGTGACACAAAATAAAACGTTGCGCTTTTCTAAGCGTGTAAAATGGATAACTATATTGTATGGCAGAATACCATAGCAAGTGCTTGGGAGCACTTTGACTTGGCGCAGTAATCATCACTCGTGAAAAATCCTCTCCCTCAACAGTATTTTTCTGAGATAAGATCTAACAAAGTTTTGCCGCAAGACAGCGATTTAGTGCACGCACTGAGACAAGAGAGGTATGTATCAACTCGTCTTAGTTAAGGGAATAACATAGTTTAATATGAAAAATCAGTAGAGTATCCCTTTAAGAAACATAAGCACTCCACCACAAAGTCCTGAACATATGCCAGAGCTGCCACGACAGCCACTGTCAAGGTGAAGTGCAACAGGCAGAAGAATCATAAGTTGAGAGTAGAAAATTAGTTTAGAGCATGTGTAATTGTCTAATGCACGGTTCCCCAAACTGTGGCTTTTAAACCCATGGGGTATGTGAAGGAACTGCAGGGGGTTCGAGTTGATGAATAGCTGATAATTTATAAAGTCGTAAAATTTAAAAAAATCACTTGCTAAAAATATTTAAATATTTAATTTGTTTATCTGTATGCCATGTGACTATTAACCAACATCAGAGAATTGGGGGGTTCTTCATATCAATATTTGAGTTCAAGGGGGTTCGGCTAACAAAAAAAGTTCTCTTTGTTTAAATTCTCACTGCAGTTCAGATAATAAAGTAAAAACGAAAAAATGAATGTCTTTATTACATGGTTGCCTAAAATAAAATAGTGTTTTGTTTGAGTCTCAAAGAGAGATTTTCATATTAAACAAATACAAATTAAAAGTATGCCAATGTGTCCTTTCCACCCTGTTACAGTATTCAACCCCATCACAGTATTCTCAACCCTGTCACATTAATATTTTTGGAAAATAAAATAAGGAAGACAATTAAAAATTAAAGCATTTCTTGCTGATTACCACCCGACATGTTTAGGGCTAACAAAGTAAAACTGTGGTTTTAGTGAAACATCAAAATATTTTTTTTTCTTACTAAAATAAAGAGACCACGGACAAAAAATTTCGATATTTGTAACTTCCATCACATACAAATGTGAAAATTATCATAAATGTTACATTTGAAGTCATTGAATTGGTATGAGGGACACATGAGCAGTAGGTAGATGTTTGTTTTATAACAAGTTTTGTGTAAAATCCTGTTTAAACTAATTCAATTTTGTCCGTTACGGGGTTGAGAATAAAAGGTGTACAAATCTGTAAAAAACTGAAAATAATAAAAAGTCTTTAATGCCTGAGATGGGAAAATATGATTTTTTGAAGGTTTGATATGTACCTAATAATGTGGGGTATTTAGAATTGTAATCATATGTAGTTAAAAAATTAAAAATGTCCAAGTTGAAATATTACCGAATCTCAGGAATGACCCATAACAGTATGGACTAAATCTAGAATGCACTGGTATACTGGTACCGTGTGTATAGGCTACACTATAACGTTTAAGACCCTGAAAGTCCAAATGTATCCATAATTTAAGAAGTATACTGTATACTAGTAGCCTACAGGGGTTTTCAAACCTGGATGACACCCAGCACTGCACATTTTGCACGGCTGTGTTCGAAAATGGCATAGGCCTAATATCATACTCTTGCTATTTTTGCCGTATCCAGTATACTGTGCTTAGTATGTAGGCTACATTTCCGTATGGTGTGAGATTTGCGGTTTGTGTGAGAAAACGAACAGTATTTATATCATTTTTACCTCTTGTAACCACAGACCGAAGCGCCAGCGCACTCAGATCACTTGGACGTGGCTGTGTTTACAAGAGGTAAAAACGATATAATACTGTTCGTTTTCTACAGTATTATACATACATAAAATTTAAAAAGCCTGACTGCAAGCATTTGACTCGTCTGATGGATCTCAAAAAGCTCTTCAAGTTACTCTTTAGTCCTGGCACACAAACCGCTCGTTTCTTGTCTTAGGCCATCAATGCATACTTACATTTACGAGTCATTAAATCATGTTTAATTTGGAATCAATTAAATCATGCTCTTTGAGGTGGTGACCATAGACCTGCATTATATGACTGACAGACAAGAACGGTTTGACCTAAAAATATCAAAATTGAAACTATTGCGGAAACAAAGACACCTACATCTTGGATGCCCTTGAGGTAAGCTAAAACATACCAAAAATTTATTTCAAGGTGAACTATCCCTTTAAGTGTGGGGATTTTTAACTCTTTTTGTTATGCTAGTAGTTGGTGAAAAATGAGTTGGGATTACCATTAGTGAGTAGTGTGAATCAATGATTTATAAAATGAAGTGTAAATTGTTAACTGTATAAAAGCAATATCACATTCGTAATTGAGCCATTAGACTCCATATCAGCAGGCTGTGATTTGTGTGGCCTTGTCTCTGATTATATATCACTCTATGAGTCTAATGTCAAATTTACACTGCAGAGGTGACACAGAAGCACTTCTGAAAAGGCATTTATTGTAGGTGTCTTTACCTCACATGCTCAGAGGTTACACATCAATCTACTAGGGCTTGAGTCTTTACAGTACTCTTGCTTGTATGATATTGCTAAAAACGTGTGTGTCTGTCTGTGTGCTTGTCATTATGTAAAATTTTACAACTTACCATGAAAACAGGTCTTTTATGCAGGTTTTACCAGCGGGGAAATTTTTTGTACTCTGAATTGGTAGAAAATCCAAAGCTCTCTTCTCAGCCTTCCAATATGCAAGTATTCGTTGTGTCCCAAAGATCTAAACGTTTTTCTCTGGCATGTGGGAACAATTTACCAAAGTCCTGAGCGATCTAAAAATGAAATAGAATAGTTAAAATCACACCATAAGAGTACCACCAACACCCCAACACATGCCCGATAGCATGTGAGAAAAAAAGACACAGAGGACGGGAGTCGATCTTGTAGATAAAATAAGTATTTTGAAGTGACATGAAACACCTTGGGTTCAGCAGAGTCAGAAAGAAGTCCTGTTCTGATATTGAACTGTGCCTGTGGAGGCGTTTTCTGATTTATTGGAGTCGTCCCTCTTAAAAGCTTGTGGCTGGATATTGGTACCGCCTGGCTGTGTATACAATACCTTCTGAAAATCTACATAAATAAGTTAATCAGAAAGAGAAAGAGCTTTATTGCCAAGTGTGCTTGCACACACAAGGAATTTTCTTTGGTACTGAAGCTTCCAGTGCACATATACAGATACAAATACAACAAGAAACAGTAATACAAAATCTAAAAATAAAATTATAAAAAAAAATATATATATATATATATATATGAAAATACTATAAAATATAAAATATAAGGCCACGGTTGGGTTTAGTCAGAATAAACATTTTCGGATTATGAACATATATACAGTATTTTGAATAGTATGAATAAATATAAATATAAATAACCTGAGTTTAGGAGATATTGCACTAAACAGTGGGGTATTGCACTTAAAGGCATATGCCTTGGGAGATATGTTAACTGTTCAGGAGGGAAAAGGAATTAGTTTATCCAAAAATGTCTTCAATGTATCTTCCTTTTTTGTGTTCTTTTAAAATTGCCGTGTGAGCATGACCATAGTCTGTTGGAAAGAAATAAAGAATAGTTACTTACTTTTATCAGACATTTAATAGGTTTTTTCATATTTATTATTTTTACGACCATTTAGTCTTTTTTTAAGGTCGTAGGACATTCAGAAAATGTAGGCTAACTGTATATTGTGTGATACTCTCATACAGGTAGTCTACCTGATGTACACACAGCGTTGTTTAGGTTTTTTTTAGTCAGAGAAGCTACGTAGCCTAGGCAGTGTAGCCTAATTTTTAGGCTCCAACCCCCGTTTTGAGTGGCCGGATCTCAGACCAAGACACGGCTATGTTCCTAAGGTGCTCTTAACACCGTTCAGAACCCAGGTGTTAGCGCTATCAGCTCTTCTCCTATCGCAAGATGATAATAATTTGAATCTGGTCTGCCCTGTCAGGGCTCTCAGAATCTATCTGGAGCGCTCCGCCAAGTTCAAACAGTCGTAACAGCTCTTTGTGTGTTTTGGTGGCTGCACTAAAGGTTTGTCGGTCACAAAACAGAGACTTTCTAGATGGATAGTAGACGCTATCTCTCTAGCCTACACCTCCATGGGCCTTCAATGCCCCAGGTGTTAGAGCTCATTCCACTAGAGGCACGGCCTCCTCATGGGCTTGGTCCAGTGGTGTACCAATAGAAGACATCTGTGCGGCGGTAGGCTGGTCCTCACCATCCACATTTGTGAGATTTTATAACCTAGAGGTCCCTCCTCTGCAGGCACGGGTACTCTCTATCTAAAGGCCTCTGCAACATTATACCTTAATAAAGGGCCCGACCTTTGTCTGGTCTTGGGGTGAATTGTGACTAATGGTTCAGGGCGAAATCGCTAGCTAATAACACTGCATTTTAAAATGGGTTCCCAAAATGGTCTGCTTAGGCAAAAGCCACTCAAATTCTGGCGGGTTCTGACGTGCCCTGTGCACGAAGCGACCCGATTGGTTCGTAGGGTCTCAGCCGCCTCGCCATAGGTTCGTGCAGTTGCTGCAGCACAGTCAATGAGCGAGCTAGACGCTCTGCTATGTGCTCGCTGTGCAGCTGCACTGCGTTTTAAAATAATGGCTTCAATATTCTCGAGAAAAGGAGTTTTCACACTGCGTAGCTACGCAATACTAGTTCCCTACTCTCAGGGAACCGAAGTTACGTTAGTAACCGAGTACGATATTACTTAAAGGTGGGGTATGTGATTTGCAAAACAGCCGGCAGATTTTGAAAATACACAACTCAAAAGGTCTTACCTTCTTTCCCTGACTCCACCCACTCCAACAATTCGAAGAGAGGTATGGGGAGGGGGGTATGGTACGACCGTTTGATTGACGCACTGACTGTCCAATGATTCTAGACGGTCTTGAAAATGATTGGCTGGAGTTTTTCGAGTCCTGCTCGTTCCACAGATGATTAAATTTTTTAATTTTCATTTCAGTGCTTCTAACTCAGTGGCTGTAAGTGGGTTAGGAATAGGATTTCAGGATTTGATTTTGAAAAAATGGTCAAAAAAGAAAATCACATACCCCACCTTTAAAACAAGCACATAGGCCTATATGATACACATAGGCTATATGGTAGGCTATAAAATTAACTTACCTCTCATGTTTAAACAATTCGGGGAGTCGAAATTCTGCGGGTGGTAACGTGTTTTGGAGAAAAAACATTTATTTCACAATGTGATTTCCCCTATATTTCCTAACTATAGTTGCCGCTTGGGTTATCTGTTGGTAGCCTTAAGTTGTTTCCAACCATGTTTGGGTCAAATACGGACACAACCGTTGGGTTTAAAATTTTTATTAAAAAATGTAATGTAATGTAGATAATACTACCAAGTAGTGAACACTGATGTAGCTAGCAGGTTGATTGTAGTAGCCTACAACACACACACACACACACACACACACACACACACACACTAGCCTACTTGTGTTGCATGTATATTTGCATGTGTAAAGTCATCTAGTGTGCACTATGTTGCGTACTTTATTTTTATAGTCTACCCACTGGATGTGATAAGCTCGGTTATTTATTGTGGAAGGTTTGTGCACCCAAGAGCACAACAGCCAGCGTTACAGTCCTAATGAGCAGAACCCGTGTGTGGTAATGACATGTAACCGCTGTGACACTGCTGTATGTGCGCCACCGCATGTTCACTAGCAACGCCTACAGAAATCCACGGCGGTTTATTAAAACGATATCTGCTCTGACACGACAAGCGAGCGGTTGATTGATTATTCTCCATCTCTGAATGAAGTCCTGCTCACACAGAGCCGAGGCGAGAGGAAGCGACTGCCATTGATGACAGTAGGGGACTAAAATGGGAGAACATCACTGGAGCCCTGTCAGTGAAGAGAGAGACACAAAGGCGACTGACAACCGACAGCTATTCGAAAAGAGCCGAACGGATGCTTTTCAGTGATCGTTTTACGGAAAATGTCTTCTATTCATTGATTATATTTGCTTGAGATTTGCACCGTAGAGAAACCAGCGCCACTTTTAGCCCGCGGTTCACAATGGAATTATGACAGCGGTGAATTCCAGCTGTTTCTCATTGTTCGCATGAAAAGTAGATGCATATAATTTGGCCCGTGCTTACCAACAGTGACACAAGACGAGGTAAGATACGATGCACACCTTTAAGCCATGAAAATGGATTAAAAATATGTTGTCTCTGTACACAGTTTTCTACGGTGGCCGATAGAGCTCAACGTGCTGCAAACTAAAGAAGACGCGTGCACATAGAAAAACGCATGCAAATAGAAAAAAACATCTGCAAATTAAGAAAAACATCTTCATCAGTTCCACAATACACATCCATATACTCACAACACAACCAAATACAGAAACGCGCTGCAAACGTTCACAACACAACCAAATACAGAAACGCGCTGCAATTAACACAGACCACAACGGAAATGTTTCCGGGGAACCAAATAAGTGACGGACCCGGCTGGGACGTGCTTATTGCTCGTGAGCATCCCTATGCCCTACTCCCTTCGAAGGGCAGATGGAAGAGCTCTTCAAGTGGGACTTTGGAGTGAGCAGGGCACTAGTGTGTCATTTATGTAGCCGTTTGGAACGCACTTGATGAAGGGAGCGAGGAAAGACAACGTAATTTCCAGTGTAATTATTTTTTACCTAGGATGTTCCTATGACAACGCAGCACGTTGTCCATCATATATATATATATATATATATATATATATATATATATATATATATATATATATATATATATATATATATATTTTTTTTTTACTTTACAAAAAAACTGTTAAAATATGCTTTTTATATATCCGTTATATCTGTGTCAGTGTCTCAACTTTAAAACTTTGGACCAAACATTACCTAATATTTCTTATGAAACTTTTCTTTATGAAACTTTAAACATAACATGAAACAATTTGTATAGTGTAACTGATGTATAGATTAATATCTTGTCTTCATGTTCTTCTCTATCTTTTTTTTTTATTTATTTATTTTTTATTTTTCAGATCATTGTTCTTTTCTCATTTGTATTCTGATGACATTGAACATATTGTTAACACATGTTCTATATTGTATACAAGTTGTATGTCATAATAAATTGAATCTCTTTGTGGGGAAAAAGTTAAAAGAAATAAAATAAAGTCGAATTTTGAGCTGTAAGCAAGGAGTATAGAAGAACTATAAAAAAGTATAATATACAATATTATTTTAATATTATAGTTTATTTATAAAAAAAATATATATAGCCTTTCACTTGTAAAACCGTTTTTTTTTTTTTTTTTGCTTTAAGCACGTCGCAGCGGGTCCGTCACTTATTTGGTTCCCCGGAAACATTTCCGTTGTGGTCTGTGTTACTTGCAGCGCGTTTCTGTATTTGGTTGTGTTGTGAACGCTTGCAGCGCGTTTCTGTATTTGGTTGTGTTGTGAACGCTTGCAGCGCGTTTCTGTATTTGGTTGTGTTGTGAGCTTTTGCAGCGCGTTTCTGTATTTGGTTGTGTTGTGAGTATTTGGAGCACATATGTTGTGAAACTGATGAAGATGTTTTCTTAATTTGCGGGTGTTTTTTCTATTTGCATGCATTTTATTCTATTTGCATGCGTTTTTTTCTATTTGCATGCGTTTTTTTTCTATTTGCATGCGTCTTCTTTAGGTTGCAACACGTTGAGCTCTCACGGCCACCGTAGTTTTCTCTTGAAGTGGGCTATTTTATTATACACTGCTTAGTATAATGTGCGTACTGTTTTGTATACATGCAACTGTATTGTGTAGTATGCATTGTGATATAGACAATAGTATGTATCTTTGTGTATAGGTATATAAAAATGCATGCATAAAGGCTACATTATAGCCTGTGAGCACTGCTATGTAGATAGGATATCCAAGAGGGTCATTATAGTTGGACTATGCTCTTTAAACTATACAATATTTATACAAGTATAGTATACATTTTGGAACCGTGTACTGAGATTATTATTGGGTCTTGTTTAATAAAGTTGTATAAGAGTGTTAGGGATGCACCGATATTAATATTCTGGCCAATACAGTAAGCCAAAGTTTATTTGTTTGCATTAATTTCTTGAGGTAGCTGATAAATATTACATATATTCATATTATTAATTTATGTAATATTTAATAGTACCCATATTAATAAGACTAAATTTAAAATTTTTAAAAATCAGTAGTTCTGAATGCTTACTTGTGTTTTTAAAGATTAACTTTCAGTAAACGACATGTAGATGACAAAAAAGGTAATCTAAAAAAATCGAGGAAACAAGCATGCACAATTAATTATCCATTATCACCCGATAGCCTACTAGTAAATTATTTTAATTTTTACGTTATTGTTTGATAACCGATATGGTAGTTAATATATCAGTATATCTCTATCATGCATCCCTAAAAAGCACTTGCTTAAAGACTAGATCATGAAATAGATGTAAAGTATGTGTATGTAGGACAATAGTTCATTCAGATGTCTGTTTTACTGCGACTCAAATATCATTACAGAAGTGTGAACATTAATCTAAGAAGGATCATGATCTGCTGAACATTTTGTCTTCTGTTACATCCTCTCTCAAGGCGTGAACAGGGAATAAACAGTCATCAGACCTTCAGGCTGGTGTTGGAGATACCTGAAAGACTACTAATGCGTCATCTCCCACCTTGTCTCTGTCAACATGCCCACCTTTCCACCTCTGGGCAGTAACTCCAGCACAGTGCCCTGGGACCCTGGCTCGCCCCTGTCGCCGTCTCTGGTGAACAGCACTGTAAAGATGGTTCTCATATCGGCGATTGTGTGCACGTCGCTTTTTGGAAACGTCGTGGTGCTGCTGGTATTCCAGCGCAAGCCACAGCTGCTCCACGTCGCCAACCGCTTCGTGCTTAACCTGCTCCTGGCCGACCTTCTGCAGACGGTGCTGGTCATGCCCTTCGCCATCGCCGCCACCGTGCCCGAGGTCTGGCCACTGGACGCCCGCCTGTGCCTGGCCCTTGTTGTGCTCATGCACCTGTTCGCATTCGCTGGCGTCAACACCATCATCGTGGTGTCCGTAGATCGCTACCTGGCCATCATTCACCCGCTGTCCTACCCCACCCGAATGACTCCTCACCTGGGTACCAACCTGATCGCTCTCACCTGGCTTCTCAGCGTGCTTCAGAGCACTCCGCCGCTGTATGGATGGGGAACCATCGAATTCGACCGCCGCCATAATGCCTGCACTGTTGTGTGGTCCTCTAGCTACTCGTATTCAGCCCTGGTGTCCGCACTTTCGTTCTGGCTGCCCGTGATCATCATGCTTTGTTGCTACTGGATGGTGTTCAGGGCGGCAAGGCGGCAGAATGCTCTCGTTCACCCCATCCAATCCAACCCCCCTCCGGAGTCCCAAGCGTCCTGTTCCAGCCCCCAAAGGCAGCAGCCTCAATCGGAAGGACCTTTTTCGGCCACTTATCCCATCAGAACCCGCCATAGACGCTTCCACTATCACTGTAAGGCGGCACGAGTGGTGTTTGTCATCATGGCATCTTACGTGCTCAGCATGGGCCCATACAGCGTCCTGAGCACTATATCCATTTACTCCAGCGCAGCGGTGCCACCTTGGTTGGCCTCGATGGCGCTCATTCTCTTCTTCCTGCAGTGCTGCTTACACCCCTACATCTACGGCTACATGCACCGCAGCGTACGCAAGGAGTTCCTGGCGCTGCTCTGCGGGCCGCTGTGTGGGCAGGGCCGGGTCAGTCAGGGCTCCGCCATGGACAGCTGCTTTACAGTGACCGACGGGCGTCTGGCGCACACCCACCTTTCAAGCCAGACTGCCCGTGTGTACCCTCTCCGCACCTGGGAGGAAGGCACAACATCTTCTTCCCCTACAGAGAGGAGGTCTAAAGACAGCCGAAAGGAGACCACCTCTATCAGTCTGAGCTCAGAGAAAGAGCTCACTGTGCACAGTAACACTAACAAGCAACCTAAGGAAACACCTTAAGGAAAATTCTCAACATATTTCTATCAGTGTTGAGGTATATACAGCTTTTGGTTTTGGTCAAATCAAATACTGTGCCTTTAAACACAAGCTCACTGAATACATTGTAAACATATGTGTTAGCTACACTATGGACCTACTTTGCGGTTACAGTTAGTATATACAAAAACAATATTATAGGCAACAGAAAAACCTAGCTAACAGTTTTTTGGCCGGAACTATGGAGAAGCATGTCAATGATGATAGACTGTTTAAAACTTCTAGTCAAGAGTTACACTACTGTTCTTGTTTTTGCCTTTTATTATGATAGTTGACAGGAAGCGAAGTTGGAGAGGATAGGGAGAGGGAGGGGGATCGGGAAAGGTCCACGAGTCGGGACTCGAACTTGGGACGCCCGAAGTGCAACTGCGCTATATGTCGGCGCAACCTACTGTTTTTAAAATAAAAAATATTTTAAAAATTAATACTTATATTCAGCAATGCATTAAATTGCTTTAAGATATCAGTTTACACAAAAATATTAAGCAGCACAACTGTTTTAAACATTGATAATACTAAGAAATGTTTCTTGAGAAGCAAATCAGCAAATTAGAATCATTTTTGAAAGATCATGTGACAATGAAGACTGGAAAATGGTGCTGAAAATTCAGATTTAACATCACAGGAGTAAATTACTCCTTAATTGTAAAATACAGTCGTGGTCAGAGTTAATGGGAACCCTGGTAAATATGATCAAAATGTCTGTAAAAAATAAATCTGCATGTTTATCCTTTTGATATTTCATTCAAAAATGCGCAAAAATCGAACCTTTCATTAAAGTAAAAGAATTGAAAGTGGGGGGTAAATCACATTTTGAAATAAATGCCTTTTTCCAAAACACGCTGGCCATAATTATTGGCTCGTTGTTATTAAATACTTTATGCAACCTCCTTTTGGCAATATAACAGCTATGAATTTTCTTCTATATCCTTCAGATTCTCAAGCTCATGTTGGTGCTTTTTTTCTTGAGTTCACCCCACTCATTTTCTATATGGTTCAGTTTAGGGGACTGGGATGGTCATGGCAGAAGCTTCATTTTGTGCTCAGTTACCCATTTTTGTGTTGATTTTGATGTTTGTTGCGGATCATTGTCCTGATGGAAGATCAAACCACGGCCCATTCTAAGATTTCTAGTAGAGGCCGTCAGGTTTAGATTTTTTATCTCGTTGGTATTTACTAGAATCCATAATATCATGCATCTGAACAAGATGTCCAGGACCTCCAGCAAAAAAATAGGCCCACAACATATAAGTTCCAGCAGTATATTTAACCGTATACATGG
The DNA here is from genome assembly GCA_036326025.1 of Chrosomus eos. Taxonomy (NCBI): domain Eukaryota; kingdom Metazoa; phylum Chordata; class Actinopteri; order Cypriniformes; family Leuciscidae; genus Chrosomus; species Chrosomus eos. Next base: position 21,455,977 of record CM070835.1, read on the forward strand.
GGTACTTTTTATCCCTGTTTGCACAAAACACATCTGGTGGGGTTGCTGCCAAATGGGGCTTTGTATACTTTCCTTAATGTATACTTTCATCTGACCACAGAACCAGGTCCGTTTTGAAGTTCCAGTCATATCTGACCACTGAATATGCTGGAGTTTATTTTTGGAGGAGCAAGGAGGATTTTTCTTGAAACCTTCCCAAACAACATGTGGTGATGTAGGGGTTGTTTGATATTTTTTTTTTTTTAGGCTTTCTGACCCCCAAGACTCAAGTAATCTTTGTAATTCTTCATCTGTCATCCCGGGAGAGTCTTTGACCACTCAATACTTAAGAGATATTTTACTTGTAAAAAATTCTAGGGGTGCCAATAATTGTGGCCAATGTGTTTTGGAGAAAAACATTTATTTCATAATGTGATTTCTTCCTGACTTTCAATTATTTTACTTCAATGAAAGAATTAAAGCTTCGATTTTTCGAAAAGGTTTGAAAAAAAATTATGAAAGATCAAAAGCAATGGAAGGATAAGCAATGTAGATTTATTTTTTACAGCCATTTTTGATCATATTTACCAGGGTTGGCATTAATTCTGACCACGACTGTATATCCAAATAGAAAAGAGTTATTTAAATTATAATAATATTTCACAATATTACTATTTTTACAGTATTTTTGCTCAATTAGGGTTAGGGTTAGAGCAGAAGAGACTTAAAACAAAACAAAAATCCAGCTTTTGAATGGTAGTGATGTTTACACTGTATATGGGAAAGTGGTTTAAAAATCTACTTTAATCAATTACAGTACACATGTCATGGATATTTACTCTGAAAAATCATTAAATATGAAAGTTTTGAAATTTCAACACCTTTGTAGGCTATGTTAAATATAAAAGTTTGGAGACATGGTATAAAGTATATTGAGTACATTGAGTAGTTATAATATATCTAACTAAATGAATGTTCTTTCTATACATATATGTCAAATGTATGGCTACTTTACAATTTAAAGACAAAGTATTCTATTTGTTGTTTTGAAATGAATTTAGAATACATATGTAGAGAGATTTTTGTCTATTTTTATAAGCATACATATACAATGATATTAACTAAATCATTGTCACTGGAGAAAATATCTCTTAAATGTGAGAGTAATTACAAGCAAACTATATTATGAAATTGAAGAAACTCATTTATTTATTGTTCATGCATCAATAATACTTAAGCGATGAATCTCATCAACATCAGGGTATGGGTCAGTTATTCACTTTTATTTCTGTTGCTATTTAAAAGATGTATAATGTGGAGGGTTTCAGTATCAGTATTTTGAAGAGGGTGATTATATATATATATATATATATATAATATATATATATATATATATATATATATATTAACATATTTTACATTACATTGTATATATAATTTACATATTTTTACATTACTTGTAATTTGAATCATTGTATTAATTCTTAATTAAGTTGAATTTAAAATATTTATACATCATGGTAGTATTTGTTGAACTGCCTTCAATTTATGAAATGTACTTTATGTTTTATTTCCTTGTGACTTTGGGGTGAAATGTGACCTGAAGAGCAGCTAATGAGCCAAGGATCTCAGGGTATTTATGATTGTACCTCATGACCAGTGTGGAGAGTCAGCTCTCTTAAAGAGTGCCTCCCTAGATAAATTGTACATTGTCTCTGTGCAGTATAAGATGTTTTTATCCCCCGACACTGCCAATTCTATAATTTAACCACTGACATGATAAATAAGACGTCTTTACAACTGATGAAGCACTTTATGTTATTGACCACTGCAGGAAGGCATGAACATTAACCATTATTGAACACTTTAGCGTGACCTGTAAGAAAATAGAACAGCTAGTGCTTCATCTCTGGCTGCTGTGTTTAGTCAGCTGAATTTACCATAAATCAAACCTGCAGTTTCTTCTGCTACATCTGGTATTATTTTGAAACCAGTGAGTGCAACAATACATATCACAGACAATATCCACCATTTGTCAGTTTCAACTGATGTCTGCAGCACTTACAAAATTGTAGACAATCACTTTCAACAGACTGTTTTTTTTATATTAAAAAAAAGTTTAGTAGACATTTTTGTAATGTACTTTGTGCTTTATTTTTCTTTTGTTATAACATGGTAAAGAATGTTTATGTATACCTCATAAGACTTAATCAGTACATTCTGTGGGTTTTAAATTAAAGTTATTGAAAAAAGATGTGTACGCCTGTAGTTTTTTTTAAGTAATGACATTTAAATAATTTACAAAGTACAAAATCACTAAATAGCTCCTATTATTTAGATATTATTACTTGTATAAAAATGTCATCAAGTAAAAAATGTGCTTCTAAACCATCCCATTTCCTTCACTCCATAAAAAACAATTTGTCAGCTAGATAAAACTATAAAAACACATGGAACAAAGTAGTTGTATTCTATTAACAACATAGTAACAAGTATTACTGATATCCACCAATAGGTGACATTAGGGAGGTTATTGTGGTCTGGAAACTGTGGTGCGGTCACATTAGCAAAATTTGAGAAACACAAAACTCCTGATCGCACAGATTCCTATTGGAATGACTGGGTTTTGCCAGCGAAATTTTGGTGAGCAACAGTAAAATGGTCATTTTTGTGTGCAAAGAAGGTCCATAATACAATATCTTTAGTGTGGCGATACACAAAGCTCTGCTTACTCGTAGGTTCAAACTAAGCAGTGAATTTGAGTGTTCAAAATGAACAAATTTGAATCTGATGCGAAATGACCGCATTAAGCCCACAGAATTTCACCATACAAAGGTAAATGTGACCGCACCCTAATCTGTGTCCCATCTGGTCTTTCAAAACAAATTCTATACACAATTTTTTATGATGAAATAAAACAAAGCAAGTAAACATACATTCGAGTCAAAATAAAAGCATAAAAAGAACTTCATGTTTAAAGATATGGGCTTCTGCTCTCAGCACAGTGGATTTAGCTGGAATAAAGTCATAGGCAATGCGAGATAAATAAAGCACTGAAAAGGGGTCTTTGGAGTTCACACCACACACACACACACTACTGCAGGTCAGTGAATTACAAGTGAGCCACACACCAGCGGTTCTGGAAAGAAGAGTATCGTCTGATTCTTCCCTTTATTTAAACGTCTCTTCAAACTTCCACACGAAAGCTGATCTGTAAAAAGTTGACGTGTTCTCCAAAAGGTCCTTCCCTTAGTCCACTTTCAGCACACCGTAGATTTTATTTACAAACCAGTAACAGGCGAAGAAACCTATAGTACCTGGATGAAAGAAGAAATGTGTGAGAAGAATTAACAAAAGAAATCGAGAACAGGACAACAAAAAGAGCTTTTCAGCACATGTACGTCATAAAATGTGTGATAGTGTACACATTATGAAACTGCACTTCTATTAAAACCACAATAGGAGTCATTTTACAAGAAAACCATCTATTAATAGTGGGGTTTCAATGCGGAAAATGATCTGACAGCCAAACTGAGTGTGATAAAGCGCAGGATTAAATCTAATCATCGCTGGGGCGGCAGTGACAGCCAATCAACAATAGCTAAGATTGAAATCTTTAGCTCGGAATCTATTTTCAGACGCATTTATATACACACACGCTTCTCAGTCCTCCTCCTCATCCTCCACACACACGCTCTCACTCTATCTTCAGTTTGCTTTTGGGATCTAAAAAGTCCTGCTACAAACAAACCATTTTGAGGAAGCATTATTTTAAGATGTGGGACTGAGAGCGTAATGACGAACCAGTAAGCCTTGTTTTTACTCGTGTCTTACATTTTCACCCCTCAAATGCGCGTAGAAGTTGCCATAACAGCCATTGCCAGGGATCCTAAAGCATCTAGAAGAATCCATGGCAACAAATAGATTGTGGCTAATATCCACTCAGAAAACCAATGGTGGTGGTTTCCCATTATTCAAAGAAAAGCTGTGAGAATTGCTGCAATGTGTGTTTTTTTTGTAAAGGTTCAGTTCTTAAATACTCTGACATTTCACATAGGTCATTTGTAGTAAAAGTACTGTCGCAGAGAAGCTTGGGGTATTTTACATAGTCCATCATTGACATAAACAATTGTAAGCCACTTTTCTTCACGCTGGGTGAGGAAAACACATGTTACAAAGCTAGAACCTGGCGTTTGGAGAGACTGAGTGGACATTAGTAAGCATATGTAGATATCAACCCACAGGTGTTTTTGGATGGCAGACAGCTGGCCATCGCTCGCCACCTCCGCCTCAGCATATCAATGAGAGGAAGCGACAGAGATTTGATTAAGGCCGGCGCTACCTTTCAACAACAATGAAAGATGAAGAATATTTATACGTGTCCCAATTACCCTCTGCCTAAACACAGTATGACCCATCGGGCAGAAACAAAACAACTAGCACTGGTCACCTGCTAAAAAAGGGACCAGCAGGGAGACAAACTGCAGCATCAAAACCACCAACATCATGACAATTTAAACATTTAAGACTCTGAATATTTAAGATTGTAGGTAAAGTAAAAATTAAGAAAATAAAATGTAATGTCACACTGAGCACAAAAAGTATTGAATTTCAGGAACAGGATAGAAATCCTGAAAGCGGATGAATGGTACTTTCCCATATTCACCTGGTTGGACCAGTTGTGTGCTTAGTTTTGATGTAAAGGGGCACTAAGTTACAACTTACAAGCTACTAAAACATTTTTCATTGCACCAATAAATAGTTGACACATAAGTATGTATAAAATTCATATATTTACAGAAGCATCCAACCTGAAGTAACAGGTGGAATTGCATCAATAAGCTCTTGTTTTAGCTGACAGACTAAAACCTTATATGATAATGTTGGTGGAATTAGCAACGGAGGCATGGGATAAGATGCTGAAGAAATTAGTCCCACATACAAGAGCGTTTTAATGACAAAAACTTGACAAACGTCTTGAAATGATCATCTGAACAATGTTTCCAGGTGTGGATACTGTAGTATAAGCGGAATAATTGACGACAGGCCATTGAATTACTAGAAAAATAATGCACACCCGAGGTGTAACAGCCACTCCGCTTCACGTTATGACCGCATTACACCCTCGGGTGTGCATTATTTTTCTAATAATTCAATGGCCTGTCGTCAATTATTCCTTAATTAAATAAGAAAGGCTGGTGCAACCCTACCCAATAGAGTAAATATGTGGACACACTCAGTTCTGTGCTCAAAGATAACACGTTCTTCTTGTACTGCAAACTACAGAAAATTTACTCTGAATTCTAACCTGTTAAACTGGTTATTTGAAGGAGGAGAAAAATTCAGTGAAAGATTATTCAGTGTAGGATTGGTAAGACTGATTCACACTATTAAGTTGTGAGCATAGACTGTAAAAAAAGATGGATGACGCATCCTCACTCCTTAATAGGAAAATCAAGCCAATATATACAGTATATATAAAAAAAATTAACATCTTGCGCCGATCACATAATTTGGTGCCCAAGTCTGCGCAGTAGTAATGCTGAGGTGGAGCCGCACACCACATGCACAGCTGTCAATCATGACGTTACAACCTGTTTTTATAGCACTAAATAACTAACTAACTAAAACCAAACTTACTGGAAAGACGAACACTTGAACATACATCAACGCGATAAGAACTACCTAAATGACAGAAACCATCTTTGAAATTTTTTTTATTTGAAGTGTAATTGGATTTTTTAGTTTGGCTCACATCCTTTTTCATTACATGGAGAGGGCGGGGTTTATGACCTATACTGCAGCCAGCCACCAGGGGCGATCGAAAGGTTTTGTCTTCACTTTTCAGGATCCGTGCGGTACATTCGGTTGTTGGTCATTAGCTTGTGAGTCAAAATACATGTGCATTTCACAAAAGAAAAATATAATTTCTTTTGCCATTTGCTGAAGATTCAATGAAAACCAGAAACACCAGTGATAAAATGTAACTTTAACCTAAATAAAAGTCATGGTGTTTACAACTGGTGTTCGTAAATTGATTAATTAAAAAATAAAAAATATTAAATAAAAATCAATATTTTTATCTCTTCACTTTAGTAGGCCTTTTTAATCCCCTGGAGCCTTTTGGCTTACTTTTATGATGGATAGATGCGCCAGGATATTTTGTCATATAACTGATTGTGTTTGGCTGAAAGAAGAAAGTCATATACACCTAGGATGGCTTGAGGGTGAGTAAATTATGGGATAATTTTCATTTTTGGGTGAACTAAACCCTTTAACTGCATGTTATGTGTTGCTAAATTATTGAAGAATTACTTTCAAATCTCAGGGGGTACAGTACTTCAAGTATTATTATATATAAAAATAATTCGGCTTACAAAGAAAGTTTGGGAATGTATATTAGGGGTGTAACGGTATGCAAAGGTGACGGTTTAGTACATGCACTTTTGAAGTAACAGATCAATATGTTTTCGGTACAGCAGGGGAAAAACAAAACTTTTTTTGTCAATACTGCTGCAAAACACTTTCTAATTAATTTTATGCTGTAAAGGGGGACAGAGATTTGAAGTGCTTATAACTTTTGCTAAAATATTTTGCATCCAAAAGTTAATGTTACTGTTACACCCATTGTAGATCAACTTATATTATCAAGGCTAAAGGGAAACAGACCATCTCTCACATACCTGTGAAAATGAAGAAAATGAGGACCATGATCGAGGTGTAGCCAAAGTAGAGGATGGTGCTTGCCGCCCCTACAATTTGTAGTTTTGAATAGAAGTAATGCACTGCGTAGACAAACAGATACACTGCCGTGAAACCGCTGGTCAGGAATGATCGCCACCACCAATGATAATCCTGTCAAATGCAAAAAAATAGTCTTTAAACAAAAAAGTAAAAAAAAATACATACATACACTTCAGACTAACGTTTAAAATGATGTTGTAGACTCTAATGAGACTGATTCATATCAGTGATGAATAAGAATAGGGGTGTCACGATTCTCCAAATCCTCGATTCGATTACATTTTCGATTCTAAGGTCACGGTTCGATTCGATTCTCGATTTTTACATTTATTTTTTTTAAGCACAGTTTGCGATGCCATTTTTAGACTAGACTTTTATGTAATATAATATATGACCTTTGTTCGCAATGTACCACACTACATTGTCAAATTTAAAACATTTATTAACAAAATAATGTTACAATAACTTATATCTTCAGTCAATTAGAAACTTAAGCAAAATAACCTGCCATGTATTTTCTCTTTTGTAACTGCAGTCTTATTCACAGAAGATGACATTCAAGTTCACAACAAAACAAACAAGGTTTAACAGATACATATATGTTTTCCTTGCTTTACCTCGGTCTTAAAGTACAAACATGACTGTGAAAAATATTAGTATTTAATGTAGAATTTAATTAAATGCATTTATGATGAAATTACAACATTTTCGTGTCATGTACATGTTGACCACGAACTGTGCGCTGTCGCTTTAACTCGGCGCGTGCAGCAAAAATAGACTAGGTGCGGAAATGAACGACACTTGTCTCATTCGTGGAGGTGGAGAATCAAGTTATTTGTGACATGCTAGATTTATTGTATAAAGATGTATAGCCTACTGTTCTGAGTCTGCTGTTTTTGTCAATTTAAAGTTTTAATTTAAAAAGTGGAAGAATGGTACACGCACTGACGCACATACAGTAGCAGAGCTTGCAAAGTGTGGCTTTTTTTAAGCGCGAACTTTGAACGCGAATGTGAACGTTGTCAACATAACTCACTGGAAATCAGAAATACTCCCACTGTCCCACACCGGCGACTTTAGTGAAAGAGGAGGTCAGAAGTCCTGTCGATGGGTCTCCTGCATCTGCAGCCATGCTATCTTTTGACTGGCTGTAACGGAGGTAGAGGACTCGCAGCACTTCAACGCTGTTTTTTTCCGCTTTGCAAACCGACTGGACGTGACATGGGGGCGTGGCAGTATCGACGATTCCATTTTTGAATTCGATTATCGAGATTGTGACTTAATTTCGATCGATTTCGATTTAAAATCGAAATCGTGACACCCCAAAATAAGAACCAGCAAAACATGAACCAATTTTTTTTTTAAAAGATGCCATGATCAGTGTTCAATCTCACCTCTGCACATAAGTGGAAGTAGCAGAGCAGAACAGTGGCCTCAGAGCAGGTAATGAGCAGGATGATGAAGACCAGGAAGAGGAAGCCAAACATGTAATACATCTGATGAGACCTGCAGGGAAACATTTCAATTAGTTAATGTTAGGGTCAAAACAACAGTTCTGACAAAACTCCTTTCAGCATGATATGATTTCAAACTATACCAAATGCTATTGAGGATGAAGAAGAGCTGGATGAAGATGCAGCCGAAGGGCAGGATGCCACCCATGATGATGCCCGGCATAGGTTTGGTGAAGAATGACTGCTGAGGAATTTGGCGTGGGATCTGGTTTGTTCTCACAGGAGGCTCGATGCCCTGTTAAAACAGGAAAATAAAAACACCCACAATCATGATATCGTGCATGACAGTGTGCCAAAAGAAAAGCTCACACAGATGGGAACTGCAATAGCAGCTGATTCAAATGTTTAGAAATACATAAATAGGCAAGCATAAGAATTCTGCAATATCAAAACCTGTGAGCCCATTATTACATGTCATTTTTTTGTATCCGCAAGTGTGTAATCAGCACCTGTCAGACTGCCAGGAATTAGAATTGTACTCTGTTGAAAAGCCATTACTCCTGTTTAACACGTGATCGGTTTGCAGTACGTAATTTAGTACGCATTTGACATAAGGTGTGTTTGCAGTGCACTACTGAGCCGTGGCTTTAATATAAACAATGTAATATTTAATTCATTATTTCTATATAGATGTATATATTAAGATGCTCAAGCAAGTGCCAAAACATTTAAACATGGTACTTCTCTTACATGAAACATGTATTTTCTTCCATGTTTGAATCTTTATATGAAAAGTTTTGTGAGTCATACAATGCTGTATGTTTTTCCCATCTCAATGATTAGAAGTGTAGTTCTCAGACAACCAGATATACTTTAAGTAGTACCCTATTATTCCGAATATAAGAACGTTTTTTTTCTTACATCTGAAAAAGTTTGGCCATTTCAGGGAAGTTGGCAGGGGGGTGTGTTGGTCCATAGCCGAGGGAAGAAATGAGGGGCTGCCCATAACCAGAGCAGTCATCCAGCTGAAGGCACTGGATATTGCTAAAGAGCTGAACATACACACCAGTGAGGCCCCTTATTTTTTGTTTCGGCTACGTTGTGACACTTGCCTGTTTCTACAATTTCTACAAAGCGGCAGCTTTGATGCAGCGTAAGAATGATGCGCCGTTATGGGTTAGAATTACACCACAGAACAAATATTGCCCAGCGCTTGGCCTATGACTTTAGGGAGAAACTTTTCAGCGCTATGTGATCGGACTAAGGAAAAAAAAACATTAATATCCCCAGGTTCAGATAGGAAATGTATGAAATCTTCTGAAATGAGGACTACAGGCTATTTTTATAGTACGCCATTGTGTTTTTTTAACGTGATTATTGGCATGTTTTACCAGTATTTACAATACTTTCAATATAAAAATTACATTTTAATTTTAATATATTTTAATCAGGGTCGTCTTATTTTCAAAACAATACTTTCTAATACTTAGGATATAATTTTGACCGCATTAATTATTTTTGCAACTCCTGGTAAGTGCTTTTTATAAAAGTAATTATATGCATGTATGGTAAAATTACTAAATTTTCCTGTCAATCCGTGTTCATTTTGACCATGAACAATGCACTATTATGCACTTTAATTCAGCAAAAATTGACTCATGCAGAAACATTTGTTGCACTGCTGTACCGCACTGTTCTTGCAACACACTTGCTGCGTGAATGCTCTAACCTGTTAACATGGGCACTAAAAAAAAAAAAAAAAAAGTACCGCATTCGCACTGCAAACGGGTCATGTGTGAAACAGGCGTAAAGAAGAATAATTAGTTCAAGAAGGCATACTCACTGGTTTTTTGAAGCCGAAGTATGCACCCACAAAAGTGAGAGGAACAGAGATGCCAAACCACAGCGCCAGGATGGCCACGAGTGTACCAAAGGGAACAGCAGCAGAGGAGCCCTCTACCCACAGGATCAGATTCATCAGGAAAAAGTCCACAAACACAATCCTGCAAAAACACAAGCCACGTCTTTGAAACTGCATACTAGCATAAAACATATTATTTCTGTTCTCTGGAAATGAAGATGAAAATATTATTCATACCCAGGACACAAAAGTGCTGTGAGAAGGACATTGGTTTTCCATTTTTCACCACCGCAAGCTGATGATACAGAGGAAATTGATTGAAAAAGAAAGCAATTAAGATGAATATTTGGCATTTTTAAGGTGGACTCAGTAACTTTCCCCTCACTAAAAATGCAGAAATGAATAGAACCGTAAAACAATAGTATGTGTTGGAGCCATTTGTTGTAAAGTTTTTCTTGGCCACTGAGTGGTACTGTGACACAGTATAATTGTAGCACAGGTGTAACAGGACGAAGTGTGATCATTGGTTATTGGGAAGCACACAGTTTTTGACCACACTGCAGAGTGGCATGCAAGGTGGATTATAGTCGTATGCTGTGTCTACAAGGTATGGACTCTGTTTATATGCTTTCTAAAACTTCCTCACTCCTATTAGGGAGGGGAAGGGAGATGGAGAGGGAGACAAACAAATATCACCTCTTCAGATCTTCATAATGACTTCCAGAAGAAAATAAGATAAAACAAGATTTTCCTTACTCTTATAGAGTCTGGAAGACACATATCCAGCAGGTGTGCCAAGCAAAACCCACAACACCACCGAACAGGTCATGAGAGCCCCTCTGTTGGCTGGAGACAGGAAGCCCATACAGGCCAAGACTAAAGGAAAAACAGAATTGTCACTTTTTTTCCATTTATTGCTATTATAACAAATGTGAAATAACATGTTACCAAAATGTGTAAAAACAATTGTTCACAATGTCTATTGAGCGTAAATAATAGAATTAAAAAAGTTCACATTTTCATGATGCACTCAAATATCAACTGTTCTCACGGATCTAGAGAAGCAACCCTTAAAGTTCATTTGTACAATACAAAAATCTGCAGTACTTTTAATTCATTTCTGTTCCAGGTGCACTTACAAAGGGTGATGAAGGTCATGATGAAGATCTGAGTGCCCTGTCCGAGGAAGACCGACAGAAGCATGCCCATCTTGGGTGGCCTAAACACATCACCATGAACCTGCTTCCAGCCAGACTCCTCCTGGGCCTCCTCCTGCAGGAGATATGACATATCTCAGTATGATCACACATGACTATCATCAGATAAACCATTATGGCCAGAACACGGCAAAATGGTATATCACATGTGTTTTTATCAGTGTCATTATCTATTCAAAACAGCTTACTTCATTTTTATTTAACGTTGATTGGTGAGTTTGGTAATGTACAATTACACTGTTTTACCATACAAAGGAAGTTCCCCGAAGCCAAACAATTACCCAATCATAATCACCAGTGACATAAGCTAATCAAATATAAGCAAACATAAGCTAATACGCTTACATAGGTAATGTTTGCAGCTGAAGGGATCTTAACCCAGTCTGCCTGTGAATGTCACAATAGAGGATTCATTGACTGGATGTATTCTTTTGGTTATTAATATGAGAAAAGTAATAACACTCTAAAACTAGGAGGAAAATTGTCAGTCAATATATGCTTGAGGATTAGTCCATCTATGACCCATGAAAATGTGACATTTATAACTCAAATTAAACACAATATATAACAGGAAGTTTGATGCAGGAGTGTCAGCTCTGTTGACACAAGAGACTGTAGTGACGTAACTGAGTCATTCATTTCTTCTGTTATCTAGATAACAGTTGGAAGAACAACAAAGTAAATTCAAGGTACCTGGTCCATCTGGTTGTACCGGGCAATATCCTTGTGCAATGTTCTAAGCATGATCATGGCCACCATGCCAGACAAGAAGAGCACAATAACCAAAGAGTTCATGATGCTGAAAATATTAACATGAAAGCCATTAGTATGTATGGAAATATAGATATAAGAGCCTTCTTTTTCTTGATATTACATATTTTCAAGCAGCTTGGCTTTCTGTGCTCACCTGAACCACTGGATGTTGCTGTGAGGCATTGAAACCAAAATGTAATCCCATCGAGAAGCCCACTTAATTTCATTATTTTGCTAAAAAAAGAAGAAATAAGCTTTATCATACAAAAGTTATTTCCAACCATCTCCATATACTGTCTCTCCATAAACAAGCTTACCTTAAATTTAACTGAATACGTGTAGGTCACTTTGAGACTACTGCTGGAATCTGCTGGAATGTCCATGGGAGCGCCTTCACATGTTGGTGTGTTATCATCAGCATGCTTGATGCTGTTCAACAGACAAATATATATGTAATGTTCTAATCCATGTGCATTACAGACATTTTTACTTGGTTTTCTCATTGATGTTGCTATGCCTAACTTTAAAGCATTTTTTGCTGAAACTGGTCACATGGGCCGAGAGAAAGTAGAGAAAGACCTTACATCAGGTTAAGGACGCTACCTAAAGTAAAGTTAGATACAGACAGTTAGTTGCAAAATCGGACCTCTTAGGTTCCAGCATAGCCGCCACAAGTCGAGCACCCAACCCAGTCGTTTCATCTTCACTGTGGTAAATTATGGTGATGTCCACATGGTTGAAAACATAATAAGTGTTCTTTCTGTTGAAATCAGCCTAAAGGAGGGATAAAAATCACAAAGCATCAAAATGGCATCTCTGCTATTGGCATCTATTGCTAAATATTTCGGTGACTTAACTAAAATTGTTCATATTTCTTTAATCAGCTTAATATTTCCTCTGTGTCAGTGTTCTATTTCTGGTAACGTATTCTAATGGTAAATAAAGATTTAACTTATTGCAATTTAAACTTAAAAATATACATATATAGTTAATTAAATTCAATGTTGGGGAAAGTTACTTTTAAAACTAATACATTACAATATTGCGTTACTCCCTTAAAAAAAGTAACTAATTGCATTACTTAGTTACTTTTTATGGAAAGTAATGCATTCCTTTACTTTTGCTTTGTTTTGTTTTTTTGTTTGTTTTTTAATAAAAGCTAGCTCACAACTCAAGTGGTGATAAACGGTATATCTCTCACATTGATAACACAGGCATCCTTTGGGTTTCCATCTTGGTTTACTAGACATCCAATGGGAAATCCTGGGTTGCAGACTTTCTGATCGTCTTCCACAATATAACACCATGTTACGGGCATGTTGTCAACAATCCTGTAAAACAAACAAAAAAAAGTGTAAGAATAAACCAAACCACTAATCTGTTATGTCATGTGCAAGGCCTATACTCAGTAAAGGATAAATGCCCATCCCTACGATGACAGATAGGTATTGTGTCTTTTCTAAAAGGTTGAGCGGTGCTAACACGCCTACTGGAAGCAAGGCATCCCATGTAGACTTACCAGTGGTGCTGGTAATTCAACTCCATTCCTCTCTTTAGAAAGTCCAACTTTAACTTGTCTTCTTTTGTATCTTCATACGATATGGTGCAGACTTTCTCACATGCCTTGTCAGCCTTAAATAAAAACTAAGAGGAAAAGTTGTAAAATCAATATCTGAAGCTCCATCCATTATCCATCCAGAGAAGCATACAGTACTGGAGTTCACATTCTGCAGAATAGTATCAAACAGGAATACACTGTCTAAATACCAACAACATAATTATATGATGATAATATACAAAGAAAAAGTCAAACAAATCACAAAGGGAGAAAAGTGTGTGCGTGTCAGTTACAGCTACATCTAGTAAAACTTGACAAACAAGATGCCAGGTTTCCATAAGGATGATGTATAACCTTTTAAATGTCACTGGCTGCTACACTGAAGTCAGCATGAAATGAAAGTTGTGATTTCCTTTTATTCTTTTATTCCCTGTTGTGTGAAAACGTGAAATGGCTTCTTGAACAAGAAAAAAAGAAAGAAGGGAAGGACTTGATTTTGTCCATGTGTAATTTATTGGATTGGATTGTTCTAGTTTGCTATTGTGAGTGACAGGTTGTCCTGTCCTAGCACCGAAAAACACTTCTTTAGAAAAGAGAAGAGAAGAGAAGAGAAGAGAAGAGAAGAGAAGAGAAGAGAAGAGAAGAGAAGAGAAGTCATTGCAAGTGGGAGGGGAAGTGATTTGGATTAAAGATTACATGGGCAAATTAATTTAGTATCAATAAACAAATATTAATACTAAAAACTGCAATATTCCATAAGAAAAATAAGAATTGTCCATTTTGATTTCATGGTGATATTAAAGATAAAATAGGCTACAACGAATAAGGTAAATAGAATTTAAAAAATGTCAAAAAAAAAAAAAAAAAACAATATCTTGTAAGGTGATGTCTATACTATACCTTGTAAGGTGATGTCTCTATTCTTTCTCCAAACAACACCTGCCCAAGGTTCTCTGAGGGCCTTCTTTCATTCTTGTCTTTGCAAAAGTTAAACCTAAAGCAAAAAGAGCCCTCACTGATCAGTGCTTGTAACAAAATGCATGTAGATATAATGAAGCTTATATTGTAAAGGTCAAGCATACTTACGCATCATATTCGTAAGGCAGGACTGATTCCACAGAGTCCAGTCTATTCACAAACAGCTGTATCTCTGTCTGTGGGAATACCAGCAGAGGAGTGGGGTCAAGGGGACAGCTGACTATAACCATATCTATATGCTATCTAAACATGTGTTATGTGTCAACTGTGTGTACATAATCATACAATAACAAGAATATGAAAAAGCTCACCTGACATTCCCCCGCATCTCCATTCGTGTTTTTCTCGCAAAAACTGACTGGCGCTAAACCCGGAAGGTAGAATCCAACGCTTGAGCTGACTAGAGTTAAACTCAGCAAAAAAATAAAACTCGGCTTTAAAGACTTCATTTTTCAAGCCAGCGTCCTGCGAGGTTTCCAGTTTACTCTGCTGGAGCAAACCATACAACTAACCGGCGATAATTCACAAAGACAACGAGCTCGCAGCTACTACTGCTACTGACTCAAGAAAGATTTGTATTAGTGTCACTTCCTTACTGTGCACATAACTCCGCCCCCTCATGACTCCTCCTCCAATCCCTCTTCATCATTGATCCACAAAACATCTGGATTAATGACAGCTGTTTTTTAATTTATATATTTATAAAATCAATATATTTTAATGAATTCAGTAGTTTTTAATTGTACTTTTATTTGTTTTATTTAATTATAAATATGTTATAATATATTTATCTACTTGATTCATTTATTTATGATTGTATTAATTTTGCTTTTAGTGTTTTTCTGGTTGTATGATGTCATGTCTGCCCCGTGAGGCGACCTGCTTTCATGTAAGTTACACAACAAGTTTTTGTTTAGCCTCACATATGACTCTTACGCAATTTAAAATATATATTTAAAACGCAATTTATTTCTTTGTGTAAAAATCATCAGTGAGAGCGACTGGCTTGGATGGTTTCGCTACTAAAATAAGAACAGTTTGCAAACATGACAATAGAGGGCGCGAGAGACTTGTACCCCGTTAAGTTCCTCCCTCTTACCGTCGAGTAAGTGACTGCACTGTGGGCGGGTCGAAACCACACATAAGACACATATAAACCAGTAGACGCTTTTGATTCTGCCTATTGATCCTGAGGTAAGTAAATGGATCATGCAAATGTATTCATCATACTTATAATTTCGGTTCATTTATAGGTGGTCATTTTATCGTGCACTGCCAGTTAAATGCGCTTAGCCTGAAGGGTATATATATTTAGCAGATGTGATGATAACTGAAAATGGCCTCATGTAGATGGCAGACGGCAAGATGTTTTTCTAAACGCACATTTCAATCGCCATTTTGAACTTGGAAAAAGTAGCGTTATTCTCTTATATATGTTAATCTATAATTAGATTATCAGTGAGTGTTTATCATGATTATGATATTCTTCATCAAACATGTGTTGCAAGTTAGCCATATGGCCTGAAGAGGTCTCAGGCTGCCAGTAGCCTTGTAATTTTAAGCGTCCGCCATTTTGTGAAGCATGCTTTAAAAATGTTAATGTAAATGCCTTGTAAAATGTTCGACCGAAACGTTTAGTATCTTCAAAAACGTAACTAATAACGGTTCGTAGTGTTTTGCACGTGATCATCAGCAACTACTGTTAGCAAGGCAGGGCCTATCCGCTTATGGTTGCTGGGTTAACCATCTACGCCAGATAATTATTAAATCAAACGCTTTTCTATCGTCAAATAGCTGTTCCAAATCCATTAACTGTTACAGGTATTTAACTGGTATTATGCTGTTGCTGATGTTTTTTAGACGAGATGTACTGAACTGTTCTCTTGTAATGCAGAAATGTCTCTTCTCTTTAGTGGCAACAGTGGGAAATATGGCAGAAGCAGACCGACCAGGAAAGCTCTTCATTGGTGGACTGAACACTGAAACTAGTGAGAAGGTTCTTGAAGCATATTTCAGCAAATTTGGCCGAATAGCTGAAGGTAATAGTAGTTTTGTATGATCTAAATTATTTGATAGAAATGTAATTTTACTATGCAAGTTTATTGAAATTTGTAGTAATATGGGCTGCAGTGACATGAGCTAAAAATATTAAAGGGCTAGTTCAGACAAACATGAAAATTCTGTCATATACTCATGTCATTTCAAAGCCATAACTTTCATACATGATCTGTGGATTAAACCACTGGATTCATATGAGCGCCTTCCAATCTATTTATGAACACTTTGAACTTAGTTTTGGGTGAATGGGATTTTCATGGGTTTGGAATGACATGAGTGCAATTTATGACAATTTTTGGGTGAACTATGCTTTCAATTAAGCAGTTGGTGTCGAATGTGACCATATTTCTCCTACCCCTTGTCCTTTTTAGTTCTGTTGATGAAGGATCGTGAAACAAACAAATCTAGAGGTTTTGCATTTGTAACTTATGAAAATCCTGGTGACGCCAAAGATGCTGCAAGGGAAATGAATGGAAAGGTGAGTAATGGTGTGAACTTCAGATTTGTAAGCTGTGATGATGGTTTGTGGTAGTGATCATATTGAACTGATGTAGTCCACATTGTCCTCTAAGAAGTTCTGAGCTTACATAATACATGAGCACATTTGCTTTTCAGTGAGCTTGTATATTTAAAAAGCAACAGTTTCCTAAACCTGTTATGTTTTTCCAAGCCCCTTGACGGAAAACCTATTAAAGTCGAACAGGCCACAAAACCTCAGTTTGAGTCTTCAGGACGCCGTGGTCCACCACCAGGTCATCCACGGAGTCGTGGCCCTGCCAGGGGTCCGCGAGGGTCCAGAGGAGCACCAAGTGGAATGAGGGGGCCACCAAGCAGAGGTACCATTCAGAACATTATCTTTTTATTTATTTTTTGGCGCAGTGATGACACTATTTTGATGATCTATTTGAACTGATTGTCTTCTAAGAAGTTCTGAGCCTACACTTAAAACATACTTGCTGCCAAAAATATTACCAAGGTAACGTAGGGATTGTAGAACCCTTTTTTAAAGGCATCTCGTCAAGAGGGCCACCACCACTGAAGAGAGGCCCCCCGGTACGGAATGGAGGTCCCCCACCCAAGAGATCAGCACCCTCTGGGCCAATGGGCAGGCGTAAGTTTTCCTGAACACAGTTTTGTGCTGTTTTTATCGTTTGAATCATACGGTCATTGTTTTCTCAATGTATTTAGCAGTGCCAGCATCCAGAGAGAGGGACCCATATGGCCCCCCTCCTCGCAGAGATTCTCTAATGTCACGGCGAGATGATGGTCCTCCCCGTGATGACCACTACAGTAGTAAAGACAGGTGAGATATATAATGGCATTAATTCAGGGCTGCTAAAAGTAAGACTTAAAGGACAAGTTCAGTATTTTACACTAAAGCCCTGTTTCAAGATCGTTTCTGATGCAATAGAACGGTTAAGATTAAAATTGGGACACATGCTGCTGGCCCGAGAAATTTCGGTTTTTGTGGTCGCACCCCCCCACCTCCACAATGGTTGCATAGGTGCACAGAAACAATCCTTCATAAAACGCATTAAACTTTAGTTTACAAAGACGTGAAACTCACCGAGTGTTGACTGATATGCTCACACAAAAATTGCTGCAAAAGATGCTTTCCAACAGGTTTTATAGTGATTTTTGTGTGAGCCTATCAGTGAACACCCCAGACCACTCGGTGAGTTTCACGACTTTGTAAACTAAAGTTTAATGTGTTTTATGAAGGATTGTTTCTGTGCACCTATGCAACCATTGTAGAGGTGGGGGGGTGCGACCGCAGAAAGCGAAAATTCTCGGGACAGCAGCATGTGTCCAAACAATCTAATTTAAGAATTAACTAATACTAAAATAACATTTGTGATGGTCTGTGTTGCCATATACAATGACACTCAAGTAGGGATGGGCGATATGGCCTAAAATCCATATTGCGATATACATTGCAGCCTCTTGCGATAACGATATATATCGCGATATATAAATTATAATAGAACAATTTCAGAACAGGTTAGATAGACCATAAGGAAAGTCAAACTGCTATGTAGGCTATTTGTTTTAAAAGAAACGCATGTAGTTTTGAGAACATTTATTATGCAAGACTTTAATTATACAACATAATGTTGCAGATTAAAATCCAAGTACACTAGCTGCAGAGACTTTAACAAAGAAAAAGCTTAAAAAGCAACTACATTTACTACATTTATGTTAACATTGCAAACATTTTAAATTAAAGCATACACAATTGACAAAAACAGCTTACCATACCTTTTCTTTTGCATTTAAATCTTTTTTACAAGAAATATTGCGGTCACAAAGAACATGTTTTTCCACCTCCACAAGAGACAAACTTCCATTATTGTCGCGTTGTTGAGGTAACTTAACTGTGTAGTTTTCCTTGCTTTAATTACCCCGAGCTTAAAGTTAAAAAGAAAATGATTGAAAAATAGTAGTATAAATGCATTTAAGGAGAGATTACTATATTTTCATATCAATTCGTGTTCATTTTGACCACAAGCCATGCGCTGTCACTTTAATTCAGCACGTGCAGCACAGACTCTGTGCTGAAACGATCTCAACGCATTGCCGCACCGCATCCGCGTGCAGGCCTGTTAACATGGGTACGGAAAAAATGCACACCGCATATGCCATGATATGAACTGCAAACGGAGTATGTGTGAAACAGGTGTTTGCCAGAACTGTTGCCCCTACAGAGTATAGTTTGCTGCTTTTCGTCGGACGGCTTAAATCCGAACCTAATCCAAATATGGATGTTGCACCGGTCTTTTTCACCAGGTCCTCCGTTTCGCTTTCAGACGCATGTTTACTCAAGATGACGAATATGACGATGCGTTGCTGCCGGTTGCAGCTCGTGGCTCTAAATTTTTGCGGGAAAATTGCGTCATCATGCAATATCGCGATAGTGCAATAGAATTAAAATCTCTATCGTAGACCAATTTTATATCGTTTATATCGCATATCGTTTATATCGCCCATTACTACACTCAAGCTGTTCATATTTTGCAGTTATTCCAGTCGTGACTACATGAGTTCACGGGACAGTCGAGACTATGCTCCGGCACCACGTGATTACCCATACCGGGAGTATTCAAGCCATTCCAGTTCTAGAGATGACTATGGCTCAGGATCCAGAGGTTACAGGTGCGTGAACATCTATTGTCAAATGTATTTGATGGCAGTTTGAGAATCCAGCCTAATGTTTTATTGATTTTTAGTGATCGCGATGGCTATGGTGGAGGACGAGAGCCTCGGGGTTACATGGAACGGCCCAGTACAGGCTCCTATAGAGACCCTTACGACGGTTACGGTAAGATTAAACCTTAAGTGTGGTGAAAAGGGTTAAGGGGCTTCACTCAAACTGCCTGTTTTGGGCCTGGAAAGGGCTGCCTCGTGTGATTGCCAAAAAGTGGAAACATCAAACGCGGCATCTTTTCATCGCGAGTTCCTACCAAAATCGCATCAACAAGGATTCTCTTGCAAGCTGTTTTTTGCCCCCCAAAAGTTTGAGTCGTTCCAGTAGCTCTATCCGAACAACCAAGAGAGACGCGGTACTCAAACTACAATCTATCTGGAATTCAAACCAAGGAAAGTGCATTTACTCAATGACGTGTCAAAGGCCTCTGAGTGATCAATTGTCTACAGTTCAGTTATCTTAGGCTTAAGTAGTCCCATCCAGAATCTGAGATCCAATTTTGTTCTAGCCCCATTTGGGAAGTTTCTAAAATTTGAGCTAGACGTGATGCAGATTTAGGGAAATGGGCACTTGCCAACGCAGTATCATGCAAAAAATGTTTAAGTAAAATTTTTGCCAATTACATGACCCATTGACCCTGCAGGTAACTCACGCAGCGCCCCACCCTCAAGGGGTCCCCCTCCGTCCTACAGTGGGAGTGGCGGAAGCAGTCGTTATGACGACTATGGCAGCAGTTCCCGGGACGGATATGGCAGTCGCGACAGTTATCCCAGCAGTCGGAGTGACCCGTACTCCACTAATCGTGGTGACCGACCGGGTAGGCAGGAGCGGGGACCGCCCCTTCTTGAGAGAGGCTATTCTCGTGAATACAGCAGCTCGAGCCGTGGGGCACCTCGGGGTGGTGGCCGCGGTGGCGGTCGGGCAGATAGAGGAATGGCCCGGAGCCGATACTGAGAAAAAGGGGGGGAAATGGTGGTTTCTCGTTGAGACTTTCAAAAGACTTTCAGATTCAAAGGAGAACCATTTTAAACTCTGGACTTCAAGCTTCAGTTTAAAGCTGTACACAAACTTGTGGAGGTTTTTTTTTGTCCTTTTTAAATGCAAAGTTTATTTTCCCTTGCCCACATCCCATTTAATGGTACCGTTGCAAATCTAAGTGTGTTCTTTTTGTATACTAGTGATTTGTTAAACCTGCAATGCCCTAGCGTATGGCTTTCATTTACCAATAAAGTGTTTTTAATCAAAGATCTTGAGCAACAACTATTCAAAGAATGAGAAACTATGAAGTGTAAATATCTATTCACCTCTTCAGTTTTCCATGGTGAGCACCCCCAAATGCCACTTAATATAGATGCAATGCAGAATTATCATGTAGGCATGATTGTTCACATTGAGGAATGGACAAATGTCACCTTTTTCCAAACTCTCTATGGGTGTAGTTTTCCTCAGTGCAAATGGATCCTTCATCACAAAGCCTAAACATTGACGTCTTGCATCGACCAATCCAAAGACAACCAAAATGCAAGAAACAATTCAACACCACAGATAAAACCTGTCAACAGCTGGTAAGCAAAGCAAACCCTTTTGTTCTGGTATAAGTCAAGTCTCTGGTGTTATTTTGCAGCCTGAAGGTTAGTGTAATTTAGTCAAACATCGTCTTGATTGCCCTGGCTTTTTCAAATGCAATCTGAAACGCTGTTTCCAACATTAACAAAACCTCATCTCTGCCTTCAAAGGAGTCTGATCCCTCCCCCAACCACTGGATCACTGAGTTTAGGAGGTCTTAGTCTCAGAAAAAAATCAGTCAATTCTGTTGCACTAAAGGAGAATGTCTGGATTTTTTTTTTTTGCCCCTTTCAAATGAGAAATTGCCTTTTTTTTTTTTTAAGGATATTAAGATGAATCTTCTCAATGGATCTATTCGTACAGTCAAACATAAACCACATAGCTGCAAAACCTCTTGAAACTTCCCAGTGGAACCCTTTTGAAATTGTAAATTCACTTAGTGTTAACAAAAAGCCAGAACCGCTTGCAAGCATGCCGATTCTAACAAAGGAGACCACGTGGAGAAAGACCGCACCCTATCAACAAGCCTGGAAAAACTTTCAGATTGGGTCATTATTTTTAAGAATATCTGTCCCTTGTGCTGAGCTACAACAGTTTGCTGATGGTAACTCTCTTGTTGCAGGGTGAAGGGAGGAAAGGGAGTTTGATGGTAATGCATACATGATGAATACATCATTGCTGATAAGGACCTGTTGTTATTGTGGATGATCCATAAGCCTTTCCGAAGATGCAGGTATGTTAAAGACCTTAAACCCTTACAAATTGATATTTTGCATCTTCATACAAATTACTTTTTTTGTTTTCACTTAGATCCAGAATCTGTGTTCTTTGGAGACTGCTGTTCGTTGAGACTGACGTTTAGATGGAGTACTACAGATGAATTGCATTGACACCCCCCGCCCCCTCCCTCCAATAAACAATCATTTGAGTTGAAATGAATGTATTGTCTGTTTCTTAATAAATTCCCACTATAATAGTGGTGTATTGGTATAATAGCAGTGTTCACCCATACTACATATACAGGCCAATTTAATCAAATTTATAAAAAGTTGAGCCATATGGAAAATTCTTGCGGCATTTTAAAGCAATCAGTTCCCTTTGTTTCACTGAAATGTCAAAGAGCCTTTATGTTGGTTATATAGCAGACGTCCACTGGAGAACTAAGTGGCGAGGCTGAATGGTCGTTGTAACATACAGAAAAGCAGAAGCGCGACGGATGTGGGTAGCATCTCAACACAAATAGTGAGAGCCGGCGCACCAAGGGTGCAGCTAAATCTGAAAGGCCCATTGAGCCTAAACTATGAACCCCGAGGAGCAGACTGTTACGTGGCTAATAACATTAGGCGTGCTTAATTCACCCAAAAAGAATATCGCTGATCCTGAGGAATTTCTGAAAACATCTCTCAGAGATGGGGTCGTCCTGTGTAAGCTTATGGAGCGACTGCTGCCTGGATCCGTCTTAAAGGTAATTTATAATATGCACATGTATGTTTCTTTTATCAACCGGTCGTAAACATTAGTGGTTTGTATATAATTTAATGCATCCGCAGCAAATTCAGCCATGCGGAACTGACGGTGCACGATATGCCAAGACGCTTACTGTTACTTACAAGTGACACTTTGAGATGCACTATATTTTCCAAAGATACGATACGTTTTTTTTTTTATTTAAGAAAAGTACGCGATGAATGTGTATTTAATTATGTTTATTCAGGGAGCACAATTTAAGCGATACAATCTGACTTCCTGTTACATGAGAAATTGTTCCGCATTCTCAAACGAAGTCCTTGTCAATCTTCTTCACTTATGTATAAAATGCCAAGGACATTTCTAAAGCATTTTTCTTCTTTGTAAACGCCGTTTAACTGTGTCAGTGAGATCTCAGATTATTGAATGTCTTTGCCTCAGCTGCCAACAAGTACCACATTAAACTCCCCCCTTAACTCATTACACACAGGATCGTTGTTAATTAACGTTAGATAGTTTACGCCTAGCCTTATTATGATTTATGCTGAATAAAGTTAGTTTAAAATCGTTTTGATTTAAACTTTTTGAATTCGTGTTTTGATACAGGGACATAACGAATGTGCTGATCAATACAACTTGACTGAGAAAAGTTGATCTTTTTTATATATAAGGGCCCAATTATATTTTTTGTTGGTTCGTGTCTTCGTCCCTTTCTTTCCTTTTAGCATATATGTGCCATATCGCTTTACTGATTTTACACGACGCTTTCAAATAAATATTTGCTGTTTGAATTTCCCAAATATTCGTAAACGAATTGTTCTTTGGAGTCGGTTCTTTTTAATGATTTGTATTAGCCTGTTCGCGAAACGTGACTGAACGATTCGTTAAAAACTTTTCAGCTAAGCTTTCACGTGAATTCATTTTAGTGTAGTGTTAATGTAAATTATACTTGAGTTTAAATTACTAGCTGAATCATTGCTGCCACCACATGAAACTGCAATAAAAATATGATGGCCTTATTTGTATTTTTTTTTAGCCAATCAATGCGCAAAAGAATTGAACTTGGAGCCGGTTCTTTGAAACGAACTGTTTGAAAGAATCGATTCTAGGAAATGAATCGGATTTGCCATCAGTTGTAAGCGGTCCAAGTAGAATCTTGCTGAGCAAACATCGTCACTTCCTCCAAAATATCTTTTCCTTGTGCGACAGGGCCCAATGAGATCTAGACTAGCAGATGTGTGTGTGCACTATGTACTATGGCGAAGCTCACGCGAAGAAATAGTAACAGTATACTGAACGGCAAAGAAATGTAGCATGCGATACAGGACAGCAGTGGCTGGGTACAATGTGGCTAATAGGCTAGGCTGACATTCACTTCAAAAACGAGATCTTGTTGATCTCACTTTGCTTTGGAATGTGGTCGAAGCAAAATTGAGATTATTTACATCCTCATT
This sequence comes from Chrosomus eos, assembly GCA_036326025.1. Classification (NCBI taxonomy): domain Eukaryota; kingdom Metazoa; phylum Chordata; class Actinopteri; order Cypriniformes; family Leuciscidae; genus Chrosomus; species Chrosomus eos. Next base: position 21,480,271 of record CM070835.1, read on the forward strand.
CTTTCATTGGTTACAGTATTCAACTGAACCCAGATGCGAAGCGGCCTGCATTGCGAACATTCGGGAGTTTCTAAAAGGATGCCAGTCTCTAAAGGTTGAGGTAGGATCATTTTTCTCTACTTTATTGTGTTTTGTATCACCCGAATGCTTTTGAGAAACACAGCTGAGTGTTTATAAAATATGCGACCCCTAGGCTGAGGTTCTAGCCTACTTTTTTAGATGCCTACATATCACAAATAAACAAAATCAGTTCTGTAGTGTATGTGCATGACTATAGGCGTACATGTCAGATGAAAGATTTGCCTATAAGCATTGCTTTTATGAAGGAATGCTTTACTTAACAGAGTCGTAATAATTTATATTAAATCATATATTTAACCATTTATATTGTTATCTAGAGTACTTCTCTCTTCTGCCCATCTAATGTAGTTTAGCTCTCCCTGAGGACAGACAAATAAATAGCAGGGTTTTGTTTTAGTTTTGCACTTGTGATCTTAAAATATGCCAGTAAACAAGATTGCTCATAATACTAGCTCTTTTGCATGTGCATTTCATTTAGGCTATTATGGTTATTATGGTCTTGAGCTGCAGCAACATTACAGGCTTCTCAGGAAGATGGTCAGGAATTATACCCATCACAGAAAACATTGTCAATCTGCAATGTCTATTATTGACACAAACACACAGCCAGACTTTGATGCCACACCCTCTGCATTGATAGTGTTCCTGTACTAAAACTGTGACCATAATGTGATTATGGACTGATAAACTTTGCACATGTGGTGAACATGACTCATTAGTGTCATGATACTTGTTTATTTGTAATGTTTAGTTGTGATTTGTTAAAGTAGCCTACCCCTGCAGTCAATCATTTTATCCCTTAATCTTTGATAATCAAAATGGCATATTTAAACACTTTTTTTCCTTGTGAAATAATTTCTTCATGCCTTAAAATGGCTTGATTGTAACTCTACCTTAGACTGTAAAAAAAGATTGATAGTGCTCCTCTTCTTCATTTATCTAGAAAAATAAAGTCAAAATATCCCTGTAACAGTCGTTGCTGATTATGTCGTTCGGAGCCCGAGTCTGCACTATCTGAAAAAGATTAGTGATCGACTGATGTTTTTTTTTTTTTCATTAGTCGATACAGATGTGCGATTTGCCCCAATACTAATAAGATATAAGATACATGCATTTAAATGTAAACAAACACTTTTTTGCACACAATTTACTCACAGAAAATGTGGGCTATGCACGGACAATGCTCTCTGCAAATTTTGGGACTGAACACTATTAACCAGTCAATCAGGCTCAATAAGCAGCCAATGCTCCATCTCAAAATATCCAAATATCAACTGATGAATGAATTCTATCATATTCTACTAAAATATAATTATCTATCAAATTCTACTAAAGACAATTGAATCAACTCAAGCTGATACTATAAAAGTGTGATGCTGTGATCTTTGGCTAAACTAAGTCTCTCTCAGCAGCACAAATGATTGCTTTGGTGATGTAAAGTTGGACAAGGAGGGAGGGTAAGAGTAGCTGGGAAGAAAAGAAAAGAATGGTAGAAATATGTTAATCTGATTTAATGTGAGTACTTTCTGTCACAGTTATGCTAGTGTTGTAATTTTGCAGTCTGAATTTGATGAGATAAAAAGAATGCACATGTGTTTCTTATTCTGACTTGTCATTTCCTTGAGAACTGCACACAAAAATTAAAACCCAATGCCAGTGTAGTCCGATTCATTATCAGATTAATCATTTGAACCTCTTTTAATGATTCATTTTCACTTAGGAACTAAGTGACTTTTACATGTGGTCTGATTTCTCATAGGTCTACAGTTACTCTGGAAATGAATGATCACACGGACCATTTATTTTTCGTTACTTATTAATCACGTTTTCATAAAATGAATGCTGCCAAATCAATTAATCGCGATTAATCGATTCTAAAAATGAAAGTTTGTTCAATGTATGTGTGTATATATATTTATTTAATTATTTATTTATTTATATATATACACACACACACACACACACAATATATATATATATATATATATATATTATATATATATATATATAATATATATATTAAATCAACAAACTTATTTTAGAATCGATTAATCGATTTGACAGCACTAAAATAAGATGTACATTTTGAGCATGTGATGTATATCGTTATAAGTGCAAATGTGACGAATATTGTGATATAAATGTTTGCTTATATTGTCATATCTGTTTTGAAGAAAGCTCCAGTTGCATGCTCTTTTAAAGGCCCAATGGGCATGTAGTGGATGCAAGTCATGTGACTGGACAAACAAGCCAGGCGCATAACTTTCACTTCTGCTTCTAAAGGAGCTGAAAACGAGAAGTATGATAGCACAAGCTTAAGCTGGATATGAGCCATTTTAAACTACTGATGAGAGAGAAATGCAAACTACAATTAACAAATGTTCTAAAGCAAAAGGTAAAGTGCAATCTTTAACTGAACTGACTGCTGAAGTTGCTAAACTGTTCATCTTGTTGCAGCCTCCATATCGAAACAGCATTTAGCAAATACAAGGACACGCACTTCTTGCATTGCTGTGTAAATGCTATTATGTTTTATTTAACATGTGAAACCGTACCCTTAACAAGAAAGGGGATAGCTGTCTGTACCCAGCGAACGACAGGCCCTGTAGAACAAAAATCTAAAAATGTGGGTCACACTAAAGATGCTTTCCATAACCATTGATATTGGTGTAGCGATACATGGATATAGTTTGATGCATCGATCAAATGACTAATTATATATTGCAATGTGTAAAAAATCCATATATATTTAAGATTTATTTTTAAGATGTATATTCCTCCCATTATTTTTGTTTCTATATTATTAAAAAATAAAACTTATTTTTAATTGTAAATGTCCCAAATGGTATACAGGATTTACAGTTTTCTGAGAGTTCAACTAAATGTTCATGTTGTTATATTTCGATTGCATTTTTTAGTTTATAAAAATGTAACTGGTTGTGTAAAATAGGCACATACTTGAGGTATCTGACCTACTTCTGCTGCTTCTACTTCTGGCTCATTGGACAGTTTTTCCTGTCTTTGACTTGTCTTTCCCTTAGGGCTTTGATCCAGAGAGCTTATATACTGGGGAAAACTTCAACAAGGTTCTGTCAACACTCTCAGCAATAAACATCGCCACTCAAGGTAATTCATAATGTTATATGGACATATGTTATTCATTAATATTCGGTGTCTCTTTTTGAGTACTGTAGGCATCAGCTTTGTCTTCTCATTGGTGAGTTTCTTCTCCCCCCAAGTGATAGTCGTGTTCACACTTCTGAGGGTTTTGCTAGGCCTAGCAGACGGACTAAAAGGCAGCATTGTGTGCAAGCCTAGTGTTAAAGACTTTTTAGAAAATTAGCTCCTGCTGGTCACTTATAATCTACTAAGAATGTCTCTGTTTAAAAGCAGGATCGCAGACACTCCATAATCACTCAGTGTTATGTTTCTGGTGGAAATGAGCCACATCTTTCCTGTTGCATGTTCCCATAGGACCTGTTGCAACAACTGTATTCCTTCATCCCACTAGCATCAGCTGCTTTAATTTTTTTAAAGTAGATGTAATGAACTGATAATGGAATTAAATTATGTTTACTGAATCACTTTAGAATCAAAGGAAGTTCATTTTTAGAAGCCTGCGAATCTGATAGATATCCCATCACATGTCCATGCAAGTTTATTTTGGTGAAATGCACAGTAGGCCATTTAATTCAGTTGAAGAGTGAAGTAAACATGAGATACCAATCACATTTTTCGCAGGATGAGGACGACTAACCTCTTGTATTTTCTCTGTGAACGTCAAGTCGTGATTTGTCTGGGGTTGTGCCCGTATTAGTGTCTTTCAGCTGCAGCTGCTCTCAACTACTGGAGGCAACAGACAGTTGCTTTTTGTAGGGCCTGTCCGGGTGGCTGACAGTATCTGCATAAGAATGCGGAATTCATGAGACATGTAGTTATTCCCAGTTTTTGCTTCCTTGTCATATGTTTGTGTCCTCCTTGTGAGAGAGATAGAGATTGATGGATTTTGTGGGGGTGCCCTGTACGATTTATTTTTTTGGAATGTTTTTGAATTAGGCGAAGTCTCTTTTGCTCACTAAAGCTGCATTTATTTGATCAAAATACAGTAGAACTTTTTTTAATTCTTGTAATTTATTTCTGTGATGGCAAATCTGAATTTTCAACAGCCATGCCTTAGTCTTCAGTGGCACATGATCGTTCAGCAATCGTTCTAATATGCTGATGTTTGTAGAAAATGTAGTGCTTTTTTCAGGATTCATTGATGAATAGCCTAGAAAGTTAAAAAAACAGCATTTATTAAAAATAGACATCTTTACCATTATAATAGTTTTTACATTCATTTTGGATCAATTTGTTGCAACTGTACTGAATGAAAATATTAAAGCAGACTAAAAAATCGAGCAGACTACTAAAATGCTCCATCCACTCAAACTAATCCACCATTAGTTATTGTGTTTGTGCATGATCACCCCAGTCCACATTAATTTTTATTTTATGGAGGGAAATTATTTTATGGATTTTTATTTTTATGGATTAAAAAATGCAGGATATTTTTCCTAAATTAACTTTTTCTATTACACAAAGTCATTCATGTTTGGATCAATTAATTTGAGAATTTTCATTTTTCATCATCACGCCTGAGTCAATGGCTTGTTTATTATTCATAAAAATCTCTCTTAATTATTAATAGAATATTAAAATGTAATCCTGTTTACACATGACCCAACTTTAAATGCTTGCAAATAGTTTTGCAAACTCGCTATATTAAAGAGATGTGTTAGTTCTTAAGAATGACTCACTAATGGGGGCTGATCGATTTGACTGGATTTGTGTTAAAGATCTCTATGATGAAACAGCGAGGGATTCACACTAAAGTGTGCTCAAGGCATAGAGAAGACGTTCCCTGGCCTGGCTTTATCTGAATTCTCTGTTGTGTTTGCTGTGGAAAGCTTGGAGCAGGTTCACACACACTGTTTGTGCGCCGTGGGTGTTCAGAAAGAGTCTGCCGTGAAATCCAGCAGACATGCTGAGCTTTTATTGTGTAGATGGAGCGGGCGAGAACAGCGATGTGTGAGTCAGTGAAGAGCCCCAGAGGCCCCTGCAGCGCTGGAAATCTGTCAGGACCCAAAGTGCAGCAAACAGGGCACCTGACTGTTTGCTTCTGTCACTGCGTACTGCATGCCTCATCATCCCCAACCTTCCTCTATTTATGAACAACATATTGCTCATAGCAAATGAATACAGGCCAGTCATGCAAATTTGGCGTGAATATGCAATGTCTTTTTATGACTAAATAGTATACCATGTTTCAGGCCTTGCTGGGTATACTGCACACATTATGTCTGTCAGTCTTGATGCTTGTCATCATGCACTGGAGACAGTGGAGATTGTGTGTCTGGCTGCGTTCAGTAGTTGTTTGTTGTGACCCATATGCTAGTGCATTGAGCTGTGGATTATTGGTGGTTTAACTTCACAGAGATGACAGAATTATGAATGGTTGAGTGAGTGCTCTTATTGGGATGTTTAACGATGACAGAGTGACCTGGCCTGACTTTGAACTACATTTAAAGGGTCTGATGGGCCTTTTTGTCAAATTATCCGAGCTGCCTGGAAATGTTAGTTGCACTGAATTTAGCAAAATTTCAAAAGTCTCTCATGTTCACAAAGGCTGCATTTATTTCACCCATAATACAGGACAAACAGCAATATTGTGAAATATTACTACAATTAAAAAAAAATTAAAAAAACTCTCCATTACTCTAGTCTTCAGTGCTATCACACTATCCTTCAGAAATAATAATAATAATAAAAAAAACATTTATCATCATTATCACTGTTGAAATCAGTTGTGCTGCTTAATATTTTTGTGGAAACTGAAAAAACAAATCAGGATTATTTGGTGAATAAAAAGTTCAAAAGAAAAGCATTTATTTGAAATAGAAGTCTTTTGTAACATTATAACATTTTGTTTAGTTTAATGCATCCTTGCTGAAAAAAAAAAATCTTAACCCCAAACTTTTAAACAGCAGGGTATGTTTATGTTAGCTGTGGTTAAACAAATTTGGACACCTTGTAATATGATGTAGCAATATCATACACCATAATTTGGGGTGACATTAAATCATATGGCTTCAAGTCATTTAAATATCACTTCATGAAAAATGAAAGACAGAAACATTTGCCAAAGCTACTTCATATTTTATGCATGTCATTCACTCATGTCCTAAGTGTTATAAGTGTAACAGGCCATGCTGAACTGAAATGTAGAGTACACATGGACAGTATCATTGAGCTGTAGACTGTAAGCATGTCTCATCCTTGTTCAGGACTTTCTGTATATCGATATTAGTAGACCCATAACCCAGTGACCACCCATAGATGTGCTGCTCTCTTTTCTTCAAGTGAAAAATGCTATCAGACACAGACTGTTGTTGTTCTAAACCTTATTCCCTGTATTTATTAAAAATAATAATAATAATCTTTTTTTTTTATCCATGTATCCAGATTGTACCCCTAATAGATCATGTTCACAGTCCAGTGCCTCTCCTACTAGCCTGTCAGCCCCTTCACAAGCTGTTCCCGCCTTGAAGTCCAGCAGGTCCTTACGGAGACAGTCAAAAGCAGTGGCAAGTATCTGAAAAGTGCCGTAAATGTTGTTTACTGTTGGTCTTTTATAAGATCTAAAATATATTTTGTTTGTAATTTTAAAAAAAAAGAAATAAAAAAATTGTGTTAATGACAGGAAGATAACATAGATCAAATTCATACCTAGTTAGAAGGCTATTCAGTACGGTGACGCATTGCTGCCACACACATTATTTTTTCCCCTCAATTATGTCGTAATAACGAGATCTTATGTCATTAAAACGACAGTTTCTCGTAATAACGAGATCTTATGTCGTTTAAACGACATCTTTTCTCATAATAACGAGATCTTATGTCGTTAAAACGACATCTTTTTCTCATAATAACGAGCTTCCCTTTGACCACTTATTGTCATTATTGGGGGCTTGTTCAGGATCTTAATATTTCTCAAAACATTGGGTCTCATTAACTAATAATTGCGTGGATTATTTCATATTTGTACACACAAGAGAACCTCTCACGAAAAATCTCCACCTAATTCACCAAACGTGCATACACACATGAATTTGTTTTTAATCTCATTCTAACGTTAGTGAATTTGGAGTATTCTAAATGAGCAGATGCCTACACATGGTTAGACATTTGCATAAAACCATCTCCATATAAGGCCTTTCTGCACAACCTTTCCTTTACAGCCTTTCATCACTCTCGTCAAACACATGCCTCTCTCTGTAGACGCTCTCTCGCCAGATTCTCGATCCCCGCGCTGTTCTGTAAACCGGTTCAAACACAATAAACACCTTTTATACAAACTCAGATTACAGACCTCTCATTAGCCAACTGTACATGAGTATATCTGCGTTATTCAGAGAAACCTCACAGCCGAAGCTGAAACGCAGCTTTTTTACTCTTTAATCTTAAATATATTTAATCACAAACAGTTAAAGTAAATTGTATCATTTATAAATTTACTATAGAATTTGGTATAATATAATTATTGTCATATTAAGATGAAATATAACTTTGGTTCAGTTGTTCCTAAAAAAAAAAATTTGTGTACGAAAGTTTTTGGTGAATCATGTGTGGTTGACTTTACGCTGATGTACTACACTGATTTCATGCACAAATTTGTGCGTACACATGCTTAGTGAATGAGACCCAATGTCTTATTATGTTTTATAACTTTCTTTAGTGTATAATGTTTCTGTTTGAGCATGAAAAATGTCTGCAAAGCACAAAGTTTTCTCTATATCAGTATATATCATCTATATCAGTAAGCAGTTTCTGAACTCCCTGAAATGCCTCGATTGTGGTCTTGAGTTTTCTTCCAGGAACGTACACGTCATAATATTCCTCATTTAAATATAATTCCTGTGGGTAAAAAAAGGGGCAAGGCCTGGTTGAGTTGGTAAGGGATGTAACATTTCTGAAACACACTCAAAGCGGTTGATCAATCAAAACAGACTGAAGATGGCTGACCAATCAGAGCATACTAGGTTTTTCAGAAGGCGGGTTTTAGAAACTGAAACTAAGTTTTATGAACATTAAATGATTTATTAAATGTATTTAGTAGACCCCATAAACTCAATTATTGACCTCTAATTGAGCGTAATGGGACCCCTTTAAAATGGTGTTGTGATCACCATGTAATTAAAATAACAGTAAGCGTGTAGGGGTGTAATGATACTCAAGTCGCGATTCGATACAATTCACGATACTGAACTCGCAAACAAAATGTATTGTTGTTTAAAATGCTAAATTTGGTTCTACAAAAGGGCTGGAGCTGAATAAGCTTAGACTTGTTCCTGGTCCCCAATGCACAGGGCAATGGTGACACTGGAATAAAATTGTTCATGATTCTGAAGCTGAAAATACAGAATTAGGCCTATTTTAGACTAATATTCTTGCACACTCACTGACTGAATGTGATGTATGGTTATTCTGGTTCAACTTCACAAAATCAACTAGGTGCATGAAAGGAAAAAATATGAGTATTTTTAAACAATACCAGCAGTTATACCAAGTGGAGAGGTCAAAATAATCAGAGTGTGGATGAAAGAATACTATTTATTTCACCAATACGTTTCGGCACACAGGCTTTCATCAGGACTAAAAAAGTCCGTCACTGACTACATATATGCAAATTGATATAGAGCCGTTATATTAGTAAAATCAGACATTTGACATTATCGGGACCCATAAATATTCCCCCATTGCATTATTATACATCTGCTTCGGATGATCAATGCAATCAATCACCTTTCTAATTGCAAGGCCCGTTAAAATGATGATTCCCAAACTCTTAAAAGGGTAGTTCATCCAAAATTGTATTTAATTTACTCACTCTATGTCATTCTCATTTGAACATCCGTGTCATACTACAATATGTGCATTGATCAGGAAATCTGTTCATCATATAGCTTTTTCTAAAGATGTATTTCTATATTTCTAAATATTTCTAAAGATGACTATTTTTAGTATACCTCTGTGACCTTTTTTGGGATCTTTTAAGGTTTTGGGGAATGGACTTTAAATAGAGGGACAGAAATATCTCAGGTTTCATAAAAAATAACTTAATTTGTGTTGGGAAGATTAACAAATTCTTTTTGCTTTCAAGCAACATGAGGGTGAATACATGACAGAATTTACATTTTTGGGGAACTATACATGCAAATGGCTATCCGCCTATACTTGCTTTGGGAAGTTTGATCAGCGGTCTCTATAAAGGCCATTCTCATAAACCAATCTCATGTTGACGACGCATAAGACGCGCCTGCCGTGAGAGGTATGGCATGACATGCAGCGGCACCGTCTCAATCTGTCACATCAGCACATCGCGTCGTCTGCACTATAAGCGAGCTCCACAGTTGACACAGGAAATGCCACTTGTCGTATCTTCACTAACGTCTATAATTTACATTTCTTTTTAAGTCTTGCCAGGGTTTAAACCACTCAGCACTTGCACTCTCTCCTAGAGACGGAATGCTTATGCACACTCAAACGCACACACATAAGGCCGCCCTGAAACATCTCGCGAGTACCAAATTGCGCATTAATGGTCAAACACACAAATGTATGTACGGAATTACGCCATGACAAGTATGCACGCAAACCCAGTCGGTTTTGTCTTAAATGAACAGTTGAGAAAGTTGTGCAACAGAATATTGGATCAGCGCAGCTCTTAAAGTGACAACAGCCTAATAATCCTGCTGCTGGCTATAATGTTAATCAAACAAAAAAAAAACTGCTCTTGAATGACTAAAATTTGTAACCTTAATTATAATAATTAATCTGTATTTAATTTATTCAGGGAAGACCATCCAGTATTATTTTACATTTAATTCCTTATTAAATTTCTTTAGTATTTCTTACATAAATTCTACTGTTAGACCAACTTGAAAAAAAACTTAAAGCACGGTTTATTTTGTTTCTATCTTTGTTTGTATTATATTTATTTTTGATACTACTCGTAAATAATTAATTTGTTCTTATTTTATTACTGACTGTTTACTTGTGTTTTTTGTTCAATTGGGAGTTTGGAATCAGGCTTGTGCTGTGTGTAAACTATTGTGCAACAATTGCCCAATTGTGAAAACAAAAATGCACTGCATTGATCATACATTTAGGTGAGATAATTCTATATTATATAATTTCTATAATAATATATTATTTTTTGAAAAATGTCTAAAAGTAAATGGCCCCCTCTATAAATTATTCTACATGATAAAAAGGGTTCAAAAAGATCAGAATCGGTGATCGTGTCGGCAGATACTGCTTCCTGTGATCGACGATCGGTGACCGGGTCCAAAAATCCTGATCAGAGCACCCTTAGTAAGCTCAGTCTTGGAAAAAAAATCTATATTCCACTACATATCCTTCGCTTCACCGATACATATCGTAGTATTTTTATATTTTCGATGTATGAATATAACGCTATACGGTTACACCCCTATAAGTATATGCATAGTTTGTGCCCCAGTTGACTGCATACTGAAATTTTTCAACTGTTGCTTTCCAGGAAATGTCGGAGAATGGAGGCGGTGGGCAGCTGATGGTAAAGGCCCGCTTCAATTTCAAGCAGAACAATGAGGACGAGCTGTCTTTCAGCAAGGGCGACCTGATCCATGTCACACGCCAGGAGGAAGGTGGATGGTGGGAGGGAAACCTTAATGGCAAAACCGGCTGGTTCCCTAGCAACTATGTCCGAGAGGTCAAGCCATGTGGTGAGTGGGCAATTCAAGATATTCTCTTACATCTTAGCATTGTTAGAAACAATTTGTCCAGCAAACATAATTGAACAAAACAGTGACATTCTTAAGGTTTCCCTCTATTTTTCTCCAGAAAAACCAATATCTCCGAAATCGATAAAAGGATTTGACGTTCCTCAGCTGACAAAAAATTATTACAATGTGGTGAGTTCTTTTAAACGCATGAACAAATGCCAAATGTACATGTAGTAAATAAATTTTAGGCTCTTATTTGAATGCTTTGTTTGTTTCTTAGGTGGTGCAAGACATCTTGGAGCATGAGAGAGAGTTTGTCAAAGAACTGCAGACGGTACTTGGCTGCTACCTGCGGCCCCTACAGGCCAGCGACAAGTAAGAGCAAAACACAGATGTCACCATGGCATCAGGGACCCTTTGATATCAAAGCCGATTGACATTTCAGGGAGCTGGGTCAGTCAATGAAAATCCATGTGCACAATGACTCTTCTGTCTGGTCTCTGCAGGCTCTCTAGTGCGGACTGCTCCAGTCTAAATGGGAATTTAGAGGACGTCCTCTCTTTCCAACTTGGACTTGGTCTTGCCTTGGAGGAGTGCTCCAAGTAAGAGCTGTTTTATTGTGTTTATAGATAGCATATTGACGACTCAAATGATTCTCTGCTTTCTATAGAAGTCATACTCTTGGATGATACATCGCCATCTGGTGGTGGCTTTGTGTGTTGTATTTGTAATGTGTTAACATTTTAAAACCTTGGGTATTTGACATTAAATAAAAGTTCATGTATAATGTATGTGAGAAAGTAATTATTTGGGCTGATTTATGTATTTTTGCTTTGTAGGATGCCAGAGGGCCAGCAGCGGATTGGTGGCTGTTACCTGAACCTGATGTGCCAGATCAGAACACTGTACTTGTCCTACTGCTCCAGCCATCCCTCTGCAGTGTGTGTGCTGACTGATCACAGGTCAGTGTCATCAGTTTTTGTGTCAAAACATGGGTTTAGTTCACTCAATGGAATTTATGTTGTCATTTACTCACCTTCATGTCGTTCCAAACCTCATAAGAATATAAGAATAATATTTTTAATGGAACCTGAGAGATTTCCTTTCATGAAAGTCCATTACACCAAAACTTAAAAGCTTCAAAAAGTTCATAAAGACATTGTAAAATAAATTCAAATAAAGTCTTATAAAGAAAGACAGATTTAAAGGGGTCATGACAAGGATTTATTATGATTTTCTTGAGGTTCACTTATAATGTTAATACATTATTATTTATATTTCTATAACGCTCCGTCTGACCCGTGAACCGTTTTTAAAGGGGGGGTGAAATGCTGTTTCATGCATAGTGAGTTTTTTACACTGTTAAAGAGTTGGATTCCCATGCTAAACATGGACAAAGTTTAAAAAATGAAGTTGTAAGTTTGATGGAGTATTTCTGTTCCAAAAATACTCCTTACGGTTTGTCATAATTTTCGGAAAGTTTTTTTCGAATACGGCCCATTGTGTCGTCAGAGTGGGCGGAATTTCCTTATACGGGTCTTATAGGGCAATTCTCCCGGAAGGGCGCGCGCAGCTGTAGCCTAGTGCGTGCGAGAGTACGCCTATGCCCAGCGCTGGGCTCGGCTGCGCTGCAATCAAAAAAATGGCACCAAAAAGTGTGTTTTTGGTTGCCAGGGCAAGACAACACTGCACAAATTTCCAAAGAACCCAGCGTTAAGGGACCTGTGGATGGATTTTGTTTTTCCAGAGCAGCAACGGAGTTGTGCAAGTGTGCTTGTTTGTTCCCTTCATTTCGACGGTTATAGTTATAGGCCCAGTTCGACGCCGGATTTGCAGATCGCCTAATACTTAAATATGGAGCAGTCCCAACGATAAAGGTTCACGGTCGTGCGTTGGAACCGCATGCGGTGAGTAAAACTGCTTCAAATGTCTGTGTGTTGGTAACTATCGGCGTGTAAGCACAGCAAGTAAACAACATGATCACGTAAGGATGGAGCATGCGATGTATGGTGTGTGTATGTGTGTGTTTGTGTGTTTAAATACATTTGTTTAGCTGGCCACTGTAGGTGTCCGTTTGTTTATTGTAAAAATATATCATGTCCTCATAAACCACGAGTCTGTCTGTTTACAACACACGCAAAAGCTTCGCGCGCTCCCGCCCACACGGCACGCCTCCACCCGCTCGGCTTTTTCCGGAAAGACTCGGTACAGCCTATCTTTCTTTTATAAATATAATAAAACTAAAGACTTTTTGGAGATATGAAGGATGCAATACTACTCTACAGGTACTCAAGATTAACATGAGATGAGATTGAGTGAAACTGAGTATTTCACCCCCCCTTTAAGGTGCGGCTCCATTAACACTTGTCAGTTAACAGCCACTGTTATGATTGGATAATGTCATTGCATAGAAAAAAGTATCAACGCCCCCTCACTCTTGCATTGTGTTTTGAAAACATTATGCATAAGGAATGGGCATTTTTGTTAGTGTTAGTTTACCCAAAAATGAAAATGTTGTCATTAATTACTCACCCTCATGTAGTTCCAAACCCGTAAGGCCTTCGTTCATCTTCGGAACACAAATGAAGATATTTTTGATGAAATCCGGTGGCTCAGGAGGGGCTCCATTGACAGCTATTTAATTAACACTTTGACAGTAATTTCTTATCGTCTGTATCAGTCTCCGACGCACATTCAAGAGAGCACCACGACGCATGATCATGTTGATGACACAGGAGCTGGCGTTGTGACATATGACCTACAAGCAGAGGAAGATCCACGCGAGGTCACGCATGCATCATTGTGCTCTCGTGAACGCGCGTCGGAGACTGATACAGAAGAGAAGAAATTACTGAATAAAGTCGATATTTAGTTTTTTTGGCACACAAAAAGTATTCTAGTCGCTTCTTAAAATTAAGGTTAAACCACTGTAGTCACATGGACTATTTTAATTACGTATTTCCTACCTTTTTGGACCTTCAAAGTGTTAATTAAATAGCTGTCAATGGATCCCCTCCTGAGGCACCGGATTTCATCAAAAATATCTTAATTTGTGTTCCGAAGATGAACGAATGTCTTACGGGTTTGGAACGACATAAGGGTGAGTAATTAATGACAGAATTTTCATTTTTGGGGGAACTAACCCTTTAATTTTTCATTTCAAGTACTGAACGATAGAAAGACGTGTACTTGGGCGGGTCGTGTCTGTCATGCTGATAATGAAAATAGTTTAATGAACACACTGTAAATGTTAATGTTAACAAATAAAAATATGACATGCTTTTTACTAAAAAATATTACAATCCAAAATATGAGATTAATCAGATGCATAAAACATAAAAGTCATATTGCAACTTACATCTGCACAAAATGACGCAAATTCGCACGTGAACTTGACCGTTCTTGTCTGAATGTGTAACTCCCGTTGTGGGTGCGCTCTTTCCCATAACAACAACACTGAAACACAGGCAACAAAAGCACAAAGAATTTTCAACATTCTTTTACAATACTGTTCTCATTGTAATGCTATGCATATGGAAGATTGGCACTGCAACTGTATTTTTATGATCAAATGTGCCTTGTTTACAAAACTGCAGCCATTAAGCATAAACCATGCACTTGTTCCTGATGCTAGGGTCCTTCTGAATGCTGTACATATACTAAAATGCTGTTTTAGCTGGATGCATCAAAACAAACGTTCCTTTGCTCTTCCATTTGTCCTGTTGACTGAAGTGCTTGGTGTGTCAGAAATTGAACAGGCATCTGAATATTGTATCCAGTGTAGACGGCGTCAGTGATTATAATGGGTTTTATTTGGTTCTAGTGTAGACGGGTGGCAGATGTTAAGTGACCGAGCACCGGGGGCGGGGCCTATGGTGCAATGATATAAAACGATTTGTCAGATGGGTTTTTTCTTTGAGGAGGAGGATTTTTTTAAATATGATGCTTGCAGGATGTTTTAATGATACGTAATTTGATACATGATTCCTTTAATTAGCCTTTTATTCACATTTAAACATTGATCAACGCACATGCACAGCACATCAAGTGTGGTAAAAGGATGCTCAAACATGTTTGTTTGACACACAAGCACTAATTAGCCTAGGTTTGTTCTTATATTTTATGTTCTTTATGTATATTATCTACTATGATTTTGAATACTCATGAGTTAAAGTGGAAACTTTGAATTTCTTTTTAGGGTCATTTCATTTCTAAAAATGCATGCCACAAAATGTGAAGTATTTATGTAAAGTCTGAATTGTAGTGCAAAGAACAATACATCATTATATTCTAAGCACATATCCACATTATACATTAGAGGAAATGCACTCTGGGGGATTTCCGTGATTAATTTGTCATTTATAGGTTGACTTCCCAAAAGTTGTAAAACTGTGACTATGGCGCTTACAAAATATGTCTGTTTGTTTGAGGCTAGTGGCACAGAAATTACACATTACCTTTATGTGTTAATGTACAGTACAATGTTTTCTGAAGTATAAAGATGAACCAGCAGGTGTCACTACAAGGCTTTGATTCTCTTATGTCTCATGTCAGTCATTTGCCTGAGTGACTAAACAAGCAAATCTCCCTTCTGCCTTTACATATAACACTGCTGCCCTATTTCCATTTCAAGGTGTGTGTTTTTTTTTATTGGTTTGTACTTGTAAACTTCACAGCTATTCAGAAATGTCTGAGCCACATTTTACACACTTCCTGTATGATGAACTAAAATAAGGTTTCTGTCAGTTTTCTCCTTGCACCTCTGAATGCTCCACGACAGAAGGAGAGAGTGAAAAGGCATGCCTCATACACACAGGAAACAGCACTAACCCAACAGGATATCTATAGCTGTGGTTATGCTGATGGAGGCAGAAGACAGACTTTTGATTGTTTGCTCACTCGCATATCACTCTGCAGCATTGTTGCAGCATTTTCCATTGTTCGATCATGTACTCAAGGCATGCGTTCAGATGATTCATCTTTAGTCAGAATTTATTTTATCACAATTCAGTATCTTGTGATGAGTTCTCTTCACACCCATTCTGTCACCTTCCCCAAAACATTAGCTATTGTTATGTTTATATGAGAATGTGTTGTTGACCTGATTGCAAATTGATTAAACCTCACTTTTTTTCCTTTACACAAGTTTTATTTTTATAAAACAAAAATATACATTTTATAAGTGCTCCTAAAGTTTTACAGCATCATTACTCCAGTCCTGAGTATCACATGGACCTTTAGAAATCATTTTAATATGCTGATTTGCTGCTCAAGAAACATTTATTATTAATGTTGAAAATAGTTTTTTTTAATGTTTTATAGATTTTGCAAAAACTATTAATCATCTTGTATAATACAATAGAAATCTTGTAATATTAGAAATGTCACTTTTTTATCAATTTGATGCATCCCTGCTGAGTAAAAGTATTATTTGCCTTTTAAAAATATCTTACTGACCCTAAACGTTTTAACTGTAGTGTATATGTAATAAGTTGTGATATGTTTTTAGCAATTCTTAAAAAATGTATTCAAGTTAGTTGGTCAAATATAGGGCTAGACTGTTTTCGATATTAAGATGTCGATTATAATTGTCTAGACAAGTCAAATCAGTTTCAAATAAAAAACTGTTTTTCCATGAACAGTGAGGAGCTGGACAAGTTCATGGAGAGTCAGGGTGCCAGTGCTCCTGGTATTCTGACCCTGACCACCAGCCTGAGCAAACCCTTCATGAGGCTCGACAAGTATCCCACCCTCCTGCAGGAACTTGAACGACATGTGGAGGTAACAGCAAGCTGCTAAGGTCATGGATGGCCTTCAATGTTTTCATGTTTGTTATAACATAATATTAACAGATTCTCTCTTTTTTTCTTGTAGGAAGCGCATCCAGATTACAGTGACATTCTCAAAGCAACAGTTGCTTTTAAAAATCTTGTGGTATGTCACAGTTCTCTGTCATATTTGCCATTTAATTTTGGTGCTTGTGTGGCAACTAAAGCATTTTTGACTTCACTTCTCGTGGTTTTGACCAATGTGAGATGTTTCCTGTCATGGTGCAAAACTTTTGAGTCTTTTTCTCTCCTATTCCCTCTTACCCTCATCTCTAAACCGCACAGCAGGTTCACTGCACTTTACAGGTTGGAGGAGATGTTGCTGTTACATGAAATGTAAAGGTTAAGGTTTACGAGAGTGTCTCTATAAGATAAAAAAGACTGAGGAAAGATGAGTCATACCTTAGATAATGGCATTTCATGTCAGACGTCTCAGCATAGAAAATTATAGTAGTAGGTGATTTCTTTACTCGTTGAGTTCTGTGGAACAGTTTCATGTGTTTTTTCAGTTTCTTTTTGTGTTTTTTTCTGACAGGTGAGGGAGAGTCCCATGATCATAGTTTAGGTCTCAGTAGTGGAGGTGTCATGTATATTTGGTCTTCCCCCTTTACCTATGTTTTCTCAGTTACCTATATGGTAATTGCTGATGAGATGATTTGCGTACATTATTGTAAGTCGCTTTGATGATTAAGCATCATTTAGAAACATGAATGGAATGTAACAGAGAAGTGATATCATTTAAGATTATATATTTTCCTGTTCCAAGTTATTGTTATAAAACGTTTTTGAATATACCTATACATTTGACATTAAAAATCTTACTTACCTTTTTAATTAAACTTACTTTAAAAACAATGTAACTCACTATTTATCAATGTTTATTAAGTTATTAGATACTTATCAAAGACTATAAACATCTGAAAAGTCAAACATGCACAATATTTTATTCATACACCATCATTCAAAACAATTAATCTTTGTATTCAGCAAGAATGCATTAAACACATTACATTTATAATGTTACAACTGTTTTCAACATTGATAATAACAAATGTTTCTTGAGCACCAAATCAGTATATTACAATGATTTTTGAAGGACTCTAAAGACTAAAAACTCTAAAACTCTAGACTCTAAAAACAGATATTTTAAATGAATAATATTTCACAATATTACTCTCTTTTTTCTGTATCACTGTATGTCGCAGATAAATAAAAGAAACAAAAATTTGTTTCTTTTAAAAACAAAAAAAAATCGTACTGATCCCAAACTTTTAAATGTGTGTGTGTGTTCTGGATGTCAAACAATTCATAACATTATTGAGACATTTCTCAGAGAATTATGAACAAAATGTTTTATAGTTTAGTGCTATTTAATTGCACATGGTAACTCATTTTAGACTGGGTGTGAATCGGTTTTAATGTTTGACTATTACACAATGCTTTTTCGAATCTGTTACATTTTCAGTACTTGTTTTTCCTGACACACTATGAAATGCAACACATGAAATGTATCCCATTAATTCTTGTTTCACTGCATTGACCTGTTTGTGTTTTTCAGACTCAGTGTCAAGATCTGCGAAAAAGAAAGAACCTGGAGTTGCAGATCTTGTCCGAGCCGGTGCGGGGCTGGGAGGGGGACAGCATGAAGTCACTGGGTCAGGTGGTCTACATGTCACAGGTCCACATGCAGAGCAGTTCAAATGAGGTGAGAAAGATGGTGAGAACTAGAAAATAACAGTGGGGTATCTAAACCCGACCTGTTGCTTTCACAGCAGCGTGGTTATATCACGGTTTATTGTTGTGTAAAATGCATGTTAGTGGTTTTGGTCATGTTAAAACAATTTTGAAATAAACTATAAAATGGCTGGAGTTATTATTTTGTCTATATTAGTTGAAGTGTTGTGCAAAACAAGTTTTTTTTCCATAGAAGTGCTGATCGTGGCCTTAGGCTTAATGGTCAGAGCCACAGCCATTTTTTGCTTCATGTGACTTGTTTTAGCTAATGAGTGGAAACTATTTAAATGTCAACAGCTTAAATCCTCCTGCAAAGTTTTGCATCTGTGGTCAACTTGAACCTCAGCCCCCTCTGATTCTAGTTAATGGAAACAGTGGTGTTTGAGGGGTCTGATAGAGGCCCCTGAGGGCTAAGCTGAAGGAAAAATAGTAGGACGATGAAAGAATTTACTTTCTAAAGTCATTAGAAATGATTTCCCTCCCATTCTTTTCATTGTATTCCTTTTCTCTCTCTCTCTCTTTGCTTAGCTGAAATTTATCTTGGTTTGCTAGAAATAAGGTATGATATTTGTTGATCGTGAGTAATCAATGTAGCAAAAAATAGAGCCGTTCACCAATCAAAAAGTGTGTGTAACATAGAGACATTTGATGTTTGTGTTTGTTTGCTGTAAAGGTGCCGTAATGCCATACACCTGCATCTGTGCCATGAACAATGTGATTGTTCTAAGTGGTGGTAATAATTAATGTATTTTGTGCAGAAGTTCTGAATGTAATATAATGTACATTTGTTTTTTTCTAGGAAAAAGAAGAGAAATACTTCATGCTGTTTCCTAATGTGTTAGTCATGCTGTCTGCCAGCCCAAGAATGAGTGGTTTCATTTACCAGGTGAGTTTTTTTTTTCTGTTGTGTTCATCCAGGTACATAATCAGCATCTGTTGTTTATTAAAAAGTCTAGCGCAGTGCACTCATTTGTCTCACTCTCGTCTCATAGGGGCGTCTGCCACTAACAGGAACCACTGTAACCAAACACATAGAAGATGCAGACTCAGGCCATTATGCCTTTGAGATCACAGGTTTGTTTCAGTCCATGTAAACAGTCTTAGTGAGGTCTCTTTTTTTGAGAGGTCACACAGCAATATACTCTCAACTGTGTCATTATAGCTGCTTTTTTTCATTGCCGCCTGTCTCTTGACCTGTTTTTTATAACAAGGCAGCAATATAGTTTAATCTAACAAGTAATGAGCATGTGCAGGTGACCTCTTATAGGAATAGTTCTCCCAAAAATAAATGGTGTCATCATTTGCTCACCTTCATGTCTTTCCAAACATTATAACAAGGATGCATTAAATTAATCCAAAGTAAATGCATATAAGCCACAAGTTGTCAGTCATGTATTTGAGTCCTTAATATGGTTAATTTTAAAACAGTATGGTTATTTATGGTAGTGACAACTGCTTTTTATAACCAAGCTCACACTGGTACATTTTCAGGACTCACAACCACATTCTTGAAAAAATTGCACTGTGTGAACGGAACCGGACTGGACAACTTGTTGTCTGTAAGTCATACAGTGTGAGAGAACCGCCCTGTGCTACACAAACGTGCGTCGACCGTGTGTTGCGGGTTTTCATGTGTGGTTTTGGTAACTTCCAGCGATGGAGATAAGGGCTGAGTGTCATCTGAAGGTTTTAGATCCAGTCTGTTCTTGCGGCTCTATTGGACACTTGTGTCAAACGTGATGACATCGCCGTCATTGTAGCTGTGATTTATTGAATATGGGCTTGACTCCCAATGCATGTTTATACAGATAGACATTTCGAAACTCACACCTGTACGTAAATGCTAATTAAGTCTTTATAATATGATTAATATTTATTCTTTTTTTACTTTTTTCATAAAAGAACCCTGAAAAAATGTATTACAGTTTCCATGAAAATATTAGGCAGCACAACTGTTTTCAACATTGATGATAATAAATGTTTCTTGAGCAGCAAATCAGTATATTAGAATGATTTCTGAAGGATCATGTGAAACC
This sequence comes from Chrosomus eos, assembly GCA_036326025.1. Lineage (NCBI taxonomy): Eukaryota > Metazoa > Chordata > Actinopteri > Cypriniformes > Leuciscidae > Chrosomus > Chrosomus eos. The sequence goes on from CM070835.1 coordinate 21,500,758, forward strand.
GAAGACTAGAATAATGATGCTGAATATTTAGCTTTGCTTTACAGAAATAAATAACATTTTAAAATATTTTAAGATTGAATACTAAAGTTTTTACAGCATAAGAGACTTCACTAAAAAGACATTACAATTTTACAGAGCCCAGACTTTTGAACAGTAGTGTATATTTGTATTTTTTAATTGGAACTTTCCAAACAAAACTTATGTAATGCAAAGAAGCACGTATTTAAACAGTTAATCTTGTTCTCCTTTGACAGATGATTTTTTTGCTTGTGTTTTTTTTAGGGGGGACAATAGATCGCACCATGGTGTTCTGTAGTAGTTCACAGGAGCAGCTGGAGTGGTTAGAACATCTTCATGCTTACTCCAAGGAAGGAAGTCCAGTTGGAACAATGAAGGTATTAAGAACCCATTGTCAATGTTTTTTTTTTTTTTTACATCCCTCCCAATGATGCGTTCCTACAGGTGAATCGTTATTTTCTTGTGTTTTGCAGAGTGTTGAGGGTAAGCCTCCAACCATGACTGGTACTTTGTCCCACCACTTGCACGGTTTCGGTACTCCTGTGGCTAACCGAGGCCCTCTCGAACCCCCCAAGGTCACCAAGCCCTGGTCCTTAAGCTGCCTGAGACCAGCACCACCCCTCAAGCCCTCCGCTGCGCTAGGCTATAAAGAGGTATGCTGTCTGGAAAATAGTCATAAGAGATCTTGAGTGGGAGCGTAATTTACCTCTGTGCATTCTTGGTGGTCCTAACAGGAAACCGATGCATACAAAGCTACTCTGACTGTAAGTTTGCAAGCCACCGTCATTTTTTTTTTTACCTCAAGTTGTGGTGGAGGTGTTCTCTCAGATTTAAGTGGAATGTTTAGTGGTCTTTGAGCTGGATATTAGCTAACACTACCCAAAGCCCACTAGAACTTCTCTCTAATGTGCACTCCATCTCTACAAGATTGTGCAACGGGTGTTAGCGACTGATGAATGCATGTGAAATCTTCTGTTTCTCTGCAACAATTAATGTTCACCTCTCACTGATCTTTTCATCATATTCCTATCAGGCTGTTCTTTTATTCTCATACACCTCTTCATTCTCTCTCCATTTTCTGCTTCTTTAGAGGATGTCTTATATCCTGAAGGTAAGAGTAGATGTGAATCTGTTTTTTGTGTGTACGTGTGTGTGTGTGTGTGTGTGTGTGTGTGTGTGTGTGTGTGTGTGTGTGGTGTGTGTGTGTGTGTGTGTGTGTGTGTGTGTGTGTGTGGTCGTGTCTGTGTGCTTGGCTAGCACTTGTGTTGCATCCATGCTTTTCTGTTTTTTTTCTCTTTCGTTCTGTGGCAAGCCATTCATTTCCGGTGTCTTTTTGTTTGCCTTGTATCTTCTCCTCCCTATGCAATGATCTTTGCTCAAGTTGCATTTATTTATCATTTATGATCTTTGCTATGTTGTATTTAATTTTTAGTTGGAAGGAAGTTCAGATACAACGGCAAAATGTTGGTAGGCAGTAAACAATGTGTACTGAAACATATCCTGCCTTTCAACCTTCAAAGCTCATCTTCTTTAATCAGTATACCCACAACCCCAAACAAACCTTTTTCTGCATGAATAAACGGCTTATGTTGAGATGCTTCATACGGTATATAGGAAAGTAGGGCTGTCAATTTTTAAAATCACATTTTAACACATTAATTGCATGAAATGTAATTTATCAAATTAATGAAAAGACACTCAAAGAGATTACATTATTATTGCAGACAAGTAAAATACTGAAAGGCCTTTAGAAGTCAATATATTGCTTGTTTTATTTCCATTCCATGCTATTTTTTTATTGTTGGTCTATGTAGAGATTACATAGATATATATATCTAGATATATAATATATATCCAGTCCAGTTGTTTCAAAAAGCAAGATTGGTTCTTCAGCAAACAACACTTTTCTCATTTCAAGCTGCTTGCTCTCGACAAGTGTGGTAGCAGGCTTGCAAAACATGCTTTCCATTTGGTGGTACTTGATGCTTTGGTTGAGTCAGAGTCCTCATCATGCAATGTACATGCAAGACGTGGCATAATTAGATGCTTTTTTTAATCTCTTTTTTTGTTATTTTTACTAAATTATGTATATGTGTGTGTGTGTGTGTGTGTGTGTGTGTGTGCACAGGCTTTGCTATGCTTGTATGGGCCAAATGCTCTTACTTACATAGAGAAATGTTATTACAACATTTTACTGGCCCGGCCCCTCACTAGTTTAAGGTTATGTTCATTAACCTAATATAAAATCAATGGAAGTCTAGGCAATCTCCACAATAGTGAAACAAACATGTGTGTGTGTTATTATTGTGATTTTAAGATTTACAACCTTAAACACTACTTATAGGCCTGGCTTCACAGGCAGGGCTTAGATTAAGCCAGGATTAGACCTTAGTTTATTTAGGGCATTTAAGTAGATTTTATAAACGTGTCTTAGAAGAAGAAGAAAAAAAAAGCATTACTGGTGTGCACCTTGAGACAAAATGATGGCACTGGCTTATTTTAAAATGTTTAAGTTGCTTTCAGTTAAAACAGCTCAAACATGCATTTTAGTCTGGGACTAGCCTTGTCTTTGAAAACAGTAATCAAAATATAAAATAACTATTAAATTACCTTTTTTACCATTTGACGATGTTAAGAGATGTAGAATGTGCATGACTTACATTATGAGTAATGAGTAAGAAGTTTTATAGAAAGAGGTAGAGATTCATATTGGAAAAACATAAGCACATTTAAATTGGTTCCATATTTGGTGATAGTCTAATAACCTGCAGCAGTGTTCCAGGAAATAAATAAACAATCGGTATGAATGAATTGTCTTTCAGACTATCTCGAGTGATTTTGAGGGGATTTAGGCATACATTAGCTGTTGCCACGGTTACTGAAGGGTTGGAAAACATCACTTTAACCATGTCAATAAAATATGGACCTCAGCTCATACATTATATTGTTTCCCACAAATATGAGAATTCTAGTCGATGAAAAGCTTTCTCAGTGACAGATGATAATACATCTGAAGATCCAGTCGTCGTGTATTGGCAGAATTTAGAAAATAACCTGTATACCTGTGCAATGGTGCAATTTCTTGAGTGATCGAAGCCCCAAGAGCATTTATGTTGATGGTAAGCTAAATTTAGATGTTCAAAAGAATCCGTATCTGCCATTTAGTTGTTCATAGAAATGGCTAAATGACTCATAATACCTAGTTACGGTGGTTTAAGGGCACTGTTCTTGTCAACATAAGAAGGAATATTATTTTCCAATCATGCTGCATGATTCTGTATTATGTCCCGGTATTCTGAGCAACAAGTACCGCATTGCATAATGGCAATTTGTTGGGTGTAGATGGCTTTTCCTAAACCAGTCCTTGCTGCTACAGTATTTGTCATGTTGTTTTACAAACTAAATCTTTTTCTTAATAGTTTGTCTAGGTTAGGGTTAGCATCCTCGAAAATCATTCAAGAGACCGAGCACTTCATTCACCCTTTTCTATATCTCAGATAAATAATGTATTATTTATGCATTGTATACCAGTTTGCTAATATTTTTCCACTTTCACTTCTGTTGGTATTGATTCATCAGTAATGAACATTACTGTAATCTGTGAACATGTGCATGCTTCTCTTCAGTTATTACATTTACTTTCACTTTAATGTGTGAGTAGAGCATTCAAACTGAAAACGCCATTCAGTGGGAAGCATGCCAAGTCTGTACTGTATGTGCATTTTTCTTAAAAGAAAAGTCTGAGTCAATCAACTTTCAATCTAACTTTTATACTTCTGCTGCTTGACGGCTTCTTGCTAAAGCTGTGACTAAATTGAATGGTTGTCAGTCACAATGTTTTAAAGTTAAACCCTTAAAAATATTAACATATCATCATATTTATTAAAGCTGTCATCATAACATTGGCTGACAAAAAAAGGTTAGTCTTTAAAGAAATTGTCCTTCAGACAATTAAATGAAGTTGGTTAAAATAACTTGTGATATATTAAAATAACATATAGATGACTCACTCCAAGATGTTAGCATTTGAGAAATAGGTGGCGGCAGCCCAGTGACACACACTGCTGTAACAAAGTCATCAAATGACAGACTAAAATAATTAGTTCACAAACAGACAAGGGTCTTTCAACTGCGAATTGTTTTTATTCACTAGTCCCTGATAATTTGCTCTTAAATTATCCTGAATGGCGTCATTACTTATGTAAGCTAGCATTTATTGGTCTAATTTCTTAGCATCCTCGCTCTGGATTTGGAAATTAAGCTCTGCTAGCTGCAGTTTTGGTGGTTTTATTCAGAGCTCAGCAGATGCTGTTACTTCATTAACACAAGACTGTTTCCTCAGGACTCTAGTAAAAGCCCCAGACCAATCAAGAAGTTCCTCCCAAAGAGAAAAACGGAGAGAAAACCATCAGATGATGAGTTGATGATTAGAAAAAGTAGGTATATTAAAATGATAAATACAAATAATTTAGTTACCTATCTAATGTCACAAAAATGGTCCCCATCGTGGTATAATTAAGGGTTTTGAAATTTCACAAGCAGCTTTGCCAACTTATCTTTTAGCATGTACAAACAAATACAAATACATAATATATTGGTGGCTCGTCCCTTGAAATTGTTGTTTCCATGACTGACAGGCACAGTAGCTCTAGAGGAGGATGCCCAGATCCTTAAAGTGATTGAGGCCTATTGCACTGGAGCCAGTCTTCACCAATCCACCACAGGTTAGACCTGCCTGTCATATGTACTGTATAATTAAGTTACTGATGTTTTAATAACGCTAATATAGTTTAATAGTTTAATTAAAAGCTTTGATTTATTCACTCAGCTGTGCGTAAGGAGTGCATCCCCCAGGTCCTGCTTCCAGAAGAAGAGAAGATCATTGTTGAGGAGATCAAGAGCAATGGCCAGACGATAATAGAGGAGAAGTATGTTCAGTTGTCTGATAACAGAATTAACCAAAGGTGATCTTGTTCTCTAATTAGCATTGTCCATTTAAGAAAATACTTAGACTATGTTTTTTTATTTTTGTAGTGACCTAGAAATAGTGCAGAATTGAGGGTTAAAGGTAGGGTTGGCAATTTTCGGAGAGGCTAGCAATAGCGAGCTAGCTTTGAAAGCGTAACACCCTCCCTTCAGAGCGCCTTTAAAGCCACGCCTCCTCAAACACATGAACATCAGCCAGAGCCAACAAAAGTGTCACGAGACTGCGTTAAACTACCTCATGTCTCAAAGCACATAACATTACCATAATAATGAACATAACTTAAAGAGCACTGACTTCACGTATCACCTAACTGCTGCAGTTTCATTTCGATATTGATAGTGCTGCCATTAAAACGCATAAATTCAGGTCACGAAGTATAACGTCGGGGGTTTCCTTCTCTTCCATCCAAATGACTGTAGTTATTGGGCATTGAGCATAAGCTCATTGTTTTGGATCAGGAGGAACTGTAAAAGGTGGCTGCTGTTTCGGTGGCTTACATCTACCTTACTCTGCATAGCATGAAACATGTGATGATGTGTGATGTCAGTGCAATCAGGATGAAAATACATACGTTACAAGTGGGACATCGTAGCAATGATTGGATGAACAATTTATGGTCCTATGCCTTCCATAGATGATATATATACATATAAATATAAATACATTTAGACCACTTAACTTAGTGATTACTATCAGAAAAATTTCTGGAACAAATAACTTACCTTGCCATAAAAGAATAATCTTTTAACCCAAATGTTTTCAATCTTTACTCGGGTCTTGACTTTTGATTCTTACTATCACAGTGCTTTATTTCCACTGTGAAATGTTTTGATTTCCTTTGAATATTTTTAATGTATTGTTTTGCAGAAGTCTTGTTGATGCGGTTTATGCTTTGAAAGATGAAGTCCATGAATTAAAAAAGGTAAGATTTTAGGTTATTTTAATCTTTTTTTGGCTTGAACTATAACTGCTGTATGCCTAATATTCTAATGGCGTGTGTTTGTGAATGTAGGAGAATAAATGGATGAAGCAGTGTCTGGAAGAGGAACAGAAGTCCCGTAAGGAGCTGGAGCGTGTAGTCAAGAAGTTGGCCAAGCAAAAGAATGACTGTTCCTGGGAGGAAGGAGGTCACTGAAGAACACTCTGGATGCTTGCCTGTTTCCCCTTGCCATGCGCATGTATGTGTTTCTGTGTCTGTGTTTGTCCTCACAAATGTGTTTTTATGTGTTTTTCCATCACGTTACACACTGAACATTACTTTTGAAAAGTCACCATGTTGGGGATTTTTAGCCATTTTTCATCAAAAGGACAAGATCCGATGAGAATATCAACTCTTTTTCTCGCCATATGGAAGAATTTCACTGTGTGGTTTGCTTCACGCTCCTGTGAAATGACTTCTGAGAACAAAACGGCAACTTTTCTAAGAAACAAGTGAACTGCTTATTTAGGAAGTATTAGGTGATTGTAAAACTTCAGAAAACTGTCGGATTCCAGTCCTCAACTGTTTTTTCCCCTTCCGGTTCATTCACTCCAAGAAGAAACATCACAGAAAAGATGGTGGAATCTCTTGTTTTTGAACTGAACAAATATCTGCCTCACTTTGACTGTTACTGGTCATTGACAAGAGAAATCCAATGACATTCAGCCCATTAAACGGCATTCCGACTATTGCACAAGTGAATATATTCTGTTAATGGTGCTGGAGAAGATATTTGTGGTTGAACATTACAGTGCTCCATCGTATCCACAAGTATTGCTCTTTTCAGCCCTATTTCTGCTTTTATAATGTGAAAATGGTTGTTGCTTGAGGTAGCTTTTAGGTCACAAATGAGCGATTGAGATTTGTGGTTTCACCTGATTGACATGAGATGCCCTACTTGCCATCTTGAAATGAGTTTGGTTTTTCCTTTTAGTTTGATGGTTTTGAATTAAATTCCTGTAATATGTCATTGGACTGTAGGTTTAGATTCAGTGTATTCTCATTCGAACGTGTTCCCCAGACAGTCACTCACATCAGCATGGCTGCACAGTATTTCTAAAACAGCCGATATATATTACATAATCATGCTTCTGATAATCATCACTAGTGTAAAGCTATCAGGGATATAATTGTCAGAAATAGTCAAGTTTATAATACTATACTAATACAATAGATCATAATGTATGTATATCATATATACTTGTATACAGTATAAATATGTATATATCATAGATACTATGGCAAAAAGAACCATATCAACTTTTTTAATGATAAAAATACAGTAGGAAATTTGGTTACACTTTACAATAAGGTTTCATTTGTTAACATGGACTAAGAATGAAAAATATTTCTACAGCATTTATTAATCTTAATATTAATTTCAACATTTACTAATACATTAATACAATCAATCTGTTATCATTACTTAATGCACTGTGAACTAACATGAACAAACAATAAACAGTTGTATTTTTATTGAGGTTAAAAAGATTGACAAATACTGTAACTAAGGTTAACTAATGAGACCTTATTGTAAAGTGTTACTAGAAATGTCAACCTCCTTTTTCAGAGGCTTAAAACTATTTCATATACATCTTAAACCAAAAAAATCCTGTATGTTTGTGGATTTGATCCTATGAGCCCTTTTAGGAAACACAGTGTACGTAGAAACATATGGTACTTTGAGCACTGATATTTGTTCCTCGCTTATCATATCTTGGAGGCTCATATTTAAATGAGAAACAAATGTGGTTGGAACCCAGTTTTAATGGATTTTCCCCCCCAGCAAACCTCTCCCTGTCAGCAAGTGCACTGGAGGTGCATTTCTTACTCATTCCTACTCTGTTATAGTCATGTGTGGCATTCATGGTACCGCTTTTTTTTCCTGAACTTAAGCCAGATTAACTGTAACAAGTTGAACATCGAATGAATAAGTAATTATATGGCCACTTTCACAAATGACCCTGTCTGGAGTGCTAAACCTCTCAATGAATCATTGCCGATCATAACCGTGACTAATGCTTTCTATCGCTTTGGATTGGAGGGACGATCTCCGTCTTAAGCAGTGGAGAAGTGCATACAAAATGCTGTAAAGATGAGCAAAACTTGGGTGGGGAGTTTTTTCTTTTTTTTTAAACCCACTATGTCACCTCCAGAACATTGCTGTGGCAATTCAATGCAATATGCGACTGGTTACAATCGCTGTGTATTCATTCAATAGCCAGTTTTTTTCTCTTGGAAGGAGTATTCTGTATAATATATTCTTCCAATTAGGCAATAAGATGTGCTCTGAGGTGCACAAATATAATTCTGTTACTGTGGTACTGTGTAAATCTGTTTCATGTTTGTGTGCGTGTTTGTTTTCCAGCAAATTAACCTTGCATGCCATGTGTTACACATAGCCTTAAATATTATTTGAAAGTGTTAACCCTGATTGTATTGTTGTTGTTGTTGTTTTGTTATGGAAACTCCTGAAGTTTTAAAATATGTGTTTAAAGTTATGACATCTGCAGTGGTAAATATGATATTAATGTGTGTATTATGTGGAACAGATTGAAGTGGTCAGTGGGTTATGCGAGTATGCATAGTACCATGTGGAAACTTGCTATTTGCTACAGGTGGCTACTGATATCAATGAAAGGAACTTCGCTTTGTCCTCGTAATGTCATGAATGTGTCAGGAAAAACAATGAATAGCACTTTCAGGAGATCATAAATGAGGGTTCAAGAATGTTGTCCACGTCAGTTAAAAGTGCCCATGTCTGCAAAACACAGGTTTTATTTTTTTGCGGAGCTGATCTATGCAATATAAGTGCTTATACATCTATACTTTTTTTTTCTAGTGCTTGTGTTTTTAATGTTGTCATCATTTCAATAAGGAATTGTTTTAATAAAAATAACATCATGTTAATAAGCTATATATTTGATTTTTTTTTTTGTAGTCTTTTTTTAACATGAGGAAATTCCACCTTGTTGTGAACTACGGGTCGTATGCGTGATGTAGAGGATTTTTTGGCTATAGGGACGGTAAATGTACAAGCTGGAGTGAGTGTAGTAGGCTGACAACTTCCTGTTAGCAGAGGCTTCAGCGTGGCTCTGAAATGAGCACATGTTTGTCACCTAAAACTCACTGTTTCCATGGAGGAGGGTGGAATGCTGTAAAATAGGCACAGCAGAAGTCAGCTCATGGTTGTTATCAAATTGAAGGTTAAAACAGAACTAGTAGAAAGCACTCCCTTCTCTTCAACCTCTTCCTACACGTTAGTTTCCAAACTCTGAGAATAGAGCTTTTCTCAACCTGTAGACATAGATGCCCGCTATATTAGGAAACACTTGTACAGCTCATGACCTATTGGAAACATTGATGATAATATTCAAACTCTTAGCTGGGGTTTCTAGGGGAATTGTAGTGGGCTTTGTGGCTTTCTTTTTATTCAGAGTTACAACATATAATTTGAATGAAACCCACATATATAATGTATGTTCCAAATCCATTCTTTTTTCAAAAAGAAGATTGTTATAAAATTGTTCACTACAAATATTTTGAATAATGTAGTGTGACCAGGAACAGATTTAAAAAAAAAAAAAAAGTTTACCTAAATTTAAAATAAATACTTAAAGGAGTAGTTCACTTTTAAAAAAACTTTTGCTGATAATTTACTCACCCCCATGTCATCCAAGATGTCCATGTCTTTCTTTCTTCAGTCGAAAAGAAATTAAGGTTTTTGATGAAAACATTCCAGGATTTTCTCCATATAATGGACTTCATTGGGAGCCAAACGGTTCAAGGTCCAAAAGACAGTTTCAGTGCAGCTTCAAAGGGCTTTAAACGATATCAGACGATGAATAAGGGTCTTATCTAGCGAAACCATCGCTCATTTAAAAAATAACAAAGTTTACGTTTTTTTAAGCACAAATTCTCGCCTTGCTCTGTTCTGTGATGAGCGTTCGTGACTCTCCTGTTCGAACTCGTTCATCAAAATTAACAAATCTTTTTTCGAGTCATGACTCGAAGGGTCCTAGATAAGACCCTTATTCATCGTCTGGAGTCGTTTAAAGCCCTTTGAAGCTGCACTGAAACTCTCATTTGGACCTTGAACCGTTTGGCTCCCAATGAAGTCCATTATATGGAGAAAATCCTGGAATGTTTTCATCAAAAACCTTAATTTCTTTTCCACTGAAGAAAGAAAGACGTGGACATCTTGGATGACATGGGGGTGAGTAAATTATCAGCAAAAGTTTTTTTAAAAGTGAACTACTCCTTTAAGGTAAGATTTGAACATCAAGTATAATTTTGTCAAGCGTACCTAAATAAATATCTTTATATATACTGATTAGTTTATTATTATTATTATTATTAAAAGAAGAGCAATAGAAAAAAGCGAAACTATACAAGCAATAAATAATTTCAAACAAACACTAGCACTAGCGGTTTGAAAACATTCTTCACAAACCGTATTCTTATTGAAATCTATTTTAAATTAACAACATTGAAAGGAAATTCCAGGATGTTCCCATATTCAGAAAGATTTACGTGATTTCCTTATATGTCCTGAACTTGTATTGTGGTTTGACGTCAATGAGAAGAGCTGCACCCTGGAGCTGAAATCTTCAGATGTCACGTTCATATAAATATCCATTTAAATAGTGCATTGATCCAGTCAATTCCCTGTCTCGTATCATCCATCTCAATCTCGACCGGTTCAGTTCCAGTGTGTTCTTTACCGTAATTTGAATAATCCAAAGTTGGAGGAGTCCCTGTTCACCAAGGATGTGTTTGTTACTGTAACGTATAGCTTTTGGTCTTTCTGTAGTTGGAACACCCCCGCCAGGGAGGCTGTGCACAAATTTGGTGTGCTTTCGTTCAAGCTGCAAAAAGCCTTAAGTAGCTCCTTGTCCTCCTGTTTCTTGTCCTCCTGTTTCTTGTCTCCCTGTTTCTTGTCTTCGGTGATCCTTATGGCTTGCTTTAATTTGCTTTTAGATTGTTTGGAGAAGGTGACTTGGGAATAGATGAAATAGATTCCAGGTTTTTGAATGATCAACTTGTCCCTTTTGCTGCTGAGCTGTACCTCCTGTAACATTGAATGGTCTAGATCCCAAAGAAGGATGTTTGACCTCATGAACTCTGAACTCTTATCTGTTGGTGTTAAAACAAGTAAAATTTCATTATCACACATTCGCTTGTCTTAAACCCTTATTTCAGGTTTTGGTTTAATAGCAACTAAATGAGTCTTGAATATATTGTACAATAGACTGAAAGGGTAATGTGTGTTCTTATATTCACCTTTATATTCTGTCATAAGAACCATGTGTGCAGCCGGTCCATTCAGCCCTGCATTTAATCTAGACACTGCAAAATAATCACACAACAACAGTAAGGTCTCAAGAATTATATAAAATAGCATATCAAAATTAGAATGCCACCAAATTGCTTGCTAAATATTAGAAGAAAATATATTTAAAAATCCATTGTGTATTTTAATAGATACTGTTTATAATGCTACATACCTTTTTTATTTGCTTGTGAAACCTTTGGGATGAAGAAAAAGTATATTATTGATACATACAAAGTAATGATACTTTAGTTGTAAACAATATTATCGTGTTATTAATGATTTACATGTAGATCTCGGATTATCGAATGCATGATTAAACAAAGTATACCTTTTCTATGACCGCTTTGTAATTTTCTATCAGTTCTCTACATTCTGCCACTGAGTCTTTTCCCAATGTGTCTTTCACACAGTCATCTAGTCTCATCAGGCTCGTCGGGTCGTCATGATTCAATTCATGATAACTCCCATTGAGCTGCAGCTGATGAAGGAAAAAGACAAACCATTTGTTTCCCTTAATGATTAAACAACTTTTGGTAAATATGAACAGCACCAAAAAGAAACATCTTATCACAGTGGTGTAAAGCACTTTAAAACCACTGTGTGAATAAGACACTGATTTTCAGGGGGTTGAGAATACTAACTGAATTTCTGTTTTTATAAAGGAATTAGCTGTTAAATTGTCTAAATTGTCTGCTAGTATCAGATCAAATGTAACTCTGCACAGCACAAATGATAATTTATGGCACAAGCATTTAGATAAACATCAATTATTGGTGATTGAAAGCAATATATCTTTACTTTTGTACTTGGAGTTTCTAATCAATTTAATTATGTTGTGGTTTAATAATTGCTGATGCTTATATGGTAATAATCATGTGAATTGTTATTGAGTCACTCCTTTAGCATATAACTCATACAATGAGATTGCATAATCGCTTCCTCTTGACACCGAAATGCTGGTTTTTGTTGCATTTCTTTCTTTGATGCATAAAACCACACAACCCAGGAAATAGACCATTGAGAACGGGCCTTAGTCTTTTTAGGTTATTCTGATAGAAAATCATCAAGATTTCACCTCCGTGTTTCTCTCATGGTCAAAAATAATTAGCACATCATAACAGGCTTTATAATATATTTTTGTAAATTTTTAGTACCATTCTGACAATATTCTTATCCATTTTTCTTTTGAGTGAATAAGCTAACATTTCAAAATGCATTTGTAAACTTGATGCAGAGACATTATTAATATTAATTATTAATTGTCTCTAAAATAAATTAACTTAAATCCCTAAATTTAAAGTAATAAATCTCTTCTGTGTATGTATATATATCTATCTAATTAAATGTTTTAAAATGCAAGGTCACGTTCATGCGATTCTATTTTGTTAAGTGTGTGTGTGTGATATATATATATATATCACACACACACACACACACACACACACACACACACACACACACACACACACTTAAAAAAATAGAATCTCATGAACGTGACCTTACTTTTCAAAACATTTAATTAGTTTCTTCCTACCATTTTACCTGGGAATAAATACAAATGTGAAAGCAAAGAGTCACAGAAAAAAGCTCATACCATGCTGAGTTTCTTGAAGAGGTAGAGGAAGCCTCCGAAGGTCAGCATCATTAACAGTAGTAGCATCAATGACAAAATCTTGACCAAAGCTGTATTTCCCACTGGCTGGGGTTTGCTGTCCCTTGCCCGTGGAGGCACCGGTGGGGGATTGTAGCTACTGTGAAAGGTGTTTATCATGATGAAGAGAGGACGAGATGACAAGAGAAGAGACGTGTACTCCAGTGGCACCCATGCAGTTCTGAAGAGCAGCTCTGAATGCAATTGAACTCATTTGAATGCGACTTCCTGATAGATGTCACCATTTCAGATGGGCTGAGACTATGTTTGTACGCAATTTAGCGTAAATAAGCAAGGCATGGATTCCATGAGGCCACAGATTTTTTGTTGCTCAAAGGTCATTGTCTTTGCAGATTCAAAATCTGCAGATTCAACATTCTGTCTTTGGCCTAACAGATTTTTGTCAATATTTCTAAAGAAGTGGTTTTAAATAAATTTATATTAAAACTTAAGCCACACAATGTATGAATGCAATTGCAATATATATAAAAATATAAAACCAAGTGACATCTTGCAAACAAATTATATGAGTTTTTCTACAAACTACCTTTCTGAACCAGTTTGCATTTACTTTTAACTGACTGATTTCAACCATCAGAGATATTTTAGTGCATGTATGAAGCAAGGTCTTCTTAAATGCTGCAGAGTAACTACATACACTCTTAAAAATAAAAGTTTTTAATCGATTGTCATTGATGGTTCCATGAAGAACCTGTAAAATCCATGGAACCTTTTAAATTGCACAAAAGGTTATTTATACTGGAGAAAGGTCCGTTATATTATTTTAAAAAAAAATCTTTCTTTTAAGAACTGTTCACTGAAAGGTTCTTTGGGAAACTAAAAATGGTTCTTCTATGGCATCTCTGCAACGTAAAAAAAAGCTCTGCTCTTTTTTTAAGAGTGTAGGTGTAGTGCAACACGTGAACATGATCCACTAACATTTGAAAGTATCAAATACTTCTTGTCTTTAAAGTCAACTGCAATTTTATTTTGGGGACCTAGCCTTTCTGTTTGTCCAAACCACAGGAAATAAAGTCACATGTTTTCTATCTATATGACACAAAACCTATTTAAAAAATATTTGACCACAGTGAAAAACAGATGTAGAGTCTGTACAACTGTGTATTCAAGCACAGGTGAAAAATACTGTATGAAACCTGTTATTTGTGAGCCATCGTTTCGTTCATTGACAATCAAGGTCGATACAATTCTAGTTTACCACATCTATAAAAGATCCTCGAAAATACACGAAAGACATGTTCTTTGTTTTTGCTTTTACAAGCCATACTTCTGACCTCATTTTAACCACTAAGTGGTGGTCTCTGATGCATGATCTCGTAACTCCATTTGATCTTCCTTGACTTCTGTTTAAATAATAAAGTGCTGAGAGAGCATTTATAGATACAGTATCTGTGAGCTAGAGTTTCTGTTAAATATTTTCTTTTTTAATTGTTGGGCCTTCAATCCCACCATGTTTCGTGTTTCTCATAAGCCATCCTTTACATCACAACAAAACAGTTGTCATTTAAATATTGGTGTGGACTGTCTACAACAGAAACTGCTGATTATTAAGTATTGCTTAACTGCAAAGCAGAAAAAAAAAAAAACAGGTTTCAAATTAACTGCAGCGTCTAACCTCAGTTCCACTCCCACTGACTTTTCTTCAGTCCCTCTGCCAGGGCTCACATTTTCCAAAGTCATCAGTATAATTTTAAACGTGTGGTTTATAAATTAGGAAATGATCTTCACCCACAAAATACATGAAAGGATACATGATGGGCCCATGTAATCAGTTCTTTGACCTTTATTAACAGAAACAGATACAATGTGTTTTCTGCATAGTGTGAATAGATGTGGGTAGAAGTGCATGATCCTTTCCACATTTCAGTGCTTTGAATATGAAGTTCTCATGAGTAATGTGAGGTCATATAATGAATGATATTGGCACTTATCACTTGTCGTATCACAAACAAAAGCCACACAAGGCATTATAAAACTTTTTTATTTTAAAAGCTATAGATCTACTTTTAGATGTCCCCTAAAAATCAAGGCTGTATTCAACTCACTAAGAAATTAATTAAATTTACAAGTTGTGCAAGTAGTGCAACTATAATCATGATGCTGTTGTGTTTTTCACTTTATAGTTCTGGAAAATAAATAAATTATACTATTTGATTACTGTGAAACTATTTACTATTTATATTTTTTTCATTGAACACTTGAAAAGTGGAAAGTGAAACACAATGAAAACAAGTTATCTCTAATACTTGATGTGGGAACTGAATAGAGTAAACTCAACTAAACTTAGACATATCCAAATAACTTAATTGAATCAACTATTCAATTGAGACACTATTCGATATATATGTATACTTTATTTTGACTTTTTTTACATCAATAACATTCCCACAATTCTTACTTTTTTATTAAAGCAACTGAATGCATGTTAGCAGGTCCTCAACCCAAACACACACAAATCAACATAATAAAACATTAACGAATCCCTCCATTTTCTCATCTTGCTAAAAAAAACACTTTATTTCAACATTTACTCTCCCTATCCAGCCCTGTGTAAATTTGGATGGGAAGTGGAAATCCTGTCGCTAGTTTTTAATGCTACTTTAACACAAATAAAATCATTCATGTAATCTCAACTCAAATGGATAAAGTAACCTGGATGAACAAATCATTTGTTAGATTCATCCGTTTTCTTTAACTGAACTGAACAAAATTGATTTGCCCTTTTTTAATCAAGCTACTTGATTGGAACATGTCCTTTCAAAATGAAAATATTAAGTTAACTCAAGGAGAACCAATTTAACATTTACCAATCATGTTTGAACAAGAAACCTGATACAATGGTGCTAAATCAAAATTGTTCGAATAAAGTGAACAGCATAAACCAAAACAATTTTGGACAGTGTTGCATTGGTATTAATGCTCATGATACAGTGAACATTAGTGTAGCTATAGTAATATGCAAAAACACATCAAAAGCTCAAAAATCATTCCAGGGAGAAAGAATTCAACACATCTATTTCAGACTATGTATTCACTTCATCTTTTTCCAGGGATAGGAAGAATGATTTTATGATGCACTTATGACTCAGTGGGTGTTCTGTGTGTGTTGATTGAAAGGAGAGAGACTGTGGGCTTATGGAACTTACTGCAAATGGCACATATTCAAATTTTCTTTCTAAAAATTGTACATGATGCAGGACCAAAGTCCCAAAATACTGCAACGTTCGTTATAACTGCGTTTTAACATGACATGACTCACAATTATATACATTTTATACAGTATGAAACGTTTATGAAACGTAATGAAAGTAGATTACTTTAGATATCAGTGAAGCCGAGGAAATGTACATGTACAACACCGTCTTAAAAATATTGTGCTACATGCACAGGAACTACCAAGAGATTAAATAACACAATCAAAAGACCAATCATTTCTGTATTAAAGGAAAAAGCAGCACATGGATATTGAATGAACTTTCCACATTTCTATGTGCATAAGTATGAGAGTGTTCATGGGAACAGACTTTGGTATGACATGGGCAGTGGCTCCTACTGTTGGCAACAAGTGTCACTACACTACATACAGCACTGACACTTACACAAGCTGCTGTTGCACTGTAAGCAATTGTGTACAATCAGTGTATTTACATTTATATATATTTATATATAACATTATGTTTTATAAACTGACATTAATTTCAAGCATAGAGCACTTTCAGTTTCAATGCATGGAGTTCATTAAAAAAACAAGCACACAAAGAAATAAATGTGATCCTGGTTTGGTCCTACTCAGGGATTCTGAAACTGGTCTTAAACTAACATCACAATCATCATCACACCATCAGTTTTCCATCCCGGCACACTATACACGCTGAGCTGTACAGAGCATGAGAAGAAGTCTTTGAGAGTGTCAGGGTGTGTAGTGAACCACTAAGGACAGAGTGTGCTGCTCTTTATTCTGGAGGCCCTTGATGTTGCCATGCAATGAGGGCCCTTCACAGGGCCTGAGAGCATGAGGATCTCCTTTGCTGCTGTGCTGAGGGTTCTGACCGTGAATAGATGGTTCACCTTGACACTTCAGAAATGCTAAGAAACACCTGTAGAACTGAAAGGGAAATGAATGAGACAGAGTCATTAGTATGCCTTTCATTTCACTGATATGCATCTTTTGGGGGTAGATAAGGTACAAAGTTGTCCTTTTAAGCATATACTGGGCCCAAAACCCCCCATGACAAGCTGTTGTACCTCTAAAGCTGAAAGTAAAGTTATGGATTGGAAGTCAATGGCGCCCATCAACTGTTTAGTTACCCATATTCTTCTAAATATCTTCTTTTCCATCTTCTTCCCAAATATCATACTGTCCTTACTAATAGTTTCAACAGATTTTAAGGCTTAATATTAAGAAATGTGCATTACGCAATAAAGAAGTACTCCAAATAAAGTTTAATTATATTTATATCAGTAAGTCTCCAGCGATATGTCAGTAAATGTTAATAGATTTGTAGTATACGTAGTATGAAATAAATGTATTAAAAAAGATTTTGGTATAGGTTTTTTGAATCGAAATGTCAATATTGAAATGAATCCATGTATGTTATTTGAGTTTTATATTCAATTATTAAATTCCATAATCAATGCATTAAATTTGTCTTTGTCGAATCAAGGGGCATAAAAGCATAAGTGGGTCCACTTATATTCTTTGACACCCTACTAAAAATTCATAAATCAGAGATGGTATTATTATTGGGAGATACAAGGGTCCGTGGTTCTACCGTTGTAAAAAGCGTAACGGCTAACTTGGATCATGTGTGCCTTGATAACCAATCACATTACAGCCTCTATACGTCATTGAATTTCGTTCAGAGTTATCCAACAGTCGATCACTGTTTGTGGATACCATAAAAATGAATAAGAAGTGCCATAAATTGAATCATACCTGTCATGCAAATTTCAATTTTTTCGGTGTAAACTCTAAAAATAGATCAATCCAAAACTAATGTTTAAGAGCAAACATGTTGAAGATTAGCCAATGGGCTGTCAATTCATTAAATGATAAGCTATTTCCTCACAAAAGTGGTTTATTCAGCAAAGTGAAGCCTATCCTCCATTGACATCCATTAAAGGGATACTCCACCGTTTTTTCATATTAGACAATGTTATTCTCTTATCTAAGATGATTTGATACATGCCTCTCTCGTCTCAGTGCGTGCACTTAATCGCTCTGTCGGGCGGAGAACTTTGAGAGCAGTTAGCTTAGCCCCATTCATTGTATATGGGCCAAACAGAGATGAAGTTAGAAGCGACCAAACAAATCCACGTTTTCTCTATTTAAATATAGTTACACGAGTAGTTACACAACCAAGTATGGTGACTCTAAATAAAATGTGGCGCTTTTTATAAGCGGGTAAAATGGATAACTATAATGTATGGCGGAATAGCACTTATTGGGAGCACTTCGACTCGGCGCTGTAATATCTTCACTCGTGAAAAGTCCTCTCCCCCCTCTCCCTCTCCCTGTCATTTCCGTCAATAGAACCAACGTGACTTTTACCTGTGCTACTAGCAAACTGCAAGAGATCATTTACAATGGCGGACTATGTCGATAATTATGACTTGTTTGTAGCAGACCCAGAGCCATATCTGTTTGAACCCGAGTACACAGAGGAGGAACTTATGGAAGCTTGTTTCCGCCACAGAATGAAAAATAAAAAAGGTAATTGCGACTTTTTATCTCACAATTCTGACTTTTTTTCTCACAATTGCGAGATATAAAGTCGCAATGCGTGTTATAAAGTCAGAATTGTGTGATATAAAGTCAGAATTGCGTGATATAAAGTCACAATTGCGTGATATAAAGTCAGAATTGTGAGATATAAAGTCGCAATTGCGTGTTATAAAGTCAGAATTGTGAGATAAACTATTCTGAGAGGAAAAAAACTCCGTCTTTTCCCCCCCATATAATTGGACTTTATAACTCGCAATTGCGAGTTTATATCTCACAATTCTGACTATATCTCGCAATTCTGACTTTATCTCTCGCAATTCTGACTTTATATCTCGCAATTCTGACTTTATAACACGCAATTGCGACTTTATATCTGCGACAATTACCTTTTTTATTTTTCATTCTGTGGCGGAAACAAGCTTCCATAAGTTCCTCCTCTGTGTACTCGGGTTCAAACAGATATGGCTCTGGGTCTGCTACAAACAAGTCATAATTATCTACATAGTCCGCCATTGTAAATGATCTCTTGCAGTTTGCTAGTAGCACAGGTAAAAGTCACGTTGGTTCTATTGACGGAAATGACAGGGAGAGGGAGAGGGGCGAGAGGACTTTTCACGAGTGAAGATATTACAGCGCCGAGTCGAAGTGCTCCCAATAAGTGCTATTCCGCCATACATTATAGTTATCCATTTTACCCGCTTATAAAAAGCGCCACATTTTATTTAGAGTCACCATACTTGGTCGTGTAACTACTCGTGTAACTATATTTAAATAGAGAAAACGTGGATTTGTTTGGTCGCTTCTAACTTCATCTCTGTCTGGCCCATATACAATGAATGGGGCTAAGCTAACTGCTCTCAAAGTTCTCCGCCCGACAGAGCGATTAAGTGCACGCACTGAGACGAGAGAGGCATGTATCAAATCATCTTATATAAGAGAATAACATTGTCTAATATGAAAAAACGGTGGAGTATCCCTTTAAAAAAACAGCCTCTTGTCTCTTTCCCTGTATACCGCAGCGTTAGCCTGCATTATTTTGTGGCTAAGGTTGCAGGCCTGCCTTCAATTGGCTTTGATGCAATCCCTCTGTGGACTCACCTGGTTGTTGAAAAGCACATAGATTACCGGGTTGACCACAGTGCTGCTCTTGGCCAGGACTGAGGGCACCACACTGATTACGGGAGTGATCACTCCCCTCCTGCCGAACGCAGCTAGGAGGGCTACCACCCCATAAGGCATCCAGCACAGCAGATAGCAGGATACCATGGTGACAACCATTAGAAGAATGTGGTTCTCTCTCCTCTGTGCGGTCAACAGGTTGATTTTAGTTACCTGAGCCAAAAAAGAAACACTTAAAGTTATAGAAGTTACAATAGTCTTTTCTTCCATACTGTGACATATGTGAAATGGCTTGATTTTGTTCATTTGGCAATTGATTTTTGTTTGTTAGTTCTGTGATGTCATGTGAGTGACAGGTTGTCCTGCCCTCACGCCACTGTGACTTTAAGGCATGTGTTTCTTGATAGTGAAATCTAATCTCTGATATCTACTTCTATCTAAAAGTTAAAAAGTTACATTTTGATGCAGAAAATACGCCTTTTTAACAATCTAAATCAAACTAAAGCTTCAATCTTTCTGCAGAGAACATCCTACAGCAAACAGTTCATGATGTGAAGTGTATTTAGTATGAATTAGCTTGTTATGTGTGCATGCAAGCTGTTCGTGAATCAGAGGAAGACTGGCAGATGGCTCCTTCATGCGTCTGAGTGTCGTGACTTCTGTCCTCTGGGGTCTGTTAGCCTTCCCTATCCCCTTCCCATCATGAAATAATCTCTCTGTATAAAGATCTCCTGCTGGTCGGGGCACAGAATAAACTTCCAATCAGCAATGGCGGCAAATGAGAGCTGATCAGTGGAGCTGAGCTCCCTTCACCGGCTCATGTCGTCATTCACACCTTTTACATGCTCCATTTGTCCTAAACGAGATGATTGGGATTGTATTGACAGCTCCAGCTTGGCTAAGTGTTTTCTCACTTGTGTAATCCCATTGCCTCTGGAAGTGTCCTTCAGCAATTTTGTAGGATCAATATGACATTGACAAAAAATATAAATTTGAAGCAACGTAAACAAAACGTCTTTTCACTGCAGTACAATTCTTTCAATTTCCATAATTTAATAACTCTTCTGTCTAGGCATCTTTGTTTCTGCAAACAAAATTTATTGTATCTGAATGCGTTTTCATTAGACTTTCCATAGTGTAGCTTAATGAAAATCAATTTCATACCGCATGTCTGGAGTTACTATTTTAAGAATGCAATTACGGTCTCAGACATTTTTACTGTGCTTTCTTCTTATAATTTCCCCTTTTGAATCCCATCAGAATTCCATGTTTCTGTTTCTATAAAAAGCCCGAGGGCTGTAGTGACTGGCCCACTCATACGTGCAACGGATAAAGATCTCTATTTGTTAGATACACAGTGTGGTGCCTGCTCCTGAACAGAGCAAATCCTGGAGGAAATCATTTTTTGTTACATAATAGCTCGTCACCAATAGTAACAGGCTCTGCGTTCTAAAAATACCTACGATGACGAATGATTCATAGAATTGCCTCGGCGTCTTGAGGCTCTCTGCCTTACTACCTGCTGGACTGTGATGTGTTAATGATGATATCCGCCATATGAGTCATAAAAAAACCTAAAGACTGCTTCTCTCTGAACACAGTCTAACCTGGTGCCCCAAAGCTCTTTGTTCTTTTTCTCTAGCTCGACAAAACAATATCAAATGGATAAATAAACAATCCAAGAGCAGGATCTGTCATCTGTTGGTTGTCTGTGTTGAAATGTTAATTGGACACTGACTATGACACATCACTGCGGATTTCTGAGTACAACTGCTTTTTTTCTCAGAAGCGAACCTAACACGGTGAGAGGAGACTGTAGTGCATGCTAATTGTCACTAGCACTGCCAGTCTGTGCATTATGGGCATTTACAGTGACTCTTTCTACAGGTTACATCGATGCGCCAGTAGGTGGCGGCAATTTACGAGCCATTGAATCATTCATTGAATCAATCCGTCTCAAATCATTGATTTTTTTCAAGAAAAAGAAACAAGACTAGGTTAAAACGCAAGACTAGCATACTATTTGGTTGCATCCGAATATGCTATTGTAGGTGTAAATAGGTAGGCCTATATGTCAAAAGTAGTATGTTCAAATTCACATTCACCGTAAAACAGTTGGTGAAAAGTACCCGGATGACCTACTACTTCAATCGATCAACTTTGATTTATATGGCACAATAAAAGCAACAGTTGGCTATTGTTCTGTACAACAGGATAACAGGACCTACTACTTTCAGTGAGATTTTGAAGTCTGCAACCGATGTACACTTTACTATCCCATGAGGCCACAGGAGAGGATTTGTGAATGGCATTGAATCGATGTAACTGAGGATGGTAGGTTACATCACAAGATTATGGATTAGATTCAGACACACATTCATACTATATAAAACATATTTTTTTAACAGTCACAAAGTGCCTACTCAGAGATTATGCGAGTCTTACTATTTCTGCCATAGAAAGATATAGTCAAATTTGTAAGAATAGTATGCAAGTATGCAAATAATAAGACAAATATGCTAGTATGTGACTTTATTGAATTATTCAACATTCACTCAACTGATTTGTGAATCATTATTATGACAACCGTGCTGAGAAAAAAAAGATAACAATTTTTTTACTATTTTTTTTACTTGTAAATAAGAATTTGACATTACAATTTTTGTTCTGCTTTCTAAAGACTGTCCAGAAATTATGAACTCAATCATCACTATTATATTATTATAATGAAAGCCACAGTTTTGTTTGTTTTCCCAGTACTTTCCAGTTTCCAGTAGTAGGTTTAATAGATAATAAATAAAACATAACACCTATTCAGAGGAGAATTGAGTTTCCTCATAAAGCATCTCTCACTCACCCCTTTGATAATGAACAGGATTTTGCCATAGCAGAAGATCATGAGCATCAGGGTAAGAGCAGACAGAAGATGAACAGACACATCACGTATGACATGCTGTTGGTTGAGCGCAGGTGCCACTGCACTGAGCATGTAGTCCCGGGTCCTTCAGGTCCATAGCTACTCCAGCCCAGCAATGGTGGGAGAGTCCATACCAGCGAATACAGCCAGGATCCGGCCACACAAAGCCAGGCCCTGCGGAAGTCAGACACGTCTGCCTTGGTGGGGTGCAGCAGGGCGGCATAACGCTCGTATGACAGTATAGATAGAGACATCAGAGACACAATTCCTGTTTGAGATAAAGAAAGCCGACATGGAACAGAAATAGTGCTAACTTGTTCTGTTTTAAATGTTTTTTTATTGTAAAATATGTTGATATTTGTATTGTAATGAGTACAGCAATTTTGAAAACTTGCAGTCACACAAGGGAAAAATTACAATAACCCAAGTTTGACAAAGCAAGGTACTGTAAACATCCAGGACAGTCCCCAAAGAGAAATTTGAGGTTAAATGCAAATGCACAATTGTTATTGAATTTATGCTCTCGGTGATCTTGCATTCCGTTCCTGGGTCATAGAAATCAGCAACTTTGGTTTAAAAGTAACATTTCAGACTACCAAAATACACTGCAGCATTTGGGTAGTGTGTTAATGAAACTGCTGTTGTTGTATAATAAAACTAGAAAAAAAATGATTAAAAAAATTTTCATTAACTAAAATAATCAATGCAGAGTAAACAAAAGTGGTTAAAAACTAATTGAAATAACATTAAAATAATAAATAAGACTTTATTAACTTTATTTGAAGGCACCCCAAACAAACACACCACTCCATTCATTGCTCCGCCCCCCAAAAAATACATACACGCAATGTAAGAGTGTATCTTTTATCATAGCAGAAGCGAAGCAAAATAATGCTTTGTGAAAAATAAAGCGAAGATGACGAACGAACAAAGACATACAGAAAAAACATACAGTACACAAGAGTATACAAACATGAGTTTGTTGTTAGTCGCTAGCAGCACACACTCAAAACCATGTTACGTAAAGAGATAGGCAAGTTGCTTCCAAAATGTAATACATTGTAAATTAATAAATTATAAATTATTATTTGAAAGTGTTGTCAAGTACAAGTCTCTGAATTGTAATGCGTTACACTACTTTGCGTTACTTTTGAGTTACTTTCCCCAAAATAACTCCAGAATAGCATAATGAATGTTTGGAAGGCTCATGGCATACCGAGAGAAACTTAATTTCTGTTGCTTTGTCTCTCCGGCGCTCTCGTCCACCACATTCTTTCTCTTAGCTGACCCTGCAGGTCTCTCGGTTAGTGTTAGCGTGGCACTGGTCCAGGTGGTTCTTCAAGTTACTCGTGCTATTTCTTGATATAGAGAGTTCCCTCTGTGTTGCACATTAATTTCACTTGACTTCACTATTATGTTCTTGTTTTTTCTCTGACAAACTGAAAATAATTGGAGTATGTCCATCTCACAAATGTAGAATCCGTCTCTGCAGTCATCTCAACCATTGTATTCCAGTAACAGGAAATAAACATATTTACCCGCAATTTGTTTCTCTGGTGCTGGAAAGTCTCACAGTGTTGGTAAATTCCTTTTTTTTTTAACTAACAGGCGAGGCAGAGGACCATGAGAACGGGGCGTGATCATGACTGATAATGAGCGTCACCTGCGTGTGCAGCACCAGTCTCGAGTTTCTCACGGAGGAGCTTCGGAAGCATACAAGAGGGAGGGACAACAGTGAGGGATGAGAGAGGACCAGGCCTGGACAATTTTATGTTATGTTTTATTTATGTGTGTGCGGTAGTTGTATTGGAGGGGCTGCCGCTTTTACTTTACTTTCGTTTTGTTTTTGTTTCATTATTAAAGTTGTGAAATGTTCACAGGTTCTCGCCTCCTTCTTCCCTGAATTACTAAGCTCTCTACAACCTCTTAATTGCATTGTTGTAATGTGCATTACTGGGATTGTAACGAGTATAATATTACCAAAATTTTATTATTAATGCATTATATTACTGCGTTACAACAAAAAGTAATATATTACTGTAATATTATTACTTTTGTAATGCGTTACTCCGAATACTGCGTATGGAGCAGAAACAGCGCAACCTCCTTTCCGCCTTATGTCTCTGCATCGCTGAAAAGCTTTTCTAGAGCTTTACTGACTTCAGAAACCTGAATGAGCCTGTGTTATCGGTTTCAGCGGTTGTTATTTGGGAATAATATACCGCTGGATGGCGTGATTGACCAATCAGAATCAAGTATTCCACAGAGCTGTGTAATAAATGTAGAATAATGTAATAAAATGTGGCAGCCATTAAGATTCCCATTAAGGCACTGGTCGTGTTGAATAAGTCAAAGGTATGACATTATACCCTTATGTATCAACTCACTTGTGTCATCCTGTATACAGTGAAGGTTGTTAAGTGACACGAAATTATAGAGCTACAACAACTTGATGACAACCTATATTAATTATTTTAATTGTCCAGTTGTCAGAAATATTTGGTATAGCCACAGAGAGAAACTGAGCCTTAATGAATGGTTAATGTCAACAAAGGAACACAATCATTAAAAATGAATGTGAAAATGATGCGAATGATGTATCAAATGTACTCAGACATTCTCCTTCAATGTGTTTGCAGGTCCACAGGTTCTGCACTCTTCCCTCATTTCTCTACACATCACAGAAATAGAGACATAACACTCCCACTACAGTCATTAATGGCCTTAAATGAGCTCTCCTTTCACATGTTAGATCACTGGAGGAGGACTGTGAGATGAGACAACTCCTGAATAAGATAAAATTGCAGTGATTCTGGCTTGTTCCTATGCTGAGCATTTGAGGAACATTTCTGACAGACAGAAAACAGCAACATGTCATTTAACGTGAAAAGAATATAATCAAGAATTATTGTTTATTAGTGGTTGTCGTCATACTAGAAATATCCAGTTGATTTGACTTAGGCTACAGATTGACCTAACTGCATGAAAAATAATATGCTGTGAATTTAATTCACATGAGAGCCTGCTTTTTTGCATATACATCACAGGTCTATATTGTGAATGTTTCTATTTATAATAAATCAAATGAAAAGGCATGTCCCAGTTACACTTAATGTTGTCACATCTTCCTGGTTAAATACAATTCTATTTTGTATTTTTACATTTACCCGCCTATGCAATTACTGTTATATTAGTTAAAACCAAGTACAAAATCTCATTCTCATCAAGTTAGTTTATTAAGCTTTTTTACATTTATTCTAAAATAATAACAAAAGGGACAATTTAACAATTTAAACAATATATTTTATTTGTGAACTGATGTTAAGCTGTTCTTTTAATAGTCAACTAGTCAGTAATCAAGCAAGGTATAAAAACTGATCACAGACGAATAATATGCACCATTAATTTCACTAAGCTGATTGCTCTTTGAAAAAATCCCTAAAGTCTTAATTTTTTCAGCCCATTTCAACTTTGATTTTGACATGACATAAAGCGGTTTAATCTAAGTGGCTGGGTTGTTTACTTACTTTAATTAGCCATAATTTTGTCCATTCAAACCGTTTAGCAAATGAAATGAATGCACGCGCAACAACAAACTAAAGAAAGTTCTACTGAGTGCTGTAAGTGTAAAGTATCCACTGCACCACCGCAAACTCTGGGAACCTGTTACATAACTTTCCTGTTGGATGAACTTTAGTCAAACTTACCAAAAAGCGAATTGGCGAAAGCGTACCATTTGCAGCCGGATTGTCCCAGCATCCATTTCCCATAGAGACTGGAAACGAAACTGAAGGGAGTCCCAAATAAACAAACCAGTATGTCACTCAGACTGATGTTGAGCAGAATGAGGTTTATAGGAGTCCGCAATGAGCGAAAGCTCGCAAAGATGAGCAGGACAAAGAGGTTGTTCAGGCATCCAAACGCCAGAATGATTCCGAGGCAGACGGCTGTCACCGTGTGGCCAGTCCGGCTCAGGCCAGGTGGGGTGTCGTCGTGGGGCTCTAGGGGGTCTCCTGAACTGACATTTGCACTTTGATAGAGCGCAGAAATGTCTTTGTTGCTAATGTTCAAACTCCAGATGTGGACGACCATAGCAGCCTCAATGCTCGGGTAAATGGTGTTGACACTATGACTTTCCTTACGGTTGGATTCACTGTTCTCATCTCTCCACCTCACTAACGCGCAGCCCACCATTAACACCCTACCTCTGCTTCTCTGCTGACCTCCGTGTGTCTGACTGTCTGTGAGGCGCATTATGATCTCAGGGTGACCGGGGGAGGGGGTTCAAAAGAAAGTGGGAAAAAGTGTAGGCTATCTTACTATCTATCGTTTCAGTATTGATAAATGCTATATGAAGTATGTGCGTGTATTTCCAGCGCTCTCAAATTGTAGCTATAATGAAAAGAAGTCAAGTTCGCCTGGAGGAGGGAACCATAGCAACTACGCTGCTCACATGCTTCCATATACAGCCAGAGAAGGCTATAAATGTTTAACCGTAAACATTTCCACAACTTTCAGGTTTTGTTCATTGTTAAATGTTGTTTAAATAACATTTATAGAACTTTCTTATAACATTATTAATAGTTTATTTGATATGAGTTTTCATGAAGTTCAGAGAAGGGTCATTTATACAGAAACGTCCACTTTTGGTATGGCAAGATATCTTAAAATGTATTTCTTTTTCTAACATTTAAACTTACACCACATTATTAGATTACCCTTTGGCTTTATGATTATGCATAAATGACAGCTTAATGATTTTTATATTTTTAGTGCATTGTGTTACCCATAAGAAAGGTAACACCAGTGACAGTAACACCAGTGACAATTTTCATGAAAAATTCATTTTACAAAATGGCTGCTGCAAGGTATCAAACCACATGTTGTCAATCATGGTATACTAATTAAATTAAGTAGTTTAATCAATTTGTATTCTCGTTTTTTTACAATTACCTAACAATAAAGTAGGTCACACCAGTGACTTCAACTAAAAGCTTCATGTGAAATCATGAGATAAATGAGAATATTTCTGATAACTGAAAAAAGACAGAGGATTTATTATGGGCTTTTCTTCATAGATATTCAGGAAACTGGAAGAAGGAAGTCAAGTGATGTCATCAGTGTGATTTTTATTTCAAAATAAGAGATTTTTGTTTAACGGTAACACCAGTGACACAACTCCAGGGGACCACTACTTTCATTATAAATTTTATAATATTTATTCTGCATTTATTTTTTTTATGTCATTTACATAATATATTAGATAGTTATGTATACATTATTGTATTTTAAATTGTGTAAAAACATGTTATTGACCTCAAAATAAAGCATTGTCCCTCTGTACATGACTGTGGGGACGAGCACTTCTGTGGTCCTTGGAATTTTATAGAATGAATAAAAAATAAAATATTGCCACATGATGGCTCAAGAAGGTGTAATTGTTCAAATAACATATTGTTTTATTTTAAAATGTACAGAAATTGTAATTCTAAAGTGTTTTTTTAGTGCAATATTTCTGTAAAGGCTAGGGACAGAAAAATGGACATTTCCGTAGAATGACCCAGAAACGTTCTTTGAACATTGTTAATGTTGTTATTTGTTAACATTCTTCTAACGTTGAAAGAAAAGTGTTCTTGGAACATCATGATGTTAAGCCTACTTAAAGTTAACCTTCTTGTAATATTACAAATAAACGTTCAAAAATATATGTTATATTATGAGTAACAAACATGTAACATTATTGTATAACCTTTTAAAAAGAGAGAAAATCCAAGAAAATTGGACATGTTAACGTTTTAGAAACATTGCAAATCACTGTTCTCACAACTTTGTCAGCTGGTTATGCCTTTATTATAGATTTAGCCTACACATCACAAATACTAAAGTGTTGTATTGGTATTTTAGATCATTTATGTTAGTAACACTTTATTTCGATGTTCTACTAACAATAAGTAGCCTATAACGTTCTAATACGTCAACTGTCTGCTTAATATCGGCTAACACTTTATTTTGATGGTTTCCCAACAGATATTCTTTAGTAACTTTGCAACTACATGTCAACTTATTCTACTAATCTAAACCCAACACTAACAATCCAATACAGTCAAATACTCTATTAGTTGACATGTATTTGACAAGTTGTTGTAGTTAGTATTAGAATGTCTAAAATGGACCATCAAAATAAAGTGTAACCTTGATGTTTCCTGTTCTATAGCTGCTTAATTGAAAATGAATGTCAAATAAGATTAGTGACTTCACTCCTGTAGTTAAATTTGAAAAAATATTTTCATGATTTGTCATCACAACTTTTTATCTTTTGTCAAATCAACTTAGATATTTAATATGGTTCAGATAAAATAGTTTGAGTTTACAGTGTTTTACCTCTGCTGATTAATCCCACCTAGCTGTTATTTTACATGGAATTCCTTAGTCATTCTTGTTGATTGCTACCATATGACAGTCTAGTATGATTCTCACTAAAAACACATTCATAAAACAGCAGTACCTTATTAATGTCACATTATGTTCAGTAAGTTTCATTATCATGGACTTTTAGTTTGTTTTCATCATGTGTTCCGTTGTTCAGTTTTCCCGCTCCTCATTGTTAGTTGTGTCAGCTGTGTTCTATAAAATCATACTAATTTGTGTTTGCTATATAAGTTGATCACCCACATGCATTCTCTGTCTGGTCACTGTTACCCTATGTGTGAGTTACCCTGCTTGTTTACCTTCCTTGTGGATATTTATCATCAAAGGAACACTTCGACTTTTTGGGACTTTAGCTTATTCAACCTTTCCCCAGAGTTAGATAAGTCCATACATACCTTTTTCATCTCCGTGCGTGCTGTAAGTCTGGTTGACGCACCCACCGCTAGCCTAGCTTAGCACAAAGACTGGATGTAAATGGCTACAGCTAGCACACTAATCCCAATAAGTGACAAAATAACGCCAACATTTTCCTATTTACATGTTGTGATTTGTATAGTCACAGAGTGTACAAATAAAAAGGTAATATGAGACACTCTTGACACACACTCTGTGACTATACAAATCACAACATGTAAATAGGAAAATGTTGGTGTTATTTTGTCACTTATTGGGATTAGTGTGCTAGCTGTAGCCATTTACATCCAGTCTTTGTGCTAAGCTAGGCTAGCGGTGAGTGCGTCAAACAGACTTACAGCACGCACGGAGATGAAAAATGTATGTATGGACTTATCTAACTCTGGGGGATACAGTGAATAAGCTAAAGTCCCAACAAGTCGAAGTGTTCCTTTAAACGTCGTGTTGGACCTTGATTCTTCCTGAACCCACATGTGATAGATGATTGGACTGCCCAAAATGGACGAATGGGCTAAGTTTGTTAAACTGGCTCAGGAGAGCCATACCTTTTTTTTTTTTTTTTCGCCCATCACCAGCTGCCTGGACGGCGAGACCCTAAAGACCCTATTCCGGATTGGGACAACGTTGCACCTGACCTGGAGGGAAACAGTCATTCAGACCCCATTTACATCTGGTATTGAAATAAGATCTGTATCCAGATAAGTTATCCGGATAATAAGTGTTCTGAACTTACCTTTGCGTTTACACCTTGTATTTTTAATACGTTCTCGTTATCCACATTGAGTTCGGATCTCTGTCCTCCAGAGTGACACCTGCGCGTGAGCACGGGAAATCAGCTGTAGTTTGTCAACAGGTGTAGGATCGTTAGAGATGCTATTACTGTACCGCCTGTTTCTACTTTTTCTCTGTCGCGGTAGGGGTCATTTTCAACGTTTTTCTATTAGGAGCAAACAGAAAAGACGACAGGCCCTGTTTGCAGCTGTTGTTTTTGCGGCTACTGTGAATGCTACGACAGTGAACCGGTCTCTGTGGATGAGAGAACGGAGTAATGAGTGGTGGGAACGTTATGTCTTGGGGTCTTTTGACGAAGATGACTGGATGGCAAACTTCAGAATGAACCGACATTTGTTCGACTACATCTGCGAGAAGTTGCGGCCTCTGCTGTCACGGAGAAATACTCTGCTGCGGTCGTCGGTGTCTGTGGAGAAGAGAGGAGCAGCTGGTATTATGCCACAGGGTCTGGGTACAGGACGGAAGGATGGCGTTTGGCAGGTACGAATGCCATCACGTCGTACGGATTGCGTTTACACCTAGTAAAGATCCGAACACAATCCGAGCCAGACTACCTCCAGATGTGGTCAGGCAGATCCGATCACAACGTATTTACACCTTGCATTAACATGCATTTTTTTATTATCCGGATAACTTATCTGGATACAGATCTCATTTTAATACCAGGTGTAAATGGGGTCTCAGTGCCTGGAGAGTGTCACGTCCCGATTCGGAACCCAGCCAGACCCAGAACAAACTTCGACCCAAAAGATCATGGAGAAGTCACGAGAGCCCCCCATAGATCGAGCAAAACTACCCGCTGCAACAAATGACCCAGAGCCCGAGGATAAGAGGCAGAGCTTGCCATTGCCCCAGTAGTGGAGTGTGAATCTGACCAATGTGAGTCGAAGACACCATGGATCGAGGGAATGGAATGTGATGGATTTTATGGAGACTTGTCGGTTCCCATCCAGTACCTGAATCCTTTGTGGACCATGAGTATTGTCTGGACAATATTCTGCTAGTTTGTTCGGAAGAACCACTGTTTTCGGACTGGGAGCTTTTATTTCCATTAACCTGCATAGATTGTGTGGCTTTAGCAGGTTTCCTCTCTTCATCAACTCAATGCTCAGCCAGTCCTCCAGTGCCATCTCTACTAGATGTCTGCAGCCCTGCGCCGTCTCTGGGGATGCCCTGCCAGGACGTCGAGTCGCAGGTCATTTAATCACCAGCAGCGCCTGTGATTGCCGGCGATCAATCACTCGATCTTCACCTCCATTGGCCTTATCAGCATCGGTCGCTCCCCAGATGCCGTCAGCCACCAAAACGCCATCTTGGGCTTCGACTCCGCCATGGACTGTTGGCACTGGGGAGCTGGGTCTGTGCCATCAGCCAACCACCATCATCGCCGTCAGGGGATCGTCGTCCGGCCATCACTATACTTTTTTTGTTGTCTGCCTCTCAACATCCCTTCACCTTCACCTCGTCCTCATCCAAAGCTCTCTCCGTGCCTCCCTTTGTTCTGCCATGGTGTGAGGTCGCACCTTGCTGGAGGAGGGCGATATGTCACATTATGTTTAGATTCATTATGGATTTTTAGTTTTTCATGTGTACCTTTGTTCAGTTTTCCCGGTCCTCATTAGTTCATATGTGTCAGCTGTGTTCTATTAATCATCCTAATTTATATAAGTTGGTACCTCACTCACACATTCTGTCTGATCAACGTTACCCTGCCTGTTTGCCTGCCTTGTGGATATTTATCATTAAACGTCATGTTGGAACTTGATTCTTCTGTCTTCCTGAACCCACACGTTTCAATTAAACGAGGTTCTATTGTTACAAGTGCTGTCAGAGACACTGCAGTTACAAGAAAGTTAATAAAACGGATATCAGCATTAACATAATGCCAGAATCCAGATACTCGTAGGTCAGTGTTATCAGCTATAGCTCACAATAGTTAACCGAAGCTATTTAGTCTCTAATGTCAGAACATTGTTTTAGAAATGACAGATTATCATGGAAATTGGCTAAGCAACACTGACAACAGAGGTGCGATAATAATAATATCATAGTGGCAGAAATGAAACGTCCTATTTAAAGGGGACACCTCTGTAGGTCAGCACACTAATTGAGTTGTGCGCTGTGGATTCTCTGAGGTATCTCTGCAGACAATATTAGAATTACAGATTAAGTGTGAGTGAAGAGGAGAGAGGAGGCTTGACAGGAAAGAGTGTCAATAACAAAGGCAGACTGAAATGCCAGAGTCGTGAAATGCATCCAATTTGCCTTGTGCAGCACAATATCACGAAGCACAATAACCACTTTTTTTTTAAACAATGTCCTAAACAAATAATACTATTTCTCATTAAACAGAGAATCCAGATCAAACCCCATGATTTTTTAGCTATAAGCAGCAGAGTAAGACAAAATATGAGAACATTTGATGAAATCTGGTAAGGGGCACAAAGCGGCTTGGCTACATTAACCTGCTGATTAAACAGCGGCTCGACAAATTAATAAACACTGCGGCACAAAATACTGATTTCAGTTGAAAATATTTTATAACTGTATATTATCTTAAATATTCTGTTAAAAGAAAAAAGTCGATTGCAATGTACAACAAAGCAACAAAATGAACATTGCAACAATATTAAAGTAATATTAAAACCAGGTTACACTACAAACTATTCTACTTAGTAGACATTCTACTATAAGTAACTTTTCAACTACATGTCAACTAACATGCATTCATTAGCAACATGTCAACTGACTCTCATTCGAGTAGGCTATTAGTAGACTGTTGGGTTAGGTTTAGTAGAATAAGTTGTCATGAAGGCCTTATTGCAAAGTTAATTAGTAGTTAGTAGAATGTCTAAAGTGGACAATTGAAATAACGTGTTACCTAATGCAGAATTCTTCTGATGTTTCACTAGCTAATCGATAACTTAAGTGCAAGATAGCAGCAGTTGAGTTTTTAAGAATGAGCAGCTGCGTCTGAAATCATGTATACTGTGTAGGTACTACTTTGATGAAGAACTTTAAAAAGTAAATCTAAACTTTAGTGGAACTAGTGTGAAAAAAATATGGACATAGCCTACTACATCCACGATGTTGCACTGTCATGTGACGGAGTCAGTTGCGGTGCTTCCCTTTCATTCAAGAGTCGTCATGTGGCCTCTTGTGATATAAGTTTCCATTGAATTTCACCTACCGTTTTATAAATACATAGTTGGAATTCTCACATATTTCACGTATTGCTTTTACTGAAAATATATAGAGAAGTATTTAGACGTGAGTCCGCCGTGTGATAAGATAGTCAATTTAGTGACCCATGATGATTGCTATGTATGGATGACAATGACTTAAGAAGAAAATATCAGATGGTGCAACTGACCATTAATAATAGAGTAATATTGTGTAGGCTAATTATAAAGCATAAATCAGTCACTCTTAAGTTTTCTGTCCAGTCGGAGTCCTTTACTCCCATATTGCAATGAAATGTAGAGATCAATCATTGTGTGAATGTTTCTTGCCAGAGAGTCTGAGCGCAGATCTGAGCTTCACCTTGGCTTTGGTCCATTTTATTTAGAAAGTGACATGTTTGCCACCAGATGGGTTACTGCTAAATATAGTACAAGGACATCAATAATCCTCAAGCAGGGGTGTGGAGGTGGCTGTTTCTCCATCTGCGTCCATGAGTTGGATTCATGGCGGGGGAGTTAAGTTTAATAGCTACATCATAGTGTGAGATTAAGATTGACTCCAAGACATACCGACTTTACATCATGCGGATATAAGTAATGTATTTTTAAAATGAGATGCAGTGCAATGTTGTTCTCATCCACTAGGGTGCAGTGTCGGTGTTTTCATTAGTAGACAGTGCCTGTCATTTCAATGTCATAAAAACCAAGTCTGTCTTAAATGCTGTAATTTACAAATAAAATGTATGTCAATATTACTGAAGAAGTGTTGCAATGTGCCATTTATTTTATTTAAAGCCAATAAAATACAAAGCAAAGTGGTTTCAACTGGTGGTTTGTGACATGAAAATATCTTTCTGACAGCATCACAGATAGTATTAAAAAACAATGATAGATGCTATGCTAATAATACAAATTTGAATAAAAGTATAATTGTGCATGTGTTAGGATAACAAAATAAATAGACTGTTTTGAAAGGGAGAAAACATATTTTTGTTGTTGACACCAAAGGCAGTGCGTCCAATCAAACTACATTGTCTGCCATTTAAACAGCCAAATGAGAAAAATGCCAGTATAGACCAGTTGTGTAACATGCTCTCATCCTTGAAACCCAATAATGAAATGGGAATAAATATAGTTTGTACAAATTTAAACATCTGCATTTTACTAAATTACTGTATACTCAAGCCTAAAACCTCTTTATAGCTACTTTAGTTTTTGTGCATTTATACATTTGTGTATGTGATCAATGCATAATCATTTTTAAATCAAAGTTATTTATACCCAGAGCAGACTATTAGACAAATTAAATGCAACAAAAACAACACATATTTGCTATAAAATCGATTCAATTCGAAACGTTTGCAACAAATGAACTCTGACTCTATGAAAAAAATCTGTAAAAACACAGATTACTCATTTTGTGTGTGTTTCCTTCTATGTGCGTGTGATCGTCTTTATAGCCTGAGGCCAATCTCTTGTACAATCTTCTGTGCTGTGGTACACGAAGAGCTTGTTTCTGAACAGGTTGGATGTGCAGAAGCCAGGTGAAACATTGCAAGGTCCATTAGTCGTTCAGTTAAATGAAAGACCGACTTCTTTGTTCTTGCTTTTAAATCTCAAATCTTTTGAGTTAATACCAATAAAGATCTTTTTTCTCAATCACCTGAACACCTAAAAGGCAATCACAAGTGGCTTCATTAAAATACTGAGGATTAAAAATGTATATTAGAATGACTAAAATGTAAACTTTTAATGTAATGACTTATACACTAGCCTATACACTGTTGCATTTCTTGAGGTCAGTGTGTTTTTGATGTTGATTTGAAATAAATGAATACATTTATTCAGTAAGGAAGCATTAAATTGGTCAAAAATGACAGTAAACACACTGACGTAATGGCTGCTGAAAATTCAGTTTTGCCATCTCAGGAATAAAAAATATATTGAGATAAAATAGTTATTTTTAAATTGTTTAAAACATAGGACAATATTGTTGTTTTAACTGTCTTTTGATCAAATAAATGCAGCTTTGTTAAGTGTAAAAGACTTCTTTCAAAAACAACGGTACTGTATGGTTACGTATGTGTGATTAAAACAGGATGGTAGAAAATAAGGGCATTTACCAGAGTTTAGATTGATATCACAAGCCATCTGGTCGCCAAATCCAGGATACTTTGTCCATCCAGACATGAGTTCTTGTTTGGAGGAGGGTCCCATCACTGTGCTCATGTCAGGGCGATCGTTGTGGAGCAAGTTTAACAGAGAATTAGAGTACTGTTGTTCGGCTACCATCAAACCATCAGAGGATGCAGCCGAGGGGTACATCATGGGGGGCAGAGCGAGACTCATACCCTGCCTAGAATCCCCTGACCACAGAACAGCGTTGTTTGCAGGGAGATTTGTTAACATATGATGGTTTGATTGAGACTCTCTGCTTGTTCCTAGCCGGAGATGTTCTGGAGGAAACATGGGCTGAAACCTGGTTTGTGACTGTGCTTCCCATTGACTTGAACCGAGTTCGTCTAAAAAAGAATTCAATGTTTAAACTCATTCAACAAGTCAGATATTTCATGTAAAGGGAAATTTGAGAGGACTTCTTTACTTGTTTGAGCAGATCTGCGGTTTCTTTTTATTTTGGAGTGCTCTCCCTTCGGTTTAGTTGCTTTACTTAGAGCACGGGAGAAATGTTCATCCACCATGCTGTTGATGTCTCCTTGAAAGTAGGTGAGAAGGACACTACCGCACTCCTCCTTAATCTTAGCCACTGGGCTTCCTAGATCCTCCTCCATCACTGATCTGCAGAAATGCATCATTTATCAATCTATCCTGCAGCGGTGATATATTATTGTATACATTGCTCATGGTGTCATGTTTTCTCATTCTAATGTAAAATTGCAATAAAATCCTATCACTTTATGATGTTCTTTTTGGGATATACTGTATATGGATGGGATACAAAGCCCAACTGTATCTAAATGTTATATTTGCAAATTGTATTTTAGCTGAATTGATCAATTATTCAGGTGATATATAATGTAGGTCTACCATGTATGAGATAGAATAAATATTTATTTAATTTTTTATATAATTTTTTGACAGCTTATCTTCATGAACACTGTTCTGCTAAACAACAAAATCTGACCAAAAAGCATCAGAGCCACAAATTCATTGTTTTTGGTATGAGAACTAAAAAATTAAAGTATAGGTTGTATTGAACACATCATACTTCATCAATATATATAACTACTGTGTAAGATATTTTACATGTTGTTCATTAACTTATGTAAAATGTATAGAATAAAATAAATGTTTTTAAAAACTGTTTAAAAAAATCTAATTTTGGTAACAGAGCTTAAAACTTAATTTAAAAATATAAAATAAAACAGCTCTAATATATATATATAATCAAAAAATAATTATTACAAATTAAAATAATGTTTTTTACTTCAATACATTTTCAAAAGTAATTTATTTCTGTGATGCAAAGTTGAATTTTCAGCATCATTACTCCAGTCTTCCGTGTCACATTATCCTAATTATTTTATTATTCTATTCACTTATATTATTTATAAATATATTATATAATTATGCATATATTTCACAATATTACTCTTTGTACTGAATTTTTGATTTAATAAATGTAGCCTTGGTGAGCATAAGATTTTGCATTAATGAACACTTCACAACAAGGTTCATTAATTAACATGAACTAAGAATGAACAGCTGGATTTTTATTATTAAATTCAACATTTACTAATAGGCTACATTATTAAAATCAAAGGGTTGTATTTGTTAACATTAGTTAATGCACGTGAACTAACATGAACAAACAATGAACAGCTAGATTTTTACCTAACATTAAACAAATATAAATAAATACTGTAACAAATGTATTGCTCATTGTTAGTTCATGTTAGTTAATACATTAGCTAATTTTAACAAATAAACCTTATTGTAAATTGTTACCATAAACTGTAATGTTTCCAATCTTTTGACAGGTACTGTAGCCTATAGGGACACTTTACAATAAGCTATTATATCCTGCTCTCTTATGCCACTTCGTTCAATCTCCAGATTTACAATATTAAGAAAGTTTTATAAATTAACGTTACGCTTATGTTACAATTATTGTAAAAAATGAAATAAGCTACTGTCATTGAAATACCACAGAGCTTTTACTCACCGTGTAAAGTCGTGAAATATCGAGTTAATCAGACGCTGCAACACGAACAATTACATTGCTAAAGTAAAGGTGATATCCGTCATTGCACGAGATTTAAACAGGCTGCAGTTGAATCAGTTAAATCGTTTCTCTACGAGGAAAAGTTCGACTTAAGAGAAACTACTTCAGTTTTTGCTCTTAAATGTGGGGCGTCAATCTGTGAACTTTAACCAGTATGAGTAGAATGTGGCTGAACAAGTCAGACCATTTAACTGTCACCACCGGAAAAAAAGACACTGACAGAAATTATGTTTTTTAGAACATGTTTTTTTACTTGGACATTGAGATATGCATTGTTCAACATTGTTCAAATAATCGTTTTATTGGTAGCCTATAGCCTATGTGTAGGCCACTTACAGTGTAAGAAAGTGTAACATAAGGTAGCTATAGCCTAACTACATGGCTTATAAACTTATTAGGTTAGGATTAGGGTTAGTATAATAGTTATTATAACCCAGTTTCTGAAATTGCTATAAGTAGCCTATGCGAAACAGTAATATAAAGTGCCACCATTTTATTTCTCATTTCATTAATAATGTCACAATTTATCTTAACAAATATTGTGAATGCAACATAGTTTAGACATATGGTTATGTTTACCAAAACTCAGTTAGTATTATAAACGAACATTTTAAATGATTTCTTACTAAAACGTTTTAGAGCTGGCAGGAAAAAAAACTGCTATTATTTTTCTTTTTTAATACTGATAATCTGATGTCAAAATTACCAACCTAGTAATTCTGGAAAAAATCACTTTACAGATGGCTAACGTATAGATATTATTCACTGGAATGACACCACTCAAAACAATTTAAACACATGGCCTTAATTCATCTCTCTGGAAGAAATAAATAAAAATCATTGAAACAAACCATTTAATTCTATCAATGAAATGATTACAATTGATTGAAGTTTAAAAAACAGGTTTTTCATGAATTTCTGCTGGAAATTTCCAAAGTCGTCATTCAACGTAAAAAAAGAGAGAAAAGGACCGTCTTCACTTTTTTTTTATTGTTTTCTGTCCTGTGTCAGGAAAACACCATGATGGCTGGCCCCCGAGTTTGAGGTATCAGAGATCTTCCTTTCACTGGTAGTCATGGATGTTGAGGAGACGTGTTGACCAGTTTTCGCTTTGGCCTCCAGTGTCACAGGACGACTCCAGTCTGGTTAAAATTAAATTTTTATTATTTTTCCGTTTTTCCAAGGAATTCAAATTGATAATGGTTGTGTTTGTCAATGGTGTAGATGGGACACTGATTCCTTTTTAAGTCAATTTTAATCTAGAACACTACTTCTTCCTTATTATATTTGGTTGTTTGATATAGTTTTGTATAACACAGAATAATTATACAATATTTTTATAATTTAGATTAGCCTATTTTCTATTCGGTATAGTATAGCTTGACTATGTTAAATATGCGTTTAACTATTGTTTATGTGAGCCAAACCTGAGTATTCAGGCTGTCTGAATCTTCCACAGCAAGATGTATCTTCCACTGCTTCCTTACGTTGTCTTTCATCAGACAATAAAACAGGAAGATAAAGAAACCTGCAATACAGCAAAAAAAACAAAACACTTGTCCTTTGTATTTGAAGAATACGATCCAAAAACAACATCTCATCTTTTGTTAAATTCACAGCATCTGTATATGTTCACAGTGTTAGACATACTTTGAATGCTTTAACTTTCTCTCCATAGGCATAAGCTGCCCTTGCTGTTACCTTGAAGACTGTTAAGGAAGGAGAACAGGTACAGCAGGGGTGTTTTGGCTGGGCCCCAGGCGATGAAGGCTAGCATCCAGGTAAGTCCCAGCAGGAAGGTGAGGCTGGCCACCACTCGCAGGTCATGCAGGAACCCTTTTCTGTTGCAGGCAGGCTTATTGACCCGCATCTTACGGATCTGTATCAGCACCACGGCAAACACGCAGATATTGCAGACCATGATCAGGGTCACAAACGACACCACCGTCACATAAAAGGCCACGTCATTCTTTACCCAGCAGCTGAAAAGGATGAAGAGAGATAGTATGACCATAAAGTCCTCTTTGCACCAAGAACGAAAACTGTACAAATAACAGATGATAACTATGTTAGTGTGCACCAACGGATGATAACGCTATTAATAAGAGCACCATTCAGTTATGTTTTGTGAATATAATCACAGGCTTTAGGAAGGCGGTCACACTGGCTTTCAATATTGTTATCGTTCGTTCATTAGCTGGACAAGCATCACAGTGAATGTGATTCCAACAGCATTGTTCCTCCAACACAGTCTCATGACAGTTCCTAACCATTTTGGGATTTAGCAAATTGGTGAATTTGTGCAATCTCATTCATTAGTTTTTGTATGATCAGAAATGTTTAGATTTTTTTGAAAGCCAGCTTCTGGTTGCTTTATGGTCATTGTTCTTGGCACCAATATAAATGATTGGTTGTTTGGCACCTACAATGCAGT
This sequence comes from Chrosomus eos, assembly GCA_036326025.1. Lineage (NCBI taxonomy): Eukaryota > Metazoa > Chordata > Actinopteri > Cypriniformes > Leuciscidae > Chrosomus > Chrosomus eos. Next base: position 21,541,004 of record CM070835.1, read on the forward strand.
GGAGTCTTCTTGGGGAAGTGCTTTAGAGAGGCCAGCGCCATATGAATTTACATCAATGGCAAGCACTAAACTTACAACCAGCAGAGGTAAACCTGTAAAAAAATGAACATTCAGAAACTGTGTTTTGTTCTTGTTATATTCAATTGCTACATACTCCACGATCTGTCTTACCCCATCCAAGAGCACAGAATTTGAGCATGTAAGATGGCACATATGAATTAAAGACCTTGACCAAGGCCAGATACATGTTGATTGCTCCCAGTCCCATCCAAATAAAGGTAGCCAGGAAGAAGTAATGTAGAATGGCAGCTACAGTAATGCACAAGGCATTGTTGTTAAAAGAGGCAAACCAGGAGTTCACCATGAACAACATGTTCAACCCTAGCAAGGCCACGGAGAGGTTAATAAGGATCTTTGAAGGGTAGTCTCGCCTCAGTTTCCTGTGGTGAGAAAACACACGTAAGACATAGGATCCTGAACACATAATGTAAAAAAGTCTATGAACTCACTCAAAGGCCAAATAGGTCAACAGCGTGACTCCAAGAAAGATGCAGGATATGCCACTGCCCAGGAATGAGATGACAGTCAGAATCCTTTCATCTTTCGGGTTAATTGGAGTTTTAGAGATATCCTGGAAGATAAAATGGTTACCATAATCAAAATCTTTGCCTGAATTATGCAAATGTTGTGCACATCTCCATCGTTTGTGAATGATAAATTAACACTGACCTTTAGTTTTTAAACTGTTTTCATAAAAGCTATACTGTTAACTATTACATTGCTACATACATTTACCGTTTTAATTCACTGACCATGTGCTGTTAAAGGCAAACTTATTTTCACACAACCAAAAATATAATGTAAAATTGACTTTAATTGACTGTTTATGTCTTGGGGACACAAAACTGAACTCACAAGAAGAACTCCAAAATGCGTGAGGTGATCACAGGAACAGGACGTATGAGTGGCATTAGACTTCACTGTCTCACACCCTGTATCGTTCCATCCACCTTTCTTATCTATGAGACATTCAAACAACCATTGAACTGTCATGGGGACATCGCCCAAAATCAAGAGCTCTCTTACTATAGATAGTCCTAAATGTATCACAAAGCTCACTGTTTTTGTTGAAGTCCCAGTAGACACACCTGACACTGTCCCAGGCCTATAGAGGGGAAAAAAAGACAGTGTGTTGAAATATTACTTTAATGATCAGACTATAAATCTGTGATAATGTCAGGGGTTATCATATTGGATTAATTACAGCTGCCTTAGAAGCTATATTTATCAAGATATTTGTTGACAAAAGATATCATGCATTTAGTGGTACTGGTAGCATATTATTTTAACTGTTTACTAAAGTGTGTTCAAACAGTTGCATAATTGGGCAATAATGATTTGTGGTTTGTTTTGGTGGTGGCTGGTTGATTATCCACACAGACCTCTTTAGTTTGGAGATGGCGGAGAGTGACCATCACTGGGATCTCAAGGTCGCTCACTGTGGCATTGGTTACACTGGCAGACACCACATAAGAGTTCAGCGTCATGTTGATTGCAGGGTCCTAGATAAAAAAAAAAAATTGCCATCAGAAGTACTGATTCTCACAAAACGGCTTTATATGAATAAATATAGAATACAAGTATGCTGTTATTTACATTAAATTGACTTCAAGTGGTTTATTCTTCATCTGAAAGTGAGGAAAATACATAATCTGACCACTAGTTCAAGGAGTTTATGTTACCTTAAAGAAATTTTCTTTGGCATAAAATTGGAACTGAACACGAGGCCTGGCTTCATTGTTTGGGAAAAAGCTTTCAATTGCCGGAGGTAAGGAAATGAAAGCTACAGTTCCTGAGTTTGGATGCTCTGTAAAGTTCTCATCATAAAATATCTACAAAAAGGATAGGAAGAAAATATTACTGCAAGAACAATAAGCCATTCAAGGTCACACTTTTTATAAATATTGATGGCTGAAAATACCTGCCTTCTTTCTACAGTTACATTGTTATGCCAGTACTGTAGGTGGCATCTGTCATGATTCCTGTCTTGTGTTACCCTGTCTTTAGGACTTTTAAGTTGCAGTGTTCTCTTTCTCATCCTTTCTGTGTTCATTCCTGTGTCATGTGGCTGTGTTTGTAGTTTTCCCTGTTAGTGTGTATTTAAACCCCTGTGTTGCCTGCGTTCTTTGTCAGGTCTTGTCCTAAATGGATGTATGTATGGTGATGCTCATTCTGTTATCTGTTCCCTGGACTCTGTGGTATTATGTTTATTTTGTTATTAAACTATTTTTGCATATAGGATCCAGCCCTCCCTTTGTTTTTTGAGTTCACCCTGCGTTAAGGCAATAAGTGACTGTCTTAATGAATGAGTCATTGAATTATTCACTCAGCCGATTAGTTGAAAATACTGGTTTGTTTAGTAATAGGGGATGTGCATGGTTGATTCTTTGATTTTGTGACTTTTTTTCTTTAAGCAAAAATGGACAAAGTAACTAATATATAGTGTAAAGTCTATTAAACATTAACTGCAGGTGCATTTAACTGTTGTGCATCGTGCTGTTGTTTGTCAGCTGATATTTAAAATAAAAGAGGCACTGTGGTGTGATATCCCCTAATTATTCATTTTAATTGTGCGTTTTATATTTAGTTCTTCCTAAACATTTCTAAAAATGAACTTTGTTCAGCAAGCTCTAAAGACTCCAAAAATTTAAGTAACTACACATCACATGCGCTTTGGGATGTTTTGTATCCATTGGGAACGAATGTGATAGAGACTGATTGCTTAAAGCTTCTAAAGGTTGATTAACCATAAATCAATCAACCCAAAAACTTCCATAATGCATTTGTTTATACATACTACAACAACATATTGACAGGAAGATTTAAAAGAGTTTAACTTTTTTTATTATTAACTCTAGTTGCAACAAAACAAGCTCTGTGAGTCAACTTTGGTAAAAAAAAAAGGAGGCGTCTTCTGCTATGCTTTGATCATGTAGTCAGCAGTCAACAGTTTGGTCACAATGACAGTTTTTTGAGAAAATGTATCTATTAATGGCTTATATATAGTTGTCTCTGCATATTAAATTGGGATACAAAAGTATTTTAACACATTCAAAACATGTATTTTTTTTAATCCAAATTTAATTCAGCTTTAATACAACAATGGTGGCTAAATACATTTACATCTCACTACTGTATATGTAAAAAGTCATTCAGTGGTCAGGCTTAATATCACACCTGACATGTAAATGGTGCTAAAATAACCACTTGAATCACACGATCCATTAACGCACACAAGGACACAGAAACCTTGTGATCACAATAGTGTGAAAACACATTTGCAAAGGTACTGTGATATTTTAATATCACACTTCTATTTTCACTATAAGAGACTAAAGTTTCCATAATGATCTTGGTCTCATGCAGTGTTAGATATACAATCTCACTCTCACCTCAGGGGTGCTATCATTCTGTAAGGAGGACACCTCAAATGTGAGGCCATGGAACGGAGAGGTGTCAGGATTGATCAGTTGCAGTGCTAATGAAGGTGCTGTCATGTTATGAGCATCTCCCGTGAAAACCGTCCTGTCTCCCATAAGGTCTGTAATAGAAAGAACTCTACCACACACAAAGACAGAAAGCCACAATGGAGTGAAAACAGCAGGAAAATAAGATCAATAATACAAGCATGCACAAAATGCCTGCTTAAATACTTACTTGTTAGTGACTTGGGTGGGATTAGTTGTGATATAACAGATATCTGAAAGAATGTTAGTAATGCTGCTGGACAGGTCTGTGGTCAAGGTTCCAACCTCAGTGACCTTAGACAGCTTTTCAAGCACAATGTCCATCTGAGCATCATTCAGACCGGTTTGTTCATTTAACAGATCCTCAATCATGTTCACAATGTCCGCTGAGTTGTCTGGGAACAGATGCCATTAAAGTAGTTGATTTAAGTGTGCTTTTGTCTTCTCTGACAAATAAACCCCCCCCAAAAAAACATATTGATAACTCACCAACTGTAACTGTGATATTTTCCAAATCATCCAAATCTACCGTCCTTATACACTTGCTCATGTCTGGGGGATCCCAAACTGCTCTGTCAGTTGTCCCGTTTAATTTACTGAATAAAATGGGAAGAGATGTCATTCTCATTCAGCCGTTTAAAAATGCATTCTCCTGACCTTTCCATGCAAATGAGGGAAATATTATGCACAGCAGGGTATGAAACAATTGAGTACAGCTTTTTTGTTGTACTCTATACTCTTATAAATACATAAATTGTATGTAATGGGGGTTATTGCTATCCGGGTCAGTTTAAGAGTTAATATTTGCATTGTCAGGAGTGAAGCTAATTATTTAATTAAAGGATATTGCTTTCCACAAGAAAAAGATAAGATATATTAATCAGTAAAGCCGCACAGAATTGTGTGTATAGGCTGTGTGCTCAATGAATGACGCAAATATAAACGCATGGCAAATTAGTGTTATCTGAATGTTTTTTCAGAACTGTCTCTATGGAAACAAAGCATTTCACTTTAAAGTATACGCAATGGGGATTTGATAATGGAAATGATAACTTCCATAAAACAAACTGGAGATCTAATTTTTTAAATACATCAAAAGTTCAAATGATCGATGCTGATATATTAAGACAAGAAAACATGCATTTCTGAAATAACTAAATCAGCCTGTGTTGTTCAGTATCAAATGCTGCAGAATGTGTAGTATTTACCAAAACCTTGTAGCACTTTCATTCCCTCGCTCACACCCCATGTCATATTGGCTTTGAGCAGTCATGCTGGGCCACATGTATATACCATACACCGTGAGCATGATCTCGTCTGGACAGAGACCGGGATCTGGAACAATAAACAGCTTGCACTGAGAAACAGCACATGTATTTTAGACCTTTACAATAGTGATTTGTATTATTTTTTGTCTTGTAATATTCAACATTTGTCTCCTTAATTGTATGCTTGGTCACCAGTAAAAGGCCAAAATCAGACCTATATGATTGACTTTGACTTCTCCAGTTGGGACACTGATATTGATGGTAGCATTGGTGTATCCTTTTGTTAAGAGTTCAAAAATCAGCCTCTCTGTCGCTGTGACATTCACAGGTGTCAATGTCTGAACCTGAAAAGTAGTGATGTACCTGACAAAGATTTCATTTGATTAATTATACAGCAAGCATCTATTTAATCTGCATTTGAATGTGTTTAGTGTTGGGACACTTACTTAGGTGCTCCTTTTAGCACAAGATTCAAAACGTTCATTTTGCATTTTCCCAGTGTTTCCTGAAGCTGAAGAGAAGTACATCAAATACAAAAGTCTGCTCTAAATGGACTTTTTATAATATGCGTCTTTACTTACCCATTGCTGTATAGTGTGTTTAGGGTTTGTGATACTGCCACTCATTGTTAGGTTGAGATAGACTCTATAAAAAATGTCTCCGTATTCTGGTGAAACATTAGTAAGTACAATTCAGTAATTACATAGAACAACATATACTGCAAAACAGTTCGATCACATAATAGTTTAATGATATATATAATGATATATATCCTTTAAAATAAACATAAAATAATGATAATTAATTAAATATATTTGCACAATTTTGTCAATGTTGTTGTGCAGCACAAAGACTGAAAAATATAAGACACAGGCAAATTTGCTCAGAAACCATCTCATCCAGAAAGCCAATAAAGTGACCACTATGTAAAACATATTTTGAGAGTGATATCCACAATGTACAAACCATACAAACAATATGCTCTGTTATTGTTTAACTCACCTCTGTACGAAGTTAATCTTGAAGTGGTTGAGCAGATATTGTCCATGGCCAGTGTTTGTAATGATGTGCTAGTTACTGAAGAACAGAATATTTTACATGTGAGTTCTTAAAAGGGAATGTGATCCTTTTCCACCTTTTGATAAAGTTAAGGTGCATTGAGCTTCTGCATTGATAAAAGCATTTACTTTAGTTGAGTTATGAAGCTCTGGATGACACAAACCTGATGTTGTAATATTTGTACTGCCGGGACTCTTTGTGGTTTGAGACAAGACTGGTGCAGCAGTGGTCACAGGATTCAAAGTCACATTTGGTAAGACACCTGTAAAATTTGAAACAGAGCTTTGATCGACTGAATTTGATCGATCCCCTCCCCACCAATCACACATAACTACATACCTACTGAGAGGATGTTTATAGAATCTGGATTTGTTATCAGGAAGATGTTTTCGCTGTAGTTATAGGTGGTTATTAACAACGTCTGTATCTTAGACACTGTTTCACTCACATCAGCTCCCGGTATCACACTCACAAACACCACACAATCAAACCTAAGACCACAATAGAGTCATGAGACGATTTGACTCATACACAAAGCATACATTTCTGTGACACACATGTATTAAGATATTGCAGGTATATGAGGATTTTTTTTTTACCATTGTGTCTTGATTTGTGGCTTTACACTACCCTGCAAAAAAGCATAACGTAACAATTATAACACATTTGAGCAAAACACAATGTTATATCATTAGGATATAAATTATATATATATTTCACTTAATAATCAATTATAAAAATATTGTACCAGAATTTTCTCCTTATTTTGTCCAGTTAAACCAGCTCCTGTCTCCCTAAATTGGATCACAGATGAGAAAAATATAGCACCTTTCTTAGATATAAAGTCTATGTAACTGTGCAGTTAAATGATAACAAATAAATTTTCCACTTGAAATAAAAATGACATGGACACCCTAATATCATTATGCTTTAACAAATGAATGCAAGTACAAAATGTTTTAGTTAGTTAGTTAGTTAGTTAGTTAGTTAGTTCAGAGGTCTTTAAACCTTTCTCCTGCAGAGTTGAGCAGTAACCCAAACACATCTGAACCAGTTATATCAGGTTGGATATAAACTTTGCAGGTCAGTGGGTCTCTAGAGGCCTGTTGCACAAAGCTGGTTTCGATTTTTAGCCAGATAAGTTCGCGTTTATTTTGAGCAAACTGAGTTGAGTTTTCGGGATCAAGAAGGTGGATTGTTTTTGAGTGGGTTTTGTACATGGCTAACCTGTTCTGGAGCAGGTTTTATTCTAAGTTTGAGATCCCAAACCAAAACTGGACTAATCAGCTTAGAAAAGTCACATATCTGATGCAATAAAGCCACACCCCCTGTACCACTTGCTCCACATTAAAGCTGTCATGATTCCCGTCATGATTCCCTTCATGATTCCTGTCTTGTGTTCCCCTTGTCTTGTGTGGACTTTTATTATTTCCTGTTTTGTGCCATGTTTTGTAGTCCTTTGTAGTTTTTCCTGTTGATACGTTCATGATTGTTCCCAGGTGTATCTTGTTTCTAACTAAGTTAAACTTGTTTGTCCTTGTGTATTTATAGCCCTTGTGTTTCACTTATTACTTTGTCAGTTGTTGTACGTGTAATGGTTACCTCTGTGATCCCCCTGGTTTTGTTCCTTTGTTTTTTCAGTTCTGTTCTCTGCTTTATGTGTTACTTTATTAAATAACCCTGCGTTTTAGATCCTCGTCTTCGACTGCTTTCCTCAGCTCGTAACAAAAGCAGTTACAGTGAAATAATTTTACACATGAAAATGCCCATTATTGCTGATAATTTTATATATATATATATATATATATATATATATATATATATATATATATATATATATATATATATATATATATATAGGCCTATATATATATATTTTTTTTATTATTTATAAATACCTTCTCGAACTTTCGCTTTCTTTATTGCCTTGTAAATACATATTCATGATATCTTGTGCCGTCTCTAGTCAATCAAACTGATTCATCTGTTTATACATGCTCTGGCTTTTCGCTGCACATATCACACTTTCAGGTGCACCAGACAAACTTATGATCAAACCGTGAATTGACACAACGTTTATATCGAGCGTTCTGAGCCCGTTGAACCTGATCTAAACCAGGTTGGATTGGTGTGGTTTTGTCAACTTTAAACCAACACTGCAACTCTGAGTTTGTTAAACCAGCTTTATGCAACATGCCACAGGAGCAGGGTTGAAAACCTCTGATTTAATTTGTTTAAAAAATGAAACAATTACCTTAAATTTGACAGGAACACAGAATGCACTGATATTTTCTGAGGGAAAATGTGGTTAAGCTGAAAAAATAATAAAAATATATACAAGCACCTTATTATAAACACAGCAAAAAACTAAATGTAAAATGAAGTGAAATTGTCATGGTTAATGGATTCACTGACTCATTCTCTCAGTGTGTGTGGGTGTGCCTGTGTCTGTCGATTGCTAATGCTGCTGATGAGCTAATCAACGCCACCTGACTCTGAGGCTCATCAGCCCTGCTATGTAATGCCTGTACTATCCGTCATGTGTTGTTGTCATATCGTTTGGTGTTACCCTGCTGTGTTCGAGTCTCCCTGGTCTTGTGCTGTGTCTCCTGTGGATTTTTCTGTTCCTGTCTCTGTGGCTTGTTGGTCAGCTGGAGTCATCTCATGGAGACTCATCATTGAGTCTCTGCGCTACCAAAAGTGAATTTTCATCTGCACATGCTTCACCTGACTCTTACCTTCCCTCTTGTCGGCACTCTTCAAAATAAATTAGCCTATATTTCACACTCGCTACTGAATCCTCCTTTGTGTTCGTGACAGAAATATAAAGAGATCATTAAAGTAAAGGTTTAACCTCAAATTTACAAGGAGAAAGATGCCCAGGATATTTTAATTAATTGTATTAGAAATTCTTTCAGCTTATCAGTTTTAGTTTAAATAATTGTAATACATAAAAATAAATGTTCATACAAATATTTACACATAATTAGGTGTGTGTGTGTGTGTGTGTGTGTGTGTGTGTGTGTGTGTGTGTGTGTGTGTGTGTGTGTGTGTGTGTGTGTGTGTGTGTGTGTGTGTGTGTGTGTGTGTGTGTGTGTGTAAATCAATTCAGTATAAATGCTATATATGCAAGTGAAAATGTGAATTATTATATATGTTACAACATTATATATATGCAAATATAATCTTACCCAGTGTAGAACAATCTCCTGGATTTCATTCTCAGTGTTGCCATTATTGGTGTTTTGTGTAATAGATGTGTTCATTTGAATTTTATATTTTGACGATTCTGAAATGATTTAAAGATTCAGGACAGATAAGAGTGCAATTTCAATAATGCATAACATCATTTAACACAAGTTTTTCGTGCAGTTTCTCTTACCACACTTCAAGCTGTCGTCCTGTGTTGGTGGACACTTCGAATAATCCCAGTCCTGCGTTCTCCAAGTCATAATGTTCCCATCTACACACTTAAATGCATCCAGCTGCAGTGGACTCAACTGCACTCCCCACATTCGGAACAAGGATATATCTCCAAGGAAGTTTTTCCCGGTCTCAAAATCAATAACACCTCCAACAAAACTGTGTGACACCCCCAAAGTCAGGGTACCATTTGGGGCAAGGAACCTGGGTGACGTTTCATTCAAATGAATTTCGAATATGGCTTTATCACTAACGATCATTTGGAAAAGCCTAGTGTGACTCGACCATGTCAGACAAACTGAGTGCCACTTGTCTTTGGGAAGGTCATATGCAACTATCCATTCTTCCCCAAAAAGGTAGGCTTTTAAATTCCCCCCATCTCCAGCCAAGCCAAGCTCCACGTGCTGTTGCCCTGGACCTTTGTAGTCAAAAGCAGTCCATTCAGGAGAAATAATCTTTTTCATGAGGTTGACACAAACACTCAGTTCCTCTAAAGGTGGGATGATAACATTATTATTCAGCTGCCAAACACAGGGTCGGGTTGTGAAGGCCATCTTGTTCCCCCATAGGCTCGAGCCTAAAAGATACAATACGGATTAAGCATTTCAGTTATAAATTCTTATAAGATCTTGAGTAAAGTTTGTACATTAATAATCAACATTATTAAATATCCTCTTTAGCAATATAAAAACTTCACAAAAGTATTTTTTTTCAAGGAATAGAGGAGAAGAAAATATTTAGATAATGCAAGGAAGATTTTTTGATAATGTGAAATATCATACCTGAACATATGAGAGAGGAGCCCAAAATCCATATGTAAATAATCACAGGGAGGCATTTCTTAAATGTATGCATGATATCTGTATATCTATATGCATGATAAGAGAAAGAGAGAGAAAATACACATTTCTACAATGTCCTCACTTAAAAAAAACTTTCAAAATGTAAGAAACCTCTATATTTAAGAAACGTTAAAGAGTCAAACCATCCAAAGAGCAAAACTTATTAAGTTATCATCTTATATAACTTATATTAAAATACAAATTTTACATTTTACTTCTTTTAATCATGAGTTAGGTACTTACTGTGTTATGGCATGTCTCTAGAATGCAAAATACTTCAGTATTAATAACAAAACAAAGTAAATGGTAAAAGTACCAACAAATTCAACCTAGAAAACCATATGACTTAATGAGGGTATTTTGTACTCTAAATATATCCAGACCTCTCCTCAGGAGACAAAATCCACGCCCAATCTCTTGTTGATAAGTTATTTATTAATCATAAAGACAGTAATAAACATAAAAGGAGGATCCGTACATGGGTCAATAAGGAACAGTTTCCGGAACCAGTTAATCTTATGATGAGCCAGTATGGTTGCCTTTGTTTTATAAATCTGTCAATGTTACGCTTTCACATAACTGAGACCCATCATGCTTATTTTGATTGTAAAGTTTGCTTATTTTGAGACTCTGTTTACGGTTATCACTCATGAATGTGGGAGAGGACACACCTCATTTATAGTTAAAGATTAATAGTGCAAGTTGTGTGATGAAATACTGACTCTTGCTAAATGGGAAGAATGTTTCTGATATAGGGTCAGTGGTGGGCGTATAATGCATTTGTGTCGGCTAATTATGTAATAGCGTAATGATAGTAAAAACAGAACATGTGATTGAAGCTGTAAGGGTTAATCACTGAAATGTGCACAAAATATTTTTTAACAATCGATTTATGCTGTATTTGGAAATGAAATAATGATAATGTCATTAAAAAAAACACAGCGCATGACAGTGCATAAAAGGAACTGTTCATGTTTTCATTACACAAACAGTTCTGCATATATTTGTGTGTGCAAAATGTGTCTATCTTAACAGGAAGTTGTTTTCGATCTTAAGCAAACAGTTCAGTAATGTTCCTCCTTAGGTGTGCAGATCAGAATCAGTTCTTCCAGATAACTCTAACCAAACAAATTTAATTAGATTTTATAGTGGCTGTCTGCAACCCATTCTCTGAACTCAATTACATAATTCTCATTTGGACAGACATTTATTAATTTGTATACTGTATATATTTTGTGAATGTTTTATTAATCCTTTTATTAGTTCCAAATAAAATGTTCCTGACATTGGGATATACATTCACTCTAAAAAAAACTTGTTTGGTCAAATGTTGATGAAACCAACCATTGGTTAAACATTTTTTTATTATTATTTAATTTTTAAGCCCAATGGTTTGGTTTGTCTATATTTAATCCAAACATGGGTTGCAACAACCAAACCCAGCATTTGTTAGCATTTCTTATATATAACCACATGGAACATATTTTATAATTAATAGGCCTATAATTTAATAAATATAAATATTATGAAACTAAAAAATGGTGATTATAATTTCCATATTTTACCATTGTATTACTTACTAAACAGTTTATATAGTATTTTTAACGTTCCTACTGATACCATTGACACAAGCAGTGGCTGATTTTATTCTGTGCTAGAGCATCCAGGTCTTTATTATACCACATGAGGGCGTTTCGAAGCCTATTAATAATATATAATATCTAAAATAAAGAGGGTATAAGTCAAGTTTAAGGTTTGGTTCAATTGGATTTTTCCTTCCTTATTTTATGAAAAAATATTTTAATTCAATTCAATTCAATTCCAGACACTGCAGGGACAACGCTGTGAAACATTAAGAGGATTTTTTGAATATTGTTTCTGTACAAAATATATTTTGTACATATAAGTTGTATATGTTCTGTACATATGTTAATATATATATATATAGGACTGGACATGTAAAAAAAAAAATCTAAAAATAAATTAAGGACATTCTCTCATTATTTTCAAAGTGGAAATGCTGTTATTTTAAACAGTAATGGCAGGTAAAGTTGTTTATTCCATGTTTCAAGAATTAGTGAAGAGAAATACAAAGCTATTTTGCAAAATTACAGAATTAGAAAGATAAGAAATCAAAATCACTGACTGCTCTAATTTCTTTAGTTCAATTATTCAAATTGTGTGATGTTCCCAAATAGAGGGAGTGTTACTATTGTGTTTTCAATGAAAGCATTAATCATCTTGGTTTTACGTCTGTGTGAGAGATCATTTTAACAGAAGGGGAAAGGAAGGTTTCGGCCTCCACCTCACCATTTCCTCAGAATTTCCCATTCAGGGTATTACTGCAAGAAGCTTGAAAGAATTTACCACAAGACTGTGAAAAATGACACAGTGTTCCTGTGTATGAGGTTTCACACAGCTTTAGGCCTACACCTCTTTCTTCCACATTTGAAACCAATATTATGATCAGGACAGAAACAAAGTACATTTACTTGTACTTAAGTACACTTTTTGAGTATCTTTGAGTAGGCTATTATTTTTTCTGGAAACTTTTTTTTTTAACTTTACTACATTTGAAAGACAAATATCATACTTTTTACTTTACATTTATGTCAAGGTCGTTGAGTAGAAAGTAGTAACATCAGTCAGGGGATGGTTTTGGTTCCAGGAGTTGCATTTTGGTTGGAAAATAAAGTCGGGTTGACGTCAGAACCGATTGGAGAATTTTGTCATTGTTTTGGAGCACACTAGCTTATTACAGTAAGGCTAACATATTTATACTAAAGGCAAAACAATTTTTAAATATAGGGCACTATTTGAAACTATTGTGGAAGTTATTGAGTGCACTTATTCAATCTCACATTCAATCCCACTACTCATATGAGGGTATGGGTGATTTCAGACAAACAATATCTGATTAATGTGAATATTGTCAGAAAAAAAACGGTACCTTTAAGGGTACAAGTGGGCGTCACTGGGGTGGTACCCACCCTGAAGGGTACATTTTTGTACCTTTAATGAGAGGTACACAATTGTACCTTATTAAAAGGATCACCAGGATATGGGCGACCACCCGTCCCGCGTAGCGCGTGCGCGCACAGCGTTTGAAGCCCAATTCATGCGTCCCGCAAATTGAGACCGTGTCACGCATAATCAATGCTTGCTCAAAAAAAAAAGTCGGTCGCTCTATATCCTCGAGCCCCAAGCAGCCAAACGAACATTACTTACTGTTAACACACCCACGTGACCCACCCCTCAGTTAAACTGCTGACTAGGTTGTTGTCAACTTTTTCGTTGTTGTCATGACAGCGCACGCACGTGCATACCAGACACACTGGGAAGGAACTTTTAGATGCGCGCTTTTACAATTGAAGAGTTCAGATGCAAAAGCCTCTAAATGCCATCTGAAATTTTCTTCTAAAATGATCATTTTTATCAAGCTCGTATATTTAAGTTCAATAATTTCACTTAAATGGCAAGAAAAATTGCCATTTAAGTGAAATTATTGAACTTAAATATACGAGCTTGATAAAAATGATCATTTTAGAAGAAAATTTCAGATGGCATTTAGAGGCTTTTGCATCTGAACTCTTCAATTCGAAAAATGGAGAAAGAGACTGAGTCTGAGGCACCGCATCGCCATCATCAATTAAAAAAAGGTGTGGGTAAAAGAAAGACTGGGAAAATGAATATTTGTGGCTGAATGGTGTTGAGGGGGATACCGAGAGAGACTTTGAAAAAAAAAAACTGTTCCTGTGGTGTTGAGCAACTACAATTCCTGTTAATCCTATAGTTTTATATTATAATTTATTTAAAGTGAATAAATTGTAATGAAAAATAAATAAAATTAAATAGCTAAAGTAAATCGTAAGTGGAAGTGCATCTGTCAATTCATTGAATGTTCAAACTATTATAAATCTTTATTTAGAAAAAATACACATTTGTTGGCCTATTAATGAGCATATCAGCAATAACACATATTTAGGGGAATAGGGCATTATTAATATACCAAGTAAGGTGGTATGTGCTAGAAATGGGTAAACCACTATCAGTGAGTCTGCCCGTGGGGTGGGGGCACCGCCGCGCCAGGCAGTGTCCCACATTGTCCCTCAGAAACATACCCCTTGTCCCCCCTTGGGCTTATTAGCAGGTGGTCACCCTACCAGGATATGTCCTATAATGACAATACAGTTTTAATCATATGGTGCTCAAAAACTAAATATCTTAAAGAAACTGGCTTATATGCAGATTTTACAGATATTCAATATTATTTATTAACCTTCTTTTACAAAGAGAATTACTTGAAATGGATTACATCATCTCACAGCAGCAGGTGCAAGTCGAGACAATTAATTGTTCATCACACATAAAAATTCATCGGACATTATTCAACAAATATAATCAAAAGTATCAATTGTTTAAAACTGTAACATCTTCAAAAAAAGGTAACATGTAACAGGTAAAAAGGTAACAATAAATTGTTTATACTGTTGAATACTTACAAATAAAAATAAAAAAAGAACAGTTATATATATTAAAATACAGCTAATTAAACAGGCTATACTGCACATTGAGGTTTACAGCATTGGGCAGCTGTTCTTCAGCAAGAATACCTTGTGGTAATAAATAATTTTTCATCAACATTGTAGGCATCTTTAACACCATTTATAACAACATTAATCTCTACTTACTCGCTGAAGCTGTTTGTCTTCAACATTGACATGGCTGTACTTCTTAAATGCATGTAGAGACAAAAATTGCCTCATGTGCATGAATGAGACAATATGCTGGATTTCTTTGACAATTGTGAATGTTCTCCAAGAGCATTTAGGACAACAGAACAGGCAATGGATTTGTGCAGATGTTACTGTAAGAGGTTGATTACTCTGGTAACCAGGCTAGGAAGAGCCTTGTCACCATCCACAGAAAGTTTCAAAACATACCGCTGAAGAAACATCAGGTGTCAAATTAAAGATGAAATAGGCTCAAAATGCAGAAAAAGCCCCTCAATCTACATAGCTAGCCCAGCAGATCTCTATCCCATCTACTCAGGGCTGGGCGATATGGCTTAAAACCAAATCTGATTTTTGATTTTAATCGATTTTTTTTTTCTATTTAAAAACAAACTACAAATGACAAAGAAATTTCTCAAAACAAATGTACCCGGGGCATAAGTGTAACAGGAAACAAGCCTCAAAACATGATGATGGCAGGCCCTGCCTGTCAAGGTATACGAGTCAAGTCAAGTCACCTTTATTTATATAGCGCTTTTTACAATACAAATTGTTTCAAAGCAGCTTTACAGAGATAACAGGAAAGCAATGTTGTAATAGTATTGTTAAAGGGTTAGTTCACCCAAAAATGAAAATTCTGTCAGTATTTACTCACCCTCATGTTGTTCCAAATCTCTATGTGTTTATTTGTTCTGCTGAACACAAAGAAAGATATTTGGAAGAATGTTTTAATCACACAGATCTCATTCCCCATTGACTACCATAGTAGGAAAAATACATACTATGGTAGTCAATGGGGAATGAGATCTGTTTGATTAAAACATTCTTCCAAATATCTTTCTTTGTGTTCAGCAGAACAAATAAACACATAGAGATTTGGAACAACATGAGGGAGAGTGAATACTGACAGAATATTCATTTTTGGGTGAACTAACCCTTTAAATTAAAAATTAAATGTTAAATGTCCCCAACTAAGCAAGCCAAAAGCCAATGGTGACAAAGGCGAAGAGCAGCGAAAAAGGCAACAGTGGCAAGGAACCAAAACTCCATCAGGTGACAGAATGGAGAAAAAAACCTTGGGAGAACCCAGGCTCAGTCGGGGGGCCAGTCCTCCTTTGGCCAACGAACGAACAGTGTATGATTATGAGTTAGGCAGCATAATGTCAGTAGTCAGATGGGATCAGAAGTTCAGTGCTTCCTTCTCATCTTGTGTTTATGTTGTTGTATGAAAGTGCGTGTGTAGTGGGCGTGTCTGAGTGTCATTGCTTGATCCACTCCAGCTGATTATCATCATCTCATCACCAGCTGCAGTCTATCTCATCACTCTATATACTCACCATTTTCTCATTCCCTTTGTCAGATTGTTGTTTCATGTATCCTGTGTCGGCGTCTCCAGTCTTGTGCATCAGTGTTGCCGTGTTCGTGTTCTTCGTGGATGTCGTTTCGTTTGGTTGGATTACTCGTCACGTTTCACTGGGATTCACTTCATCACGGCACCAGTCATCTGGATCTGATCATCTAGTCCCTGCGCCACCTGTCTTCTTCCTCTCTACTGGACTGTTTGTTGTGCACCTTATAAAGAACTGAGAACTTGCTTTTGCTTCCTGTCTTTCGATATGACAGAACGATCTGACCCTTCAATGGAAGCAGCGAGTAACCAATCAACATCACTAGAGGAATTCGTTCACCATAGCATTCGCCGGATGGATTCTCAGGAGAGAAATTTGAACGAGACGGGTCGCGTGGTCCAGTCCCTGGTGGCGCTGGTGTCCGAGCTTACCCAGCAAATTCAACTCCTGCGAGCTTCCGGACCCTGGCGGTGGAGTGTCAATGGAACGAGGAGGCGCAGTGGGACATGTTCCTGCATGGGTTGGCTGAACGCGTCCAGAGAAAGATCTACGCCCTGGACCTCCCAACATCACTCAACGGACTCATTGAGCTGGCTCTTGGAGGAGCCGAGGGTCCACGGTTCAGCGGCAGGGACGCGGTCAGCCCCGTCTACGATCACGAACTCATGCAAGTAGGGCGAGCTCGGCTTTCCCAGGAGGAGAGGGAAAGGCGGAGATCCCAGGGCCTTTGCCTCTACTGTGGAGGGGCGTGTCACTACGCCTACAACTGCCCGGTAAAAGGCCAAGCCCGATAGTAAGTATGAGGCTACTATCGGGTGGGATCTCCGCCAAGAAGACCTCATCCACATCTACACTCCTCCCGGTAAGACTCAGATGGTCAGTCCACACTCACGACTGCAGAGCACTTGTGGACTCCAGGGCTGAAGGTAATTTTATGGACCATACATTCGCTCACAAACTTCAGATCCCTCTCAAACCCCTCACACACAGGATTGCTGTACACACTCTTAACGGTCAGGAACTCCCCACCATTTCACTTACCACTGAAGACATCACCCTCATCACATCAGGCAACCATTCCGAGACTATTTGTTTTTACATTCTGGATTCACCCCTGGCACCCATCGTTCTCGGACACCCCTGGCTCATCCGTCACAGCCCCCTTGTGGATTGGCTGCAGAAGTCTATTATGGAGTGGAGCAAGGAATGTCATAAGTCTTGTCTTGTGTCTGCATGTCCGTCTGTGCCTGTTTCTGTGTTTCAGGAGGAAGCTGTGGATTTGTCTAACGTGCCCGCGGAGTACCTCGACCTGAAGAAGGTGTTCAGTAAGTCTCGTGCTGCTTCTCTTCCTCCGCATCGTCCCTATGACTGTGCCATAGATTTACTGCCAGGTAAGTCTCTGCATAAAGGCAAGCTTTATTCGCTTTCTGTCCCAGAGAGGGAGGCTATGGAGAAATATATTTCTGATTCTCTAGCAACCAAGTTCATCCGCCCTTCCTCTTCTCCAGCGGGGGTGGGGGGATTTTTTGTGGGGAAGAAGGACGGTTCTCTGCGACCTTGTATTGATTACCGAGGGTTGAACAATATCACGGTGAAGAACACTTATCCTTTGTCGCTGATGTCTTCAGCATTCGAGAGGTTGCAGGGAGCGTCCATTTTCACGAAACTGGATTTACGTAATGGCTATCATTTGGTTTGCATTAGGGAGGGGGTGAGTGGAAGACTGCTTTTAACACCCCCAGGGGGCATTTTGAATATTTGGTCATGCCGTTCGGGCTGTCCAACTCCCCAGCGTTCTTCCAGGCCCTCGTCAATGACGTGCTGCGAGATATGATAGATCAGTTCATATATGTCTACCTGGATGACATATTGATTTTTTTCTTCTTCTCTCCAGGAACATGTGCAGCACTTCCGACGAGTGCTTCAGAGGTTGCTAGAGAATGGGCTTTTTGTCATGGCGGAGAAATGCGCTTTTCATGCACAGTCTGTTTCTGGTGGAGTCAGTTCGTGGTGGAGGTCGACGCGTCAGAGGTGGGGGTAGGCGCAGTGCTGTATCAATGCTCTTCTGCAGACGACAAGATGCATCCCTGCACGTTTTTGTCTCATCGTTTATCCCCAGCCGAAATCAATTACGACATTGGTAACAGGGAGTTGTTGGCAGTCAAGTTAGCGTTGGAGGAATGGCGTCACTGGTTAGAGGGGTCGGGGGTACCTTTTATCGTCTGGACTGATCACAAGAATCTAGAGCAGGGGTCCTCAACTCCAGTCCTCGCGACCCACTGCTCTACATATTGTGTATGTCTCCCTTATTTAACACACCTGATTCAGATCCTCAGCTCATTAGGATAGACTCTATCCTCTATCCGAACGAGCTGAGGATCTGAATCAGGTGTGTTAAATAAGGGAGACATACACAATATGCAGAGCAGTGGGTCGCGAGGACTGGAGTTGAGAACCCCTGATCTAGAGTACATCAGAACCGCCAAAAGATTGAACTCCAGGCAGGCTCGGTGGGCACTTTTTTTCGGTCGTTTTAACTTTTCTACCGCCCTCCCAGGGTAACACTGTCGTTTTGACCGTGGTGGACCGGTTCTCGAAGGCGGCTTATTTTATCCCCTTACCCAAATTACCCTCAGCTAAGGAGACAGCGTTGACAGTCGTAGACCACGTCTTTCGCTTACATGGCCTCCTGATGGACGTGGTCTCCGACAGGGGACCCCAGTTTGTGTCCAAATTTTGGCGAGAGTTTTGTAGATTACTGGGAGCG
Organism: Chrosomus eos; assembly: GCA_036326025.1. Lineage (NCBI taxonomy): Eukaryota > Metazoa > Chordata > Actinopteri > Cypriniformes > Leuciscidae > Chrosomus > Chrosomus eos. Next base: position 21,559,972 of record CM070835.1, read on the forward strand.
ATGGTTAGTCTGTCCTCAGGGTTTCATCCTCAGAGCAATGGCAAAACCGAGAGAGCCAACCAGGATCTGGAGAGGGTGTTGCGATGTTTGGTTATCAAGAATCCTTCCTCATGGAGCCAACAACTGTCCATGGTGGAGTACGCCCACAACGCGTTACCAGTGTCGGCCACAGGCCTATCTCCGTTTGAGTGTAGTTTAGGTTACCAGCCACCAATTTTTCCCAGTCTGGAATCCGAGGTCGCGGTCCCCTCTGCCCACGATTTCGTCCAGAGGTGTCACCGCACTTGGACTAGAGCCCGTGAGACTCTACTCCAGGTGGGGGCACGCCACCGGTCCAAGCCTCCCGTATACGTCGTTGGTCAAAAAGTGTGGCTTTCAACAAGAAAAATTCCTCTCCGCTCCATTTCTAATAAGGTTTCTCCCAAATTCATTGGCCCATTCACTGTCACCAAGATCATTAGTCCGGTGGCAGTCCGCCTCAATTTACCTCCAGCGTACAGAAGAGGTTCACCCCGTTTTTCATGTTTCCAAAATTAAACCCGTGTTTTATTCTCGCATTAATCCGCCAGGCCCTGTCCCCCCCCTCAATTTGGATTACTCGTCACGTTTCACTGGAATTCACTTCATCACGGCACCTGTCATCTGGATCTGACCATCTAGTCCCTGCGCCACCTGTGTTCTTCCTCTCTACTGGACTGTTTTTTGTGCACTTAATAAAGAACTGAGAACTTGCTTTTGCTTCCTGTCTTTCGATATGACACTGCCATTGTAAACAGCGAAAATGTAGCATCTGCATCCATTACTTTAGTTTCAACATTCTTCTTTTATGCATTTTTAGCCAGGAAGAGAAGCCTGTCTACTACCTCTGGCTTGAGGCATGCCCGGTTACATGTAACAATGCCCCCTCCCACCCACACTGAAAAGCCGCTATGAAGGGGCACTTGTAGCAGGGACAGACAAGTATTTTTTGGCCAGATTACTGAGCCTTGGGAAGTTTGGTTCGTGACGTTTCCACCACTGAAGTGGATCAGTGTCTGGGTCTACCTCAGGTGACAGTAGGTAGGTTGCCAGCTCTGTCTCTACTTTCACTGGCTCTGATTGGTGAGAAGATGGCTCTGGTACATTCTTCTTGAAGAAAACAGCTTAAGTCATTTTCTTATTGGGCGGAGGCTGTGCTTCTCCTTGGCATACCTGCACAGCTGGACCAGGCTGCTGTGGTGTACATTTTTCAGCAGACAGAGATATCAGCACAGTGACAGCTCTTTTCTTGACTTGTTCCACCTTGTCTGGATCAATGTCGGTTGTACGGAACCTGGGGTCCATCAGTGAGGACATGTCCAAGAGTTCATTCTTCACAGGGTCGCTGTATTTGTCATCAAGGTACCGCATGATGTTTCTTTTATTGTTTTAGTGAGTTTAGTGAGCTGTAGGAGATTGGTTTTGAACAAATGCAGGACCGGTTTGAAGGAGACACTGACATAAGCCTCCCCGGACAGGGCGTCTGTAAATTCTTGGAGTGGCTCAACAGCTTTATTTACTGGTTCTAAAACCTTAATATCTTGCCAAGTGGGCACAAGATGACTACTTTTCTTGTCGGACCCCAGGACACGGACTATGGCCTTCTCCTGATCAAGAAATCTCTCTATCTTTTTTGGCGTGAAACCCATCTGGTCGTGGACTCCGTTACCAGTTGATGAGTGGGTAGACCAAGCCCAGCCTGTATTTCAGTCGTCTTTTCTTCCAACTATATGAAAAGGCAGCAACCACCTTTTTACAAACCCCAATGGCACACCATTCTCTGTACAATAAAGAAAGAAAGACAAGAAAAATGTTTGTGTGTCACTATTGGTCAGTGTCAAAACAAGTCTTTTTCACATTTCCACATGTTATTAATGCACACTAAGGGCGTACACACGCGAGCACACACACACACACACACACACACACACACACACACACACACACACACACACACACACACACACACACACACACACACACCACTCACTCACTCACTCACTCACTCACTCACTCTATACCATTACGATAAATCATGCATATACATTTTGTGGAAATATGTATTGATTTCATTAAATTGCATTAATTGGGCTGTTGAATGCATTGCCTTGAAAATAAGGTGTGACAGATATCTTTGATCAGTGCTTTAGTTTATCTTTGGATATCATCAATGTTCCATTAAAATAATCAAAATCCATGACCATTTTTAATAAAAGCACAAAAGTAAATGTACAAGTAAATGTTTGTTGAATTGTGCTTCATATGTAAAACTGACTTCAAATAATCTCTCACCTTTTGCAAAAAAATATAAAGACAGTATATTCTTCAACTGTATCAGTTATTTCAGGTCACACAAGTTTATAAAACCAGTTTTGTTTTGCCCTGCGCTGGTTACTGAATTAGTTATAGCAGCTATTGTTATAAGACCCTGAGATTATGTTGTAAATCTATTGTCTCTCAAAGGGATGTATAGGCTGCTTCATTCTGACTCAGTTCTCCATCTAAGCACATGCCATTCCCTCACAGGCACATCCATAGGCATTACAATTATTTAATACGTGTAACTGATACAAACCTTAACCTATAAAAAAAATGAAGGAGACGCCAGCAAGCTATAGCTAAAATGAAAGCAAGCAGAGATGCTTGGAAATGGAATAAGGTGTTTTCTTAAAGGGAGGGGTTGACCACAGTTTGCTGATCCTGCCAGTTTCTCATTCAACATACTGTCAAAGCTTATACAGTAGTGAGAAAAATATACAAAGTACATCAAACCCTTTTTAATGTTTTTGTTGATTTGAAACACTTGAAAACAAATATTCATTAATTTCTCAAAATCTTTAATTAAATATACATTTTACCAGCACATTGCTCATCTCAAAAAATGTGGGACAGCTAATGTTTCAAAACCTGTGTAGGGCCTGAACAATTATACATCAATTCGGCACAAAAATATTAAATACAGTCCTTATTAAAGAACAGTTAGGTTTTTACAGTAGTCAACATTTTCATCAAAAACCTTTCATCAAAGGTACACTGAACAATACCAGTTCTTGTCTTAGGACAACTTTGATTAACTTTTTTAGGTGGCCCAATTTGCCTGATTTCACCCTAAATGCAAATGAATTACATTTTATAACAATATGGATGTTTAAGTCATTTCAACTTAAATTACATTTTTTTTTAAGAAAATTGCTTAATTTATTTTGCCGAGTTAACGCAATGTAAAAAGATGTTGTCATAAACTCATCATATAATTTTATTACACTAAACGACCTACCTAAAATATAACGACAGGCTATATATTTTCATGCAATATGTTTTAAATTATGTGAGAAGTGTGACAAATCAAATAATTGGCTTTTATATGGTCAAGTCAAAGCAACGTATTAATATACCTATTTGGAAAATGTTTAGTTTGCATCAAGATTTACTTTAAAACTTTTACTTAGGCTAATGCAACTTTGTCAGCCCTAAAAACATTTAAGATTATTTTTTTCTTTCACAAGTTTTCCACGGACTCGGTGGCTCCCTCTTGTGGTCACGGACGCTAGTTTGAAAACAACCGACTCCGAGTCCGACCAGTCATGCTGCGTCGTGCAGTGTGTGCTGTCTAACGCTAGATGTCGCTGTCGCCGTCTGGAGCGCTTGGCTGGCTGAGCAGAGCGTCCTCGCGCGCCTCTAATGTGTCAGCGCCAAAACAGCAGGAAAAAAAACTTCGGCAAAAATGGCGGAGGGTGCAACGTCTCTCAAAGGGTTGCGGGCTCAAATGGGTAATAATTTATTGATTTACAAGCTCTTTTGACAAGTTACCGTTGCTTAAATCAGTCGTATGACATATCTATAGTACAGTGGCTTTGTTTGGAGGTTGTTTGGACGACTGAGGACTTAAATCCATTACTTTCATTGAGGCGGTTTTTAGAGGGGAGAGTTAGCGGGCTCAGATGGACGGATAACGGCCAGCTAGCTAACTGCTAAACTTACTCCAGCACCCGGCAACAAGTTTGTGTTTATTCACCAGTATGTTCTTGTGGAGTTTAATGTTTAGATAGGATGAATTTACGAAGTCCTTAGGGTTTTCAATGTTGTGTTCGCCGGATCTTTTGGGAGGTTTGAGAAGTGATGTCTTGTTTGACAGGGATACATCATCACATCTTTGTATGGCACTCTCATCTGTACGAACCTACCTAACCTTTGTGACAGATGTTTATTATTCTGAAGTCAATGTCATTTTAGCATCACACAAAATAGTCTCAAAAAATTGCTTTTAAATGCTTATAAACCCTCTGCAGTCTCCTAAGTTGACTTCTATAAGCGCTTCCTATCTGACTAGCAAAAAGAGACACTGAAATTCATGTCGAAATAGTTCACGTATAAACTCCAGAATCAATTGGAGAACTGCATGTTTGATAACGGTGACTATTTTGTATTGAGTTGAGCTATATAAGTGAAACCATCAATGTGCAGTTTATTAGCATGTGGAATTGAACATGCAGGCAGCCACAGAGTTTACTGACCGTTGAATGTTTAGCAGTATCTGTCGCTTTAGCTTATTACGGTATGTTCAGTGTGTGAGTTTCTGTCTTGCAGATGCTGTTGCCATCTTGGTCAGTAATTGCTAAACAGGATGTCACGTATGACTCTCATTACACTTGAACGTGGACCCTTAACTAGATCGTTTACCATATGAAGGTTCAGGATGAATAAAAACTGTAATTTTCTCACTATCAAAAGCATTGATGTATTTAGCAGCAAACCCTCAAATTCTATTAGCTAGTTTGCATACTAGTGCCTCTTATGAAAACATGTATGGGTTGCTTGTTTTGCATGCTCTTCTGCCTTGCTAATGAGGAATGATTTGCACTTTTGATGTATTGTGTTTAGCCTATGCCACTAATAGACGAGAAGGTTTAGCTTTCACTGTAGCCTGTGGTTAAGCCTATGGAGTTGTAAAAGTTATTTGGCCTTGTTGTGTAAGGTACATAACATGCCTGAAAGGCTTCTGCTTTTGTATGTCATTTTAGCTTCTTTGACTGTTGTAGAGCTTGAATTCAATTCATTCAATTGTTAGAAGCAGGTCACGGTGTGGTTAGAAACCTCAAAGTGGGTTCACATCAAGATCTGCGTCCTGCCAGTGAAAACCCTGGTCTGACTGCAAGCTTAATGAAGGCGGAGTCTAGTGGTATAAAAATGCACATATTTATTTTTTTATTACTAATTTGTCTCTTTGCATTTTTAAGTTTTATTTCTATTATTGAAGAGTATGAAAAAGAACTTGACCAGTTAGAGCCATGTGATCTTGAGCTGTTTTCATATCATAATCCACCAGGCTGGTTATAAGTCAATATTAAACTGGTAGCACCTTTGTTTATCAAGCGTACTCCTCAATCTTGGCTGTCAGAATGAGGACTGTAATTTTCATTGTTAAATAGTCAGCGCCTCTGCTCTCTGAGTTGTTATTTTGAAGTCAGTATTTTTAGTGAAACCATAGAACACGTTTGTGAAGCAGCTTATATTCGTATTTTAGTCCTACAGGTGCTGTACATTGCGCTGCTGAGTTTTTTGTCTTTTCTAGTAGAGACATTTGTTTAAGTGCTGCAGCATTCAAATGTGGAACCCAGTCTCATTGGAACCCATCCTGCCTGTGGCAACATTTCAGCTAAATTATATTTACGTTGCTTTTGAAAATGTCCAGTGAGTCTCCATAAATGTCATTCAGTTTTAACCAAAATAGATTAATGTTAAGGGTGCTCCGATTGATCGTGCGCTGATCGATATATGCCGAGAATAGCCTTTAATAATTTGATCGATGGTCTCTAAAAAGGCTGATCAGTGACAGTAGCTCTTAAAGTGACCGCAGCCTAATAAACTACTGCTGTCTTTGTCCTCAACGTTAATCTAACAACAAAATCACTCACTGCTTTTGAATGGTTGAGCCCTGCTGGAGAAGCTCTGAATATTCACTGTGCTATTAAATTAAAACTAAAATATGATAGAGCAATAATATGAACAGTGAAAGTAACAGTAGTTCCTACAATACATTTTAACAGGCAAAATTAGGCCTGTTGGAAATGGCAATTTGCTAATTTGATTAATATTCTATTGTTTTTTCTACCTAATATTTAAAATAAAATAAAAATGCAATGAAAATACAGGTATCAGTACTCTGTATTTGCAAGTACTAAAAATAAAAGTATAAGTATCGGCCTCGTTCTGGAAAGAGTGGAATCGGTGCATCCTTTTTACTGCTTCACAAAATCCATACAGTACATATGGAGCTGGTTTGTGATGTAAACATCAAAATGGATTAGTTGACAAATCATGCACAATAGTAAAAGCATTTTGAGGTCAAGTAGACCTATTGTATGTATAAGTAAGATTTAGGAGTTTTGCAAAAATGTATGGAGAGGCACGTGTTTGCACATGTGGGTGCACTGCACATCACACTTGTTTAATAAAGATCCGTAGCTGATGATAACGTTATCATTATCCTCCCGGAAGCAAGCTTGACCTACTGCCCACACGTCGTCATCGCTCCTACCTCTTGAAATAGCCCAAGCTTACGTAGCCCAGGTGTCCCCACTAATCCTGGACAAGAACTACATTGTGGATGGGGTTGGGTCAACTAGTTAGTTTTTTTACTTGTTGATATTTTAAGCAGCAGTGCGCTTGTTTTAATTAGAGTGCTATTATTTAGCTGTGACAATTTGTTTTGAAAAACCCCTTGTTTCTTTTAAAGTTGTTCCATTGCAACAGCCATACATGTTCACATGGAGCTCTTAAGATCTGGGGTTTTCGACTGCACCTTGAGGTCCACTTTCCTGCAGAGTTTAGCTCTAACCTTTATTAAACTCACATGTATCTCTTTCATGCCCTTCCCTCACTATCTTCCCTCTGTCTCATTCACTCAATGTAAGTCATTGCTTACGTTGCATGAGTGTCTGTCCACTACTAGCAGAACCCTTGCAATGGGTTTAAATGGAATACCCTAATCACTTGTAGGTAAATGAAGTGCACGGCTGCACGCACTGCGAGTTGCTGTTGTGACGTCACAATTGTTTTGCACTGTGGTCTATGGACCTGCACGAAGTGTACAAATGAGTAGACTCAATCCCTCAGGGGTCGAGGGTCTGTCCAAATACCTACTTGACGAAGTTGAACACACTTCCAAATTGCGGTGAGGATTCCCCTGCTGGGAAGTGCTTAGGGAACTTCGAGAGTGTATGGACGACGTTTCTCAATATGCACATACTTAAAGTTATAGTTAACCCAAAAATATATACATTTTATGTCATCACTTATTCACCCACAAGTTGTTCCAAACCTGTATGAGTTTCTTTCTTCTGCTGAACACAAAATAAATATGTTTTGAAGAATGTTGGTAATCAAACAGTTGACTGTTTTTACATTAACTACTTCCATAGTAGGAAAAAATACTATGGAAGTCAAGGGCTACCATCAACTGTCTGGTCACTAACATTCTCTAAAATATCATCTTTTGTGTTTAACAGAAAAAGAAACTTGTTTGAAACAACATGAGAGTGAGTAAATGATAATCCAGTTTTAGTGCTGTCAATCGATTAAAAATAGATTAACTAATTAATAGCACATCAAAGCCATTCAATAGCTTAATGGTGAGGTACAAATGAACATTTAAGTCGTAAAAGTTTAAATGGAAACTCATCTCTCCTCAGTCATTCTCCGTCCATTCAGCATTCAAACAGCGCATCGCGTTCGGTTACGGAAGTAACACGAGGAAACTCACTCCAAGATTAATGTTCCCATTATTATACTTTATTTGAAGAAAAAGGTCAATGGTTTTTTTTATAAAAGTAATTTATCTCGTTGGAGTTTATTTCTGTTTGTAAATCTTTTTCCCGGGTGTCAGATCACACTTGAGTAGAGAGCACTATGAATTGTGCTTCACGCGCACAGTAACTGAAATGTACAACTGTTAAAAGAAAAGATTTAATAAACTGTTGCATAGATATGATAATCTAAGCATCAATATCTATTCTCTTACTCTTGTTTTCTGAACTTTTCAATGCGAAGCCCTGCATGTAATGAATGACTCAATGTTGCTTCAAGCACATCATTGCGCTCTATATCGAAGCCTTTCAGATTAGCCCTATAATATTTTTGCCCAATGAAAGATTAAGATTATTAATGGTCTTTCTTGTTCTGTCCTATCTATCAAATGTTGTTGCTGCATAAAAAAGTTGCGCTATACATTTAAAATAGTTTGTTTTTCGTCAATGGAACATTTTACCTTAATAACATTTCCTGCTAAATTATCCACTAACCTCATTTATAATAGCATTTTAATGAAACGAGAGAGCGAGTCTGCGGTGATAGAAGAGATTTGCGTTGTTATAATGCGTTGCTATTGACTACGGTTATATAATTTAATGTGTATGCTTAAAAAAAGTGCATAGAGCTGCTAACTTTATTTGTTGTTTGTTGATTTCCAAATATTAAACTTGTTGAAATGTTTTCAGTGTGCTTATCAGTTCTTTTTTAACATTTTCATCTCATTTTAACAAAACCGTGATAATATTGATAATCGTGATAATTTTGGTCACTATAATCGTGATATGAAATTTTCATACCGTTATATCCCTGTTAGCAGGCCTGGTACTTTACGCTTCCTTCCTCCCAGGTTTCGGCACCCATGTAACAAAGTTAAAGCTCAGGGATGGAGGCGGGAACCAGCGAATGTTCAATGAAACTTTAATATCAAAATAAACCAACACAAAATGAAAGTAAAGTGGCAGCCGCTCACACTAGGTAAAGTCTCAGTCCTGGTTTTCTCTCATCCTTCACTGTCATTACTACTCCTTTTATCCTTCTGGAGCTCCTCCGTGAGAGACTTGAGGCCGATGTGGCGCGCAGGTGATGCTCATTACCACACAAGACCGTACTCCACAAGAACGCTAGTCTGTTCTTTGCGCTCTTGGAATTGAGAAACCGCTTATGTCTGAGGGGTCGTTTACATGGCACCATTTTCAACAAAAAAACGGAACACTTTTTATGAGTTTTGGCCGTTCATTTGCACAACAACGGCATTTCGGGGGCCTGAAATACAAACTTTTGAAAACAGGATTCAAAATGCAATTTTTTTAAAACGATACCGTTATCGTCTCTGTGTAAACTGCAAAACTACGAATTTGTGAAAACTGTGACATCATGTGTATTATGTGTTCATTCTATAGGCACGTAGTTTTTCTTTACAAAGTGACATTGCCAACTACTGGCCTGGCATGCATAATATGTTTTTGATAGTTTTCGTGGATCCATATGGAAGTGGATCATTCTGATGACATTGTCATCAGTACGTGAAAAACGCAAAAAAGTGGAAGTAAACGCAGCCTGCTAGGCCTGAAGACCGTGATTAGCTTGTTCAGAGGTGTGTTTTGTTCAAATAGGTTTGGAGCTGGAAAGTGAACTTTGAGGGCCAGAGTTAAGAACCCCTTTTATATATTAAAGGCACTGCTTTTTTAAAAACATTCCACCATGACCTTGCATTTTGTTTAATTTGTTATGCTTCATTGTTCTGTTTTTCACCAGAATGCCAGAACGTGTTAAATATGTTGGGTCAGGTGAACCTGAAACCCATTACAAACGACTTACTTAAGATCAATTAGTTAACTACTAGTCTTTCAGGTAACTCACCAACTAGTTAATTTTGTTAATACCATGCTGGTATGTGTTTGCTTAAATATGTGTATGTAAAATCACAGCTGTGCCTTCTGTTCAGGCCTGAATAATTGAAAAGTGCAGGCACGTTCCTCCCCAGGCCTCTGCCCGAGAGCACTTCCTGTTGTCCCAATAACAGGCTGCTACTGCAGCGAAAAGAAAAAAGAGTGAGGAAAACATCGAGCGGTAACAGGACCCCACTGACCCACTGAGCGCTGACTCTCTCTGACTGCTGGATCTCCTTGGATGTGCATGGCAGGACATAGAGAGCATAGTGTTGCTATTTGTATAACCGTTCTTTGTGTTCTGTCAGACTGAGTGAAGGAAGATTTGTTGAACAGCCCATCCAGTCATCTGACTGTTTAAATGGGGCAGCTGTTGTCAGAAGGGATGATGCAACCCATGTCTGTTTGTCAAAATATAATTTAAAGCTCAATGATCAGCAATCACAGTTGTTTAAATATTGAGAACAATGCCGATTGGCTTTTGATTGTGTCTGTGGCAGCGATATAAGGCAATAGTGCAGGATCTGATGTCACTGACAACTGTGGATAATTGAGTATCTTAATCACATCAATGCGTTGTGGTTCATTCTGGTACAAATGCTTGTTGTATTTGCATGCTTAAATAACAGATTTTACTTATGTATAGTAATTTGAGACGGTCTGCTCAAAAAATATCCTTTGGCCATGCTGTGTGTTTTCGGGATATGCAAACAAATTTAAACATGTAGCCTACTCAGCCACCAAAGCAACTGTTTGGTGTGCTCAATGATACCGGTCTAATTTCCTCTGTAAGGTAATAATAAAGTCTTAACAGCAGCTGTTAGCTATCCACATATGTATGTTTGTCTAATGTTTTTAAACTGTTTAGTGGCCCATAAAGAACAAGCAGACTAATTGGAGTTGCTCTAAGGAACAGTTTGAGGTCAGCTTGGGCTTGCCTTCATTGTCTTTACATCATGAATGTATGTGTAAGACCTAGATAATGTTCTCCATTGTGTTTGTCCATTGTTGGGCCGGTGTTCATTTGCATGCCGCGTGTCGCAAAGCCCACAGTGAGGCTCAGAGTATGACTCAGATGGCGTTTGCATATTCAATGAGTCTGACGGACTATGGCCTGAGTGCTCTACAGATACATCCCTCCTCCTCGTGGGTCGTCCTGAGCTTCAGATGAGACATTAAGACAGTGAAAATAGCAAAAAAATAACTACTTAATTGATTTCAGAGCAGCTTGCTTAAAATGTAAGCATGTACTAATAAAGCATTTAGTGCAGTGCAGGTGTAGTCATGGTACTTTACTTTCACTTCAGTGGGAATTACCCAGCCTCCTCTTTCTGCTGTTATTTTGGATGGCACTATATGCAGTATTAAAGCTCAATCTATTTCAATCTAGGGATGTGCAAAACTGCACTTTTTCATATTGGCTTGTTTGTTGGCTGTCTGAACAACTAGCCAATTGTGTCGTAATAGCAATAATTGAAAAAACAATAATTGAGATGATTTTTATTATAATATTGTTAACACGTTTGTCCAAAATATTAAAGCTAAAGTAAACAGTAAAAAAATAACTTGTCAATCTTGTCAATCCATCTACCAGAGTTCATGATATTTGTAAAATAACAGTCATCATTAAATATAACAAAATAAAAAATATTTTTTTTAAAATATAACATAATTTTGCATGTAATTTTTCGAAAGCAATATGAGTTGATCTCTACACGAGTCATTTTCTTTTATTGTCTGTGCAAATGAAGCTAATTGATTCTCACATTGTTGTGTTGTAGCAGTACGGCCCAGAGATGCAGGCTTTGTCCCATCTGATGATTGCACCGTCGTCTACTCTGTTCCCAACTTGGCGTGAGTGTCACTCAGCAACAGTTGCTATGCGATTCATGCAGAGGAGGATTCAAACAATCTGAGACAGGCACTTACATTTAGGGCAGTGGCAGTATATGAATTTATTTACGATATTATCGTCATTTTTATTATTATTATTCTTAATGTTATTTTGCTATATAAATAAGCTTGGTGGGCTATTATCATAACCCAGGGCTCGACAGAGTGAGTGTTTCACTCATATTTGTGTGACTAAAAAAAGATGTGTGCAAACTAGAGATCGACCGATATTGATTTTTTTTATAAACGATACCAATTACAATTATTTATTATTTGCATGTTTTTGTGCTAGATAACACCAATATATAGAACCAATATTTGTTTATAGTTTTTCTTTTTCTATTTTGACAATTATAACAACAGCACTGAACTGAACAAACGGTTTTATATTTAACACTTTTTAAATACTGTAATTTCTGTAAAATCACTCCCTACTTGCATACAAAACATAACTCACTTCTACATTAAGAAATAGTCAGAGAGAGTGCAAAAAAAACAACGAATATAGCATGTAAAAATAATTCTTACAAATTAAAAATCATAAAACATTCTAAACTGCCTGAATAAAAAAAAATTAATACTTTAGTGTAGCTTAAAGGGTTAGTTCACCCAAAAATGAAAATTATATCATAGTTTACTTACCCTCAAGTTGTTCCAAACCTCTATGTGTTTATTTGTTCTGCTGAACACAAAGGAAGATATCTGGAAGAAAACAGATTTCATTCCCCATTGACTACCATAGTATGTATTTTTTCCTACTATGGTAGTCAATGGGGAATGAAATCTGTTTTCTTCCAAATATCTTCCTTTCTGTTCAGCAGAACAAATAAACACATAGAGGTTTGGAACAACTTGAGGGTAAGTAAACTATGATATAATTTTCATTTTTGGGTGAACTAACCCTTTAATAATCCCAGTTGCATATTTTTATTTAGGCTATGACAACAGCATTAATATTAACAGCAGTCAAATAAATTTACTAAATCTTAATGTTTTCACATGGAGAACATAAATAAATGACAGGGGAGTTTATCAAATCCCCATAAATATAATTATTTGTTTAAAAGGTTTATTTTTTGTTTGAAAAGATAAAGAGTAAAGCGAATTCAACTCTCTGGAATATGTGTGAAATCACAGGGTACCTCACAATAATATGATACGCGACTCACGGTACTGATAATTTCACGATAAACCAATTATGCAATAATCAATATATGGCTAGACAATCCTATAATGATACATCATGATATCTGTCTAACTATTAGGCCTGTCACAATAATCAATATTTCGACTTATCGCACAATACTGACAACTACAGAGAATTTGAAAGAATAAGTCCAAATGCACTCGATTTCAAGGCCACAATTCACTGCTCCAGTGCAAATATAAATGTCACAGCTCAAAAAGGTGCACACGATAAAATAGCTCCTCATAGTCACCCAAATCCTTCTTGTCGGTTATTGCCTGGAAAAATTTATGTTTCGTGGTGCGGGTAAGCCCAGTTTGTTTTTGTGTCCTTTTTTGGAGCCTAAGGTGTCTGCAGAGACCACTTTTTTCACAGTGTGTTCAGGGGACAGGCAGCTAGTGGATAGTGAGGAGATGTTTGCTGTATGTGACAACAAATGTTTTGGCCTAAAAAACGCTTGACATCGCTTAGAGCACCTTAAGCAGAATTTAAAACTAAAGAGATGGCTTATTCTCAGTCAGTGAAATGTGCGCAATTGTGCCCTTTCTTCGGCTAACAGTCTATCAGCAGCATCTTGATTTGAACCATACAGACATCACATGCTCCTTCACTGCTAGCTTAACAAACACCCTCTTTTTCTCTCTCTCTGACACTCTCTGTGAAGGGAGAGAACTGTTACAAAGGCACACAGACTTGATCATTTTTCCATATCCTCCATATCCTCTCATCCCCTTATCTTATCATTTCCTTCCTCCTCTCCTGTCTGCTGCAAGACTGCTGAAGAGCATTTAAAAGGTGTTTTTGTGTTGAGCAGAGATGGTAGTATTTTCTGTTACTTTGACTCACTGTATACCCGACTGTACATTATGCCCAATATCATTAACACCTCAAGCCATCTGATGGAATTTAAAATCATTTTCACAGAATCAAAAATTCCTTTGGCAAGTCTATTTCAAATGAAACCACATTGCCATAGACTTTGGGCTGAGGGAGCCAGCTTCACACACTTGTAATGAGAAGTGCTAATCAACAAAAGATAATCTTTAAGGGCTCCCTGTGGTTTTTGTTAAATAAAAGCTTGATGGCTCATGATTTGATAATGAAGAAATTCAGACAGATATTAATATTATTATTGTAATTTTAGTTGTATTGAAAAAAAGTAATTATATTTTTCTAAAATATTCTATTTTATTATTTTACGATTAAGTATTACAATAGTAATATTTATCTACCTAGTAGATTTCAAATGCATTTTGTCTCATTGCATTTCCAGCTGCAGCTGCGCAGGCACAAGCAGAGGAACGACGCAGCCAGGCAGGGAACAGCCCAACACCAGCAGCTCCAGCCATTACAACGAAGAGCCAGACCAAGCCAGGTAACAAACTTGATCTCAGACACATGTCTGTCTCTGCAGGGATCCACAAGGGTTTGTTTTCTGCAGACCCAGAATATTACTTGTCCTGATGACACTTACTTAGTATATACTTTGTAAAATAAAGTATTTTTTATTCACTTGAATTTAAGCGTATAGCATATTATTTTTCTGTCTTTTTTGCATATAGAAGTTTTGTAGCAAAAAAGACATTTTCGGGGGGAAAAACACAATAGGTTTCCACTGAAACAATCTTTATTCTAGGTTTTTTTTTAGTTTTTCGCACTCTTGCTTTGTGACTTCAATGTGTTGTCACATGACTCTACACTTATTAAGGCCATTACACCACTTCAGCATGTCCTCACACACACCCATGTCTCTGTGTCAATACTATATCAGGTGTGGTGAGCTCATAGCTGAATCTGTAACCTGAGCCTCATGTAAGACCATGCCAGTGGATTATCTGCGCATCGGATACTAGTGAATCTGCAGAGAGCTTTTCATGGCCCAGGAAGTGTTCAGATTTCACTTGATACACTAGTTGTGTGACGTTGTGTTCTGTTATGTTTTTTCAGTCATTGATGGAGCAGCTCTGAGAATAGACGACAAACTTCGAGTGGCCAAAGAGAGGAGAGAAGAGAAGGAAAAGCAACATGGTGACAAAGCAAAATTTCACATTACAGGTTTTGGCAACTTTAGATGTGCATGTCATCTTTGGGCACACATAACACAATGACAACACAAAACACTGTGTTTACAAACAGAGAGGTGGTCATTTGCATAATTTATTCATGGTGAGATGGAAGCATCCAAAGAAAAACACAGTCTATACTACATTTATTTTGCATGATGTGATGCACAGTGATTAAAAATAAAAAAAGGCACTCCATGTCAACAAGATTGCCAAACCCTGTACATAGTTAGACATAATTAACTCTTACATTTTAACAAATTGCTTTAACACACCCTGTTTGGCCGTTCAGCGGCCGTGAGACTCAGCTCCTGGAGCGAGAGCGCAAGACCCGGCTGCAGGTGGAGCGTCAGATGGAGGAGAGACAAAAGAAGTTTGAAGAGCAGCGCAGGAAGGAGGAACAAAGGAGAACTGCCGTAGAGGAGAAAAGAAAACAGAAATTAGAGGAAGAAAAGGTAAACTGTCTTGTTTGTTGCCCATGTTTTGTGTTTTTTTGAAAGAATTGAATAATTGTATTCAGTAGGGGTGGGGGATATACCGGTAGACACGATAAACTGGTAGACATTTGTCAACCAGTAGAGACTTGGGACTGTCGTCTCTTGCAGTAAGCATTGCAGTTTAAAAACAAATGATTTTAAACCACAGAAGCTAAATAAGTAAAGAAAGAGAGCTCATTTTGCTATATGCGCTAACTGTCTGAGAGAGTGTTTCTGAGTGCTGTCTGAGAGACACTGCACATTAAACTGTTGCTCATAAAACGTGTGAGAATGTGATCTTTTGACCACATTATTGGGCTTGAACGGTCAAATACACACATCATTTATGTGTCAAAATGCCCATCTTTGTGAGTATTTTCATAAAAACAGTAATTTGTCATATGTAAATTAAATCATCAAACTTTATGGAATCCAGGAGGAAAAAAAATGGAAAACACACTTTAGAGGAAAATAAAATTGGATTTCAAGGGGCCCTAAATTAAAAGGTAGTTTACTCTGGTAAATAATGATTGATACCGACTGATATGGAAAAAAATATATTGTGATAATTTAACATTACTATTTTACTGTATTTTATCAATTGAATGCTGCCTTAGTCAGCATTAGAGACTTTTTTCAAAACCATGGAAAATTCAAACTTTTGAATGGAAAAACCTTTTCATGACCCTCCTAATATCAAAATGCCAAAGAGGGTTTTCCTAAAGGCTGTATAATCCTATACACAGAGTGTAATATTTTAAAGCCAAGTCTGAACCCAAACCAGCCTAATTATACAGGACACCCTTAAGATTGGCAATGTCAATGATTTTAATGCCCTGCTTGTTATTTGTGGGCGTGATGGCATCATTAACCCTCTGGGGTCGGCAACACGCCAGCGCGTTTTGCTCGATTTTTTTCACATAGCAGCAAAGTAGACTTAAAATACTCCATCATTTCTGGTCATACAGACTTAAGAAATATGAAAAAATAAACTGTGAAGATATTGTCCACTTACAATCGAAATAAAACATTGTGCATTTGTAAAATAAAGAAAATAAACAGGGTGTGCTTTCTGCCTCTCTGTCTCCGTGAACTTTTTTTCTGGAGCACGTCTAAACTTAAACAAAACTCAGTGAATACTATTCACCCAGGCATGAGCAATATATCTTTATAATCATTTAAGTGTGTACTTTTAAATTATATAATTCAAAACTAAAATAAATATTCTCGTTTATGTAATCTCATAAAAAGAGATGTCAGCCGTTCTCATTATTGTTCTCGCAGCTTGTGACACGCCCACGGAGAGCGCGTGCTATTCAAACGGAAATGACCTGAGGCAACACATGCAAAAATCACCACAAATTTAAATCGATAAAAACACCAAGTTTAATCAGATTAATGTACTATGTCGTCTTGCAAAGCTGTGAGGAATAATCCTGGCAAATTTACCTCAGAACAAATGCTGGTTTATTTTCATTTCGAGGAGCAACGGATCCAGCTAAGAATTGTGTATGTTTTTATTTTTGTGCTTTGTTCTAATCGCGATATAGAATAGTGTCTGTAAACGCAAAAGACTGTTTACATTTGAATCACATTTCTGTGTGTGAATGAATTAACGGCACAGATGGGCGCTGTTGTTTACTACAGCTTGCAAAAAGACTGTTTAAATATGAATTGTGTGTGTGTGTGTGTGTGTGTGTGTGTGTGTGTGTGTGTGTGTGTAGTGAGTGAATGAATGAACGCACAGATGCGCTCTGTTACAGATGAAATATGAAAGACAACATTTCGTCAGAGGTGGGTAGAGTATCCAAAAACTGAACTGAAGTAAAAGCACAAGTACTTTTAGAAATTATTTACTCAAAGTAAAAGTAATAATCTTAATAGTTACTTGAGTAAGAGTAAAAAGATGCTCTTGATGTTTTTAAATCTTCCTGTTAAGACTCCGAGTCGAGTGTGAATTGAAAGCGCTTCAGACGATTCCATGCGTGCAGGAATACTAAACGGATCATTCAAACTGATGAGCGAACCGATTTAGACAGATCTGCCACCTTGCTTGAAAGTCTTTGAACAGAATCGACTCAAAAGAGTGATTCATTTGTAAATTGAGCATCGCTCATGCCCATAAAAAAAGATACAGCGCGCTTGCAATAAACTACGCATTTAACAACATGTATTGCATTAAAATAAAGTAACGAGAGGAACGTCGCCCAACGTAACAAAGTAAAAGTACAGTTTTTTCTTTAGAAATATACTCGAGTTAAAGTAAAATTACCCATGTTTAAATCTCTTAAAAAACACTCAAGTAAATGTAACTAAGTAAATGTACTTCGTTACTACACACCTCTGCATTTCGTTGACTAGTTTTGGATAGATTATAAAGTTTTTACTCTAAAATAGACATCACATAAGCTTTTGTTAGTCAGTTTCTGCTCATATGTTAAAGGGGTCATATAATGCCATTTTCATACAAGTTAATTTGATTCTTTAGGGTCTAAATGAAAAGTTTGTAATATACTTTAATTTCAAGAAAACACTAATTTTACCTGTTCAAAAACAGCTCTGTTTTCAGCACGCCGTTTAAGTGCATATGCCTATGAGCTTTTCTCACTCCGCCCCTCTGTTCTGCGGGCGTTTTGACACAACGCACGTGGAGTGTTGCCTTGACAACAGTTGAGGGTATATTTTGGAGAAAGAATGGCAGCGGGATTCTCTCTGAGGACAAATCTGTGCAACCGTATCAGTTTGAACCGGAGTCGCACCCGGAACAAGATGACGGCCCCAAAGAAGTTCGACAATTAAGGTTCGAACAGGACGTTTCTGAATGGTTGGTTAATGTAATGTCACTTTGATCTATTTTTGTATGTACTGGCAGGTTAACGTTAGAGTAACTTAGTGAGATGTACGAACGCTATGTGTTTACTGATGTATACGTACTCAGTTTGTAATAACACAATAACCATAACGCGTTGTTCATTATAAACGTGGGAATTATATTGAGAACGTCGTACATAGAAAACATGCCGTAATGTACCCTGAGTGTAAATCTTAGCCGCATTCATCGTGAAGCATGCAAGCGATTTGCAAAGATTAATATAAAGGTTAATAAAATTTTACACTCACTTCCCAATTCCATTCATTATTCTAAGCTAAGCTGCCAGACTAAGACAATGCATGCACAAATGAGACGACAAAGCATTTGCCCACCTATCTAAATGTAGGGGAGACGGTGAATAACCTTTCCTTTAACTTTGAAATATGTATGATAAAATATATTGGTCTACTTTAAAAAAACACTACTTTATAAGATGTTTATGGAAAAAGACAATTTTCTTTTCAAGATGTTCCCAACTCTAACTTTGAACCAATTCTGTAGAATGGCCCATATAGCCTATTTGAACAGGATTTGTCTCCAGGTATGACTAAAAATGTGCTTTTGACTTTCATTTATATTTTGATTATTATTTATATATATATATATATATATATATATATATATATATATATATATATATATATATATAGTCCTTGCATTCTTTCTTGTGTGACACACCTGAATGAGAGGCTAATTATGCAGCTCATTATGCGGGTCATTGTCTTCTCAGGTGTGAACCACACATTATTCATGATCGGGTTGGACCATTCACGCCCCCCGCATATTGACTTTCCAAACAAAAAAATGTTTTACACAATTTAAATCTATTGTTTTATGTGAATGATTAGGCAGGATGATTTTCAGATCATTTTGAAGCAAAAACTCTAGGCGACAACATCATTAGTCAAAAGTATTGTGGACACATATTTACATATATTTGATGTGTTTTGTGGCCTTATTTCAGAAACTTTAATTTTTTGTTTTTTCAATAACAATGCATAAACATTATTCTCTCAAAAATACAAACATGTACATACATGTTGCTCACATGTATGGTAGCCCTGTTTGTGCTAAATAGCGTGTAATTACACCTTTGCCATTAATATGTTATAAGCAACTGAAAAAAAGCACAAATGTCAGGGCATGTCAAAACATCTCAAGGACCCCAAAAACACCTTAGACCCCAGAGGGTTAACACTCTTAAATGGATGAAATGAAACAGGTGATTTCGTTAGTCTTAAAGAGCCTGGAATCATGGACTTTGTTTTAGCATTGACACCCACACCTTTGCCATGGTCCACTGCTGCACAGCTCAGAGGACGTACATGGCTCCATTTGTCTAACAAAGTGTGTGTGTGTGTGTGTAGGAACACTATGAGGCTGTGATGAGACGTACCCTGGAGCGCAGCCAGCGAGTAGAACAGAGACAGAAGAGATGGTCCTGGGGTGGACTTTCAGACTCTGACAACAAAAATGGTACGAGTGCTTTTCCTAAATGCCAAAACATCAGAAGCACCTGATAATACATTTAACAGCCTTTGTTCACTGATTGTCCCACAGTCTGCCCAAGTGGGTTCTGACATAAATCTATGAAAAATCATCTTTTGACAATCTTTATTGATCTGAATTGATGTAAAAGGTTAAGTGTGAGATTTTAAAATTTTTAAAGTGCATCACTAGCTACATCAAATTTGAAAAATTAATGCCTTAAACGCACATATGTCATTGGTCAAATTACACACTTCACCTTTTACAAAAGTCATATTTGTTTGTTGATCTGTGATTTTACGCAACACTACTTGGGGATGGAAATCTCATGTTGTCAGCTGCGTTTTTCCACTTCTCTCACTCTCTCCATGGAGAGAGAGTCCGTTTCCAATAGCGACCTGTCTGTCCCTGCCCCTCCCACAGGACAGAGTGACAGTGGCTCCAGCTCCTCCCTGATTGCTATAGTAATCTCCCCTGCTTCTCCAGCCTCCAAGCCACCCAGGAATCAGACGTCACAAGGTGGTTTATACCGTTTGCCTGCCCATGGCGTGACTTGACACAAAAAACTTGCCCACTCATCCTCTTTGCTCATACGTGCACTAATCTGACTGGGGCTGTACTTGCTGTTTTTTCATTCACTCACTCAGTTTTTTTATAATAAAATATTTTCTTCACTTGCCAGGGATTGTAACAAAGAGTGTTCTCTCCAAAGCACCTACCTTGGTTCCGGGGATGCATGTCACTTCAAGTTTTATCTGATTTCCCCGCTTTTTTTTTGTAATGACTGTTTGAATGTTTACTAACATTGTGCTATGCCTGCCTTTTAAGGTTCTCTGCAGTTAGGAATTTTTTACAATACTTATAATTTATCCCATTATTAAAGGGTACCTATCATGGAATTTTGAAAATTACCTTTCATGTAGTGTGTAACATAGATCTAAGTGAACGAAAACATCCTGCAAAGTTTTAAATATGAAAGTTCACCGTATACAAAGTTATTATCTCTCAAAAGTAAGAGTCGACTCTGAGTCGTTGATATGAATCGATAGACGAACGATGCATTTTCTCTAACTTTCGTACGTCACTTGTACAAGTTATTTGAATAAGATACGCCCACTCATTGCATTAGGAGACACCAGGGAAAACATCATGTCGACGAGACGCTGCTGTGTTTTGAAGTGCGACGCAAAAGCAAACTTTTTTCATCTGCCCAGTGAGGAGCATTTGAAGACAGTGGCTACAGTTCATAACTATACCACAGAAGTATTATAGCCCGAACTTGTTCTGTGTTCGCGTCATTTTGAAGATGATTGCTTCACAAACCTAAATGCTATAAAGTATGGATTTGCATGTAGTATGGCTGATACTCAAGGAGGGAGGTTCAGTACCGAGTTTATTTGGATCAGCTTCCTTCTCCGAATCACAATCTGTAAGTAGGCTGTTGCTTTTATGTTTGTATCATGTTCTATAATTATTTTGTGTGTTGTGTACGCACAGGCACAGCGCAGCTTCTAGCAGCTAACTTAGGTCTTCAATGTCAATTGTATTGAAATATGTGAAGTGTTTGTCGTTGTTAATGGAGTTGTCACAGGGCTCTCGAGTGTCACGCATCACGCATTGAGCGTGACAGTCACTCATTTCGGTCTTTTGTCACGCTCTCCGGCCACACATTGTATTTCTCACGCTAAAAAACTATTTGTAATATATTTAATATGCCGCAGTGCCCAAAACTCACTCACTGTGGAAAAGCGCGTCTCCTCCAGTGTTGCCAGGTCCGTATGCCTGCACTGTTTCCGCGGGTTGTTTGTGTAGTGCACGTTGGTTGACGCGATTGTTTTATCCACTGGAACATGATTGTTATTGAGGAAACACCCGGGAACGCTATTTGAATATTTTTGGCCGTGATTGGGTTAGTTTTGATGAGCAATTGGGCTGGTTTTGTTGTGCAGACCTGGCAACCCTGGTCTCCTCTGGTGTTGTTCGTCTGGTGTTGTTAGCCAATCAGAAAATGCACTGTTGTATCTGGGTAAGATCTAGCGCAA
Source organism: Chrosomus eos (assembly GCA_036326025.1). NCBI lineage: Eukaryota > Metazoa > Chordata > Actinopteri > Cypriniformes > Leuciscidae > Chrosomus > Chrosomus eos. The sequence goes on from CM070835.1 coordinate 21,581,708, forward strand.
CAACCAATGACACCCCGTCGGCTGGGTGTCTAACATATCACCACAGATTAGCGTCACGCAAAGGCGGGGTTTGGAAAAATGACTCGCTAAACGATTCATATGGGAGTCGGTGAGCAAATCAGGTAAAAATAAATGCATATTATAAGACAACAAAAGTGTTTTTTGTCATTGCATGCTTGTAAAACTGTTGTTGGGGACTCCCAGAACAATATTAGGAACATTTTAAATGCCATAATATGTACCCTTTAATAATATATTCTAAAATGGTATGTATGTGCAATGACTACCACATGACTTCAGGTATTGCTATTCTTAGATTAGCATACTCTAATTTTGTCTGTCCAGGTGTTACCCCATCCTTAAAATGTAGATGAACCAGCTTGTATTAGAGTAATTAACAATAGCTTAGCACGTGCAAACCCCTGTAACTCTAATTCCACTCCCTGTCTGTCTCTGTCTGTGTGCGTAATTACCCTCCCCTGTAGATAAGCGCTCTTCTTCTACTACGAACCTGAAACAGACTGACTCAGTCATCAGCAAGCGTCTCTCCTCATCCTCTGCCACCCTCATTAATTCTCCTGATAAAAGTAAGTGTCCTCCTTGCCCTCTCCTGCCTTTTCCTTATCCTTTTGATACATGAGCATGAGTACATGCTCGTTAATGCTGGTCATGTGTACTAAGCAGATTTAATGACAAGTCATGTCTCACACAGGTGCCTCTCCCTGTGGTTCACTTGGTGATTTTCATTTTATAATGTTATTTAAATGCAAATACAGCATTGTGTTTGTTTGAATGGGCCATAAGTGTTTTTTGCCATCTCGGCAGCTTATGATTCTTGCAGACATGCTGTTTCTCCCCACAGTTTCCTTTTCCTCTAACAGGAGCAGCCAGCTATGACTCAGGCGGTTTCACAACAGACACTGTTTGTGTTGGAGTCACCTCTTCATTTCCTTCTGTGCAGGCACATTTTAGTGTGATGCCAAAAAAGCTTAAGGTTTTAGATCACTTTTGTGTTGATTTTAGATTTGTGTGTTTTATCTATGAAGTCTGTCTTCAGTCCCTCCTGAGTGAAACCCATGTTCTCGATTCTGGAGCTGAGCTCTCTTTTGTCTCTCAGGTGCGAAGCGGAGAAGTTCATCTTTGAACCGGTTGCCTAGCAATGGTCCTCAGGCCTGTAAAGAAGCTCATAAGCAGCCTCAGGTGGAAAAGACAGGTGCCAAACTACCAGTGCTGTTCCTCTTTTAAAGGATTAGACAGAAATTAAAATTTACTTTATTTACTCACCCTCATGTCTTGCTCAACCTTTATAATTTTCTTCTGTGAAATACAAAAGAAAGAATTTACCTGTTTTTTTACCCTATTCAATTATTTGAATGTGGGCTGGAGCTTTCAAGCTTTAAGAAAGGAACATTAGCACCATGAAAGTATCTGTAATTTCTTTTAATTTCTTCTTTTGTTTTCCAAAGAAGAAAGAAAGTCATATGGGTTTGAAGCGGTGAGTAATATATGATGATAATGTGATGGGTGAACTATCCATTTAACATATTTCTGCACACAGCCCTGAGAACATTGAACAATCTCAGTATCTTTTAATGAAATAAAAAGGGTGTTAGCCTTTATCTGCCGACTTTAGCTCAGTAGGTTGCACATTGTCATTCTGAAAATCTAGTTTCTATGCAATATGCATTTAAGCAGGCATAGACAATGAGCTTGCACAGACATTCGTAAGCATGTATATCTTAAACATTTACAGTCACTATTCTCTAAATCCACTGAAACCTGCCGTAAATAGAACCACAATTATAAAACAGATTCTAGCTGCATTGTCCTCATCAAATACGCACTTCCTCATTCACCGCAAATGGCACTTGAAAGCTGAGACAGAAGAGGCCCTGCTTCCTGATTGATTCTAACGCTGCCCTGTCCACTCTGTCTGTAGGCCCAATCCCGAAGAAGCGAAGCTCCTCCCTCTCTCGAGTGGGGGCTAAAACGCAGCCCGCCACCAAACCAGAGATATCCACAGCAGATGAATCAGGTGCTTAAGTCCCAACCGGGACATTTCACATGTGCCTGTTCGCCGTTTACTAATAAATGAACGCAAACCTTTTTCGCTTCTATGGTCCATCTTGCTCTTGTTTGATCTGCAGCCAGCAGAACATGACATTGGGTTAAAAAGGTTTTTGAGGGGGTGGGAGCATGGGGTTTAAAGGATTGGTTTGTGTTTATAAACGTGCTCCGTCACTCTCCCTACGTTCTTTGCTTGATTCGCCCTTCTTGTGCATCAAATCATCATGCATCCAGAAACATAACCATCCGCAAATGTTGATGCTCTTTTGTCCATAGATCGGTTTGTGCTTGCTGCTGCCTTGAGCTTAACCTTTCCTTGTTGCTTCGTTCTCTCAGGGAGTTCTCGCGAACTGACCTACTCACCAGGAATGAGCTCTTTGTGTATGTTAATACAATGTGTTTTTGTTCATGTGAACATTGTGTTGTTTTTCTTCCCATATGACATCAACCAATGAGTTTGGCCCCTGGTGCCATGTCTGTTTTCAGTGTGTGTGAGTGTGTCTGTTGCAGAGTGTTGACTGGTTTTACAGGAAGGCTTTTTCTTGTGCTGTATTTATTTGTAGATATCATGTTTGCAGGACATTTTTAAACTCCTGGTTATATAGTCACTCTTGATAACTAAATTACTTCCTGAATTGTGTTGTGATGGACCATTTTAGAGTTTGCCCATCAGTGCATACTTGTTTAGGTAGGCACCAGCTTTCTCTATTCTGAAAGCACTTCCTCATTTCTGAGTTCACTTAGCCACATCATCAAAAACTTCACAGCCTGAAGCTCTCTCCATAACTTAGTGTGAATCAATACAGTTCCACGGGGAAAAGAAAATTAATGGATCATCTAAAAGAGACATAAGCCCCCGGTTTCACAAACAAGGCTTAAGCTAGTCCCAGACCAAAACGCATGTTTTAACTGAAAGCAACTTGCACTTACATAACTTAAAATAAGTCAGGCCCATTGTTTTGTCTCAAGATGCACACCTGTAATGTTATTTTTTGGTCAAATGTCCTAATTGGAGTAAGGCCTAATTCTGGCTTAATCTAAGCCCTGTCTGTGAATCCTGTCCTATGTTTTTAGAATCAAAATGAGCTTTATTGCCAGGTATGTTTACACATACAAGGAAATTGTCTTGGTGACAGAAGCTTCTACTGCACATACAGAAAGACAGTGACAAGACAGCGATAATAAAAATATATAGAAATATACAACTACACAATATACAAATAGATAATAGACAATTGTTACAGTCTGTAACAAACACTGTACATACACATATTGTCTATTTTGTATATTAGTCCTTCATATTTCTGTTTTTCCCAACTGAATTTGTAACTCGGGTTACAAACATAGATTTCATGACAGTAAGAGCTTTTTGAGCCTTTTAGCATATTCTGTCACAACCTGTATCAAATTAGTTAAATATTTGTTTTCCCTACATTCTGTAAACTTGCGGTTGAGACCAGACTGAAATCAAATGCTGACCTTTTCTTAATACTAAATTTGATGTATACATAAAATTTAAAAAGCCTGACTGCAAGCATTTGACTCGTCTGATGGATCTCAAAAAGCTCTTCAAGTTACTCTTTAGTCCTGGCTTTATGTTTCTCTTTTTTGTTTTCACCTCCACTTCCACAGCCCTGGTCCTGCTCCCAATCACGTCTCCCATATCCCACTAATATTCTTTTTGTCTCTCCAGCATTGAGACTCTCACCTTGATTGCATCAGCCGTCCACTGTTTACGTTTGAACCACAATCACTTTTCTCTTGGTTTTTGTGTTAATTCCTGCATTTTAAATCACATTGGTGTCATCCCTCTCTCCTTCCTCCTTTGTTTATTCCTCAACCTCTTTTTTTCTTTTCCCTTTTGTCTGCTGTTTTCCGTGTCTGTTTGGGCACACCGTGTCTATAGCTCGCCGCACATTGGCCGCCCCCGTGGACAGCGGTGTCCTCAGTCGACTGCTCACACCCACCCAGGCCTCACTAGCTAGAAGCAAGAGTGCCGTGGCCCTGTCTGCCGAAGGAGGCGATACCCAAGGTAACACTAGAGAGAAAGGGAGACCCAGCTCGTACCAGAACCCTCCACTTGTGTGTAGATGTAAGACGCTCTGCAGGGGTGCTTGGTTGGCGTGTTATATTGGGCGTGCTGCAGTTTTTTAATGTGGCTTGAATCAGATAATCAAGTTTTACACACACATAAACAAATTTGGCAATGTTAAATTCACAGGCTTAGCAGTCTTTCCTAGAGATGCACAGAAATGTTTTTTTCATTGCACTTTTTTTTTTTACCAAAATGACATTTATTTGTTTTATGTCCGTCGAAAGGATAAATGTACTGGAACATTTAATGGAAACTGTTATGTTAACCAAAGCAGTGTGCACGATAATTGAATGTAGATACCATCTGATTATCGGAAATAAGATAGCATTTACAGTTGACGAGGCACGTGCACCTTCTTTGAGTGATTCACATAGGGAAATCCAGACTGATAAACATGACTGCATAATAATGCCAGCGTCAATGTAATGCCATAATGTATACAGATGTACAAAACACTCTATTATATATTAGTTCAAGCATTCGATGTCTGATGTCACTCGAATGTTTTAATTTCGGTGCGTCTCTAGTCTTTACCCTTGTCTCAATCTCTAAAAGACACACACATGCACACGTCGACATTTGCAAGGTGTTCCTGAGGGATCTTTTTTAAGCTGATTAGCCGAGCGGTTCTGTGTGTGAGAGGGAATGAGTGGAGTGAATCTGCGCTCTGCTGTTGCTACTTCAATCCCCAGCTGATCCGCACACGGTCCCTGCGGACCAGCAGCGTCACCCTACAGGTTCCCAGCAACCTTTAAAGGCTGAAGTTCATATGTGTAACTTGTTTGACAGGGTTTGATGTTGACAAGATGCTATCAGCATTGCTGAGTCTGATAGTATCTGAACTGCATTATTGGTTTCTTAATATAGACCAAGAGATGATTATGAATCAGCAGCTTATGGATCAATTAACTTATAGGCTTTCCATGATGCTAACAGTCAGAGTTAATTACAATGGGTGGAGATTATCCCAGAAATCTCACTGTCACAGAAGACCCAGGTCAGTCCTTACTGCTCACCTCACTTCACCTCGGCTTCACCAACAGATACTGGGCATCCCTTGATCAGTTACCATCTCTATAGAGCACTACAAGGCCCAACCACATTTTCATGTCATTGATTACAAAAGTATTTTTCCCATTCGTTTTCTTTATAGGGATTTTGTTTTTTATTCTAAGCCATTAACTAAATCAACCAGCTTAAAGATGAACACAACATTTAAAAACTTGGATTTGAAGGAAAAAAGTATTTGAAAACTGAAAAAGCAAAGGTACAAGCAACCATGTGCCAGAATGTAATTTATAACTAATGCTCTAGTGTATTTGGTGCAATTTACATTTATATAGTTAACAGTGACTTCCCTGGTTGTCTGTTTAGGATTCATGAGTAGTGTTGTTGTTCATTGAGAATTTAGCTAATAAACTTTTTTTTCTTCTTTTTTTTATATTATATATTATACATCAATCACTCTTTGCGCCTTCTGCAACATGCTATTGCTTGGCAACTCAAAGTCATCATAGTCTGTGTTGAGAGATATGTTATTGACAATTTCTCTATGGAGAAATGAATGGGATTTTTACTTTGGGAACCGACTGTGGGATGTGCTCCTAGGACTGTCACTAGGGAGGTGAATTTCTACAGTTGTATGTGAATGTTGTAGATGGTGAAAAGGTGTTTTAACATTAGATTTGGAATAGATGTTATGCTGTGTGATCTCCTATATGTGGCTATAAGGGGAGAATGAGTGAGTGAATGTTGTTCAATTTACGATATTCTTGAGCTGACTAAAACTGCAGCCTATAATGCTTGCTTGGTGTAGACGGAGGTGTGCTTTAGCGTATTGGTGACCAGTGTGTTGTCTGTCCAAGATGCTGTCTGTCCCTTGCCATGTTTCTCTCTCTCTCACACCCACCAATCCACCAGTCTTCCTGAGGCCATCATTGCTTATCAGTTCCCCATCAACCAGTATGACTGATCTAACATACACCAATGTTTTGTGCTTGTATCATCCCTCTCCCCTTCTCTCTTTCTCTTTATATCTCCCTCTTTCTGTCCCTACCTCTACCTTTGCTTTGCTCACCCACTCGGCTGCTTGTGACGTCCCTTCCCTGCTGTGCCTGGCTGTGCACCACTGACTGTGTCCTTTACCAGAGTCTCACCTGTGTCCTCGTTCAGCATCCGCCAGCCCCATGCAGCCCCCGGCCCGCGGAGGCCTACGCAGTCGCAGCAGCGACCGAAAGAAAGTGTCTACTTCTGTGTCTGCGGATGCCATCTCCAGTATGACACAGGTGAGCAGATGATTCAAACTTCTACTTTCTTTTTTTCATCTCAGATGGAAATATGTTTGTAGAGTTGGTCCAACCAAATAGTAAGAAATTATTACATTTTCATTTAAAAAAAAAAAGTTTTTGAAAGAAGTCTCTTATGCTCACCAAGGCTGCATTTATTTAATAAAAAAATTGTAAAAACAGTGATACTGTGAAATATTACAATTTAAAAGAAAAGAACCGTATATATTAAAATGTAATTTCGCGTTTTACTTTGTAAATATCTTGCTGACACGTTTGATCAATTTAACGCATCCTCATTGAATAAAATGATTCATTTATTTAAAAAAATAATAACCCCAAACTTTTAAACGTTTTTTTTTTTTTTTTTTACTTGAAGATGCAGTTTTTCCTCTTTGTCGCCATCTCTGTACGAAATCTTCAATTAGTGAATCCAATGTTTGAGTAGTGTGTGTGGCTGTCAGTCACTGCGCCGGTGTGAATACTGTGACTCTCATTCAGAATCACAGATTATTATTTTTGGAAGTATGACCAACATAATAATTTTCACTGGAAAATGTCGTCTGTAAAAGTAAGTAACATCCAGTTTTGTTCTGGTTCTGGGGCCGTATTCACAAAGAATTTTATCTTACCACTAGGAGTACTCCTAAATCACACTAAAATATTTTAGCTAGGAGTTTTCTCTTAAAAGTTATTCACAACGCCTTTCAGACCTACTCTTAGTAAGGAAAAATGACAACTCCTAAACTAAGAGTGAGTCTTCGTTGCTATGGATGACGTCAATTCTCATGCACGAGCTTCCTCGCAATGATCACAGTGATTGGTTGTTAGATGACAGGGCGATCATGCGGATCATAACACAGACGCAACAAATCATGGAATTACGGCATCTAAATATGTCTGTGTCCTACACAAAATAATAATAGTAATGTCATCGAAATACATAGCATGTTTTTGCAGGCCCCAGTGAAGTGTAATTCTAAAAAGGCAGAGAGAGAGAAAAAAAAAGTCATGAATTAAATTAAATTAAATCAAGGTAGCCTAATACCCTAATGAAAACCGCCACTTGCCTAATAATGAAAAACGACACTTGCATTAACACTTTGCATTAACACATTAATTGACATTCTATTAGCCTAAATAGACTACTTAAAGCAAGGAAATGTTGCTCCTATTGAAGTAATGTAATAGTTGAATGACGTGGATTATGAACTCACCAAAACGGAAAAGAAAGCCCATAACGCAGGATCAGTTATGTTCACACCGAACGCGAATAGAGCGTCAAATACGCGTCTATCGCGTCTAGTTAGACGCTTGAACATTCGCTCGAGTTCAAATTTTTTAACCTGCACGGAAGACATTCGCGGCAAATGCGTCGCCCAATTCGCGTCATTCGCAACGCCCGGCGCGAATGATGCGTCTATTGGCGTCTTTGCATTGACTTTGTATGTAATCTACTCGCGCAAATAATTGAACTCGCGTTCGGTGTGAACACACCATTACTGCTGCTGGCTCAGTTGGTGCTGAAAAAAATTAATAAATTGGAAATTCGGCACTGGGATATCAAGCAAAACACATGGGAGAGAATTTGTTTGCAGATCAATGCATTCGCAGCATTCGCAGCAACTGCGAGAGGCGGTGGTGTGCGCTACAATCCTTTGTGAATAGGTCTTAGTGAGTTAGGAGTCCTCTCGACTTCTTTTAAGCTGTCCCAGTAGGGTGACCAGATGAGATTGGCTGAAATTCGGGACGGGGGGGTGGGGAGGGGGGGGGGGGTGTTTATGGGGGGAGTGAGATTTGTTGACGGGGGGGGGGGGTTGTAGGCTGCTGTATCATGTACCGTTTGAACTGACGCGCTACAGCGACCTGTCACATTTCAAAGAGCTAAAACGTTATTGTGTGAATCTCGTAAAAATATTTACAGAATCGGACAGCTGTGGATTTGTTCCATATCCAAAGTAACCTGTCTGTCTTGTCTGTCGGTGTAAGTGTCGTCTTTGTCCGCGATTTTTCACTGCGTGAGGAAATGGATGTGTGGCGTGAGAGTGTGTGAAAAGGGTCAATTGCGTGAGTCTCACGGTCAATGCGTGAGAGTTGGCAGCCCTGCTACAAAGCCTATAATAAAAGATATAATGAATTTCAAACCTTTTTTTTTTTTTCAAAGTTCAACAGTCTGTCATTAGTCTTTAGTCTGCTACTAAAAAACAGCGTGTTGTTGTTCCGGTACACGGTACACCAGTCATGTCAACGTAACAAATGAATGACATTTTGCTTATCAATGTATCTAAATTCGCGCCTACATCTTTCTAGAACTTCAAAAAAGAAACAGAAAATGAGCCGCCGGCAGGCGCCGACTCAACCTCCACGGACAGTTTTTAATATTTTATCAGACAATAACTAGGCTACTCAAGATTTTGCTTTAGTATAATTTTCGGGACAATTAGGGTCGGATTCGGGATTCGGGACAACAGCTCAGATTTCGGGACTGTCCCGAATTTTTCGGGACGTCTGGTCACCCTATGTCCCAGACTTAGGTGCTACTTTTAGGGCTAAAATGCTTAGTGAATTACTCTTAGTGAAAAAAATTAGGAGTCCTAAAGTTAGGAGTGACACGCCCATTATTTTTAAGAGTTGCTCCTAAATTCGCCAGTTAGGAGCTACTTTTAGCCTTAAAATTCTTTGTGAATACGGCCCCTGACCAACTAAGGGGAAAAAATCATTGCAGTAAATCGCCCTGATTAATTCTAACAATCGCTTGTTAATGTTCAACATCAGCATTATGTGACTATATTTAAAGGAGCATTTCACCCATTTCAACATGAATCTTTATTGAAAGTGGATCATATATGTAGTCGAAATGTAAAATAATTTTTGAATTTGTTGCCCTCTTGACCGAGAAAAGACAGAAAATAACCGAAGGGTGCATTTGTATGAAAGACTACAACACCCACAATGCACCACATTGCACAGCTCCGCAAGCCACACCCACTAATCCGGAACTGCGCGCACATCAAAGAAATCATTCTTTCGTCAACAAGGCTAACGTTAGCTGCCACCAGAGTTTGAAATTCATTTCACGCAAAATTTCTAGTAAGTGATAATGAAAGTAAAGAGACGCACCGACCGGTCTCGTATCTCTCACAGAGGAGCGGAAGCATAAACGGCAGATCGAGAGAGGAACAGGCCTGATTTTATGTTGTGTGTGGACTTCAGTCTTCAATGAGGGGCTGTTGGCTTATACTTTCGTTGTGTATTTGTTCATTTTACTATTAAAATGTTTAAATGTTCGCCGATTCCAGCCTCCTTCTTCCCACAACAACAAACCCCGTTAACGTTAAGTTACATTGGCAAATTCATTAGTGAATTACTCCTCGTTTGTATTTCTTTCTGAATATGGTGTATTACTGCATGATACCTGGATGTTCAGTCAGGCGAAACTATGGTGGTTCACATCACAACACAAACGTCCCTTCGTTGAAATTCTCTGCAGCAGACGGACTCTATCTGTGTCCGTAGCGCACAGCGAGAGCACAGGCACAGCAGTCCGCCTCAGCTCGAGCCAGTCCGGGCTCCTCGACCGCGACAGGCAGCCGCCTCCTGTTCCTCCATCAGCCTCAGCTGCTCTTCACTATATTGCGGCTCGTAAAGATAGCCACGGACATCGGATTCGAGCAGCAGACTTTCAAAATCCTCTTCTTCCATATCATGTATAGTTTCTTCAGTCATTGTCATACTTCCTATCTCCACAGCGCTTGTTAGCTTAGCTTCCAAAAACAAGATGGCGGATATTGATTTCGGTTTCTGCAAGTGAAGTCCCACCCACTGATCTGTAATAGGCCTGTAGGGTGAGTGGGTCCCACACCCTTGAATAATAATGAGATAATGTTTGTAGTCTATACACTTTTCAATGAAATTTATCTTCCGTCCTATCGTGACGCAAAATGACGATATTTACGTCACGATAGGACGGAAGTAAAACACTTAAATCCTTTTTTCTCCCATCTCATAAAAAAAACAAGCAAAATTCCACCATCATTATAATATATGACTGGGTTTCTAACAATACAAACCTTAATGCAAATGGGTGAAGTGACCCTTTAATGCCCTTCTGATATTTATCCTTGTTTGCACATGACCGAAGTCTTTGCATTTTACAACGGATCCGCCATCAAATTGATAAGTTTAATTATATCAATTGCTGTGAGAAAAGGCTATAATAAATCTCCACCTCTAGCATCCTGACACGCAATATAGCCTATAGAGCTCCGGACGTCACGTGACCTACTCTGTTTATACCGCCATATTGGCAGGCAGGAGGCGGTCCGGGACGCGAATGAATGAATGACGGCAGCATGAGTTTCAAGGCAACATAGTTCACAGCGCACTTTAATTCAAAAGACATAGACTTGTACATAACAAAACTTAATAGATTAAACACAACAGATCCCTATAATGTCCCCGGGGTGCTTTCCATGTGTATTGATAAAGGAACTGATAGCTTTCCTGACCTGCAGTATCCTGATATCTAATACAACTAAGTTACCTCATCAACTTTCCCTCGTCTTACTCCGGAGACTCTTTAAAAGCTCTTATATTTTAGAATCAGGGATAGATAACGGTAATTCTGTGATGTGTTTAACTTAACTGTTTAATGAGTTAAATTAACGTTACGCAGCATCCATATTCCCCTTCTTGGGGCTCAAGTTATTTGAGCTGCCAAATAATAGCTTTGTAATGCATTTTTAATTTTTTATCTCCTAAATTTTAGTACAACACGTTGTTCCTTAAATAATCTCTGACTGTTTAAGTGAGCAGCAGTTACGCGCAAATCTTTATTTATTTTTTTATTTTTTTACTTGGACTTTGAATGCTCGCAGCTTCGGATGGTCAGGAATTTACAAGTAGGCTATAGCGATTACTCTTGTATGCAAGGTAAAAGTCAGATAAATTATCAGACAATCAAGCAGGAAACGTTTTGCTGAACTTTCTGTCAGCATGAACTAATGTATGACTGAACTAATGTTTGCTCATCATATGAGACGCGCGTTTTTGACGTTATGCTTCTTATGCAATGTATGCAATGTATACAATGAGTAGATACGAAATAATTTGCTGCAATTTCACTTTAATATAACATTTGTGGGGTGACAAATTGAGCTTCTTGCAACAGCGGCTCACTGCAACTTCTTTAATATTACCAGCGTGATAATCTGCATTTTTCTTGACCAACAGCTTCCATCATGCTTAAAGTTCAGTATCAAGATGTAAAGAAATTCTTTTTATTGCAGTGAGCCATTTCAGTCGTCTATCAGGACCCTTAGGAATACGATAAAATGATTTCCCCTTTGCTTTCATCCGCCTGTTCTGGCATCCAGGTGCACAGCAGCTGTCCACCATGCTGAAATTTGGTTTTTAATTTTAAATAGACATTAAATCATTCGACCGCTATCGATATCACTACTACAACCGCTCTGGCGCTCTGCTGATTTGCCTGCCAAAATGGCGGAGTTTAGATTTCGTGACGTCAGCTTCCGGAGCTCTATTAGCCGAGACTCCTTCTTTATGTGTACAGATGTGACGTAATGACGCAAAGACATGCTCGAATCTCCCGCAGAAATCCACCAGTACCACTGGAATTAAGAACATTATTACAAGCTTACCGCTTTGAATCGAGCTAAGGCAAGCAGGTAGTTTTGAACACTGGCTGGTTATGTATTTGCTCAAATTAATTTGGGATATAACCCAAAAAAGCTACGGACTGGAGCTTTAAATGATGCATCTTCACTAGTTTTTCAGATATTTAGACCCCACAAAAACGTTAAAGAAAACTTTGCTTTTATTACTTAAAGCTAACTTGAAGTTTTTCAATAGCTACTACATCAAAAACTATTAGCCTAACTGATAAAGTTCACACATTATTTAAAACAAGTGAACAGTCAGTAATAAAATAAGAACAAATACACAAATTACAAACAGAGATGAATACTAAATAACAAAGTTACAAAGTCTAACAGTATTCAGGTACAGAAATTAATAATTAAGCCTAAATGTAAATGAACACTTAAATATAGTTTCATCTTTGTTAAAGCTTGTTTAATTAATATTAATGACACAGACAACAGTATATATATATATATATATATAATATTTTAGGTGTGTTGTCACTTTAAGACTGACTGCACGGACCGGAAAAAAAATTCTCAACTGTCCACATATGACATAAACGAGAGAATGCTTGTCGAGACAGCCATTTAAATGGGTATTTTGACAATTTTGTGTGTATGTATCTGTTCAAGGGCAAGGAAACACGAAAGAGGAATCAATTCGGTGCTCTAGCACTGTCTGAAACGCGCCTCAAAAGAGTAACCTTCTAATGTTTTTGCAATTTAACCAATGAGATATTTAGCTGGCGTGTTATAAATTTGTCAAACATTTAAGTAACTTACTCAGTGAGTGAAGTTGACACTACGCTGCACTGGTGACCCTCCGTCGTGATCCATCTCCCGAGACTGGCTGTTACCTTACAATCAGATATGAACTACATGTGACAGTCTGATCCCTCATATAGAGGATTAGAAATGCCCACATCAGTGATTTATTCAGACATAGTTAATTTGCAGCGCTGCCCTGCATATAATGAACGGTAAGCGAGGTTGAGTGTGTGTGTCCCAGAGAGAATGGAGGGCTTGCATTGGCATATTCACTGGAGAAATGTAAATTGAAACTGACATGTTTCCCTCTGATGGTCATACTGTGCTGTAGCTTCTCCAATGGCTTGGCCTTATAGCTCACTAAATCTGATCTGCTTGATAATCATTTGAAGAGTTTGTCTAGAGTCAGAGCTTGAAACATGGTGAACTCACTCCTAGCTGCTTCACGTTGTTCATGTGAAAGGTTGTCCAATAAAAGACATCTTCACATATATGAGCCTGTCCCACATTTAGTGCATTTGTCACATTGACAGCCTGAGCACGTGGACAGAAGATTAAAAATAGATTGAAAGGACATGTTTACTCCGGTCTTGTTCAGATTGATGATAGCAGTAAAATCCTATCTGCAATTGAGTGATATATACACCATGCTTTGATTTAGGCTGAACAGTGATTGATGATCACTATATAGTGAGCAAAGTGCCTTTCAGATGTGTAGTTTTAGGATCTTGCTCATTTTGTCCTGTTTTTGCATTTGTAAAAGCCGAAAGGTGAGGAGAAGCGTTTCACGTCACCAGTAGGAAAACGCCCTGCCTCGCCCTCCAGTCGTCACCGATCCCCGTCTCCTGCTCCTGCTGCTAACACCACCTTAAGAGCGCCCTCACCTGGAGCAGCCAAGTAAGACCCCTGAGATCAGTTTTAGCCTGCATTAGTTTCACTCTAAACTGATTTCAGACCTTTTCAGTCTTCTGCTCAAATTGAATCTCCCGTTGTCTATAGTACAAGCCCATATTTTTAATTTCTCTTTTAATTTGTCTCCTTCAGGCAGAGTCCACGCTTCCGCCCTCCTTCCCCCAGTGGCTTGAAACAGCGTCCTCCATCCCCTCAGCCCTCTGCCGCATCCAAACCTCCACCCATCCAGAAACCTGCTCTAACCCCCACCGGCCCGCCCACCCTCCGCAGGAGGGATTCCAAGCCAAAAGATATGTCTCCCATTATGCCTGTCGCCCCACAGTCTCCAGAAACCAGCACAACACCCACACCCATACCAACACCCAAGACCAAAGAGGGTGAGTGAACTCAAAATCCCAAGTATAGAGAAAGAGAGATGAAAATGTAAGGGGAATTTTAAAATTGTGATTTCCATGTCTGGTAATTTCATTGAAATGTTAAATTTAATCTAAAAACGCTGCAGAGTTATTTTAGCACAACTTTCTTGTTTTAATTCTCTGATTGGTGTATATATCTCTTAGCAGAATCATGTTTAATGCCATTTTCTTTCATGAATTTTGCTAGTAACCATTATTTTTTTTGTTCGTTTTGTTTTTAAGAAGCTGAAATAATGAGGACTGATGGATTTAATTAAAGCATATACTATTGATTAAAAACCATGTAACTCCCAGTATGTTTGTCTTTAAATGCTTAAGTTATTGTTAAAAATCAATTCTCTTATGGATATGGAGAAAATTAATGGTATTTTTTACTTTCAGAACTCGATAGAAATAGTTGCACTATTTAAATGCCTTCTGGCAGTTAGATTTTAAAATCTAACATTTGTGGGATGTAGTCGACATTTCTTTTAGGATCAATGGGAGATTTTGAAACTTTGTGTAATATGTAACATCATGTAAGGCTAAAATATCTGCTAAACAAAGTTTAAATGAGTTAATTAATTGTAAAAAAAAAAAAAAAAAAAAAAACATTTGTCGAATATGGAGTGTGAAGTATTTCGGTACAGTACTGCTTTTCAAGCTCTGTAATTAATGTTCCTTTCAATACATATTTCTATACAAGATCCTCTGCCAAGTGTTGTAGTAATGACTTTAAAAGAGATTTATTTCTACTGTTCAATAGCTTTGAAAAAGCTTCAGTTTAACCACTTCCTGTCCTGCCAAATGTCTGGCTAAAACAAAGCCTTTGAGTTATTACAGCAGCAAACCAGCACAGTTTGTGTGATGAATTGTATCAAGGTGAAGTACTGCTGGGATTACTGAGTTTGTATACAGTGCCAAGTTGGTTTACCCTTGAGACACAGTGCCCTCTGCTGGAAACATCACTAATCATGTCTTTAAGAGGCACTTTACCTCTCTTTCAGTTCATTTTATTGTCTATTACTGTAACAGCTGAGGTAATGTTGCATTTTGGATATTAATATGCATAATATATGTGTGTGTTTTCAGAATCCAATTCCAAAGCCAACGCAGGAACCAACTCAGCCGCCGAGGCTTCCAAGATCCTGGCGGAGAATCGTCGTCTGGCACGCGAACAGAAGGAGAAAGATGAGCAACTCCGCATACAGAAAGAAGAAGAGGAGCGGTGTGTTTCTTAACTGCTTCCAAATATACTGGCCTAATAATAATATAATATTATTATCTTGAACCCCCATTTAATCTGAAAAAGCAGAACAAACACACTGCCATATGTTTGTAGTCGTATTCTTGTTTTTCTTGTTTGTAAGAGCAGGTTTGTTATGCAGTCATTAAGCTGAAGCAAACACGGCATCTGTTAAAACTATTTACCTTTGAAGTGCCAAAGGCCCTGAGGTATCGTGTCTTAACAGGCTGAGGAAAGAGGAGGAGAAGCGTCTGGCAGAGGAGGAGCGCTTGAGGCGTGCAGAGGAGGAGAAGAGGCTTGCGGAGGAGAGGAAGCGAGAAGAGGAGGAGCAGGCTCGTATAGCAGAGGAGGAGAGACAGCAGACAGAGCTAGAGGAGCAGCAAAGACAGGCTGAGGAACAGAAAGAGGTTAGTTGACTCTCCCATTGCACAGAATCCATGATAGAGATGTTGATTTCTCATTTGAATAATTGACTTGCTCATCCAATGGCAGCGTGAGGAGGCTGAAGCAAAGGCCCTGGAGGAGGCAGAAAAGCATCGTATAGAGAGAGCACTCATTATGCAAAAGAACCAACAGGAGCGCATGGAGAGAAAGAAGGTGGACAGTATCACATGACTCTTACATTTACACAGTTTGCATTTATGGTAGCAGCTGTAGATTAAAGGGCACCTATTATGGCATTTAAAATGTTCCTAATATTGCTTCGCATGCATGTAAAACTGTTGTTGGGGAATCCCAATGACAAAAAACACTTTTGTTGTTTTATAATATGCATTTATTTTTACCTGATTTGCTCACCGACTCCCAAATGATTCGTTCAACGACTAATTTTTCCAAACCCCTCCTTTGCGTGACGCTAATCGGCGGTGATTGGTCAGATGACCCAGTCAGTTATTGTTTGCGTTAGCCCAACGCATAAACGTATTGATAAAGCACTGCATTATTACAATACGCTATATTCTTTGTATATTCGTAATTCCAATAACAACGACAAACATTTCACACATTTCAAAATATTTACATTGGAGACCTAGAAGCTGTGCTGAGCGTAACTTACACAAAACAGACACATACTTATTGAGCATGCTACAAAACACATAAAAGCAACAATTATTAACAGTACTTACAGGTTGTGTTCGGAGGAGGAAACTGATCCAAATAAACTTGGTACTGAACCTTCCTTAAACGTACAGTATGTAACTTTTGGCCACCAGGGGTCACTCAATCAAAATAATAGCAAAATACGCATTCTGATGACGTCGTGAAAGAGCGTGTGCTCATGGGAGTTGTTGTCGTTGTCGAGAGAGAGAGAGAGAGAGAGAGAGAGAGAGGGAGTGCGCGCGCGAACCAGCTATACGATGTTCATTGGGACACGCGCGATCTGTCATTCCCCAGCCATCTAGCATCTCCAGCAGATAACATGTTCACTGACGAGGTAATGTGTTGTTATTTATATTATATCTCTATTCTTGTTACGTTTAGTTACGGCTATTAACTTTATGTAATGCCATTGTAATGAACACGCGCACTCTGTCGCTCCACACATTCCTCACTCATTCTAACTTAGCGTTTTTAAAATCACGTCTCTTCGAACGGAGAGATATATGAATTATCATGGCTATTGAATCAATATTCCATCTAGCTAGTATTAATAGATGTTAAAAAACACGGTCACCTTTCGTTAATAATTATAATTACGTTTATACTATGATATTGAAAAAGATGGTGAACTGCATATGAAGCTACTTTCTGCAGCTATATCTACAACAAATGTGAATTTACATTATACTATACATGAGAGCTAGTCCGTCTGCGTTTTACACATGCCATCATCGTTTCACAACATATAAGTTACGGATAGATATAGTTAGCTGAATGGGTGCTTACTTGTTTATTAGAATGCAAGCGAGATCGGCATCTCTCTGTAGTTCCAGTTAGTCACGAAGCTCGTGGAAATGCAACTCCAATGTTAACGCGAGTCATGTCTCTTCTCCTGTCCCAAACCCTTCTGGGGTCATTTCTTTCACCCGTGCGTTTCCGCTTCACGGATCTGCCTCCAGCAGCAGAACGTGCAGGCAAAGCATAA
Source organism: Chrosomus eos (assembly GCA_036326025.1). Lineage (NCBI taxonomy): Eukaryota > Metazoa > Chordata > Actinopteri > Cypriniformes > Leuciscidae > Chrosomus > Chrosomus eos. The sequence goes on from CM070835.1 coordinate 21,599,225, forward strand.
TCATGGTCCATTATTGATATCCAACTATTGATTCTTTATCGTCTTCTTTTATTTTAGTGACGTGCGTCCGGTGTTTACATTTGCGTTTGGCGGTTTTTCGCCGGGATCCGCACGAAGTTAGAGAAACTAGAGTCAAAGGTTATATGACGTCATAGACGGGCGACGAAACGGAAATAAAGACACGGCCCGTGTCTTCAAATTAAAATATAAATTTCTCCGGATTTTAAAATTGGTGGGAACTTTTGGGATAATGTTAGTACAGAACTAAAAGAAATATATAACATAGATACAGTTATTTTTGCTATTTTGAAAGCCGAAAAGTTCCATATTGTGCCTTTAAAGATAACCCCGCTAGATAAGACCCTTATTCATCGTCTGGTGTCGTTTAAAGCCATTTGAAGCTGCACTGAAACTCATTTGGACCTTGAACCGTTTTGGCTACCATTGAAGTCCATTATATGGAGAAAAACCTGGAATGTTTTCATCAAAATCATTAATTTCTTTTCGACTGAAGAAAGAAAGACATGGACATCTTGGATGACATGGGGGTGAGTAAATTATTAGCAAAAGTTTTTTAAAAAGTGAACTACTCCTTTAAGTATCAGCCGACTCGCGAATCCATTTTTGATAGCATTTATGTTTGTGAAGCAATCATCTTCAAAATGACGCGAACACAGCTGAAGATTCGGGCTATACTTCTGTGGTATAGTTGTATATATGAACTGTAGCCACTTACGTCTTCAAATGCTCCTCCCATGGGCAGATGAAAAAAGTTTCCTTTTGCGTCGCACTTCAGAACAGCGTCTCGTCGCCATGATGTTTTCAGGTTTTCCCTGGCGTCTCCGAGCGCAATAAGTGGGCGTATCTTATTCAAATAACTTGTCAAGTTGACGTCATATAGATAGAGAAAAAGCATCGTTCGTCTATCGATTCATATCAGCGACTCAAAGTCGACTCTTACTTTTGAGAGACAATAACTTTGTATACGGTGAACTTTCATATTTAAAACTTTGCAGGATGTTTTCGTTCACTTAGATCTGTTACACACTAAATGAAAGGTAATTTTCTAAATTCCATAATAGGTGCCCTTTAAAGAATCATACATGTTGCTTGAATATTTTGTCTCAATCTGCAGAGAATTGAAGAAATTATGAAGAGAACCAGAAAAACAGACCAAATGGATTATAAGGCAAGTTTAACAGCTTTTATTTTATAGCACACGGCTCTGTTGTCTGTTGTGCATCATTTCCATTCACAAAAAGTTACTTATGTTTTATGTGTGTTCTCTCAGAGTAATGATGATGAGAGAGACATTCCTGATGAAAATGGAGAGGAGACTGAGGACCTAATAAACTGTGAAGATAAGGGTCAGTATCTTTATGCCAGAACTGGCAGAATATTGCTTTGTTGGCAACAACAGAGAGTTTATTTGTAGCGGATGAATGATGTTTCACAAACGAGCAAGTGGGAAGTGACAGGCGAATTGCTGAAATTAAATTGAACACTTGTTTAACACAATATTTACTAAAGCAAATTCATCAAGGCAGCCAAGTGTTAAAAATCTCGAAATTTTGGCCAGGTTAATCGATCAAATTTGGAGGATAGAGCTGGATTATATTGGACAAAACTTTATTTGGTTTTTCTGCAATCTATATTGTTTAAAAAACTACTTTTGGTTTGCAACACATGTATGAATACTTCTGATTACAGATTTGGTGAAAGGCACGAAGAGATGAAGTTCATATAAATCAGCATTTATTGCAAACAAAATGATGAGCTGAATGCTTGTAAATGCGCTTCACTCTGAAACACGCGACGCATGTTTCATGTAATTACAGCATTCGCATTTTGATTATCTCACTAGGCCTTATTACACTCACGATCGATATATTGTGTAGCTCTAATGTAGGATGGAATAGCTCATCTGCCTCATTACATTTCAGAGAATCAGGCTGTTGAGTCAGAGCAGAGTGCCAATGAGACAGAGCCGTCAGACTCTCAGGAGCATTACTTGCCTGTGGAGGAGCCAGATGTTAGTATGAACCGACAAACAGATGTGGATAATAAGGAGAACAGCAATGGACCAAGCACAGAAGATCCTTCAGTGGACAGGTAAAAAAAAAAAAACTCTTTTACTCTAGTTTTATCTGGGTTAGTGGTGCATAAAACAACTTCAACTTTTATATTTGTGCTTTAATCTCTAGTAGCCCCCCTCCCAAGTCCTGTCTGATGGAGGGCTCTGAGTTTGTGAACGAGGACTCTAAAGTGAGCCTGGTCCCTGGGTTGAATGGTAAAGGAGGACCCTGGAGCTTTGAGGAGCTGATCGATCTGGGTGTTCATGCGAAGAGCAAACCCCTGATGGACGATGGGGGCCCTGATGGGCCTAGAGTGGCCTTCGAAGAGAAAACCAGCTCAGTTCATCCAGCCCAGTCTATTGAAACCCTGTCCGGTAAGAGCTTTTGTCTTTAAGTCTGATTAAGATTGTCTTAGTTTATATCGATTTGAACTCACAGAATTGACCTTGTTTCTCTTGTTCTCTCAGAGATGTGAATGCGCAGGTCTGTTTAAGGCCTGCTGATTATTGCACTCCACGAGTCACGTCCAGCTGAGCCTCAGAGTGTCAGCGCTCAGACTCGTCGCACAGAAAGCGCACAGTGCCGCACAGCCTCTGCAGATAATAGATGGATAAAGCAAGAGAAAATAAACACAAGTTGGAAGAAATGAGCTGAAGAAATGCTTCAGGGAAAGTGATAGATTCATTGTGTGCTTGCTTCTTTGTTTAGCAGCTCTTCACCTTTATAATATTGTTATCAGGATTTATTTTTCATAACAAATGTTTTTGGGTTTCTTTTTCTTTTCTTTTTTTTTTTTGTCTTTTAAACGTGGAGACAACTTTATTTATTCATGTGGCGCATCTCCACATTTAAACGGCTGCTGTCTCATGACGGTTACCACGTGCACTTTTTTTTTGCTAAATTCCAGTTCAGGTGTTCACGTGGCACATACAAATTCATTATATCAACTTGAGCGTTTTGTAGAAGGATCTGATTAGTTGTGGAGTCAGTGCAGAGCGTTTTGAGAAAGGAAACCTCTCGAATATCTTCAGCTGACAAGGTGGTTCCAATCCAGTCTGATTTCCCATCCGTACTAATTAAAACCCTGTGTCTGAACTGTGAGCGGAGCTCAGGAATGCGACCCAAGACGTGGTGCAGATGGTGCAGCAACTCTCGAGTGCTTTTAATGTGACCTCAGGATATTTGTTGTTTCTCCGCTCCAAAGGAATAAACATCACCACTGTATAGTCTTTAACACTATATTCCCTGCGCAAGAACTCGCTCCCGCCGAGAAGCATTCCTACTGTGTAACACTCGTTGATAGCAAATCCTTCTTAAGATGTTTCATTAAAAACGTTTACCAGACTGTTTATAATTCAAATTGAGTGCAAACATATTCGTACTGCCTTGAGCTCTGAGATTGAAGGATGATAGAGCTCAATGCGGACTGGCATAACACTTGTGGCTTTTGTTTAATGAGGTTTTTATGTTGTACGTTCCTGTTTTGTAGTAAATAAACCTGTACATGTACATAAGTATGACTAGTTATCAAATATCTAATTTAAGTGCACCCTCAATAATTCTGGATGTCTGCTTGAATCTATGTGCTACGATATTGCATAATATAACAGAGAATTACTGTAACTCTAACTTGCACACTTGTTCCCTGGTTTTTGAAGAAACATGTTTCAGTAACTAAACTTGAATGATTTAATGTTCTCAAATTCCCAAAGTCCCCTCAGGTTTGTTCTGTATCAAGTCCTGATGTTTTCTTTTGTATACAGTTACTGTTCGTTTACTTCTCACCATCCATTAATGGATTAAATAACCACACTAAATTTGGTTCTCTCTTTGAAAATGCAGAAATATATATTTAAAACTCTTCTAAGTATTATGTAAATCAGTATTAGGCTGTCTAGCCATACTTGTGGTTGTGAATAAGAACTAGGCAGCAGGTTGGTGTACCGTATAGTGTGGGACAGCTTATACTAAAAGATGAAATGCTGTTCCACACTCACAGGCCTGGTGTAACTAACTGTACACGGCAAGTTACAGAGTGTAAAGTGACGCGAGTAGGGAAAAGAAATGTGGACTGAGGGCGCAAGCAAAGTCGAGAGGGTTTTTTAGTTAGGAGGATGCTGTGCGGTTGATGTTTGCAGAGCAACCGATGAGCATGTCGCCTCTTGTGATTTACATTTGCAGCTGGAGGATTCAGGGAAGTTTAAGTGAAGAATGCACTAGACTTTACCTGTATTTTATAACAAGGATTTGGCATTTGACCATTGAGCTTTTGACTGTTGATTTAATTGTCCAGACGGTTGTAGTGAATGATTGGTCTCTAAATGCTTGAAGAGTTCAGTTGGCTTTGTGTACTGTAGTTGTGTAAATTGAATAGTTTCCTTTAAAATTCAATGGCCACAGCTGGTCAATCCATAAATACATTTCCTTATTTGTATCATTCCATCTTTGTTTAGGAATACTGTAGTCCCTCAATGGGTGTTTAATGTTTCTTCTGTTGTTTTATATGCATCCACTTTGTTGTTTTTAATCTTTTGTTGTATAAGATTGCTTTTTGACTCAGGCTCTTAGACTTCAGTGGAAAAGTGTTTGCAGAGGTTATGTGACACACGCTTGGCATGAGACTTGTGTAAATGTTCAGTGCTATTCAGAAGTGGGTTTGATATCATTGTGACCCCTTGGTTCGGCCTTTAATATGTATTCTTACCGCTTTAAATTTCCCAAATTGCTTCGAGTTGTGGTGTATCTGCTGAAGAGCCGATCATTGAGGCATGGTTGTACGTGTTAGTTGCATTTGCTTTTGTAATATGCTAGCACAGCCACTTTCAGACGAGTTCACTCCGATGCAGATGTTGTTTCCACTAACAGGACATTTCGAGCCCTTCGTGCTGTATACATCAGAACTGAAACGGTTCTTTAAATGTCAATTGTACTCAATACAGGGGTAGAATAGGATGGTGCCTTAGATGCAGAATGGGCTGTATTTTATTTTCATATATTAATATCTTAACGCGTCACGTGAGCTTACCTCGGCCATGACAATCATTCTACTCGACCAGGGTCATGAATAGGATCTGCTTTTATTAGAGCAGTTTCTTGTCTTGAAATAGCCCTGACCACAAATTATATTTGTAAATATATCTAGTGTACTGGAAAAAGTATAAATTGTTAAAATAAAGTTTTGGAAGATAAAAGAAAATGTTCTTTGGAGTCATTTATTATTTCATGCTCAATTCATCTCAAATGTAATGTTCATTACAGTTTCCTTTTTAAATTTGTTAGATTTTTTTTTCATTCTTACAGTTGTTAATAAAACATTTTTTTCCACAAAGCAAAATGAATTTACTAAATTATTTCAACACATTGAATCTTACAGCAATGTACGTATGTTGTATTCCTATTGTGACATCACACTGTTTTACCATAGCTTTGCAATAACTGAAGCTTATTAAAATGCATTGTTAGGTTTGCAAATCTAGCGATTACATTTATGATTGCAGTTACATGTTTTGCATAATAAAAGCCCTTCACATAGCACTCACTATTTGTTCCAAGAACTTTATAAAAATATCAAACTTCCAGTGATTTATCAGCACAAACACCATCACTGGTTTCTCTTTAGTTGAGCACTCAAAGCTTCGTTTGATGCATCTATTTCATCAATTCTAATTGCTTTTGTTAATCAGCCTCATCGCATCCCATCAGCCCTCACAGCTTTTTGGCACAGTCAGAGCAGTAGATGTCCTCTCCGTTGATGACAAAACGCTTGTGGGCCATGGAGAGTGAGCATTTTTTGCAGTTAAAGCAATATTCATGCCAGGATTTGTTCTCGTAGTTCACCACATTGGTCCCTCTGCCAAACCCTGGGATGCAGAAAGACAACAGGTGTAAATATGGACCTTTTTCCATGAAAATTGCAATTTCTTCTGAATAAATCTATTGTACACATTTAAAAGTGTGTACGTTTACTGCAAGTGTGGGAAAAAGAATGATAATTTAATATTGGGACAGATGCGTGTGTATTGGCACATTTATACCTGTAATAGGATTCTGGCACCCAGAGCACTTTTTGGCCACATCAGTCTTATAGCAGTCCACACAGTAGAACTGATCTTCATGGGCCGTGAAACGAGCTCCAGCCAGTGGCTTCTTGCACGTGTGACACACAAAGCACTCCGAGTGCCATGGCTGGTCCTGATAGGTGATCCCACCACTGGTAATGGCCTGATTAATAAGAGTTTAGACAGAAGAACAGATGATTCAAAACATGCCTGATAGGAGAACTGTTGTTTCTGGTCTTCTAATGTATTAATGCAATTAGGCCCTGTCCCAAATGGAACCCTAAGTCCTCGCAATCTTCCACCAAGTTCACACTTCTGTGAAGTAATGCCGCTTTGATTGTCGGGTAGAAGATTTCTGTGGAGCTTGCTGGCTTTGCAAAAGTGCATAAAGCGCATATCGGTCACAAAACCGAAACTGAAACCTAAAATGACAAATGAGACACCCTACGGTCTTGTGGACTTGGTGCATGCGGCAGCCATTGTGAAGTCCGCAAGTGCACATGAAGCCTGTCATTTCGGACAGGACCTGAGATTTTTCAGTGACTGCAGTTGCATTATTACACCAGGTCTTTGTCTAAGTGAGTTAATAAAGCATTCAACCAATTTCTTCTAAAACAATTAATTTTGCACTGACTTTAACATGTAGTTCAATGTGCACTACCTTTCAAAAGTTTAGGCATAGTTTTTTTTTTATAAGAAATGAATACTTATATTAAAGGTGGGGTATGTGATTTGGAAAACGACCGGCAGATTTTGAAAATACACAATTCAAATGGTCCTACCTTCTTTCCTCCAACGCCGGCCCTGACTGGGTCACGCACGCTTGGGGGAGGGGGTATGGTACGACCGTTTTATTGACGAATTTACTGTCCAATGATTCTAGGTGGTCTTGGAAATGATTGGCTGGAGTTTTTCGAGTCCTGCCCATTCCACAGATGATTAAATTGCTTAATTTTCATTTCAGTGCTTTTAACTCAGTGGCTGTAAGTGGGTTAGGAATAGGATTTCAAGTTATTTTGAAAAAATGGACAAAAAAGAGAATCACATACCCCACCTTTAAGAGAGGATGCATTAAATTGATCAAACGTGACAAAGTAATTTATAATGTTACAAAAGTTGCTATTTCAAATATATGCTGTTCTATTCACCAAAGAATCCTGAATGATTTCTGAAAGACCATGTTCAAATAATTTGTACTTAAATTACATCAAACTGAAAACAAAGAGTTGAATCTTGAACAACATTAAAAAGAGTTAAAGCAATTTAAACACATGTTGTCATAACTCATTAATGATGATATATTTTTTTACAGTGTACAATCCTAACTGACCTCTTTGCACCGGACACAGTGCTTGGCGAACTTCTTCTCATGGCAGGAAGTGCAGTACATATCCTCACCCTTGGTCAGGAAGCTCTGGCTGCAGATGGGCTGCTTGCACTCAAAGCAGGTGAAGCACTCTTCATGCCAGACTTTGTGCTTGTACTCCACATTCTTAGATCCTAAAAGTGCAACACAAACACTTGACTATCATGTAGGCTACAACGCGTGTGGCCGAGGTATTTTGCGTCGACAAATGGTGTTATGTGCTGTGACAACTGTACACACACACCTGGCGTAATCACTTTGTAGCAGGCCTGGCAGCGAGGCGATCCATCACGGTCTCCACACTTCCCACACATGATCTTGCCATCGTCCTTGGCAGCAAAGGGCTCATTGGCCAGCGGCTTGTAGCACTTGGCACAGCGGAAGCAGCCCTCGTGCCAGTGGCGGTTCTTATGGTTCAGCTCCTGGATAAGAAAGCACTGTGAGCACTGCACAATGTAAAATGCACTTTAAATGACTTTATTTCACCCCCACCTTTGCATCCGCGCTTATAGGTTTGCGACACTCAGCGCAAGTGTTGGCGCAGAGCTTGTCGAAGCAGCGCACACACACGTGCTTGTCATCTTTGTTGGCGTACTTCTTTCCGTGCAGGTTGTCTCTGCAGTAGAAGCAGTCAAAACGCTCAGTCATTGTGGAGCTCAGATAGCTGCGGGGGCCTGCAGGGACAAAACAAACTATAAAAATGACTGCCAAACTTATTTTAATGTGCTATGTGGATTTTAAACAATGAAAACAGATGAACCCTTAAACGCACCTCAGGTTTTTGGTGACCCGGGATGTCATTCCCTACCCTCCTCCTCATTCATTTTTAAAGTTAGACATCAACCTTCTTAGTATATCTCAACCAATTAATTATAATCAATATAACACATTTTTTGGTACTTTCCTGTTATCCGGACCCCAGTGACGGGTAGGTTTAGGTACGGGGTTGGGGTAGGTCATATATTTATATATATTTTTTTTGCTGTTATCCGGACCCCACCGCCGTTGACTTAAAGTTACATTACTATATATAAATGTATGACCTACCCCAACCCACGTACCTAAACCTACCCGTCACTGGGGTCCGGATAACAGGAAAGTACCCATTTTTTATATATAAAAGACTGCCAGTTTTCCCAATAATTTTTGTAAAAATTGTATAGGGTCTCAAACGACCCGAGGTGTGTAACAGTGCAAAGTATTTTTTCTGCACAACAATTATTGAATCGTTGATGACTGAATGATTGCAATTCAATTTATTCCACAACGTGTCGATGTCTGATACAACAATGATGAAGTGAAGTTTCACTCATAGTTACCGCAGGCAGAAAACAATAGAATAGGAAGTATCATCAGCAAAACTTGAAACAGCTCAGAGATTTACAGCAGAGCAAATTTACTTTTTTTGCTTTTCTTCTAAAAAGTTTGAATGATCATTTAATAACCAATTTGTCAATCTAAATATATTAAGACCAACATATGCCTATATTTCATATATTATCTTTTGTCAAAATGCAGTAAAGAAATTACCAGAAACCCAGACACACAGGACTTTCATTTATCAGTAAATGATGTCTGGGAAAATACTTTTTAATGGCAAATTTATTTATAAATGAATCTGAATCTTTATTAGATGTTTTAATTCTTTTTACACATGCCAATTTTGTTGGCTTTTTTGCTGGAATGTTGTTTTACTATGAGCCCCATTGGAGATGGTAGTCTTCACCTCTCCATTCCAGTGGCAGTTCTAGCCCATTTCAACTGGGGGGGGCAAGCTGGGGCCAGTTGTACTGTTAGAGGGGCCAGTTACATTTTAGACCTTATTGTTGTCATATAATTTTCTGCACTGCTGCAGGCATTAACTGGCTAAATACGTGTTTATAATCATTCAACAATGTATTTGCATTTCCATAATATTTTTACATTTGCATTACATCACAGTAACTGTAATATACATGGTGTCCTTCTTTCTCTTCATTTTGAGAACTAGAGCAAAAGCAATGGGGACCAAGAAGCTTATTAATTCATTTACTGAAAATAACTGACTTTCTAGCTACGTTAAAAGGGTTCCTGCACACTTTTTAAAGTCAAATTTAAGGCTTTTTAGACCTAAAGAAATAAAAATGAATACCTTGAATAAGAAATAAATACATTTTTTAATTAATTTAAAAGAAATACATTTTTTAATTAAGGGGCAATATTTGCCACCTTAAATTGATTTCCAGAGGCATTTTCACCTATATATGGACATTTTTTCTAAACTTATTTAGAGTTATGCATCACCTTTTATGTCAAATACTAACATTCAAATTATACAATGATAATACTTATTTATACAATAGTATATTATACAATAATTAAACAGTACAACTGTTACCAGCAAATAATTCATTCAATCAAAATCCATCTTTGCAGTGCAGAGGTGACACAGAAGTGGCATTAATATATTTACCCTCCATTTACAATTGCATAAATAAAGCTATGAGATTTTTTTTTAAATCAATATTTAAATAGGCTATGAAATGATTTCTAATTGTTTTAACGTTTTTAATTGAAGGATACTTTAAATATGATATAAAACTACCAGTAGGCGGCGCCAAGTCCCTGTAAGAGGGATTCATTCATTCAACCGATTCGTTCAAACGGATTCATTCGGGAAAGAAGCAAGTGATTCGTGCAAAACGCGGATTTCAGTCAATACATCATCCCTGTGTTACATTGAGACTCTGCTACGGCTTCATTATGAAATTCTAGTCGGCGAAATAAAGGGAAAACAAACAATATTGACAATATTGTGTCTAAAAAGTAACTCCCAATGTTAACTTATTCTTAATTTAACTGTTGTATAACATGCATATCACAGTTGCAATTGTGCACGGGAAAACGGCACTCTTGCTGATGTGATATTCTAATATAAGAACATAATATGATATAAATATAAGACAAAAACTAATTTGGGGACATAGCCTACCTATGAACTGCACACAGCAGTGAAAGGACGATAGACAAATCCGATGTCAGCTCACAGTGCTTCGTAGATAGTTAAAAAATAATGATTACAATATCATAATAGACAATACACATCACACACCCCATACGCACATAAATAATGAACTTACGACTGAACTGACATTTTCTCTCCTCACAGCAAAATCCGTGTTCTTATATGTACACCAGGAGAGTTCATTTAACACTGGGGATTTTGCTGTGCTCTCTCGCGTGCAGGAGACATCTGCCGCGATTCCCGCGAATGTGATGCGAATTGTCACGTGAAAATGCAAATCCACAAAGATAGAATAAAAAATAATACCCATACAAAGATAACAACAATAGCAATTTAACAAATTTAAACAAAAACATGCACGTCTCCTGATCAATGCAATACCTCAAGTCACCACAAGGGGGCAGGATAATAACAAGAATCTATGTGGGACACTGGGACAGATTTGAGGATATACTTAAAGTGATAGTTCACCCAAAAATTTTAATTAGCCCATGATTTACTCACCCTGAAGCCATCCTAGGTGTATATGACATTCTTCTTTCAGACGAATACAATCGGAGTTATGTTTAAAAATATCCTGGCTCTTCCAAGCTTTATAATGGGAAATAATGGCTGCATGTCTTTGGAAGTCCATCAAAGCGCATCTATTCATGATTAAAGTGCTCCACGCGTCTCCGGGGGTTAATAAAGGCCCTCTGAAGTAAAGCGATGTGTTTGTGTAAGAAAAATATCCATATTTAAAGCTTTATCGACTGAAATAACTAGCCTCCGGCAGACGGCCTACGCATTGATTTACGCCAAAAGACCAACCAACTATTCCTTTAAGGCGTGGACAGCTACTCTTCAGTAACAGACCATAAATATAGCCTATTTCTGCCCTGTATTGATATTTGCTTTATCCCTTGGGCTGTAAAATAGTGTTGGGATAAATGTTTTGTCTACACCTCAGCATCTGTTGTAAACACAGCCTAGCAACCGCATGCCAAACAACTTAGGAAAGTCCGCTTGAAAAGACCGATGCCAAATCACCCTACAGATGTGGCCACTAACACTTCCAGCCGGAGCTGCATTTTCTGGACGTTGACAAGTAAAACAAGTATTTTTAGAAGTACTGACTCATTCTTCCCAGTGGGGTTTGTCTCTTGTCATCATCATATTGTTAGCCTTTAAGCAAATAGCTGTGTCTATGGTTACATTCATTAAATAAAATTATTTGTTTTTAGTGTACCAGGGAGATAAAATAATCTAGGTGAAACTTCCAACAAATTTGACCAGTGTTGTGAAAAATCCAGAACCAAATATATCTAGGGTCTAAGTCTTTTAAGTGCCCTTTTCCCGAATTCTCCGCTCAGACGTATACATTAATAGTGATGTGGCTTCTGTGAACTGAAACATCCTTCTGACCTGAGCAGTATGCTCAATCCCTAAGCCTTTTGGGATACCGTCCATCAGCTGTTCATTTTTAGCTAGCTCTGTCAGAGTGTTATCAAATGGACCGCTTTGTCCCAAAGCAAAGAGCAAATGCTGCTTTGAAAGGTCAACACGAGATCAAATTCAGACAACAGTAACGAAAGAGAGCATGTCCACATTAAAGCAAACATTGATTGAGGCACCTAACAAATGTACTAACAAATGTAGTCTAAAAAAGTCATAAGTAAATAATGTCTGTACCACTCTAACTTAAATCAGCGAATTAGCTTGAGCACTATCTTGACTAAAGTGGTCTAGACTAGAGTAAGATCTCGTTCAGTTACACAGAGGTACACTGATCTCACCATCTTAACTACACATACTTGCCTTTGATACATTGGGTTATACTGGGCTAGGATTGTCTGATTTGCACAGGTCTTAAGATTAATATTGAACTATACTGGAAAGGCAAACTTTACAGAAAACTCGAAAAGCCATGCAAAACCAATGCAAGTAGATCAAAACATACATGACAGATTTTTTAATGTTCTTGATGAAGTCTCTTATTTGATTAAAAAATACAGTAAAACTGTAATATTGAGAAATAATATTACAATTTAAAAATGTCTGTTTTAATATATTTTAAAATGTAATTTTTCCCCGTGATTTTACTCCAGTCTTCAGTGTCGCATGATCCTTCAGAAATCATTGTAATATGCGGATTAGCTGCTTAAGAAACATTTATTATTATTATCGATGTTAACAAAATTCTTACTGAACCTAAACTTTTGAATAGTTGCGTAAGTTCAGCTATAAGTCTTATCCAGCAACAAAAGGTCTCATAATAAGTAAAGCAATGAGGAGAATCCACCAACAGTTTTTCATCGCTGCCTGAACATCACACACTGCATCTTTACCTGAGTGCCTGTGGAAAGTCATGTCTGCTTTGGGATATTCAGGAAAGCCTTGAGGAAATGAAAGAGATGGAAGAATGGATGGAGAGAACCAAACAGCCAAAGAGTTACAGGGGAACTCCACTCTTCTCTTTTAGGTATTTGTCATATATACGACCCAGCTGCCCCTTAAAGCCTACACCCTGCCCCCCTGTTGCCCACCACACCCATGGCCTTTCCTCCCAAATCACAAACCAAGTAATCCCAGACAAAGCATCAGCTGCCCTCTCCATGTTAGGTTATGCTGCAAAAGATAAGTGAAGGGGAGGGAGCCAGAGAGAGGGATACTGAATTCATCTGAATTCCTTGCTTGTGACATCAGTGATCAGAATAAAGGCATTTCACAGCTTTTCATTGGGATCTGGTGTATTGCGTGTATCTTGCGATTTTGTGCTCGTTCTGAAACAAATTAGTTTAAGACCAGTGCAGTAATCAGAAGGCTAATGAGTTCTCCAACAACCACTTCGTTTATTAGTGCTTATATTGTGAAGTAAATGTCCTATTGCATTTGGCTTGTCTTTTTAAACAAAACTGGGAAAAGTGTTAAAAGATTCATTGCTTCTCAAATGCTGCGTTTGAGGAGTTTTTGGATGACCCTATCACATGAAGAGTCGCTGTCCTCGGATACCTTTGATTCTCAATTTGACCCTCAAAAATAAACTTGGACTTTTGACACCAGCTAGACATGTTTGTAATAAAACTGAGCTCTGTTCTCATTTATCAACTTATTTCTGAAAGTTCTGGGGTTTGCTGGTTGTGATGTATGAAGACAACTATGCTTCATTTGGATCCAGCCAACATTCCTGTAGTAACTCATGACATAATACAAAAACATACTAATGATTACAGACACTTCATTTTGCAGAGTTGAGCAAAGGCTAGATCAAATGATTTCCATGAAAGGACTGGAGTCAGAAGCAGTCTGAACTCATCCACAAACATCTCAACTGGACAGATTAAACATTATCCACACCAAACTAAAGCATTTTTTTATGACTGGCGCTCATAACAAACTTAATTGTTCCACTTAAAACATCTAAAAAAAAAGTAGTAATCTTTGAGAAAAGTGACTAATAATTGTTTTTCTTGCCAATGCCACTTGGTTAAATGTTTTATGTTACATCCAGTCATTTATAAATGTGACGTGAAAACAAGTGGCATCTGCACTTTTTTTTGTGGGACCACTTTATCTTTTATAATATGTATGATGGTGTAGAGAAAATGTTTTTGTGTCTGGATAAAAAAAAAAACCCGACTCATTGGTGGTCAGAGTTGACAATGGAAACAGATCCACCTGTCCTTTACTAAGATCCTGCCTTGTGGGAGGCCTGAAATAGCCCTGCTTAAACAACCTGGCATCATACGTTAACACAACCCCCTCTCATCTCTTATCTAAACCCTGCTAGAGAGCAGATCACAGCTGAAGGCCTCCCACAGGAATCTGCAGACTGTTGGCAGGACCTACGATCTGAAGAATAGTACTAGTTAAGGTACTAGTCGATGTACGTGTGATTGGTCCAAGAATGGGTCAGTGTCGATGTAAAGAGATAGTTGCACAAACATTTGCAGTAAAAACTTTCGGTCATTTGGATTGAAGCACCAACTATGATCCATTCATTGAAGAATGCGGGTAACAAGGTGTAATAGGACGTCTGTGGTAGACTGGAAAACAACAGCACTATTATGGCTCATAAAAGTGAATGGACCAGTTTTCCTAAACATGCAAGCAATTAAGTTGATTTCCCACCAGAGATCTTGTGCTTTTCAGTTTATTTGGATTCAGTAAGCAACCTAAATGGGCAGCTCCACTCTCAGATTTTCCAGGAATATTTCTTAAAAGCCTCTCAGTTACCAAGATAAATCCACTCAATTTATCAAAATACTATTAACAGACAAGTGACTCATCTGATGACCGTGCAAGCGTACACAGTTAGGGAACACGACAACGTGTGCGGTCAGCGATGTGAAGGTCAGCATACCAGTGTTTTCCATCTCATTGACCAACAACATGTACACTGTCCTTAGTAAAGCTCATCGGAGGATTTTCAACTCTTCTTACGTGTTAATACATGCAATTTTTGACTGTTGACAGACAAGTCCAAGCTAAAACCCTGCTTCAGGTCACAATGTTTTTTCCACTTCACCCTACGGTTCTGTAGAAGACATCCACTTCACTGAGTTGAGTTAAGAAAGCATTGTTATTGAGAATGTTAAGATTTCCACATTCATGGCTCTGTGATGAGTCCACCTCAGACCTGTGACCGGCATAGAATTTGACCATGTTTACTGAGCATAAAAATTCAGATTAACAGCAGAATTGCTCATATTCTGATTATGTGTCATGTAAATGTATGAACCGGACTGCCATGGTTTCCTAAAATCTAAATAAAGGCTGGAATACTCTACACATTATATATATCAGAGTCCGACTTCCACTGGCTCTGACAAGTAGCTTTGACTCCTCCACTAAATCGACAAAAGTAGTGTAATGTATTCCAGTCTTAAAATAGATTACAGAAATAGATTACATCTCATTAATCATCATTTTGTGTGATGTAAACACTTTATCAATATGAGGTGTTCCTGCACGTATAAACAAAAGAGCCAGTTGTGAAAAGTCAAACTATCAAATAATCAGATTTTTTAAAATAACATCACAAATGAACATGCATATTGAATGTGAAAGCACTATAAGAGTCATGATCAACATTTTTAATTTATCATGCTCTGTTATTAAGAATAAGACTGAGAACTGATAAGTTTAATTGATAAAAATCAATAGTAATATGCTGATTACTTGTTACTAACCCTAACCTATCAGCCTAATATAATAGCTCGTAATGTAAATCCTAGGCCTTAGAAATCTGAAAATGCATCACATGATAGGCTTCATATGGTCAATATATGTTCAAAGTGGAACTGTTACACCAGTCACAACTGGAGAGACGAGGAAGAGCTGTAGCGGCTCAACTGCGCTCTCAGTGGACAGAATGAGGACACACACTCTCCAGAGCAACACATTTCCTAATTAGGACCTCCAAAGCTGCGTGCTGCTTACTTAATGTTGTTTTAGACACATAAACGCCACCTAGTGTATTACAGCAGATGTGTTGAGGCTGAGGGTGTTCAGCTGAAGTGTTTCAGTAACTGATTATATGGTGTGCCAGATCCAAAAGTCTTTGTCCTTATATGGCCGAATGATTTAAATGACACCAACATTCTGCAAAGATACTTTACTTCTGATGCTTTCAGGTTAAAAACAAAATATATGATATAATGTGTGCATGCAGTGGATAAGTTGTACAGCATGAGTCAGATGGAAAATTAGAAATGTTTCCAAATGAAAAAAACTACACTGTAAAAAAAGTTGCTGCCTTCAATTTTAAGTTTAATCAACTTTAAGTCATTTCAACTTTATTACATTAAACTGACTTTATAAAAATGAGTTGAATCTTGTATAACATAAAAAAGTTGAAAATGGCTGCGTTAAAGCAATGCAAAAAACATCTTAAGTCCTAACTAAATTTTTACAGTGTACTATAATTAAACAATAAATAAACATTTGTACAAACTTAAAGAAATGTCATTTAATTTAATCATAACCAATAATAAAATATCCTAATGATATTATAATGCAAATAACAATCCTTTAAAGATCAAATAATCTCCAACTGGATGAAATAAAATTCTGACCAAAAAAATGGGAAAACAGTATTTTTTTTCTCTTCTGTAAGCAGGATCTTATCTGTCTCTAAAGGAATTTGTTCCCAATAAGAATTCCATTAGCATTCCTGGCACTCAAAACTCTTCACATGGGACAAGCTGCATTAAACGTCCCATAAGTAACATAAGTCGACCCTTGCACATACACTAATTTGCATAACAAAAAGATGTATAGATTTTGTAGACAATATAAGATACTGTAAAACACAATTTGCATCATTCATAAAAAAAGAAATGTGACATTTTAAAGTTAGAATATTCTACCTGATTCATAGATTCAAGAGAAAAATTCTACATGTGAATTGTCTTTCATATGATCACTTACTAAATATTTCTATTAAAGAATCCCTCAAAAAGCGATAAATGCATTTATATCGTAATCCCTAGATCACACTTACCAGTATGCACTGAGCAGTGTGGATCGCAGCTGTCTGCAGTGGTGATGAGAGATGGTCTGCAGGATCACTGGGCTTAAAAAGATCCACAAGGGGGAGTGGGGAAAATAATCAGGATATGATCCAAATACTTTGAGTTCATATCAACAATGACATCAGACTGGAATTCACTCTTTGTGC
This sequence comes from Chrosomus eos, assembly GCA_036326025.1. NCBI lineage: Eukaryota > Metazoa > Chordata > Actinopteri > Cypriniformes > Leuciscidae > Chrosomus > Chrosomus eos. The sequence goes on from CM070835.1 coordinate 21,616,389, forward strand.
TTAACCGATTGTGTATAAAAGCCTACATAGAAAGCAGACATATTGAAGTGAGTAGTGATAAATAATCATCTGTTCAGAAGAAATATAAACATGTTTAAAGTCTTTCATTTCATACAGCTCGCGTCATTTCAGATGCTTTATGCTAGAACATATTCTCTACAGTACATGATTGAATGTATCTGAGTGTGATTTTATTGTTTATTTTTTTACTTTATTGAACAACTTCTTTACTCAAAAGCTGTTATAAAACTGTTTGGAGGGTCGAATATATCTATCTTCCTAGCAATAATAAAATATGAGTTTGTGACAGAAGTGAATTCATTGGCTCCGTCAAAGGTGGTGTGCCAGAACATAAATAAGCATAAATGAGCCTGCTGCTGCTGCCAGGCCCTTCACAGCGTCTGATCTCCATGTCACCGGTGTCTTTAACTGTTTGGAGGCTCTCCAAGGACTGATGGCAGGCTCGAGGTTGTTTAAAGGTGATGATATGTGTGCACTCTGTTAATTCCACAACACTGTATCAATAGTGTCATACAAGAATGGTGTTCTGTTGTCAAGGTCTTACAGCAGTAAAAGCTGCATCATCTCTGAAAGCTATCAAATCATCTTAGTGGTCTGTTTTTTATTTTATTTAGGCCATAATTACAATATTTTAACCCATTTGTGCCCAAAATTTTCTGTATGGTTTCATGCATATAGTTGTGTTAATAATGTCCTATGTGAACATGTTCTGCATTTATTTTCCACAGGTTTTTTTTTTCTTTTTGAAAATCGTTTGAATGTGCGGCAACTATAGTTGCCGGTGGGCAAATATGTTGTATGCACCCCCTCAATGTTAAATATGAATAGGAGGAGAACATTTGGCATCTAACTCAAAAAAACTGCTTTTAACAGATCAATCTTCATTCATAAACAAATTTATTGTGTAAGTCGAAGAACATTTGATGCGAACCCAAAAAAGCAGAATCTAGCTTATCTGTTGACCCACATTTGTAAAATTTAATTTATGGGGATAACATGGATAATTTGACATGGTTTAGTGTAAGATTTTTGCCCATCTTTTGGAAAATGCCGTTTAAAAAGTAACAAATTATCACTTTAACCAGTAGATGGCTGCAGAGCTCCACTATTTGCTATTTGACTAAATGAAAGACATATTTTCACAAGTTTTTCCAGTTATATTCATATCTACATATTATGAAATAACAAGTATAACAAAATTTTTTACTTTTTCTCGAAGTTTAGGCATTTTTTGTACTGGAAAAAAAATCTGTTTTACAAAAATGTTATATTATGATTAGAATCAAATGATTTTTGTCAATGGACGAAATTCATCCTCAAAATCAGAAAGAACACAAATAGACAGAAATGAGGTGGCACACTTCACACAATTTTTTTAAATTATATGAAAAGCAGATGTTTGAAATAAACTATAAAGACTCCAACTTTTCTCTTTGTAACATCCTGATCAGGTTTGATTCTAATCATAATGTAACATTATTGAAAAACTGATTTTTTTCAGTACAAAAACTGCTAAACTTTGACAAAAAGTAACTTTTATTGTTATAATTATAATTTCATAATATGTAGATATGCATATATCAAAAATGTAATTTGTTACAAAATGAAACCAATTACATTTGTACAAAATTTGTTACAAAATTACATTTTGTTGCCTGGGGTCTCTGAGACCACAAACCGTCTGTAAACCTCAAATGAACAGCGCACAAGGGTTAAAGTGGTAGAGTGCAGAACAAAGTGCAGCCATAACAGGGCATTGTGTATCAAAAAGTTAAATGAAAATAAATCAAATACAAATCAATTAAAACTGGAGTAAAAACAAATCGGAAAATCAATCATATAATGAAGATCACAATGATACACTGAAACCAAAAATACAAGATACATCTCATTTACTGAAATAGAAATTAGTTGAATCTACTAAATAATTGTCTTTGTTTCTTAGACGTTGCACGTCTGGTTCGTTACAATGTGATTGGGTAAAAGTCTGACACAAATCCCTTTTTCTGCATTGTTGTGAGACTATGATGTAAATGTTGGACTGGATGTGCTCTTATTAAGAGTTCTGACCATATAAGGAACATGTTACCTGATCCTTCTTCAGACCTCTCCTCTTCTCTTATCAGAACAAGAGAGAGCTGGCTGTCCTGGGTCTATGGTGATAAAATACTAGTCAACAGACATTCAAGTAAATGGTACATGCTAATAGACCATAGAGGAAAATGTGATGTGATATATATTATATGATTGATTTTCCGATTTGTTTTTACTCCAGTGACATTTTGGCTATGCTAGCTGACTATTTGTTAGCTATATAGCTAACAAACAGTCAGCTAGCATAGCCAAAATTTCCCTGGAGTAAAAACAAATCGGAAAATCATTAACAAGCATTTTGTCTCTAAATACACAACCATTCAATTTAAACAAGTCTCTAAGATTTTTTAAAATAATATTTACTGTATTAGGCTATAAATAATAATTAGATACTGTATTTTTTATTTTTTAATCAAATAAAAACGTGTTTAAGAAAGTATTGTGATGGTGCTTGTTGCTATTTAGTGTTTTAGACGAAAATAAATCAAAAGGGCCTTTTAACTAGAGGCCAGAAGCCCCATTGTATTAGACATATTTCATTTACACAGCTGCTTTAGGAATGATGTCAGCACCTAAGAAGAGTTTTAGCAGTGTTTCAGTTTTGAAATGTCAGAGTTTGTGAATATAGTGAATTCACATGTATATATTGTGAATGTCCGAGTTTGTCCGATGTCTGGGAATATAGTGATTGTAAATAAAAACAGACATACATTACACATGATCACTTCATTGAAAGCACAGGCTTGTTTATTGACCATTGCACGCACATGAACAGATGAGAATATTTACACAGATGTAAACAGTCAGTACCTGCAACACATTAGAGTAGATCTGCACATAGTGTGACAAACACACAGCTACGTACCAGTACAAACGGCACATTTACCATCATTAAAGCCCACTCAACTGGCTTCTGCTACTTTGGACTAGCTGGGATGCACAGTTCTGTCCACTCTTACACTGAATTTCATGATTCACATACTCATAAGGTCATATGCTGTCTGAAAGGAACAAGCTTCATTCTCCAGAACTACAAATATAAACATTTAAGAAATCCTGCTGTTTACAGATACTGAACACGTTTTCTCTTGACATCATTTTTTTCCCCAAAAGAAGAATTTACCAGGATGTCTGAATTTCTCATTCAAAGGACAAAAGCAGTGACATGATCTGCATTGGAGTTAATTTGCTCATCTTATGAAGCTCTGATAAACAAATATGTATCAGTAGGCATTTCTCAGTTATCTCTTTAACGCAAATTAAAAATGAAAAGTGCAAATCTGCTAATAATGCTCTACCGCGTCTATCCACACACACACACACACACACACAACACACACACACACACACACACACACACACACACCACACACACACACACACACACACACACACACTGTTCCTGTGTATAATACCGTGGCCTCTCATCACATGATCCTGCACAGCAGGAGATATCGTTGTAGTGCCACTATGATGACCAGCCGTCATCCTCTAGTTCCAGAGCGTGTACAACTTTCCAGCGCACAGACATAGTTGGCAGGGTGGTGTGTTATCAACACTTCCTGCTCCACAGTTAATGATGCCACCCTGGCCCTCATCCAAACAAAAGCGGTTTCTACACAATCCACTAACTGCCAGAAAGCAAAAGAGAAACTACAAAAACACAGACTGAATTTAACAAAAGATCTGCTCGCTCCTCTACTAGTGTTCCTTCATTTTTTGATCGTGTTGGGTCATGCCTTCTTGTATCATCTTGCAATTATAACTCTAAATCATTAGCAGCATCCCAGTCTACATACTTCTAGAGCACACAATGTATACACTTCACTGATGATGGGAAAGACATCAGGAAGTATGTAGTAAAACAGTTTTTGGACATCATGATTTTGTGTGTTAATACCATAGACCCCCCGTTGAAGTACCCTTTGCTTTTTATCGGTTCTTATCGGCCATAATAAAAATATAATAAAAAGAAGCTCAAATCTTTCAGATTCTGCAAGAAGCATGTAAAGTTTTTTGCACTAATTCTAATCCTCAGTCACTCACACACTTTTTGGGATGGAAAGTGTGAAATTTGGGATGCAGGGCTAAATGTAAAGATCATACTATAATACCATTAATGCAGATTGATTTCACTGCGTTCATAACTGCATACAATTCTAACCATGTTTTCAGATGCCGGTCATTTGGTCACGTGGTCAAGCCTGAAACTATTAGACAGAACATGATGCCTCCTCGTACAATGTTTTTTTTTCTTTCTGTAGGTGTGAACGTTAAAACTTTTTTATTCATTCAACCCTTTTAAAATGATTCTAAAATTTGAAGATTTTGTTCTACACTGATCAAGACAGATTGATTTGTAAGAAAACATGAACACACAAAAAGGACGTTGGGAAAAAAAACGTGGAGTGTTATACTTCTCCACATTACATGTCATGCAAAAATTAGGAATAAAAAGAAAAGAAAAGGCTAAGTGCCACTGACATTTTTTTCTCAAACTGATCGCCCAATTCTGCCAACTATAAAAAATAAGGGCAATTTTTTTAATTATGATATGGTTTTGTAATACCAATGCATAATCTCAAATCCACGTCAAAAACATTCTTAGTTAAACATGACATTTGCTCACTTGTTTTCGACTACATGGAAAAAAGAAGAAAAAATGTCTTAAAGCTATATGCAATTAGTTGTCTTAGAAAAATGTCACAACAAAGAAAAAGAAAAGAAATTGCACTATATGAATGGCCCCTTTATCTTCTGACTCGGCAGAACAATAACATGAACAACAAGGTGTAAAAACCTCCATAGATTCACAGTCAAAGGTCACAATATGAGATCCAAGCATGTCTCTACAGCCAATCACAAGTTACTCTGAGTTCTGAGAGAATGGCGTCCGCCGCATAGCTCATACAAACAAAACGGTGTGAAAACACAAGGCCTCCCTCTAGTGGACGGCAAAGAGTGTCATTTTGCTCAAAGGGGGAAACTACATTCGACAGGCACTTGATTGAAACTGCAGAGCCACCGGTCAGCACGCCTCTGTCAGACTGTCACAAGAGAAGGCAGTAAAAAGCTTCAGACCCACAGGAATGTGCCACAGACTCTTTTCACATCTCCTAAACAAGCGCTCGCACGACAAGAGAGGACACAAATAAACATGCAGGCCAGGTCACGGCAATTTTACTCCTTGCTATACAGACACTAAAAGTATGCTTAGTATGCTTATTCTGTTGTCATGATCAACTTGGAGAAACCAGAGCATGCTTCCGATCCGTGATGTCAGGTGCTAAGCAGTCTTGTTAGCGGCAGAGTCGCCGGAAACAGAAAAAAAAGCCCATAATGCTTTGCAGAAGAGAAGTAAATAAATAATTTACATTTCTGTAAGGATGTAAAAGAAAGAGTGATGAATGAGGTAGAGACATCAAACCAGCCACTTCAGAGACGGGAGAGGTGCTGAGAGAGATCGCTCCGGATGAGAGATGATGGAGAGAAGAGAGACTCGTTCGGTCACCGCTTGCCCCCTTCAACTCATCGTTTCATACTTGTGCCGGTGGCGGTGGGAGTCGAGAGGCAGCGGGGGCTCCGAATCATCCATGGGCAGGACCAATCGGGTGCCTCGGATCACCAGCTCATGGTCGCCGAACGCCAGCTCTCGATCCAGAGCCTCGTCAGAGTTCACGGCCACTCCTCCGATGGCCGTACCGCTCGTGTGAGCACCTGTAGCATCTGTGCTCACGGTGATGTCACCGTACGTCAGCGTGATGTCACCGTCATTCAGGATCAGGTCGGAGTCGTCGTCTTTCAGCTGCTCCTCATTCTTAAAGAAAACGCAATGGTGATTTCATCACTTGAATTTTAGCAGTTTCTGAGTAGTCATTCAGCAAAGAGACTTACAACATAACAATTACAGATTATTACTTATCATCATCCTGGTGCCAAATGAGGTTAAATCAATAACACCAGGTAAAATGTAATAAAAGTTAGAGTGTCCTACTATTCAAAAGTTTAGGGTCAGTAAGATTTTTTAAAAAAAATGTTTTTAAAGAGGATACATTGAATGGATAAAAAGTGATAATAATGATTAGAAATGTTTCTTGAGCAGGAAATCAGTATATTAGAATATTCAGGTTTAAATAATGCAATATAAAAAAACAGCTTTAAATAAAGCAACAAATTAAAATACATGAAAGTAGAAAACAGATGTTTCACAATTCTGTTATTGTGTTTTTGATCAAATAAATGCAGCCTTTGTAAGCATAAGAGACTTCTTTAAAATAGAAAATCTCACTGACCTATAAACATTTGAACAGATAATCATATACCTTTTTTATTACCTTATACCGTAATCTTTTGTGTAATATAATAACTTTGATTAAAAATGTCTTCATAACTTTCATGTCACCCAAATAAAACAATTTGAACTAGAAATTAAAACCATCGTGGTCCAATAAAATATGGTTCATAAAGAGTGGACAGTGAATGAGGATAAGTTGCCAATTACAACTATACAGCAGCTCAGGTAGTACCGGAAGTGAAACCTCGCGCGTGTACGTCACTCATACAATTGTTTTATTTTTTTTATTTTTTTGTAATTGTTTTCATTTACGACGGTTTAAACACCCCGGATAAGTGCAAATTAGTACCCTTTTAATTAGCAGTCTTACCTACAATCTCTGTTCTGTGTAAACAATGAGTGACGTACACGCGCAAGGTTTCACTTCCGGTGCTTTCCGGAAAAGAACGAAGCGCTCGCGACCTCTCAGATCACTTGGACGTGGCTGTGTTTACAAGAGGTAAAAACTATATAAATACTGTTCGTTTTCTCACAAAAACCACTCGTTTCGTGTCTTAGGTCATCAATGTGTACTTACGTTTACGAGTCATTAAATCATGTTTAATTTGGACTTCTCTGTGTATGCTTTTTAAGGTGAACCCCTATTGCCTGCATTATATGACTGACAGACAAGAACAGTTTGACCTAAAAATATCAAAATTGAAAATACTGTAGCCACAAAGACACCTACATCTTGGATGCCCTTGAGGTAAGCTAAAACATATCAAAAATTAATTTCAAAGTGAACTATCCCTTTAAACACAGATTTGGTCTGTCGCCATCTGGTAGTACATAAACGACTAGTTTCTGCCAAATCAAGACCTTCTTTGTAGCTAAAAGAGAGGAACTACATATAATTATTAGTCCACAGTATGCGGGTAAAGTACAAACCTCATACGCCTGTTGGCTGGTGAGGCAGCGTGCCAGAGGACCACAGCACGTAGGAAGCGTGGCAGTGAGCGGTGGTCCGCTGTGGGTCAGAATGGGCTTCAGATAACTGCAAGTCAACAGGGTTAAGGAAGGCTTTTCGTAACAAAACACAAACAATCACATATCAGACACTTTATCCAAAGCAACTCTGTCCAGTAAACAGGACCATGATTGAACTTCCCAGTTGGCCATTAGCAGTGTCAGGCTGTGTTCAGAATAGCAAAATAAAAAATGTCATTTGTACTATATCTGAAGTTTACATTCATGCATAGAATACCAGATGACATACTACATTTTCACTACTGACTGCTCCTAATGTGTGTGCACTAACTTGGATGTGGGTAGCCATACTTGGCCTTCTCATGTCCCTTACATATTTAGGGTAGCTTTTGAAACCCCAGGCAGTAGAGCATTGCAATAATCAATGCGGGAAAATACAAAAATGTTGATTAACTTTTCAGACACAGCGAACGAGAACATGGGACGTATTCTGGACATGAGGATCAAATGTTAAATTAGAATCAGCCATTTGAGACAGCCATTTTTTAATCTCAGAAATACATCGAGAAAGAAAGGCCACAGCCACATTATCATCAGGTTTTGAATGCATGTAAATCTGGGTGTCATCTGCATAAAAATTAAGGTTAAGACAGAGTGATCGTAAGTGATATGACCAAAGGGGAAAAATGTAAATGCTAAAGAATAAAGGACCCAGGACCGATCCCTGAGGAACGCAAGATCGCACCAAACAAATCAGACCTGCATCCACCCATAATAACAAATTGCTTACAATCTGATAGGTAGGACTTACACCAGTTTAGTGCAGTATCAGAAACACCAAAGACAGTCTCTAAATGGTTAAAAAAGAAAGATCTACAGTGTCAAAAGCGACACTGAGATCAAGAAGGGTCAAATTTGGAAGACAGTTGGAGTCCAAAGCAATTATGCGCTGAAGGTATGAAAAACTGAAATCCAGGCGAGTTAGTTATAAAACAAAACATTTTTTTGCTGTACAGACTATAAACCAACTAAATGGATTTGAAGATCCAGTGTAAAAATGTAAGAGAGATTATATATTTTATGTTCTTTTTGCAGGCTACTAATAAGAGCTACACAGCAAAGGATACTTGTGATCAAAGTTATACCAGATCCTGAAGGGCCAGGCGCTCTCATGTTTAGTGCTCCTCCTTTCCACTCCATCAGGGCCGATCTGCAGATGGACAGAGGAAAACCATCATTAAACAGCTCTACTCTGATATAAAACCCTACGTCTGACTACAGCAGACCAAAAACACTTACAAAGTTCTCCTGATCTGCGTCCACTCCAACACTGTCAAACACAAAACAGTATTACAGCAAAAGTAATAAAACACTTATAGAACAAAAAAGTTCAGCAATTTCATCCACTCAAAAGTGTCAAAAAATAAGTTTGGAAAAGAGTTTTATATGGCTCATGGTGTTTACATATTACTTCCACATTACATTACACATGGAAAAGGACAGAAATAAGAACAATAAGTTACCCATGCTCATTGTCTGACAGGAAAAGATCATTTAGACTAAAGAAGAGGTTAGAACTAACCGGATATTCTGGCAGGACAGCATCTGAGTTGTGCCTCCACCGCAGATCCAAACGGTGAAGAAAACCACCAGCAGCGTGGTGGAGAACATCATCTGCCGTGCATATGTGGCCGTGTCCCTGATTGACAGGGCAAAAGTCATGGCGCCACGAAGACCTAGTGAGCAGCGGGGCAAGAAAATACCAAGAATTGGTTCACACTGGCCATAAATCTGATTTGTTTTTCAAATCAGATTTCGAGAGGCAGTGTTCCTTTGAGAGTCAGTGAGTGAGAGAGTCTTTGCTCATGTCCTGATTGAAATCTTGCTGCTGGGCTGAATTCATCACACAACGTAAGCGTTAGATGCATTACTATACCGTTTACACACAGTCATGCATGTGCTGTATCCACTCAGTACACAGTAAATGCCACATGTGAGAGTAAATGGGAAAAGAATGAAAAACTGACATTCAATCTGTCCATTATGACTGAAAATAATTTCCCAAAAAATTGTCAATACATTTCAAACCTCATATGGAATAGGTTTTGATTTTTTTTTTTAACCAACTAAATGGATTTAAAAAAAAACATGATTTGGAAAGACTAAACTATTTAACCTCAAAAGACTTTTGGTTTTGGCATGTTCTTCGTAGTTTAAATCTTGGCTAACCCTAGGAATCCGTTGCAGTTCTACGCACAAACCTGCAAACATCATCATGTGCTGGATGTTGGGGGTGATCTTGTTTTTGCGGCCCAGGTTCAGCAGGAAGGAGAGGGGATAGATGTTTGCCGCTCTGCCCAGAAACACGGCCAGCTGGGTGGAGTGGTGTCAAGGAGTGGCTGTAAAAATGGAGCTAATGCTGAACTGACAGCATCTACACCCTAATCAAAATCATAACTATGAGTCTTTCTGAGGGCTTTGTTAATGAAAAAGTGATTCTGGACCATTGATTTCTGGGAAACACAATGAGCTGTAAAACCCTGGGACATATAACTCAACAACAACAGCCAGCCACTTCCATGATGACATTAAGCAAAGTACTGCTGTCTAACATGAATGAGCAAACACTATTATTAATTTTAATAATAGTGATCCATCAGATTTTCCACTTGTTTTGCATTTGCTGAGGGCATTTTGACTATTATATCACTTTGTCTGCTCATTTAGTCCTCAGGCACAAAGCTGAAGGCTTAGGATACGAATGCACCAACTATGAAGATTGGATTGAAGACGTGGTTCTGGAAGGTAAACAATGTCAAGCCCATGTAGGAAAATATGAAGTTCTCAGCTAGGAAATTCAGTAGCTCGAATAACTGAAAGAGAGCACAGTGACATGAAATCATAGTGAGAGGTTTATATTATATACATTTCATATATCACAGACCAAAGAGAAATATTAACCTCTGACAAGTTACACAGACCTGCCTTAGCAATATTTAAAGTGAAAGCATTACTAGGGTAAAAAGAAAAGATTTGTGGCTACAGTTAAGCTACATTGTAAAAACAGCTACATAGTTTTATGTATTTGTTCGTTTATTCATTTCCTGCAACTTTGTACTGATGTTTATATTGTAATAACGTTAAGCCCTGTTGTATTATATGATGTATTATAAGTCTGAATGTCATTATTATCTTTTTATCTATTTGCTTATGAAAAATCAACATTTTTGATTTTATGATGAACATTTTATGATGCCACTGTACTTTTTAGCTGCTATAATGAAGATACACAATGACATTACACAACAATGATAACTTGCCGATAAATATTAGCTACGGTATGGTTTAATGTACAATGTCATAATCATGTCACATGCTGTAACTGAGTAACCAGTCTCCCAGTGTTTACTGGATCAAGGCCCTTGCTACAGCCTAAATTTGTTTTCAAGTTATAAACTACCTTAAAAAAGTTGGGGGTCAGTAAGATTTGTTTGTTTATTATTAATACTTTTCAGCAAGGACACATTAAATTGACCAAAAATTACAGTAAAGACATTTATAATGTTATTTATAATGTAAAGATTTGTATTTCAAATAAACATAGATCTTGAACCTTATATTCATCAAATGACCCTAAAATGATGCATCATTGTTTCCAAAAAATATGAAGCCGCGCAATTGTTTTCAATATTGATAATAATAATAATAATAATGATAAACGTTTCTTTAGCATCAAATCAATATATATTTTCTGAAGGATCACGTGCCACTGAAGACTGGAGAAATGATCCTGAAACTTCAGCTTTGCCATCGCACTAAGTTATTACATTTTAAAATAGATTATTATAAAAAACAATTATTTTAAATTGTAATAATATTTCACAATATTACTGTATTTTGATTAAATGAATGCAGCCTTGGTGAGGATGAGACTTCTTTCTAAAAAAAAACATTTGAATGTACTTTTGAGTGTACATCATGCAAACTAGGGAGTGGATTGAGAGAAAGCCTAAAATAAAAGTAGCTTTTTAATCTTACTTGTTTCGTCCTGTCCTGAGATTCAGGAGAGAGGTTGTTAAAGGTGTAATGGGCCTGTGTCATTCCACAGAACAGAACCGCCACCACACCTGAGGAACACAACAGGATGAGCAGGAACAGGCATTCAAATATAGAAGTATGCAATATGATTCTAGAAGATTATATGGGGAACTCAAGCTAACCTGTAAATCCACAGGCCTCAGCCAGTAGGAATGTGCTCCAGGACATGAGGAAGAACAGTGCCGTCTCCAGCAATGGTAAGTCTCTAAGCTTAGTGAACTTAGTAACGTGGAAGAGAGTCAATGAAAGTAACTTCAGGATGAATAAACCACTAAATACATTATTTTGCATTAATTGTGACAATCACATGGTGAGCAGAAGAATTAGATCAAAATGAGATTTGAACCTATTTCTTTTCATAAGCACCATGGTCCATACAAAAAAAAAAAAGTGACATACAATATTAAACCAGTAAAGGATATCAATGCAGTTACGACTCCAGTTGCCATTCCAAGAGCAAAAGAACCACTGAAGACCCCCAGGAAGATGCCAAAGGACTTCAGCATGGCCATGGCTTCAAACGTGTGACTGTTGTTTCCCTCAGGCTGATATGCAACAATTGACCTGAAAAAAGGACACAGACACATTCAAGTAATTCCAATGTCAAACCTGCAAAAATCTAAAAGGATTAAGATCCATTTGCTATTGGAAAATCATAACAAATATTAGCATTATGAGCAGGGCTGGCAAAGTGCACTAGGTTTTGGCAAGTGTGCTCATCAGAGATATTCAATTTATATTCTATTTCTAATTCTCTAGACAGTTTTCTTCAAGAGGTCATATTATACATACATTTTGTTCCCTGAGTTACATAATGTCAATAATGTTTCTGTGTTATTTAGTTTTTTCAATGCATCTCTGATCCCTAGAATGAGAACTGTAAAATGAGCACTTTTGTTTACTAAGGCACAGGCTACTCTTCTGTTGTGCTTAATGTAGTTTTTAAAGTCCCCGTGAACCGGAAGTTGCAAACGACTTTTCTCCAGTGTTGTGACGTATTTCCGAGAGAAACGGAATACTAAATGAGGCACAATATATTTTTTCCAACTAGCACCTGATTGGATCTAGAAAAGTAGGTGTTTCATTCAGCCTGTCTACTGTCAGTTGGAGGGGCGTGATTACGGATGTTTAGCAGACACCCTAAAGCCTACGTCATCGGGCAAGGTCCTCCAATGCAGAGGGGAGGGGCATTTTCAGATTTTGATTAAAGATTACGAAGCCAAAAAATTTTTTTGTGTGGATTGACTTGCATGGATGAATTGTTCACCACAAAACGATCAATTTAGGCAAACAAAGTAAGTATGGTCAATTTTGAATTCATGGGGACTTTAACTCAACAACCTAAATCATAAAACAATCGCTGCTAAAACACTCCACATAAAGACCAGACTAAAATGACTGGGAACCTTACTGAGAATAAAGTTAATATATGCATAGCAGCAGGTGATACACACCACCTGGAAGAGTGCTGGTTTTGGTGAACTTTTCCATATTTTTCTCTTATAGCTGTGGAAGAGGAGTTTTGAGGCTTAATTTAAATTACACTCTTTTCGTTGGATTAGGGTAGAAGTTAGAATAGCAGTTACTTTAATCTATATTAATTAATTGGAACAAGGAAGTTTTGAATGCTCATGAAATTGAAAAGCTTTTAGAGAGATGTACTTGCATGCTACATTTTTAGTACAGAGGATAGGTAGGAACAAAAGTAAACTCTAGAGCAACACAGGATCACTTCAAACTAAGAAGCAAAGGACTATCATCAAATCAGCAAATACCCACAGCTCTGCCTCATCATCTACACACCATCTATAACCGATGGACTTCACAAGTCCTCTACAGGCGGTTAAAATAGAAGTAAAGAGGAATTCTACTTCCTTGAGGGATGAGTTCACTACAGGTGCTGGTGTGAAGCATGTCTGTGGGTCATTCACTCTGCATGTTCTGGTAAAGACCAGCCAATGCACACACTAAAAATCCACTCGGAAGGCTCAAAGCTCTACATGTGTGGCACACCCATTGAGGGGCGTTCTCAGTGTCTGGTTCCCGCCCTCTGCATAAGCCACACCTCCAGGGCTGTGACGCCCCGCCCCACTTTGCCTCCCGTAATAAAGCAGCATACTGGATCAGATGAAAGGTCCAGCAGAGGAAAAATTTGGGTGTTAAATGAAAAGTGTTAATTATTCATTCTGCATTAAGTTTATAAAAACCCCAAACAGTTATATCTCAAAATTAATGAATGAACCAACAAAAGCAGTTTGTTTATACATAGCAGTGTGTGATCACAGGCAGTAGAGGACTTACGAGGACAGTACGACAGCGACGGCATCATTCAGGACACTTTCCCCAAACAGCAGAGCGTACAGGTCAGAATCCACGTGCAGCTCATTGAAGATGGCCAGAACTGTCACTACAAAACAAGCATAAATCAATGCCTTCACCATGCCCTGGGTTAACAACATTAAACTGACCAATCCTGCTTTAGCAACTGTTGTCGTCATCAGACATGCTTTTTCTATATTTTAATACAATTTCTAATGGAAGTTCTGAGTGTATGGATAGTAAATTGTTATTATAAAATGTTGTTTTTTAAAGTAAGAATAACATCCATTCAATTAAGGTGCATATTTGACTGAAGATTGCATTTTTAATAGCATTCTCACATTCATTCCTATGGGATGTTCTGTGCAGCTCATCTTAGTGAGCAACAGTAACCGAGGGGGGCCGAGCTTTGAAAAGGGTCAGTTTTAAAGATGGATCAAATTGCTCTTATATGTAACTTAATTATAATCATTTCATGACAAGAAATAGCATAGTGCAGGTACATTCTGACTGCTACAGCAAGGCTAAGTTTCTAGGAGTTACATGACACATCCCTCTTCCAAACATTTATTAGATAAAGGGATTTGATTAATACACACCAAAACACTCATGACTGCCAGAGAGTCTTGACTGTAATACCTGGGTCAGTGGCTGAGACAATGGCACCAAAGAAAAGGCAATCAGTGAAGAAGAAGTCCCCACCCAGCTGGCCAATTTGCTTCATCAGCGTCACACAACCGTACATTAACAACCTGAAAAACAAACCGCACACCTCTGAGAGCTGGTTCTCACCCTCATCATTAAAGCAACCACTCAAAAAAGTACTGAAAAAAGACTGACCCAATGATGAAACAAGACACCACAGTTCCCACAAATGCATAGACAAGAATGGAGCCCAGGTTCCTGAAGAAATGTCTCTGAGAAACAGATCGAGAGAAGAAATGTATTGAAAAATGGCCTTTGATTGGCCTATGTTAAACAATACATGATCTTGTGCACACAAACATTTGTCTGTATTAATAAATAAAAAACAGCCCTTACTCGTTTTAAACTGTATCCAGCATGGAAAATGATGGGGGGCAAGAGAATATTAAAGAAGACCTCTGGGTCAAAGGTGACCTGAAATAGAATTAGAAAGATACAGATATAAAAAGAAGAAATTGTACGCACATCCAAAAAACTTTTGGCAGGTGCTCGATCAAATGAAGCATCAAATTCAAAATAAACAAGAATCGGCACACTGCCACTTCTGCTCCAAAGATTTTATTAAAATTAACAAAGTTTCGACCCAAAGGGTCTTCGTCAGGCAAGCACCAATCATAGAAAGATTTGATACAATTTATATTAGTGTGAACCATCACACTTGACCTCATTAGTGAACCAATTACCCAATAATAATAATTATATATACAGCCGTGCCCAGAATTAATCATACCCCTGGTAAATATGATCAAAAATGGCTGTAAAAAATAAATCTGCATCGTTTATCCTTTTGATCTTTCATTAAAAATTGGCAAAATCCTAACCTTTCATTGAAGTAAAAGAATTGAAAATGGGGAGAAAAATCACATTATAAAATAAATATTTTTCTCCAAAACACGTTGGCCACAATTATTCATACCCCTAGAATTTTTTATGAATAAAATATCTATGAAGTTTATTTCCATTAATATTTACCTTTTTTAAGCACACCAGGGTGACTAGGAACATGGAATTGTCCAGCTATGACTTCTTGTTTCACAGTAGTTTAAATATGAGGAAACACAAAGGCCAAATTCCCTTAACCATCCGTCACAATGAATAAAACCACAGAACATGGTTCTGATGTGCATCTAAAGATTGTTGAGCATCACAAAATAGAAATGTAAGAAAATAAAGAATTGAAAAATCCCATTTTCTTTACCATCAGGGCAATAATTAAGAAGTTATAATCAACTAAAGATGTTACGAATCTGCCAGGAAGAGGACGTGTGTCTATATTGCCTTAATGGACGGTGAGGATGAAAGTTTGAGTGGCCAAAGACTTTTCAAGGATCACAGATGGAGAATTGCAGAGATTAGTTGAGTCTTGGGGTCAGAAAGCCTATTTAAAAAAAATTCAAACAACCCCTACATCACCACTTGTTGTTTGGGAGGGTTTCAAGAAAAATCCTCCTCGCTCCTCCAAATACAAACTCCAGCATATTCAGTGGTCAGACACGACTGGATCTTCAAACGGCACAGGCTTCTGTGGTCGGATGAAACTAAAAAAAAAGAGCTTTTTGGCAGCAAACACACTAGATGGGTTTGGTGCACACAAGGATAAAAAGTATCCCATGTGTACAATTTAATATACCGTTGGATCTTTAATGTTGTGGGCCTATTTTTCTGCTGGAGGTCCTGGACTTCTTATTCAGATACATGACATTGTGGATTCTATCAAATATCAACAGATAAAAAATCAAAACCTGACGCCTTCTGCTACAAATCTTATAATGGGCCGTGGTTGGATCTTCCATCAGGACAACAATCCAAAACAAACATCAAAATCAACACAAAAATGTGTTAGGGAGCACAAAAAGAAGCTTCTGCCATGACCATCCCAGTTCCCTAACCTGAACCATATAGGAAATGAGTGGGGTGAACTGAAGAGAAGAAGCACAAACATGGATCTGGGGATCTGAAGGATCTGGAGAGATTCTGTATGGATGAATGGTCTCTGACCTCTTGTCAGGTGTTCTCCAAACTCATCAGGCATTATAGGAGAAGACTCAGAGCAACTATCTTGGCAAAAGGAGGTTGCAAAAAGGTATTTAATAAAAGGGTATGAATAATTGTGGCCAACGTGTTTTGGAGAAAAACATTTATTTTATAGTGTGATATCCCCCCACTTTCAAATCGTTTACTTCAATGAAAGGTTAGGATTTTGCCAATTTTTTGAATGAAAGATCAAAAGGATAAACGATGCAGATTTATTTTTTATAGCCATTTTTTATCATATTTACCAGGGGTATGATTAATTCTGGGCACGACTACATATATATATATATATATATATATATATATAATGCCGAATGTGAGCAACACCAAAAACAATTGAGGTGGAAATTAAAACGGTGAGGAAGAAAAAGTTTCACAGAGATGCGGACAACTACATTAGAAATCTTTTATAACATTATAAATGTATTTACTATCACTTTTGATTATTTATTATGTCCTCGCTGAGTAAAACTAAGTTTAAAAAAAATCGTATTAACCCCAAACCATTAGTGTATATACTTTAGAGCAGGTGTGCCCAACCCTGCTCCTGGCGATCAACTGTCCTGCACAGTTCATCTCCAACCCTAATCAAACACACCTGAAGGTCTTCAATTAAGGTCTTAACAACCAATTAAGGTCTTCAGGATTACTTGAAAATTAAAGGCAGGCGTGTTTGATCAGGGTTAGAGATAAACTGTGTAGGACAGTCGATCGCCAGGAGCAGGGTTGGGCACACCTGCTTTAGAGTATATAATTCAAGCATCTTTTCTAAATGTTAAATTTAAGGAAATCTAGGTAGCACTTTATTGTACAGTCCTGTTCTTCGTGTACATACTTATTATAGTACTTGCAATAACTGGGTAATAACTAGGTACTAACCCTGAACCTACTCCTAAACCCATGTAGTTATTACCCAGTACTTCCTTAGGTAAGTAGTACACGTAAGTGCACATACTGTAAAATAATATGCAACCAAAATATGAGCTATTTCCTCTTATTAGTGGTTTCATGGTTTGACATGAGCCAAGTGTTCAATAATTGAATATAATCTGACTTTCTATGCACATAAAATTCAAACATCTAATGTAATTATCATACATTTTAACAACTAAATTATGCAACTCTTAAACCCCAAGTTTAAACCGATATAGGAGCAGTTTCATGCAGCTGTCACCTGAGGGACATGTTCTAACAGAGAATTATAGTTTTGAGACTGAACCAATCACAGATTACTTCTGTCAGGCACTGAATCGCTATGTGTGAGAAAATTTAATTATTGGTACAAAGTTAAATCAGGAATTTGCCCGAAGCATCTGGGAAAACACAAATGAGTTCAGCAAAACAGACTGGATATCCATCTAAAAATACAGATGCAAGTATGAGTCATATTCAAATAAATTCCCCATAGCATTTGTGGTTGAAGTCAAGCTTTCGATTCAAATTCATCTGAATATGTGTTGTGGGTCAAACGGCTTCTCTATCATTGTTGTGATGTGATATTTTACCTTGCGGAGCATCTCGTTGTCCTGAATGTCATTGACTTTATTGGCACCGATCTCTCCTTTCAGTGTGTACTCGTAGAACTTACCACTGACATTCATCAGCAGTGTAGCTGGACTGGCATTGACATTACAGCTCAATGTAACATTGTTCATGTTGTTGGGCACATGAATAGCATAACGCAGTACGACACCCACAAGCACCCTGATGAGAGACAGAAACATTGCATTTTATTAAAATGATTCTGTTTTTATGTATTCAATTCTATGGCAAAAAAAATTCAAGTCAAATCGCAGTAAGCGGCCTACCAAGACTTTTCCCAGAATCACAGGGGCTTTTATCTAGCAATTCTGAGAAAAAGTCATCTTTTACTTTTTTTTTTTTTAATTATGTAGCAGAAACATGCTTCCATAGAATTGACACCCACAATGTCCAAAAATTCGGTCTGTGGCCTGTGGGCATCTCACAAGATTGTGAACATCTGTTTTGTGTACCAGGGCTATTTTCGTTAACTTATACTAAAAGTAAAACTATTAAAAACACTTTGTTTAAAGCTGGGGTATGTGATTTGGAAAACGACCGGCAGATTTTGAAAATACACAACTCAAATGGTCCTACCTTCTTTCCTCCAACGCTGTCTCTGATTCGCGCGAGGGGTATAAGGGGAGGGGGGTATGGTACGACTGTTTGATTGACGAACTTACTGTCCAATGATTCTAGGTGGTCTTGGAAATGATTGGCTGGAGTTTTTCGAGTCTTGCCCGTTCCACAGATGATTAAATTGTTTAAATTTTATTTCAGTGCTTCTAACTCAGTGGCTGTAAGTGGGTTAGGAATAGGATTTCAAGTTATTTTGAAAAAATGGACAAAAAAGAGAATCACATACCCCACCTTTAACTAAAATTAAATAAATATATAAATACTTATATTATAAAATATTAAAAAATATTATTATTCAATATAAAAACCTTTAAATGAAAATGAGAAACATTGCCTTTGTAGCATTAATTTTAAAATTATTTTAAGTTGTGCATTAAAATTACAAACTGGAAATTAGTAAAAACTAAAACTTTAAATTGGCTGCATTGGTTTTTAAAGCAGCCAGCGTGTGCAGGGAGGCAGATTAAATCCTGCTGGACAGCTACACCTTACAGGCCCTGTGCTAAAACTCCCACACTGCCCTTTGAACAGTCATGTTCATACATGGCGTACTTAAATGAACATATCCCACTTCACAGTTCATATGTGCGATCAGTCAGATGATCTGCTATCACGCCTGTTCTCACCATATATCATAGCCAGTCCAGTCTCATGCAGGAACCTGAACCGGCGGTGTTTGAACAACCATATGGTCAAGATTGTCAGGGTAAGGAGCAGGATAAAGATCAGCAGGTCGGCACTGTCTTGTCTGTGGCTTTCTTCAGCTTTCTTCTCTGTCACAATGTTCTCCATCGAACTGTCTTCAGCTCTGCTCAGGCACAAGCAGAGGGAGCTCGCCAAAACAAACAGAGTCAGTCTTCTCCAAACACTCATCGCGGCGTTCATTTCACATGTAGAGCCCATGTTGGCATTTCTTTTAGGTGCAAAAGATATAAGAGTATGAATGCAGTATGCTCAGGATCGCTGTACACAGGTAGGAGTATTAGCAGATACAATCATAGGCTGCTGTAAATTGTTCCTGATTCCCAGCGACGTCCCGCCCACTGCACGTGACGTCACATGACAACCCCCAACAGTGTGTTCGAGCAGTTCATATTGGGCAAACGCTGCGCATTAAGGGTCGTTTATTTTTATTCTGCATCGTCATTGTCGAACAATCTATATAACTATTAGGGCTGTCAAATCGATTAATCGCATCTAACATACATTATCTTTATGTAATAAATGTGCATATATATACACACGCACTTAGGTGCTGCCTGCGATTAATCGATTTGACGGGACTAATAACTATATATTTCAAATGGTTTAGAATTTTAAATTAGAATATTAAAGCTACGTTCATGATGCAATATTCCTGCAGTGACAAGTTCAAATCCCCATGTACTCTAACTTTTTTTTGTATAAACCCCTCATATCTCTTTAAACATTTTCCTAAACTGTAGTGGCAGTGAAATAATAAAGTAATCATAAAGTGTAATAAATAAATAAATCTGTTAACCTAATATATTTAAAGCAGTAGTTTTACATTCTATTGAGAAACAAATGTTGATTTTAGGTAGACTACAGTTGATTATATTACTTTTGAAGACAACAATAATTTAATCGTTCATGAAACGAATATTTTTAGGTAAGTATTACATTCATAAATGTAGATAAAAAAGATACCGTAATACATGCTGTACATGTCAAGATTCTGGGTCAATGTAGAGTGGTGTCGGTGTGGTTTTATTCAGTTATATTTTATTTTTTGCTGTAGAGACTTTTGAGTTAAAATTAATCTTGGAATTTGTGTGTTAATATTGTACATAGTTAATTTTGTAATTATTTTGTTTTGTTCCCTATTACATTCGCTGCGTATGTCTCTTTAAATCCACGTTTAAAGTGTCCGAGGGCAACCGGAAGTGCGGCGGTGATGACGCAGCGCTCATTGCGGAGTGCTTCACGCGTCCAGCATTGGCTCGATCGGTTGTGCTCGAGTTAAAATGGCTTCGTCCTTTTGGAAAGGTGTTGTCGGTGTAGGCCTTTTTGCCTTGGCACACGCAGCTTTTTCAGCAGCACAGCGTAAGTATTGTTCTTCTAGAAACGAGAGAGAATTGAACAGACATGTAACGGTAGTTGTTTAGTAAGCTGTAACGTTAACGTTAGCTGGTTGTGGTCCGGCGGTGAGTGCGGCCTCTCTGCAGACCGAGCTCAGTGTGCATGACAGCTTCAGCAGGACTCAAACCCGAGTGAGTTGTCTATGTAGAGAGCATTTTACAGAGTGTGAGTGTGTGAACACGTATATATCATGTCCAAAAATGCTGTCTTGGTCGGCAGCTCACTCGGTTTTGACACTCAACATACATAACGGCTCAATACACGATAAGTTATTTTCTTCCATAAATCATTTATCATGCAGTCTGACTGAGACTTATGCAAGATCAGTGTTTGTGCGGTGCGTGTTGAGTTTTATCGGGGCGTTTATATAACGCAGTATGATTGGTATTTCAGAAGTAGTTATTTTTACTATGTAAACTTACATTTATTCAAACCTTCCCTAAAGGCAATGTGTTGATTAACCTTCATTAAGGAACTAAACGACGTTAAATGAAAAATAACTCGCGACCAGAATTTGTTTCCTTTCCAAATAATGCAATTTCACCTGCTATTTCTGCAGTAGTGATGTCAGAATCTCTCGTTTGAGTCGTTTCTTTTCATTGAACAGATTCGTTCACGATTCACATTGAGCACATGTTCAACTGAATTGATCCGGCAGGTTTCGACTCATTGAACCGAGAACCGTCTCAATCTAGCATGCCCGGTTTGTATTATTAAATAAAAACCTTTATTAAACCTCTTCAAATAACAAACAGAGAGTGTCACTTCAAAACACAATAAATCCAATCACCATATATGGAAAGATTTTTAATTCAACACACACACATTATATACAGGGGTTGGTATATATATATATATATATATATATATATATATATATATATATATATATATATATATATATATATATATATATACAGTATATATATATATATACACTATATATACACTATATATACAGTATATGTATATACAGTATGTGTATATATATACACAGTGTATATATACAGTATATGTATATACAGTATATGTATATATATACACAGTGTATATATATATATGTACACACATTATATATATATATATATAATATATACACACACACACACAGTATATATGTAACGCAACGCTTCGGGATTTATTTTGAGAGAACAAACCGGCTGGATGTGCATTATCCCGCTTATTACACGGCTACGGGCATAAGTAAATAATTAGACACAAAATATTGATCCGAGTTGAAATATTTTATTAGGTCTCTAAACGCAAAGCTTCCGAGGAGAGCAGTTGCAGTGCGGCAAGTTTCAACTAGATGGACATAGCACATATTACACAGCATTTCGCCACATAAATAATTATGGAGATAAGAGATAATGTTTTCCAATTGAACTCTTTTAAAACCGGACCTTCTTTTCTGTTGTCGTATCAATGAATGTCCAATTTTCCATTAGTAGTTGGAAATGGTGTTGCTTAAACTGCCACTTAGTTATAACTGAGTTTTAGTTTGCGTGGCCAGCAAAGCAACATATGTAGCAATTCGAATAGTGTTCTTTCGAAAAATCATAGTTACAGATCAAATATTTGACTCTTCGGTCACACCCTTACTGGTAAATTATTTTACTAACCTATAGGGATGCACCGAAATGAAAATTCTTGGCCGAAACCGAAAACCGAAAAAGAGGACACCAAGGCCGAAAACCGAAAACCGAAACACCGAAAGAAATTATGCCAATTATTAGTAGGCCCATTGCATTTATGGCTATGACTGTGTACTAACTTTACTAAAATCAAGGCATTGCAATTGCATAAATTAATATTAAAGTTTCAAAGAATAAATCAATTACAAATTATCCAAATATTTATTTAGCAAAATTGCAACAATGCACAGTATAAAATAAAATTCAAACTAAAATGGTAACGTGACCCCACTCATGTGTACATTAAATAATAATGTACAGGCCTACTGGCCTGCAGAAAGGTTTTAAAATTAAATGTTCTCTCAAAGTGCATTTAGGTTCGCCACACGTTGATTTTTCTATTATTTTTTTTTACTAAGCCTATTTAAAATCGTATTTGATTGCAGAGCGCCATAGCGCTCTCTCTCTCTCTTCTCTGTGTATCTCTCGCACGCTCTCTCTCTCTCTCCGTACCTCTTGGGCGCCGCTCTCTCTCTCTCTCTCCGTATCTCTCGCGCGCGCTCTCTCTCTCTCTCGCGCGCTCTCTCTCTCTGGGCCGTGTTCCTCTCATATTCAGCGTAGCGATCGGAATGTTTGGATTTCAGGTGATAAATGAAACCCGACGTCATCACAACATTTCGGCCGTATTGTTTCGGTAATAAAAGTCTTTCGGCCGAAAACCGAAAATGCCCTTTTGGGCCATTTTCGGCCGAAAATTTTCGGTGGCCGAATATTCGGTGCATCCCTACTAACCTACGTAGATATGTTGCGGAAGTGAAACTGAAATAGCTGACGACTCTTTTAGCAATTTAGAATTTATCCTTTCTTTTAGGAGACGATAACCTTGTTTGTTGTGCACTTTGATCTTTAACATTTTGCAGATATTTTATGCCCGGTTTGGTTTCACAGACAAGACTTAAGCTTTGTCCCAGACTAATATATGTTTGAGCTGTTTTAACTGAAAACAACTTGTACTGACATATCTTAAAATATGGCAGTGTCGTTGTTTTGTCTCAATATGCACATCAGTAATGTTTAAGTTTATAAAAGCTACTTAAAGGTGCTCTAAGCGATGTCATGCATTTTTTAGGCCGAAACATTTTTTGTCACGTACAGCAATAATCATCTCACTATCCGCTAGCTGCCTGTCCCCTGAACACACTGTAAAAAAAAAAGTGGTCTCTGCAGACACCCCAGGCTCCAAAAACGGCAACAAAAACAAACTGGGCTAACCCGCACCATGAAACACAACAAACTTTACCAGCCAATAACCGACAAGAAGGATTTGGGGGTGGGGTTAGATAAGGAGGGTCTAGCTAGCCTCCGTTTTGTTTGACAATACTTCGAACGTCAACAAGAAGTGATGTCACCCGACATCGCTTAGAGCACCTTTAAATGTCCTAATTGAACTATGGCCTAATCCTGGCTTAATCTAAGCCGTGTCTGTGAAACCAGGCCTTAAACTCTCAAACAGCTATATTACACACTGCATGAAAGGTAATGTTTAAAAAAGCATAATAATGGCACTTATTGGTGTGACTAGGATGGCAGAGACCATGGGATGATGTTTTCTTTTTATTATTGTTCGAAAGAACCGATTTGTGGAAACAACATGAGCTTCCTATGACAAATGATAAAAACAGTTAGCACTAGTTACTACTTTTTGCATGTAGCCTACTATCACTTGGAGAAAAAAAGCTTTGCATTATATGCCAAGCATAGTAATAATAAACTTGAGCAAACATGCAAATGTGCCCTTTGCAAAAAAAAAAAAAAAATCCAGTTGCAAACTTAAATATAAGAGCTTTTAATTGGCAAGAATGGTAGTATGGTGCTACTTCCGACTCTGTAGCTCTGCAAAATTGCTTGTTATACCCCTTTGTTGTGAGGGAATGTCTTAATACCTCTCATACATCCTAAAAAGATTTTTCTTTTTCTAGACCGATCCTACATGCGACTGACAGAAAAGGAGAACGAAACATTACCTATAGATGTAAGTTGCAATCAAATACCAGACATTGATCATATTGAATCGCATGCATTTGTTTTCCTCAATACAGCTTCTCTCTGTGTTGTGTTTTCAGATAGTGTTACAGACTTTGCTGTCGTTTGTGATCACGTGTTATGGCATAGTACACATTTCAGGCGAGTTCAAAGACATGGATGCTTCTTCAGAGCTCAAAAACAAGTAAGCTCATAGACCATAAAGTAATGCCTGGCTCTATCATAAATAGGCTGTAACTAATGAAACTTGCATCGAGCTCACTTGTCTCATTGTTTGCTCTAACAGGACATTTGACACATTGAGAAATCACCCGTCGTTCTATCTGTTCAATCACCGAGGCAGAGTACTCTTCTGCGCTCCGGAGCAGGAGCCCTCCACTCCAAGCCCCCAGGCCTTGCCCTCCAATCCCCTGCGGTTACGCAAGCTGGAAAACTTTCATTGAGACTGGCCTTCTGTGGGCTGCCTTGCCCAGTTTCATTTGGTTTTTCGTTCTTAAATTTATTAGTTAGTTCCTCGGTTGGAAGGGAAAATAAGCATATTTTCCTGTCTTTATGTATATGTGAATATGCTGTACAAACACGCATCTCTTGTGGTTACTATTTGTCAATGGACTGTGCCAACTCCTTTTCCAGCTGAAATGTTTGTAAATACTTGTTATTGCTTGGGAGTCTTAAGTCTGTAGGTTACGGCTGTCGCGCACAGGGCAGGAATCCTACCGTGTACAATGTTGGTTTGCCATGTTTTTTGGCTAAACTGAACCCCCAACTGCAACAGGTTCTTCCCTGTACCCTTCTTAATTGAGGTCGATTATTGTGGACCATAATTTTTTTTGTTTTCAGAAGCAGTAGCTCTGATTGATGAAATTCAAATTTGAACTTATTTAAATAATACTGAGAATGATTGAAACTATTAAAACATGTCTGAGCTGGGCCACAATAGATGTAGAATAATAGTAATTCTAACAATACTGTGAACACTCAGTGGGAATGAATGGTACCTTTTTTTTTTAGGGGGGAGGGAGGAGGGGAATGTTTTCTGATTTATTTAATGTTTTGAGACAACTCCTTATTTTTACCTTCTTTTTTTTTTTTACCTTAATAAATTCTAAAATTTTATTGATGAATTTGTAACTTGGATTAAAACCACTTATTTTTGCCCCTTCATTTTATAAGTGTGGTTTATCCTGAATGTGTATGAAACTAAAAGAGATAATATGATTAAGCATGTTCATTTTACACTATAAAGATTGTTATGCAATGTCAAGTCCTGTTAACCGGCCAAAACGTTTTTGTCATGCTATAATCAGTGTTGGGAGTAACGCATTACAAAAGTAATGCATTACAGTAACATATTACTTTTTGCTGTAACGCAGTAGTGTAAGGCATTACTAATCAATTTTCAGTAATATTTTACTCGGTACATGTTCAGTAAGGCTTGCGTTACAAGTTACAACAGACTTTTAATTGTAAAAAAAAAAAAAATACACAGCAAGACCGCGAGACATTAACAAATGAAAAATGCAAGTAGGCTAAATTACCTGTTCGTGGTCAGTCAATAGCCGCGTGTGGTGTCCAAGTCTGTTAATAAAAACTATGGCAGCGCCTGATATATTTGTATAGCGATTTCTTTTTACAGGAGTGCCGTGAGGTATGATTTCGGCCTCGGTGCTCGCGCTGGCCAGTGGAGAAGCGGCTAATGGTGAAGATGGCATGAAGAAGACTGTCCATTCGCGAGATAGACGTATGCGCATTAGGCTATTCGTTCTGTGTTTTCTTTCTAAACAGTTTGGCTATGTTTATGTGGTATTTTTCATGTTTTCATCACGCAATCATGTTTTTGATGCGGTGGTGACGCGTTCATTTAAGGGCGGCGGCGCTGGCGATAAAGCACCTAAAAGCTGTCACAAATAACCGGCAAAAGCAATGATTATGAATATGTCAAATATAGCAAGGAGACGTTCTAATTGTTTAGTAATAAAGTCAAGATGAAGTTGACGATGCTGACTCGCGATCTTCAGTAGGCACCAGAGAGAAATGCACATTTCATTTCATAAGCAGAGAGCAGTCTGTTTTCTTTCGTTTTGAATTGTTCTGTTTTACACATAGACATTTCAATATAGATATATTTTTCAGGTCCGTGAATAGGCTACCTTATACGCTGAGTTTCGGTTCATTTATGAGTGAATTGCCCTCCGTGTCGTGATTATTTATTATTGTCTGCTATATTTAGCCTTCTTATTTATAAAATCCAGGCAATTGGTTGATGAAACATTGATTAAAATTAAGATACAATTAATACAAAACGAAATTCACTTTAAAGAAAGGCTTTGTGTCTTGTGTAAGGTCATTGTGAAAGTTTTAAAGCAGTCTTTTAGTGCCGCTTCAGAGCGCTCGCGTCCTAACGGAGAACTGTCACGTCTGTAACATTGTTTTTTCCTCATAAATGCCAACACGAAAAATAAAATAAAATGAATATTTTATGTTCTGTGGAGAGCCAACCCTTCTTCATCCGATTTGCGCAGTGTAATTCACAAAATTACAACAACAAAAATCGTTGCCTCATAAAAGTTAAAGATTTATTTTTGTCACGCATGACTGTCTATTTCCCTAATATTAAATGTAAAACGCATGTGTAGACTGATATTTTTCTAATGTCTGGACTCCTTTCAGGGAGGAGCCTATGGATAAACACGTTTCAATATTTTGGTATTAATGCATTTTCTGAGAATTTATTTTTCAAGTTTTGACAGCAAATGTCATGTCCATAACGCTGGAATTCCCAAATTTTAAATCATTTATCCTCAACTAGTTTTGTGGTGTAGGTCTACGTATTTTATAATGTTAAGTTAACTTCAAATAATAGGCTACTAATAGTCATTTAAAGACGTGGTAGCATTGGATCTGGACGGGAAGGATAACTCTTGGAGTTGGAAGGGGTGTGTCGCGATTCTGCAGGTTCGTGGATCTGAGTTTCGCGATTTCGGTTTCATTTCGCATATCGTTAAAGCCCTAGTCATTTTAGAATGTTAAGTTCTACTTCTGTATAGTTATTTTGGTGAAAGTAACTCAAAAGTAATACAGGAGTAATGTAACGCATTACAATTCTGAGACAGTAATATTGTAAGGTAATGAATTACTTTTAAATATAACAGTAACATGTAATATATAATGTATTCCAGTTTGGAAGTAACTTGCACAACACTGATTATTTTCCATGCAAGTAAAGAATGGGCAGTTGGTCCAGAAACAGTCCAGTTTAAGCCTGTAATTATACTAATCCTTTACTAAGCCCCTTTTTTTGTTAGAGGAGACCTGCTAAGTACCTGCAATGGCAACCCACTTATCCCAACACTATTTAGTCTCTTCTGGTATTAATAGCTTATGTGACATTGATTTAAACACTGATAAAGATCATATTACTTTTTGGGAGATGATACTTGCGTTATTAGTACAACTTTAGAGTATTTCTACTGCTGTAGTTTTACTTTGACATCATAAATCAAATACTTAAGGCCCGATCACACCAAGGACTATAACAATAGATATATAGTTCTAAAAATGGTTTTGATTATAAAAAATTATCAGAGTCCACACCACAACACAATATCGTTGGAATCACTTTCAGAAGGATTTTTTTAAACGATAAATGATTAAAAAAAAAAAACATTTATGTCCACCATTTCTACTGTTATTTGCTAGTTGCTCAGCTAGCTCATTTCCCCATCACAACAGATGGTGTATTTTGGTATCATAATGGCAAAGTACTGAGTGCTAAGTTTTTATCAGCCTTATATGCCCCCGTCAAAATGTTGTAACATTAAGTTCCCGCAGTGAAGCAGGCATTGCAAATCTAGCTGATGCAAACAGACTGACACCTTAAAGACAATCAGGTCTATAAATGAGATGAAAGGAGCAGGTGTTGAAATAGAAAAATAAAACAAATGCAGAAAAGTAAGAATAAGGCATGATTTAAACCAAACCATTTCCAAATGACTATAGCTATTTTGCCATTTAAGTCATGGCATTAAATCTTCAGTATTTTCTCTTGTTTTCCAGTACAAATATCTAAATATTCTTAAAGCAAAACAAAAATGTGGAGAATCAAAATGATGTTTTCTGAGAAATTAATAAAAATAAATACAATAACAGAGTTTACAATTAAAATAAAAATGTCAATGGGTTTTGGATTAAGCCACCTGAGCCCATTGACAAATGTTTTTTCTTGTTTTAATCATACTTCTTTTTGATCAATTTCACAGAAAACATGACTTTTTATTTAATTTAATTCTGCTTCTCAAGTAAATTCATCTTTTTTATATATATTTGCACTGGAAAACAATAACCTTTTTTTTCTTTTTTGCAGTATGATCATGAATTATTCCTTAAATATTCTGAAAAAGGTATTTTATCTAAGGTATTAAATCTACCTTTATAAAATCTGCAAAAACCCTGCTTGTAGTGTGGGGTTAAACGGTTAAGAGGCCTATTAAAAGATTAAAGGACAAAAGCATACAAATATTCAAAACTGTATAAAAATCTTGTAAGTTAAAGTAGATTATACTTCAACCAATGCATTAATAATTTCAAATTTAGTGGATTGTGCAAAATATCAACTTTAAAGACAACCACTTTATAATATATACGTACATTACCATTCAAAAGTTTAGGGTTAGTAAGATATTTTTTATATTTCTGAAAGAACCATTTATTATTATTATCATCAATGTTAAAAACAGTTTGAAAACAGTTTCTGTGGAAGCCGTGGTAAAAAGAAATCAGGATTCTTTTAAGAATAGAAATTTCAAAAGAACAGCATCTTATTAGAAATCATTTGTAACATTGTAAACATATTTTACTGTCACTTTTGATCAATTTAATGCATCCTTGCAGAATAAAAGTGTTAATTCTTTAAAAAATAATCTTATTGACCCCAAACTTTTGAACGGTAGTGAATATATAAAATGATACAATAATGCACACATTTTCCTTTGCAATGTTTGTTTTTATTTTCCATTTTCATTGTTTTTATAAAAAAAATCATAAAACTTTGTCTATATAATATCAGTTTACAAAATGCTTTATACAATTCTTAAAATATTTTTCATGTTCTTGTAGGAATACCATCCAAAAATAATCTTTAGTATTTATGAACATTAAAAAGTAGTACACCTCTGTTTTTAAAAATGAACAGAACCAACAAGAATGTGGTCACTAATGTAACTCGCGTCTGTGAAATGAAACTGAGGAGTCTGCGACTTCTCCCCTGATGAGAAGCGTAGGATGACCAAACATGTCAGGTGACCACATATCGGACACAATCAAAACTCTGCTGTGTTTCACACAATAGTTGGCATTTTTCCCAAGTGTGGACAAGGTGTTTGTATTTTCATTGGACACTATTGCTTATAGGACACTGAATGATGCTAATCTATGTGACATTACATATCACCACAAATACAACAACAGCCCAGCAACCAAATCTCGAAAGTCTCAAGGACATTCTTCTGAAAAATTCATTTGTTTTCCACAGTTAGGGAGTAAAATTGAGCTTGGCATACTGATGATTGTGGGGTTATTGCTTTTGAGATGTCTACATTAGTGTAGTTCCTGATCCAGACTGCTTTAAAGGTCCAACTGAGTTGTTTGACTTGCGGGCATTTCATGCAAACACAAATCCATATTAGATTTTCCATACTATTATCTGCTTTGAACAGTCCGTTGATGCCAAATAACAGTGGACAGACATAATATATAGACATACAGTAATCACATGATGACCTCTGCCTCAGATGACCCTGTAATATCACATAGTGGGTGAGACTTGGCTTTTCTGGAGTGTGCTTGTTCATTATTCATTACTTTATGGTTAAATTACATCATTTTCAGGTCCGCAAAGCCTACAAATGGACAGAGAGCCCCTGTCAAACCTGGAACGCCTCTCTCTATTGTGAGCACTCTTTCAGAGCTATGACACAATTCAGTGACTGGAAGCGCCTGGACCAGAGCGTGAGCCAGACAGTCCTCCATCCTCCTTAATGTTCTCTCTCCGTCGCTACGTGTGAGGCTGATGGGTCAGTCTCAAACCCCTGTGCTCAGACGGCATGATCTGCCACTTCTCCATCGTCTCACGTGTCTCTCAGCGGTGTGAGATGGGACGTCCCACTATCTGCTGTGGATATTGTTGAGTTGTGTGGGCAGCATCTGTTTGTCCTCAATCTCCTCCAGAGCGGTCTCCAACTGCTGGATCAGCACACGCTTCTTAAACCTGAAAGAGACGGAGATATTTAGCTGGACTTATTTACATTATGTTCTATATTATTTTACTGAAAATAGGATAATATGTAAATAATGGGGGGGGGGGGGGGAAACATGCATATTAAGACGGGCGTTCAGAGAAATCCTATACGTTTTTTTTTATTGATACATTTATTGTTTGAAGTATGAATATAAGAAAATGTAATACATTTAGGGGGGTTATGCTTAAAACAATAAATAATATTTGGCTTATATGGAATTTTGCTTCTAACGTAAATTTGTTTTGTTTTAAGAATATTTCAATATTTTTATAAAACAAAATTGCTGATTAAGAAAATAATTTTTGCTGGCTATCAGAGAGCTTCTGCACTAACTTTGGAGAGAATGCTGTGTAATTTTATGCAATGAATTTTGATACAATAAAAATAGCTCAAAATCTTATACTGTTTGTTATAAGACCCATAGCCTTAATCCAAAAAATGTTTGTGATCCAAAAATTATTTAATTTTATTTGGTTTTGATTTGATTGTACATGTCTGTGACAATTATAATAATTGAATTATAATAATAATAAGCGAACATGCAAGATGCAGAGGATCAGTGCTGTTATTGTTAACTAAAGCTATAAAAAAATTAAGTTAATTGAAATAAAGCTGATATAAAAAATAAAATATAAATATTACATGAAAAAAATAACCTTGAAAAATGTAAAAAGTAAATCAGTGAAATAAAATAAGTTTAAGTGGATTTACTTCGATTACTAAAAATAAACCTGAAATAATAGATGAACGCTTATAGTTGCTCATTGACAACTGATACAGCAGAAATCAATGATTAAGTACAACATACTGGCATCCTCTATGGTGTCATAGGTGAGAGGAGCATGAAAGGCATGTGAGGTTTAAAGAAAGCTCTTACCTGGCTGCCTCTTTGATGGCATGATGAATAAAGTACCTCTGCACAGACACTGGCCCCTTCACCTCCTCCAGTAACCTGAATACTGCCTCATAATCTGCACAAAGGAATGAGCAATGGCTTTATTAAATCCTACAATATATACCCTCTTTAATAGTCCAAGTCTACTTGATTAAACCTAGACAATAATTCAAAGCGAATAAAAAAAGGAATGGGCATAAATAATTAATTTGGCATTATAATTAGGTACTCACTACGGCCAGGCTTGCGGACCTCTTTGATGACTCGAGTGCGCAGCTCCGCGTTACTCCCCTCCAGGGGAATCATAAGGATTGTGCCCTGTTCTGGAGTGTCTTCTCCGTTGCCCTCCATTGCCTCCTCCTGGCTTGGAGGACTCAGGTCCTCACAGTTCTGTGTGTGATCGGAGAGTCTCTCATCCAGACAGTTCTCCAGTCCTATTCTCTCCTCCTCGCCGTCTGGTGCCTCCACCTCTCCCCTGTCCTCCGCAGGTGCAGGTCCTTCTCCTTCTCCTTCTCCCTCTCCATCCACTACTCCAGGCCACTCGTCTCCAGCATCATCGCCCGGCTCCCGCTCCCCATTGCTTTCTGTGCCGCCTACACTGTTCTCTTCGGCTCCTGTAGGGGAAAACAGATGATGACATATTATTGCTTTCATTCATGGTTCATTTTTCAGTGGAATAGCAGTATATAGTATATATGCTACCAAAGGTTTGGCAGTAAACTTGTTTTTTTTTTTTTTTTTAAGAAATTAATAATTGTACTCAGCAAGGATGCATTAAATTGATCTAAATGACAGTAAAGACGTATAATGTTACAAAAGATTTCTATTTCAAATAAATGCTGTTCTTTTGAACTTTCTAAAATTTTATCTGCACAACTTTTCAACATTGATAATAATTAAAAATGTTTCTTGAGCAGTAAATCACCATATAATGATCCATAGAAGGATCATGTGACACTGAAGACTGGAGTAATGATAATTTGCCATCACAGAAATAATTTACATTTTAAAATATATTACAATAGAAAACTGTTATCATGAATGGTAATCATTTTTTTTTGGTAATCAGACACGATTAATCGGTAGAAATTTGTCAACCGGTAGAGATTTTGGACTATTGTCTTATTGTCAAGTTCATGTGATGTTGCTGTGCAACCGGTCACAAAAGTTTATGCGTTTTTAAGCATTGGGGTTTAAAAGCAACCCAGTTTTTACATGTGTAGAGACGGAGTTTTTTTTTTAAATTGTCCGACATCGTTGTTTTAGCTTTTTTTGGTAAAGGGCGTTTGACAGTCTTTGCACGTTCGCTCACTATATGGAGAAAAATCCTGGAATGTTTTCCTCAAAAACCTTAATTTCCTTTCGACTGAAGAAAAAAAGACGTGAACATCTTGGATGACATGAGGGTGAGTAAATCTTCAGGAAATTTTAATTCTGGAGTGACCTAATTCTTTAATAAGAATAAATGTCAATTGAATTTACACAGTAGAGACTATGCATTGGTTTTGATGGTAACACTTTACAATAAGGTTCGTTAACATTAGTTAACTACATTAGTTAACATGAACTAATAATGAACTACACTTATACAGCATTTATTAATCTTTGTTCATGTTAATTTCAACATTTACTAATACTTTATTAAAATCTTGTTAACATTAGTTCATGCTCTCTGAACTAACATGAACAAACAATGAATAGCTCTATTTCTATTAACTAACGTTAACAAAGATTAACAAATACAGTAACAAATGTATTGCTCATGGTTAGTTAATGTTAGTTAATGCATTAACTAATGAACCTTATTGTAAAGTGTTACCGTTTTGATTGATTTTTAACGATATTGAAAATGGTGAAAAGAATCGTATCAAATATTTTGATATCATAAAACAAAATTTAAAGCAAAATTAATTATATTGTTATATATATAGTTATGGTGAAATAAAATTACTCGATTTGTTATTACTTAAGATGTTGGTCATATCGCTCACCCCTAATGTCCACTGTTTCACTTAAAATAAAATAAAAACAGTAGTAAGCTAAGATTCAGTCAGCTGTGGCTCAGAGAACTTTACCTTTGTGTAGTGGGATGGGTTTAATGATTCCTTGCTGGCCTTGAGTCCCTGCGGGGCCCTTGCCCAGTACATGATTGGTTATTATTGGAGGGGTTTGGGGCCGGCGCAACAGTGGGGACATACTCCTCCGCCTCTTCAGGGCAGAGCCCGAGTTTAGATCCGCCGTGTTACTTCGCTTCTTATTTTGTGGCCCTGTCACAAACTCATCTGCTTCATCTATCATCATTCCCTGTTGTTGGGAGAGGAGGAAGAGGGAAAACAAAACAACTAAGTATGTAAAAACTTCCGTTATGACCTGTGATTGTTAAGAAATAGGTTTAACGTGCAAGCACCTTCTTGTCCTGTTTGAATGGGTTGCCGAATGTGTGCAGTCGTTTGGGCTGGTCTGGATCAATCTCACGCAGAGGTGATGGCATCATCTTAAGAAACTCCTGATAATTTCCCATCTGCCCAACTGGAATACTGTGCAGGGAGTCTACGGAATCATGAAAAAAATGTTAACTATCCATTCATGAACATTTTTGATGGAATGTCAGCATTAGAAATGTAATTCTTGTAGTGAAAAGAAACAGTGTCTCTTGTTGTTATGCTAAATGCATATGGTCACATTGTTAGGGCCGGCTCACACAGGACACTTTTTTGTGGAAAAATGCCATACAAAGGTCAGTGGAATGGAAAAAAAGTCATATCTGGATTAAGTTGAATTAAACTTGAAGTTGAACTTGAGCGCCATGTTTTTAGAATGCGTGAGACACTGCAAAAAAAGCGCTTGTTTACCTAGAAAAAACTATGAAAAAGTGAACAGTGAAGTGAAAAACCCCATTCTGCATGGACGACAAAAAACAAAACAAAAAAACTATGCCTTACTTTCTTTTTCAGAAAGCTGCTTGGTTTGAAAGTGACTTCTGTGTGAGCTGTGCTTCATGCATTGCTACAATACTGACAACAGTCAATGACTTTTTTGACTGTGAAAATCGAAAGGTTCACTAAACTTAGCAAAATGTATTTTGTCTTTTGTCTCTTTGGTACATTTACCATCATCCTGGCCTCTGATCAGCTTCTGCGTTGTCCTCAAAAGGTTAGAACGCATTCGAGTCACTTGATCTAGAAGGTTCCGTCGCGGAATATCATAAGCGTTCCTATAGGCCTGGGGCTTCAAATCCTTGAAGAGAAGGTTAGTAAATGATTATAGAAGTTACATTTTAGTCTAATCCAAAGAAAATTGCATATGTTTTCAAGTCACTAAGACTTATATTAAGATGTCCAGTCGTAAGAATTCATCAGAATTAACCAGCATCAGAAAATACGATTTTTAGAGTTCAGCAGAAATGCTTCTGTCCATGTTAGCATAACTACATTCAAAACACCAAACGTCAACTGAGACACGGTTCATGTCAAATAGAGCCTGTAATGTAATTTAACCCCACTCAAACTGTCTGTACCTTGTTGAGAAGTGCAATCTGGAATCCAGCAAACTCTTTGAAGTTCATGTCGATGAGTCGGAGGGGTACCTCACCCATGATGCCCTGCAGGAGCTGCTTGAAATCACGGCGGTGAGCCAAAGACAGGGCGCTTGAGTGGTTCTTCACCTTGATGCCCATCTCATGAGAAGGCTTCTTCCCGACAGACACAATCAGACGGTCTGACTCAATCTTTGCCTACAAAATCAAGTACAACTCGATTTAAAAAGCTGAATCACTCAGAATTAATATAATAAGTTGACATGTAATATAGAATATTTAAATGAATGAATTGAGTTTGAATACCATTGAACATAATTTCAACAAAAAACTGCGAATCACACTCACCTGCTGACTGAGTTTTTTTAGATAAGAAATGACACTGTAGCTCAAGCCACAATCCATGTTGTCAGAGATGAGATTTGGGGCTCCCATCATCCTTAGCGCCTTCTTGAGAGGCTGCATTCAGTAAAAAAAGAGAGTAAGAGTGAAGAAGCAGATATAAAGGAAGTGAAAATGAGAACACTGCACTCAGAGCACATATCCTTGACCTCATTACAGCTGTTAACAGACTACAGAACAAATACAACTCATGAAAGAGGTCAGATTACAAGTGACCCTTAAGAAGAACATCTAACAGCCCATCAATTGTACATTGCATAGATTTATATACACAAAGGAGGTGTCTTTTTATCTAAGCAGGACACTTCTGTGCTCTATTGGGATGGGTTTTTTTTAAAGTAGGAAATAAGAGCATCTTACCAAGAGAAAGTAAGGAGGCATGGACTTCAGGTACATTTCAAAGGCCTGACGCCACTTGAGGTTTGGCTTAAGCTTGTGTACTTTAAACAAATCATCTGTAAGGAGAATAAGAGTTGGTAAGTTTGCTGTAGAAAGCCATCACATTACATTACAGAGCTGAAATGCTTCCTTTATGTAATTCTCAGGAGGAAATGAAAGAGGCACAGAAATTTTACACAATTTATGGAGCAACATACAAAAAAAAAAGAAACATGTGGACACTAGGGGTTGAACGACATTTATGTGATTAAAGTAGAGTCGGCGTGTTGCTGATGACGTCATTAATGAACAAATAAGCCTGAACCTCGAGCTGAGACTCGAACACGGGGTTGCCTTGAGCACAACTATGGAAAATGACAGCACTGCCCACAAGGCTATAGTTCCTACATAACAGCTTATTTTCCTCAGTTCTTATCAGATATATGAATGCATAAATGAGAGAGCAATTTCGTGTATGAATTAATTCTACCTGGCAGCGTCTCTCTACTAATAGTGGAGCTGTAGGTTTTAGTTACTTAAGTTACAAACAAACAGTTGACTGTCTGTAACCATTTACTTCCAGAGTAGGTAAAAATACTATGGAAGTAAATGGCTACCGTCGACTGTCTGTTACCAACATTCTCTAAAATATCTTCTTTTGTGTTCAACAGAACAAAGAAACTCATCCAGATTTGGAACAACTTGAGGGTGAATAAGTGATGACAGAATTTTTATTTTTGGGTGAACTATCCCTTTAAAGTCGACTAGTCTGTGCAACCCCAAGTGGACACTTAAAAGTGTATAAATGTTAAAGTGTATTGTGTGTGTGTGTGTGTGTGTGTGTGTGTGTGTGTGTGGGTGTGTGTGTGTGTGTGGTTGTGGTGTGTGTGTGTGTGTGTGTGTTGTGTGTGTGTGTGTTGTGGGTGTGTGTGTGTTTCTTTCATTCATTCATTTTCATTTGTTAATGCTTCTAATTATTATTATTTTATTCGTTAAATGATTTTATAAGTGAGAATTGTCTTTTATTTTTATGTCTCTTTATCATGGCTAAACAAAGCACCACTGCTGTGAAATGTGAATATGAAATGTGCGATAGAAAAAAAAAAGGTGTATGTTAAGATAATGTATAGCATAAGGTTGAGAAAGTGCAAAACAAAATGGCAATGAGGAAACACACGTACCGAGGAGTGGCAACAGGACGGGATAGTTGTAAGGCATAACGAAGAGGTTGACACAGGTGAGTGTAGTGCTGGCCTTTAGGTAGCCGAACGGGTGTGCTAGATCGCTGTGTTTGCCGCTGCAGTTCACAAACACCTGGGTGACGGGGGAGAGGAGTTAGCATTGTATAGTGTCTCCCGAGAGCTCAGCTCTCACATGAAGCTGTTTCTCAGAGACAAAACCCATTTATCAACAGGTCATTAGCTAAAACGGTTCCTTAGAGCCTAGTGTGCTATAAATGCCTCTAAATATGCTTATGAATGGATGTGCTCTAATTGATCTACCATTTACCTTGTTGTCTTTATATTCTCTATAGTGAGGCAAGTAATAATGTAACATTGTAACCATGCCAAAAGAACAAACACAAATGGTCAATTATATTGTTTTTTTTTAGATAGGCTCAATGAATGCAAGAAGGAACAACATATCAAAAGAACAGGCTTACAAAAAACCTTTCCAGGTATTGACTAAGGTATTTATAGAATGTGTATACAACAAAATAAAGCATGGAAAAACACTTCAATTTTACCGCAGTACAGTCACCTCCCTTTGTGCAAGTTCTTTCAAGAAACTAATGGTCTAGGAGGTAATAGCTCTTGAGAGACCATTTATCATCATTTCATAGAAGACTAAAATGAACCAAAACAAGTGTATAATATTATTCCATCTCCAAAAGTAATCATGCCCTTCTCATGGCCCAGCGTCAGAGTCATATTATTTTTCAGATTACTTGGGCCGTAAGAACATTTTGATTAGTCGAATAGAAAATAAAGGCCACAATTTATTTTGACGTGATTTTATGCTAAAAAAAATTACAACCATTCAACTGTTCATAATTTAACAGCAAATACAGTAACAACAAAAATATTTTAGAATTAATTACATACATACATAAATACTAATCTAATTTGTTTTTCTGAGCAAAATCTGCTGTTATGCAGTTTACTAAGGTTTTCTGAGTGTTTTTAGTGCAGTTGCTATGGCTTTGAACGGTGGTTGAGAACTGCTGCAGGAGCCCACATCTAAATCTCTATGATATTTTAGTCCCTTGATATGACTCGAGTCCCTCATGAATAAAACGCTACATCTGATGTTTGCATTCAGAACTGCCTCTGAATCAGCAACCTCCTACAAATATGTTCACAATCTGCATTGCTGAGAACTTTTCTGTGAGCACTTTCAAACTCATAACCATCTATATTAGGGTTTAATTCTGCTCTACTGCACTGTATTTGGAATAATCTCATATGGTGGTATTGATAATATTCTTTGCTTCTCTATAATCAAGTTTCCTCTAGTGTAAGTCACTTTAGATAAGCATCTGCTGACTGAAATACTGTAAGAAACCCTGCACAATCTGTATTAATGCACAGACATCAGGAAGGAAACATTGCATTACAGTTTAATGTCAAAGATTACTTCAAAAGTTGTCAGACAGTTAATGTACTGTTCAAAAGTTTGGGGTCTGAAATTATTTTTTAAATCTCTTATGCTGACCAAGGCTGCATTTATTTAATAAAAAATACAATACAAACAGTAATATTGTGAAATTGTATTACATTTTAAAATAACTGTTTTCTGTTTTAATATATTTTAAAATGTAATTTATTCCTGTGATGCAAAGCTGAATTTTCAGCATCATTACTCAGTGTCACATGATCCTTCGGAAATCATTCTAATATGCTGATTTGATGCACAAGAAACATTTAATATTATTATCAATGTCGAAAACATTTGAAATAGAAATCTTTTGTAACATTATAAATACTGTCACATATAAGATCAATTAATGCATCCTTGATGAATAAAGGAATTAATATCTTTACAAAAAATCCATCTTACGGACCCAAAACTTTAGAATCCCAAAAACTCCACAACAATATCTCATTCAAACTGCTGCTTAACCAGTTACTAAATGCAGGACTTGACATGTAATTTGTATTGTGCTTTATACATTCCAGTAAATATGGAAAAGCTAAACACCCACTGTTTCTTTCTGCTCTTTTAACACCATAGCATCTATTCACCATGAAACTCAGCTCTACCCATACAGCAGTCTGGAGGCTCTGAAAGATGGCATGCAAAAAGATTAAATAGTTGTGTGAAAAGGTGTCCCACCTGCCAGCACATGTGCGGAGATTTCCTCTCTAAGATGTACTGGGTGAGCGGGGACGGCTCCAGCTCATATTTGTCAAAAGGTAGCTTTTCAATTACCATCGGTTCACAGTCAACACATGAAAACCTCACCATAGGATGGGAAGATCGAGGAGGCTAAAGAGAAAAAAAAACTATTAAAAAGAAATCCTCTATAACACATTCTCCACACTTTTTTTTTGTCTGTTAGATGGCCAATTCATCCTGTAATTACAGCACCAGTGGGTAATGAGTTTCTAATGACGCATGTATTACAGGCACATAGCTGTTTCATTCAGCAGATACTCTCACAACACCCTGACTGAACACTTAATAAACCAAAGGTGAAAACCAAAAATGAAATATTAAAAAAGAGCCTTTTAATCACTCAGACAAAACTTAATTTGCCATATGTCGAGGCTAACATGTTAGTAGCTGCACCTAAAATGACAGTGGATATGTCAAGAAGGAAATGCCCTCATGTTAAGCTAGCAGTTAGCAGTTAAGCTAGCACTAAAGCTCTGGTGAGCGTAACAGCAGTCTTATTCTGCTGGCAATGTCTCTCACAGTGCCCACGGTCTGAGCTGAGCTGTGGCACTTTGGCATGGTAGCAGCTGCTGTTTCAACAGTGTACTGTCTAAGAGAGAATAGACAGTGAGGGGGTGGGAAACCTCAGGACAGTGAAGCCTTTCCTCATGTTACCACTCCTTTCAGCTCTCTTATCTTCATCCACATTCATTAGCACTGTTTGAACAAGATGAAAGCTAACCTTTAGTTTGCACAGATCATTACCTTTGGCTAATAAATTGCTTCAGCCACTCGGCTTGGATGAGCCAATACTTATACACCTATCAAAACTCCTTTTGCAAACCTAGTACGTTTCCATTTTAATAAGCAGAAAGAAGCTGACTGAAAAAAGAAATGGCTGACTGTCTGCCAGGACCCAAAGCTCAGCAGAAAGTCCTTCTTTACTCAATTATTAAATGTTTTAGCCAAATGTATAGTGTTTTCAGCTAGATTTAACACATTTACTTTACCCTTAC
Organism: Chrosomus eos; assembly: GCA_036326025.1. Classification (NCBI taxonomy): domain Eukaryota; kingdom Metazoa; phylum Chordata; class Actinopteri; order Cypriniformes; family Leuciscidae; genus Chrosomus; species Chrosomus eos. Next base: position 21,656,760 of record CM070835.1, read on the forward strand.
TACATGTTTTCCACCAAATCAGTGCAGAAAATGTAAGAAAGTCAGACTGGGTGAGAGTTATTTATACTATTATAGTTTTTATTAATATTTTGAATTAGCTTTAATTTTTATATTTTCAGTTTCCATTTTATATGTGATTTTTATTTTAGTTTTCAGTTAGTAATTGTACTATGTCACAGCATAAAGATGCATTTGAAGTGCTGCACAGGGTGTAAAATCTCGGTGCTCTTTGGTTGCTTGGGATAGTAGTGCTCAAAATCAAAGTAATACTCCAAGGCACTCGAATTGTGTATACAAAAAAGTAAAAAGCCTTTATTGAATCATGGCTTCTATCATTAAAATTGGTGACAGATACACCTACACGTTGCGGCTATTGCCTTCGTCAGGGTGTGTGTGACACACACCCTGACGAAGGCAATAGCCGCAACGCGTAGGTGTATCTGTCACCAATTTTAATGATAGAAGCCATGATTCAATAAAGGCTTTTTACTTTTTTGTATACACAATTCGAGTGCCTTGGAGTATTACTTTGATTTTGAGTAATTGTACTATGCTTCAGCTTAAACATAGTTCAGTCAGTTGCCTAGGGAACATTTGAATTTATTATTAAAGGAGATGCTACTCTTGAGATGTATCATCTCATTTTCAAAAGGGTCCTATAACATTTTTAGTTTTAATTTAGTTTAAAGGGGCAATACTCTGCTTTTAATGAAACATGGCTGTCTATGCAATAGAAAGGCAAATTATAATTTTTTTTGAAAGTGCTACATGACTAGAGAAAATGGAGAAAAAGCGCTGTGGCCCAAACATTTCCCTTTATGCCAAAGGTAGGGAAAATGCGCACATAATGCGCTGGGATCGATCTGACTGTCAATGAGAGGGAATGCAAAAAAGCGGAAGTATGATCTGTAGTTTTTGCTGACAAGTGAACGGGGATATCTGGGTGCAGGTAACATGGAGAAAGTGTATATCTAGAAATCTAGTATATTTAATAAAATTTCTGTTTTATTTCAGTTAACAATGTTTAATGTTTAAATGTTTTTAATAGGTTTAGTTGACAATAAAAACACTGGTCTGGGCTCACTAATATGAGAATAAATGTGCATATGTCAGAGATTAAAAACAAAATAAGTAATTTCTTGACTCTGCACATATAAACTCTATTTTGCAGGTTTTGAAATTTACCAAAGTGGGGGAGTTCTGGTCAGGCCAGAAGGATTCTGGGATTGGCCAGTGACCCACAGGTACGCCTGTCTTGGGGTTGGGCCGGACGTAAATGAGCTTGTGGCAGCTGTGCCAGGGCTGCGGACTGAAGGACAACGAAGGACGAGCTGGATCCACAAGACCATCTGCACAAAGAGAAGACAATCAATGTCTATTAAAAGAGTAGTTCACCCAAAAATGTTACTCTTCTTAAAGATCTTTTTAATGAAATCTGAGAGCTTTCGGTCCCTCCATTGACAGTCTAAGCAACTGCCACTTTAACACTTCAAGAAGTTCATAGAGATCATAAAACGAATTGAGCGGTTTAGTCCAAATATTCTGTGGAGACTCGATCGCTTTGTATGATGGTTTATATGACGCTTAACAGATTTAATTTAGGCTTTTATTCACATATAAACTGTCACGTTTTGATGTGTTCTGTTTATGTTTTGTGATCTTGGTTTCCCCTGTCTTTGTGGTTTTTGGTTTAGCCCTGTTAAGTTTTCCCGCTCCTCGTTTGTGTTCAGTTTCATCACCTGTGTTCTGTTAATTATCCAATTATTCCTTGTATATTTAAGCCCTGTGTTTTCCCTGAGTGTTGGTCGATCGTCGTCCTCGTATGGTTGTGTGTCTTCTGATTTCCTGGAGTTTTGTTTCTGTTTAAGTTTGGAAAGTTTTCATTTTGTTATTAAAACATTTATATTGAAGCTTTCGTGTCCTCGTCTTCAGCACCTGCACAAACCCTGACAGAACGATCGACCATAACAAAATAAAATGGAGAGCTGGAAGCAGGCCTTCGTAGGAACCCGGATGGCCATATTTCGTGGGACCCGTGGAGGTCGTAGTAGGGGATGTGACCGAGTTCAGGTGGTCCCGAGTCCAGTATGGCCTGAGCCCATTGCATGCACGCCAGAGCCTGACCCGTTTGCCGACCTTCCTGAGCTTCTTCCCCCAGAGCCTTCACCGCTGGTCCCGTCCAGCCCAGTCAAGCCTTCGCTGCTGGTCCCGTCCAGCCCAGTTGAGCCTTTGACTGTCACCTGCCCGCCAGAGCCTGAGCCCGTCGCCTGCCCACCAGAGCCTGAGCCCGTCGCCTGCCCACCAGAGCCTGAGCCTGTCGCCTGCCCGCCAGAACCTGAGCCCAGCCCCAAGCTCCCCGAAATGCTGGTTCCGTCCAGTTCCGAGTCCCCTGATGTGCTGGTCCCGTCCAGTTCCGAGTCCCCCGATGTGCTGGCCCCGTCCAGTTCCGAGTCCCATGAAGCGGCAGAGCCAGAGCCAGAGCCCGTTGACCCAGAGCCAGAGCCAGAGCCCATTGACCTAGCGGCAGAGCCAGAGCCCGTTGACCCAGAGCCAGAGCCCGTTGACCCAGAGCCAGAGCCCGTTGACCCAGAGCCAGAGCCCGTTGACCCAGAGCCAGAGCCAGAGCCCATTGACCCAGAGCCAGAGCCAGAGCCCGTTGACCCAGCGCCAGAGCCAGAGCCCGTTGACCCAGCGCCAGACCCAGAGCCCGTTGACCCAGACCCAGAGCCCGTTGACCCAGACCCAGAGCCCGTTGACCCAGAACCCGTTGACCCAGCGCCCGTTGATGTCAAGTCAGTTCCCGATCATGAGCCTGTCCTCCCCAAGAAAATTTTGGGGGGGCGCCATACGCCTTCGCCGTGGCCGGCCAAAGATCCACGGAGGCCGGCCAAAGATCCACGGAGGCCCGAAAAGATAACACCGCCATGGCCGCCCGAAGGGTCCTCACCGCCATGGCCGCCTGAAGGGTCTGCACCGCCGTGGCCACCTGAAGGGTCTGCACCGCCATGGCCACCTGAAGGGTCTGCACCGCCATGGCCACCTGAAGGGTCTGCACCGCCATGGCCACCTGAAGGGTCTGCACCGCCATGGCCACCTGAAGGGTCTGCACCGCCATGGCCACCTGAAGGGTCTGCACCGCCATGGCCACCTGAAGGGTCTGCACCGCCATGGCCACCTGAAGGGTCTGCACCGCCCTGGACGCCCGAGGGTCCCACAGCTCCGCCCTGGACGCCCGAGGGTCCCACAGCACCGCCCTGGACGCCCGAGGGTCCCACAGCTCCGCCTTGGACGCCCGAGGGTCCCACAGCTCCGCCCTGGACGCCCGAGGGTCCCACAGCTCCGCCCTGGACGCCCGAGGGTCCCACAGCTCCACCCTGGACGCCCGAGGGTCCCACAGCTCCGCCCTGGACGCCCGAGGGTCCCACAGCTCCACCATGGCCACGCCCACAGCCTGCTCCGCCTTGGCCACGCCCACAGCCTGCTCCGCCTTGGCCACGCCCACAGCCTGCTCCGCCTTGGCCACGCCCACAGCCTGCTCCGCCTTGGCCACGCCCACAGCCTGCACCGTCGTGGCCACGCCCACAGCCTGCACCGTCGTGGCCACGCCCACAGCCTGCTCCGCCCTGGAGGCTTCCTGGACCTGCACCATGCCCTCGTCAGCCTCCAGGGCGCCCACCCTCCCACCCCTTTGGATGTTATACGGCGCGAGGACGCGCCTTCGGGAGAGGGGGAGGTACTGTCACGTTTTGATGTGTTCTGTTTATGTTTTGTGATCTTGGTTTCCCCTGTCTTTGTGGTTTTTGGTTTAGCCCTGTTAAGTTTTCCCGCTCCTCGTTTGTGTTCAGTTTCATCACCTGTGTTCTGTTAATTATCCAATTATTCCTTGTATATTTAAGCCCTGTGTTTTCCCTGAGTGTTGGTCGATCGTCGTCCTCGTATGGTTGTGTGTCTTCTGATTTCCTGGAGTTTTGTTTCTGTTTAAGTTTGGAAAGTTTTCATTTTGTTATTAAAACATTTATATTGAAGCTTTCGTGTCCTCGTCTTCAGCACCTGCACAAACCCTGACATAAACATTGATCAGTAAACATAATCAGAATTTCCACCAAACCTGCTTGACGCGCAAGAACAAAGCTCTTGCAGAAGCTCAAACGTGCTGCGTAACACAAGAATGAACCTCATTGGTTCTCACACTTCAAGCGAACATGCTTGAGCTTCCATTTACCACAACTGATGTGTGAGTTGATGAATGTTTATATGTGAATAAAAGTCGATCATGTCTCTACAGAAAATGTGGACTAAATTGGACTAAAATATCTTAATTTGTGTTCCAAAGATGAATTTAAGTCTCATGGGTTTGGAACGATATGAGGGTGAGTAAATGATGACATAATTAAAACATTTTTGCCAATAATTATTTTGCCAATAAGCACAAAACTAACATGTAATCACATTATCAGCACTGACCTTCACCTATCAAAGGTGGATCTGGACCGCTCTTCTCAAAGTGTATTACAACTCCACTCCAAACCTTTTGGACGAGAGACTCAAGACACTGGTTCAGCATCCTTTGCGTTTTCACACAGTAAGAGCGGCCTTATAGAGAGTGGGTGAGAAAAAGAGAGGGGATAAAAGAGCTAAACAAGCAAAATCTGGATAATCAACCTGAAATAACCCTGTGCTCATGTACCTACAGTGCATAGGTTGGAAAAAAATCACAAGTTGCTAGCTACATTTTCTGAAAAGACAGACAATTCGTTTTGAATTAAGCAATCAAAATTGCACTTTATTTTCATGTCTTCACTGGAAGAAAGGGCATTCACATGTGAGATGGAGAAGAGATGCTGGTATCTGAGCGCTGCATTGAAGAGAAATCACATAATAACAGACTTGTAAGGGGGCTGACAGATTAATTGCAGAGTTTTACAGAGATGCTGAGATGAAAAACAGGGCTGAAGCCACCTTAAATAGGGTCTAGAACCACTTATGTCAAAAGGACATTTAAAGAACTTTCCTGGAATCCAGGCCTCTTAAATCAAACTTAACGGTTGATTAGATAAATATTTTAACCTATATTTTCTCATCAGACCTGGGTTTAATATACACATTTTTAAATTCTACAACAGTTTGGCACTGAAACGTAAGATTGTTGAGCCGATGGATGTACCTCCAGTGACCTCACACATCTGGGTGATAGCAGACTCATCAGTGGGCACACTGCCTAGTTGCTCGCCGTCGGGCACGGCCATTCCTGGCAGACGCAGGACCAGGGCGAAGAGTCGCTGGTCCCAGCGGAACGGCTCTTTTGTCAGCTCACTCCCCGGCAGCGGGGAATTCAACGGCAGATGTAGCTAAAGGAGGAAGATAAAACGAGAAGTGAGATGAAATCGGGGTTCATGAGAAAGACACACTGCCTGTAAAACTTAACATTATACATGATATAAATTTACAAGCAAGTCATATAATGGTTAAGAGTATTTGTCCCTCACCTCCTCAGCCACCCCAGAGCTGTGCGTCAGTTTGTTACCATCTGTAATCGTAATAATGACCGATGGCTCCAGAAAGAACGGGTTCCGACCCTAGAAGAGAGGACATAATTTCTTAAAAAACCCAAAAAGCAAAGAAAAAGAGATTTTTGTGGTTCTTATTTCTGTGATTTTCTATAAAATGCCCCAAAATCTGATCTTTCCTTCAATCCATTTACCAAACTGCTTGGTTGTGGGGTATCATCAGTAATATTGTGAAATATTATTACAATTTAAAATAACTGTTTTCCATTTTATTTTATTTTGAAAAGTATCCCTGTGATGCAAAGCTGAATTGTAAGCATCATTACTCCAGTCTTCAGTGTCACATGATCCTATTCTAATGCTGATATGCTGCTTATGACACATTTCTTATTATTATCAATGTTTTTTTAATCAACATTGCTTAATATTTTAGTGGAAATAACACTTCTACTATCACCTTGGTCACACTTTATAATAAGGTTATATTTGTTAACATCAGTTAACATGGACTGAACAATACTTCTAATCTACAGCATTTGTTAATCTTAGATCACGTTAATCTCAACATTTACTAAAACGTTTTTAAGATCAAATGTTAAGATTAGTCACTGTGAACTAATATAAAAAAAATAACCACATACTAACCACAACTTTTTGAACAATGGTGTAAATGACCTATTAACTTAAAAAAGGCATTTCAACGGAGAGTTCATTTCAGAACTTATCTTTGGTTAAAATGTTACAAAAAACTAGCTTTTTCTCACACAGTTCAATGAAATGAGGTAGTAACATTAAAACTTGACAGATGTTGCTAATTGTAGTTAATACAGTAAACGCTCGGTGAGTGAATACAAGATGCATTCTCTCTGTCCATACTGCAGGGGTCAGCACTTAGTTACTCACCATCGCAGTACAAACTCAGCATGTAGATTAGCACACTGCCTGAGGGTTACCTCTCAAAATGCATGTCTTCTGTTTTAGCTAATCCAGCATGGTCTTAATGTGTGCCTATAAAGTATCTGAATATTCTGAATAACAAATAATCCAATTGCATGTTTGATGTTGTATAAAAAACACACACAAATCAATTGAAATGAAGGTGATACTCCTGTGAGGAGATACAAACAGTCTCTGTAATCTCTGCATGTTGCTACAACCATTCCTCCTCCCGGGTAAAGAGCCCCCCTGTTACTGCCGATGAAAGCATCTACACTACAAAGCCTCGCTGAATGGATGGTGCTGCTTGAAGCTTTTAAAGCTTTGGACTACAGAACATTTTCCCATATGTTAGCTGGGTCACTCTCATGCCTTCTGGAACACTTTAGATGTGCTGTGAAATGGTTATTTTTGTGTAATGGCTTCTTTCCAGCTACTTTCCAGAGAAGGAACGTGTTGATACACACACTGAATGAGTTCTGCATATTACATATATAATGTATTTGTTACTTCAAAGAAGTAGGCTGGATGGGACTAAAGGTACATTTTCTTAAAATATTGCTCGATCTGAATATTGTGAGGATGTGTCCTTCTCAGTGTCTGTGGTGGTTAGTATTCTTGTTATGTGAGAAGAGAGCTCGTATTATGCTGCATGCAGAATACCCGGGAGTAATTTGTTCTTCTTTGAATAAAGATTGTTTTGGCCTTCTGAATACCGAAGGGAGATCGCATTTTTACCTGACCATAGTTGTCGATGCCAGAGACTAGTCTGTTGAGATTAAGCAGGTCGAAGGCAGCGCGGAGAGCGTGACCCAGTGTAGTCAGTCCAGATGCCTGCAGGTTCTTCAGCTCACTCATGAATGTGGCATGATTCTCTTTCCAACCCGCCTACCATATACAGAGACACACACACACATTATGTGAAAAAAAGTTCCATATAACCTCGGGAATATCAATTATTCTGACAGTGACATTTATACAATGAACCCAAAATGTACACTACTGTTCAAACGTTTGAGGTCAGTAAGATTTTCTAATGTTTTTGAAAGAAGTCTCTTCTGCTCACCAAGGCTGCATTTATTTGATGAATAATACAGTAAAACGGTAACATTGTAAAATATTAGTACAACTGAAAATAACTGTTAGCAAGGTTTTCAATGATGAGAATATAAGAAGATCTACAGTTTTAAATCAAGACCAAACAGTATTTGGACTCTTTTTCAAGTTGTCAAAAGTTACTGGAACATGTCCATAGGAATGTGACAAACTACAAATGTGTGAAAAGCTCTAGCATCATTTATTTGCAAATGCCACTTTCTCCTTAAATTCTCCTTAAATGCCCAAATACCTTTTAGGCCTCTGTATGGATTATTAAAAACATAATTAAATCCTATGCAAACTATTCCACAGTAAACAGAAGTTTCCATTCTAGTATCTGTCAATCACTGGTAGCTTTTCTCACTCTTTCGCCTAGCGAAATGAAACACCTTACTATTACAGCCATGATCAGCCAAGCACAACTACACCTAAACGTCAGCTGAGAGAGTCACCAAAGAAGGGTGGAAATAAAGTCAGACACTCAAGACCCAAAAAGTCCACATGACAAGCTTTGCAGAGTATCTGAATGAGCAATGTTTGTGTCCTCTTGTACATGTGTGCATGTAGAAGAAAAGCCACGAAGATCCGATACATAAGGCTTGACTTGTTTTACTATCTTTAAAAGACATTATTGTGTCTCTCCCTGACTCACATTACCCCTGCCAGTAAAAGAATAGTCATTACCTTACTGCTCACCCAAAACCAAAACAAAACATCAACAATTTAATGAGTTCAGATGTTGAGAAAAGAACCGAGGTGAATAGTTCACTAAATCTGCTTTTACAAAATGATTCCTGCTCCACATAAATGTACTCAGTGTGAATAAATCAACACATTACATAAAGCTGTATACATTGTAAATCCCCACAAGGGAGAGAAGAATTCTGAGGTGGTTGAGCTTCAGATGCGTGTGTGTGTGTGTGTGTGTGTGTGTGTGTGTGTGTGTGTGTGTGTGTGTGTGTGTGTGTGTGTGTGTGTGTGTGTGTGTGTGTGTGTGTGTGTGTGTGTGTGTGTGTGTGTGTGTGTGTGTGTGTGTGTGTGTGTGTAGATTTATGTTCAATGGAAAGCATTAAAGAATATAATTCATTAATAATAATAAAAAAACAAAGCAGGCAGAGATTTGTCAGTAGGGGCTGGACAGTGTATGTCTATATCCATGTATGGAACAAAAAAGAAAAACCCTTCAAGCAGTAGCTCTTCTAACTGGCACTCAATAATTCAAGCAACAGAGTAATTCTATTTTTTTCCCCATCCGTCTTTCTTTCCTTCTGCATTAACAATTTATTGGCTCTGAAGAAGTGTGACTGCAATCAGACTCTCCTTTAATCACACGCTTGTCTAGCAAGGCAGAAGAAGATGGGAGAGAATAAGGAATGTGAACACTGAATAAGCCAGGAAAAAGGATAATACCCTAATTGTAGCTTTAACAGAGGAAATGTAAACTCAAACCCTTCTTTAGAGAGTGAAAACCTGACGGCGATCCAACGGAGGAAAGAACAAACAATGTAATCCACATATGAGTAAATCTCACGGAAGCATATCCAAACCACATTTCATCCCAAAATTAAAAGAAGAAAAAAAATAGCAATTATATTTTATATAAAGAATTACTGCTATGTACCAGATGTTTCATTTTTATATTTGGGATTTATTTTCAGTGGTGATACTCATTGTCATTTTTATTACTATAATCCAGTATTTTTTTATTTAAATAAAAATTAAGGCAGTACAGCAAATATGCCATGTCCATGATGTATAAATACTTTACAATATAAATAATTTATTGTTACAGATCATATTCCACCCAAAACGAATAAGGGGAAAATATAGTAAATTTAGGTATGTTTTATTTAAATAAAATTAGGAATAATTCTAGTTGCTTTTTTTACATTGTGACATAATTTTTCTCAGTTAAGCACACTTTGCCCCAAGTTATTTCAATGTATCAGATGTTTTGCTTTTGACAATTGTGATTCTCAGTAGATTTGTATTACTGTAATAATGTACCTGCACAAATCAAGGCAGTACATCAAATACTTAATAATGTATAAATAATTTAGGAGGAAAATGTGTTTATTGTCAAAAAGATTATGTCACAAAAAAGACACCTCAGTTGTCCCCATTTTGCTTTAGGCAAAAATATAATTTCTTATATTGATTTTTAGGTGAAATATGGCCCAGGTATCATCTTGAGAAGTTTCGTGCGATTCGCCCATATATGTCCCTCCGGAGCAGAATGGAGAGAGTGATAATAGATACACATAAAGCTGTTGTTCAGTTACAGATAGCATAGAAGTGTTTTCTTTTTTCTGCTTTCAGAATTAGCATACCATAAAACAAACCTGGCACTGTCTTTCCTCTCCAAAAGCAGGACAGGTGACAAGACAAATGAGCAGTTTTACATAAACTGACAGATAAGGACGTATTTCGTGTTAGGCTAATGTTCTAAAGAAACCGGCAGTCATATAAATACAGCTCTTGTGATCTGAGGAGGAATCATCACAACAGAAAGGGCACGTGACGTGAGTGGATTCACACGGGTTAAGCGACTGCCCTTATGGCCTGAGTATTATTCCAGGATCAGGTTGCCTTGTCCCAGGTTTTAATCTCTTCTACTGCCTAAAGGTTGAACTGATCGAGGATAACCATTGAGCTCGGTTACACACATCCACCCAGTTTTGCAGGAGGGACACGTCTACCGTCTGAAGGGTGGTGCTTGTCATGTGTGATGATAAAGGCCAGGCAGGAACTAAAATTGTCACTCTAATGGAATGAGAGCTGGTTAACCAGCCAAAGCACTGATCAGAGGGACCATTATGCTCATGACAAGCTCAAATAGATCTCCATTTTGAATTTAAGTGAACAACATCCTAACCCGGGACAAGATTTTTCTTGGTGATCTCCATCTTTTATCATCGACATGTATGGTGAAGAAATGCTTGATGTTCAGTTACAGTATCTGTTGTGAGTGAGGTTTAAGGAGGAGGAGTAACATTGTGGATATCTGAAGAAATATTTGTCCTGCCTAACTGTCATGAAGGACTACAACCACTCCCACTTCACAAGATTCTGAGCAAGATAAAGCATGAGGCAGTCTACAGGATAAACATGGCAGAATGATAGATATTTAAGGGCTACTCCTAAATTTTGAATGTATGTATTATGTATGTAAATGTACAATGACTGTGAAAGCTATTTGGAAATTTAAGTCACTTAAAATGTATGCATTTCATTGCATTACAAAATTTCAAAAATCAAGTGGGTTCTGCAAACAAATGATGCAAATGATTTTCTTTGTACTAATTTTTGCATTGACCAACTGGGTAATTTTAGTGGATGCATTAAGTCAATTCCCCTCAAGTTTACACAGGCGTCCTATCAGAGGAAACAGGTGTAGCTCATCACATTAACTATGAACATGATCCACTAACCACAAATGTCCAAATACACTTAAAGGATAGTTTACCTATAAACTACAATTACTCACCATCTTGTCGATCCAAACCCATTAGACTTTAGTTTTTCTTCAGAACACAAATTAAGATATTTTTTTTAATTCTCTCATCATTTTTGTCCATGCAAGTCCACACAACCAAAACTTTCACAAATTTAAAAAGTAAAAAAAGACGTGATCCATTTAAATCAAGCAGTTTAACTCAAGATTTAATTTAGGCTTTTAAAAACATATACAAATTGATTGATGTACATACGAGCCCATCAAATATGGTAAACAGATATTTGCTTGACGATCAAAAGTCAATGAGGTTTGAAAGTGTTGGTTGTGTGGACTTTCAAATGGATGGACAAAAATGGTGAGAAAATATAAAAAAATAGAAGAAGATTTTTTTTTTAATTAGAAGATGAATAAACGTCTTACAGGTTTACGACAGGTGAGCAAAAGATGGCAAAATTTTCATTTTGGGGTAAACTATCACTTTAGTTTTGAACAGCATATCTAACTTAAAGGGATAGTTCAACCAAAAATTTAAATATGTCATAAACTAGGCTACTCAATTTTATGAAGCGACGCAAGTCTTTGTTTGTGCAAAAAAACATGATTTACCACTTTATTTAATCTCCAAATATAAAATATTAATCTACAACACGCATTCACAAAAGCACCACGACACATGTGTTGTGTTAATGCGAGAGCAGACGTTGTTGTGTGAACATGCTTTGGATGTTAATATTTTGTAAATAAAGTAGTAAATCATGTTTTTTTTTGCACAAACAAAGACTCGAGTCACTTCATAAAAGTGAGTAGCCTAGTTAATGACATTTAAATTTTTGGTTGAACTATCCCTTTACTGTAAGTTAGATACAAACTAAAGTGATAGTTTACCCCAAAATTAAAATTTTGCCATCTTTTACTCATCTGTCGTAAACCTGTAAGACGTTTATTCATCTTCTAATTTAAAAAAAAAAATCACACGGTCTTTACTTTAATGTCACACGGATTACTTTAATGATTTCTTTACTATCTTTCTGGGGCTTGAAATTGGTAGTTGTGTATGCTGTCAATGGAGGGAAACCGCTCAGATTTTATAAAAAATATCTTCATTTGTGTTCTGAAGATGAACGCATGTCTTATGGGTTTGAAACGACATGAGGGTGAGTAAGTAATGACAGAAGTTTCATTTTTGGGTGAGCTATCCTGGCGTTTTTTTTCATTGTTTGTATCAAGCAAAAATAGCATGTTGACCAGGGCCTCGTGAAGTAAACCACAAATGCAGTTGCATGCATTTTGCACTTTTCCTCCATTAACCAAAGACAGAAACAACACAAAGTTTACAACAAAACAAATTCATTTCATTCTTCAACCTTTTGCTTTAATTATAAGCAATCTAATGGACAATTGATTAAGAAAATTGCAAAGGGCAAAAACTTTGTCAACTTCAGAAAATAGGCATGGCTAAGAATAATATTCTACTTGGCCAGGGCTCAGACAACAAGAGAGGCACACAAACAGGAAAAGAGAGCTTTGTGAGGACTGGAGGCTCACTGGAGCTCTTCACTGTTTAGCTGCTGAAAATCTCATGAATAATTGACAGGAAATAAAAAAGGCACTCTGTCAGACACAGAGGCCAGATTCTTGCTAGGCTGGTATTTGCCCAGTGTATTCTTGTCGAGAACTGGGTAAGCCTGGACGCTAATTCTGAAGAGGCACTGCTTGGCTGAGAAGTAACAGGAGGAACATGATGGCTACGAATAGTTTAGAGAGGGCTAAGAGCTTATGTAAGAGGGTGGTTATAACATCTCATTACACTTTAGCATCTCAAACAAAGAAATATTCTCATCAACAAAGCGGCTAAAACATGCCGTATCATCTACTACGAATCCTTAGTGCACATTACCTGGCTATAAGCAGGAAATGTAGTACTTTAGTTAAAGAGTTAAGTGTCACTTGGAAGACAGTCTCAGATTATCTTGGATAAATTGAAACAGGGTGGGAAAACTGCATGACAAGCAGTGGAGTAAGAAAACCTCCCAAGAGAGTGACTGGCTACTTGCCAGATAGTCCATACTAATGAACTGCTAAAGCGCAAAGCTACTTTCATTGTCAATGTCAAATCACAAACAAAGAAGACAGGAACCCAGAGAGCACCATGTCACATGTACATGTCAGAAAGTGCAGACCTCGATTCAAGTACAGGCTGGGAGAAAGAGTGGACGATACTTTGAAATTAGGCTGGGCAAAGTGACTGTAACCACAATTCCCATATCCAATAAAAGAGAACTGGCTCAGCAGCAGATGATGGCTGGATGTGAGGGTGAGAAAGGTCTGAAAAATGATTAAGGAGTTGTTGTTTTTTTTTGCTTATTGGACTACTTTTGACGGGTGTGTGGGTTTTAAGCACGCTGGTAAACACTATGCACTCTATGTTGCATTTTGGTGAATTTTGCAGAATTTTTTACTTGATGGTGTTTTTTTGTATTTTGTTGACAAAATATGAATTTGCAATCACAACCGAAGAGTTTTAGCATTTAATGAGACGTGTATTATATAGCCTGTACATTTAAATGTCAGCTTTTATGAAAATAATTTATGCTAAATGGTTGAACTCTGTTAGAGAATCTTTGTCGCAGGTGCGGTGCGTTTCTCTGAAGGACTACAAAGAACAGCCTATAATTCACAAAATGCACTGGTTTAAAATCATTTGTTTCTATTAGATACAGAATCCATGGAAGACTGAGTAAATGCAGGACTTATAATGTTCTTAATATTCTGGAAATGTGACAGCAAAGGCGTTAATAATGCATGTTCTCGCTTTGGTTCATAAATCAAAAGTATATATCTAGGTCACTGCAGTAATTATACCTTGATAACATACGCTTTATTACATAATAATAGTTGTATTATAAAGTTTTGGTAACACTTTATTTTACAGTGTCACTGTTACATGTACTGTAGTAATAACTATAAATTATGGATAATTACATGTAGTTACTTAATATTACTCAGTACTTAAATGCATAATTACAGTGTAACAAAGAAATCTTAGAATACAGTATAACCAAAGTTTTTTTTTATATACATAAATATTAATTATAATGTAATAATAAACATAATTTTGAAACTCAAACTGGTCAGTACTGCTGTTTTCCACATGAAACATCACTGGCAGTGGAGTTCAGTTGAGCATTTGCTTAGCTCATTATGAAAAATTGTATTATATAAGAATTTGAACCTGGCCCCTTGCGTACTACAAAATCACACCACTAGACTATCATGACTCAGAAGAGTCTTAGGAAGAAGTGCCAGAACTGTCACTGTTGCCCTCTCAAAAAATTAGGTGCATGACGCCCCTGAATGTAATACATGCAAGTCTAGTCATGCCCTTGTGTCTTAGAATGATCAAGTAATTCACTAAGCAAGTACGACTACAAGATATCCTTCTCATGACGACCATGACATTTAGTTAGTATTCTGAATAAAGAGATTTGTTTGCATACAAAAAACGCAGATGCCTAACCGTTCACCACACCAACAACTGGTAGACCTTAGCTGTCCATACCCTCACATGGTGGAATCAACTTCCCCTACATATGTAAACTATGCCTCCTAATGCAAAATGCCTCATAATATCTGCACTGGGTTGTTTTGCGTCAGTATTAGGCTTATTGCACTAGTAGCAATTGCTTGTATCTCCACAGTAAGCATTTATTTCCTAGTTGTTAGTATTCTAGATTACATGCTTGCCATCTGTTGTGCAAAATGGTCTCATGTGTGATGCAAGTTTAAGTCACTAATGCCTTATATGAAAATGATGGCTTAAAGTGAGCAATTAGCAAACATGCTTGTATAGGAATATCTGATGTTCAACTTTAAAGTTTCAGTGACCAAATGTAACAGGACAGCATACTTAATCACCTTTTACCTGGCTGTTTGGTGTTTGGGAATTTGAAATATGAATGGGAAGGAGGTGAATGTACTTGCGAATGGAGAGGGAAGGAAGTTTATGCTTGTTTTCAAAGGCAACTTACAAACTTATCTCTCTAGTCAAGAGCAATGTAAAACTGCAAAGCATCTCCTGCCTCATTTGGTTATTGATTGCTGTTGCACAAATCAGATCGTGTTGATTTGTTCAGGCTACAGTGACCAATCAGAATGCAAGAGGAGGGCACGTGCTAGAGGGCAGGATGCTTGTCCAATCCGGGTCGAGTTGGCCCACGCACGCGTCATGCACTACGTCACAGTGGATAATAAATCTCTCCGCCTCCATCTCAGCGCTCGAGAGCATTCCCAACACAAAAGCAAAATGTCCGCCATGTTCAGAGGCTGCGCTGCTCCGGGTCTGCGGATATTTTAACAAAAATTAGCCGTTTTCGTCACCGGGAGGCCGCCCGACCCGATGCTACAAACCAGAGGGACAGTAGAGTCTCACTGTCAGAAAAAATATCTCCGCTTTAACCACATATAAGCACAATTTAGTAGTATTTATTTACCTTTACGCCGTATGGTGGATCATCGAATGTAACTAGCATGTACCTGTCGCCTCTACTAGCCGGGTCTCGGGCACGCAGCTGTTAAAGAAAACGAAACAATAAACATTCATTCAAACTGATCCTGTCATAGGGATCCTTAACTTTAACAAGGTACAACAGTATGCTGAAAAAGTCGGGGTAAAATTATTCTTTACCTTCATAAAGATCTCAACCGCGCCTTTAGCAATGTCCAGATACGTCGTACCCAAATAAGTGCGCTGATTCATAGAAGCGGACGTGTCTATCAGGAAAAGTAAAATAGGCATTTTAAAATGTATAGATATACGTCTAGATGTTTGCTAAAATATCTATAATCGGCATATGACCGATCTTGCGGCCCTGGGCATGCATATGTGTGTATATATTTTGTTATAATCAGACCCCCCCAAAAGAGGGTCGTACTGCCACCCTTTGCAGCCGCTTGATTCTCTATCTGTCTTTTCTGAGCAGTGCTGGGCTCGCGCTGTTAGAGAACTTCTCTTCCGAACAGACCGAAACGCCTTCGCCCCGCCGCTGCTACGCCATTGGCTGAGCCGAGACGCGAAACCACGCCCACCCAGTATAAATATGCAATGAGGTCGTGGAATGCCTCTTATCCCCTCAGTTCTCCGCGCTCGCTGGTGCGGACGGAGCTCGAGCGGGAGGACGGGGATGTGTGTCATTTGTGTAATCTACAATCTAAATGTTGCCTTTTCAAAGCGACTTACTGCTATTCGATTCTGTGTTTGACAGATTTAAGAAGTTCACTTAAAACCTTTAGTGTCATTTTTGTCTCATAGAAAGGGCAACCCCCTCCTTTCTGATCTAGTCCGTTAGCTGTCTTGGTGGGGGTGGGGAGTAGCTTGGGTTCCGTGTGATTTTTTTTTTATAATAAATAATTGTGCCTCCCCCTGACCATCGAGAAATCCATCCTCGCCCGCTTTCCCCTCCTCTTGTTTATCTCATTTGAGAGACCATAGGCAAGCGCCATTAATACACCAAACCGCCCTAGACCGTGACAACGAACGGCGGCAAGCGAGAGGAAAGCAGCGGTGTCAGGCACTGGCTCCTGGCTAAATCGTGCTCCTTAGTTTCAGTGGAGCCTCGCTGCACATGCCATTTGATTTTGTGAATGTGAGAAAGGGAAGGAGGCTAGGCAATCCTGTTCACTATAATCACAGACACTGAACGTGCGGCGGTAATGTTACCTCATAAATGTACAGGCATTTGCGGTATACGAAGATGGTATATTTACTCTGCACTATAATGTGTTTTAATCTCTGCAGGGAATAATCTGTGAACAAGTGTCGATGATACAGTACCTTATGATCGTTCAGCCGCATTTTTACATAACTACAATTCAGTAGCTTGCTCAGGGTGCCATTGGAGAGATCTATCACTAACATCACCTATTGTAGTGTAGTAGGACACGTTTCGCTGTATTGTGCACGGTTTCTGTTTGTTATATTCGTATCCTTCACAACAGGACATATTTTTAATGCGAAGCTGACAGTGTTGTTCATTCATTAACTGCAGCCTATGTCCCTAGAGAGGGGCTTTATAAAGGTCGTCCTCGTCCTATTCTTCTTCCTGTTTTCATTTCTCTAGTCTGATATCCTGTTAATGCAAAAAAAAAAAAAAAAAATCTTTAAATTTGCTCAATGTGCAATGGGGTCGTGCGGTCACAAATGTTTTGATTATGGGTTGTGCCCTTTTTTTTTTACAGTCTATGGTCCTACTTGCCCTAAGAAGGCGGTGGTAGTTGTTGTCTGAATGAGCATTCATTTTAAAGGGCGTGTGGGTTTAGAATTACTTTTAATTTTTTACTTTAATAAACTAAATAGATTACATAAATGCTGTATGTTGTGTTGTCAAATGCCAAGATCAAAATAACTCTGGGGTATTAAAAAATCGTCTAAGCTGAAATTGTTAAATGGCGGTTTTCAAATTTCATTTGCTAACATGATTTGTGTGTGTGTGTGTGTGTGTGTGTGTGTGTGTGTGTGTGTGTGTGTGTGTGTGTGTGTGTGTGTGTGTTAACGAAATGCTCAATTTGAGCTTTGCCAAACCTTAAAGGTACAGTTCACCCAAAACATAAAAAATTCTGTCACACAAAATTAGATGTTATTCAGAAGAATGACAGCTTTAGTCACCATTCAGTTATATGGAAAACGATGCAATGAAAGGGAAGGGGAAGGGTGACTGGGTAATTCTGCTCAACATCTATTTTAGTGTTCTGCTGGAGATAGGAAGACACAGAACGAGTACGTGAGCTAATGATAGACTTTTTATTTTAGGGTGAACTGTCCCTTTAAGACTTTTCGCGACGGGTAAACGGTCAAGAGAGTAGTAGCTTTATAAGCTTACAACGATCGATAAACGTAATTCATCTGCGAATGCATTTATCGAGAAAAACTCCATAAATAACAGAAAGTACATTGTGAAACTACAACGTGAATGACGTCATAGAAGACGTTGGCGGAATTCCTGAAGCCCTCCAGTATCCCAGCATTCAATGCGCCCTTGCAGCGTATTGTTGACAAAGATAAAGGAAACGGGGTGGGATTTGAAATAAATATCGGTAAACGGGAGTGAGGTAAACATGTTTTTTTTAATTGGTTTCGGTGTATTTACTCTTTCAATAGCTACATTAAATATCGTAACATTAAACATTCTGTCATCTCGATGTTGCAATATTGTTATGCTAGCATGATTGTAGGTTAACCATACCAGCAATACGTCAACATCCAGTGAACAATACTGAATATTATGTCTTACTTTATGTTAAATTACTTTAGCCAGTAACAACTTGCAAACCGAACCTCTTTTTAAGTGCTTAATTGCTATTGATGAATTGAAATGGCAGAGTTTGCTAATCATTTTAGGAAGATACTCTACATCTTTCTTGCATTTAGTTTAACATTAGACATGCAAATCTATTGTAGTTTAGAAATATTTGACATCACATTTGAGGTCGAAAATCTACGCTTTAATGTACAGGTTTAATAAATATGAATGTCTTGTTACATATAACTATCTCTGCTAATAGTCACAAAACTCAATAGCCTTCAAGAGGACAAAAGGTCTGTCACGTCGTTATCCGATCTCCTGGAGACAGTCTGTAAGCAAGACCAGTCATTTGATGGGGATTTTAATATTATACAGAGGACATTTAAAGAGGGTTTTTAGCGTTTAGTCGGGCAGTATTTTCTTACGTGTCTGATGGTTGTATTATTTTGATATTAGTAAAACCAAAGTCCATAGTCTTTTGTAAAGCCCTGTTAAATGGATCTCTAAACTGGTAACGTTATATGAGAGCAGACTTTCTTGTATCTGCCAGCTGTCATGCTGTGTTATTGACCTCATTGGTATGATGTTAGTCGGATAAGTGTGCAATATTTATTTATTGCTATAGTTCGTATTGCGAAATCCTTGCGTTTCAGACTAATTCAGTAAACATGGTCACATGACTAGCCACGTGGAGGCGGGACCTTGTTTTTGTACAGATCTCTTGGCCATCATCCATTGGTCTTTTATTACATTGACACTATTATCAGATATATTCAGTCTCGTTTGGCCTTCATTTTATTTAATCAATTCGTGTTTGCGTTTCCTTCACTTTTCTGAAGCATGCCTTGATTATTCTCATGCCACAAATAAGTCTGAGAGAAAAAGTTGTTACTTACCATTAGACTTCATGTAATCTGTCATTTATTTATACCTCCTGTTGCAGTTTTTTTCAACTTATTTTGTTTTATTACACAGATTTGCTCAGCACTGTACTAAGGTTGTTTTATTGTACAAAAATGTCCTTCATATAAAATTGTAACATTTACTAATATAACTATGAAATACAAAGGCCTAACAATATGATACATTATTAACACCTGACACATTGAATAGGAAAATGTATCACTTTGGTTTAGTAAATGCGTATGAAATTTCTGATAATTAAAATAGCAGCTGATTCCACTGTAAAAAAAAAAAAAAAAAGTATACTTTTTGCGATTGCACCCCGTAGTCTTGGTTTGTTTATGGTTTTCGGCATGAGTGACAGATGAATCTGTGCCAGAATATACCTTTTTATTTTAAAAGAATGTGCAGCTTTTGACGTCAAGGCTGATATAGGATGTGTTTTCTCCTCTTGAAAGTTGATTTTGTTATCTTAGCTATCCAGTGTGCACACTTACGTAGTTAGTTATGGTCCATTATTTAGCCATCCACAACTTTATCAGAACAGACCTGGTTCATTTTGGGGTCACGATCCACCATTCAAGGACAACTGTGTTGTTGGTTACAGTCCTGTTCAAAAGACCGGGTCAGTAAGATTAAAAAAATATATATACATTTTTCAAAGAAGGCTCTTCTGCTAACAAAGGCTGCATGCATTTATTTGATCAAAAATACAGTAAAAACAGCAATAGTGTGAAATTGTGCTAATATTATTTTTGTAGAAACCGTGATGCATTTTTGTCAAGATTCTTTGATGAATAGAAAGTTCAAAAGAACATGAAAGTTTAAAACAAATATTTTTTAACATTATAAATGTCTTTACTGTCACTTTTGATCAATTTAAAGCTTCTTTCATACTGACCCGACATCATTTCACTAATCATCATCAGCACATGGGAAAGGCTGAGTACTAGTCAGTTAAAACCACTCTATGATTCTCGGTTCCAAAGAAAGACGTGCAGCCATCGTCGCTTTGTATCAAAATGCCTCGCACGTGCAGGGAAATTACTGCAAAGGATATTGCACCTGAAAGAATCATTTTAACAGTTCATCAAGAACTTCAAGGAGAGAGGCTGCAGTGAAAGAAGGCTTGAAGATGTCCAGCAAGTGCCAGGACCGTCTCCTCCTGAAGAATCGGCTACAGAATCGTGTCACCACCAGTGCAGAACTTGCTCAATATTTACAGCAAGTGGGTGCAAGTTCACAGTGAGCCCAAGACTTTTGGACAATGGCCTGGTGTCAAGAAGGCCAGAAGAGAAGCCACTTCTCTTCAAGAAAAACATCAAAGACAGGATGTGCAAGGATTGAACAGCAGAAGACTGGTGCAAAGTTATTTTGTCTGATGAAGCCCCCTTCTGACTGTTTGGGACATCTGGAAATCTATTGTTTGGAGATAAAAAGGTGAACGCCTTGAATCAGTTCTGTGTTGTGCCAATAGTGAAGCATCTTGAGAACATCCATGTGTGGGGTTGCTTTTCATCCAAGGGTGGCTCTCTCAATTCTGCCCTAAAACACTGCCATGAATAAAGAATGCTATCAAAGCATCCTGCAAGAGAACTTCTGCCACCGATCCACAAGCAATTGATGGTCCCGTGCCAGTCCGCGCATTGATGGTACACCATGTCACAAAGCAAGTGTGATAATAAAGTGGCTCGGGGATTCTTTACATTGAAATTTTGGATCCTTGTCCAGACAACTCCCCGGATCTTAATCCCATAGAGAACCTGTGGTCAGTCCTCAAAAGACGAGTGGACAAGCAAAAGCCCAGATGTTGGTGATCAACTCCAAGCACTACTAAAGGCCCGCTCACAACAAGGATGACTATATCGATAAAGATGTGATCCTAAATATAAAAGAATAGCAGAGTTCACACCACAACTATAACGAGAACACCACAGAGCCAATCAGAATCCATCCTGCTTTAAATAGCTCAAGCATTTAATGTAGCAGATTAAACGTGCTTAGAATAAATAACGATATCGTGCGTTGTTGTGGACCAGGGGTGTCCAATCCTGCTCCTGGAGGGCCACTGTCCCGTAAAGTTCAGCTCCAACCCCAATTTAACCTGAACAAGCTAATCAAGGTCTTACTAGGCATACTAGAAACTTCCAGACAAGTTTGAGCTAAACACTGCAGGACAGTTTGGACACCGCTGTTGTGGACGCTAATATAGTTACCGACCGTTATAGTAGTCGTTCTTGGTGTGAACAAGCCTATAGGCAAGATTGCATCGCCACCAGTCAGGATTTGACCTAGAATCTGATATCCAGCATGCTAGAGCGAATTGTTATGAAGAGGATCAAAGCTGTAAATATTGACTCTTTGCATTTGCTGAATATTTTAGCCAAATAAGAGCCTTTTAAACTTCTGAAATGTTTATCATTGTTTTTACAGTATACCATAGAAACTAGCAAAAAATCTACAAAAACTGAAGTAGCAAACGTAAAATTTGTCACTGCCAAAACTTTTGGCCACGGCTTTGCAGAGTCGGTGACTTAAGCCTTTCAATTCACACTGAGCGTGAGTTTTTGTGTGTTTATCATATTCTTTTTATATTATTATGACACGCTTTGTTATTTATATTCAAATGAATTGTAATCCTGCCTTCTGCTGTGCATGATGAAATGGCCCAATTTCTGTAATTTCAGAGGTGAACGTCATGCTGCCAAAGAGCTGAACTGGCTTCATTTAGATCTGGATCTCTGCACCGTTACAGCCCGGAGAGGGAGTGGGAATACGATAAAGGGAGGAGGAAGTGAGCTCAGCTTGAGCCAATGCAGAAGCAGAGTCGGCAGCCTGACCTAGTGGAGGGAAGCCTTCCAGTGTTTGTGTTCCCCACTGAGTTGGTGTTCTACGCAGATGAGCAGGCTTCACATAAGCAGGTGCTCACCATCTACAACCCTTATGAGTTTGCTCTTAAATTCAAAGGTGAGTCGTACATTTGCGTACATTTGCGTCCTTAATGTGCTGTAGTGGTTCCTTCCTCACTGCTTGTTGTTTCATCAGTTCTGTGCACAGCTCCAAACAAGTATGCCGTGGTGGATGCCACTGGTGCTGTTAAACCACAATGTTGCGTGGATATGTAAGTTTCCGAGTCTTACTCTAAATATTTTAACTATCAATCTGATTTCACTGAGCCTTTCACAACCATTCATTTCTTGATTTTCACCAAACAGCGTGATCCGCCATAGGGACGTGCGGGCCTGTCATTACGGTGTGATTGATAAGTTCCGGCTGCAGGTGTCTGAGCAGAGTCAGAGGAAGGCACTGGGCAGGAAGGAAGTGATGGCCACTCTGCTGCCCTCCGCCGCTCAAGAGCAGCCCCAGGTTCGGCCCCAGGAGGAGGAGCGCAGGATGAAGGAGCAGCTTGCTGACAGAGTGTTCTTTGAGCAGACTGCATTCCAGACAGGTGCATTTTACAGTCGACAAGAATTCACGTTCTTAAAGGAGTAGTTCACTTTTTAAAAAAACTTTTGGTGATAATTTACTCACCCCCATGTCATCCAAGATGTCCACGTCTTTCTTTCTTCAGTCGAAAAGAAATAAAGTTTTTGATGAAAACATTCCAGGATTTTCTCCATATAATGGACTTCATTGGGAACCAAATGGTTCAAGGTCCAAAAGACAGTTTCAGTGCAGCTTCAAAGGGCTTTAAACGATATCAGACGATGAATAAGGGTCTTATCTAGCAAAACCATCGCTCATTTGAACAATAAATAACAAAGTTTAAGTTTTATAAGCACAAATGCTTGCCTTGCTCTGTTCTGTGATGAGCGTTCGTGACTCTCCTGTTCGAACTCGTCCATCAAAATTAACAAAAAAAATTTCGAGTCATGACTCGAAGGGTCCTAGATAAGACCCTTATTCATCGTCTGGAGTCGTTTAAAGCCCTTTGAAGCTGCACTGAAACTGTCTTTTGGACCTTGAACCGTTTGGTTCCCAATGAAGTCCATTATATGGAGAAAATCCTGGAATGTTTTCATCAAAAACCTTAATTTCTTTTCCACTGAAGAAAGAAAGACGTGGACATCTTGGATGACATGGGGGTAAGTAAATTATCAGCAAAAGTTTTTTAAAAAGTGAACTACTCCTTTAACACACATCCCTGGTTCTTAATCATACCCTTCCAGCAACCATTTTTCCAAATCCAAGCAATTCACTTTTGCTGGGGCCACACCAAAAGATATTTAAAATCTTATAAGATTTTCAAAATGTGAGAGACCACAAACATGAGGACAAAGACAGTTTTGCTCCTATAGTGTGGTGTGCTGCGATGTGAAGAAGACAACATACGTACAAATTTTTTAACCAACGACTGTGAAAATGGGAAATCTTGCAAAATCTCTCGAGACTTCAGAATAAACTGTTTAGTACGATAGGCAGGAAGAAATTGATATAATAGTGTTTGGAATGCTTTTGACTGAACATTGCCACAAATCGACAAGCTGATCCTCCATCTCTGATATTAATTTTACTCTGTGCTGCGCCATGACTGCGGTTGTTATGCTTTCTTCTTCTGACTGCTCACTTTCTGATTGGGTATCGTTTCGTTCCTGACAATC
Source organism: Chrosomus eos (assembly GCA_036326025.1). Taxonomy (NCBI): domain Eukaryota; kingdom Metazoa; phylum Chordata; class Actinopteri; order Cypriniformes; family Leuciscidae; genus Chrosomus; species Chrosomus eos. The sequence goes on from CM070835.1 coordinate 21,680,560, forward strand.
AACAGAGTACGTGCGCGTTTGTCCACGGGGTTCCCCCACACATCAGGATTTCTGATCATAAATATTCAACATGTTGAATATTTACAATTCGAGATTGGGGCGCTCCGACGTTCTTCCTGATAAAATAATCTGTAGAAGCATCAAGATAAAAAGAACTTCATTTAGGATTGTGGGAAGGGGAGAAATATGGCAGAATATCTTGTGGTGTGGCCCCAGCATTAGAATGAAATCATGTCCTAGTTTTTTTTTATCTTTTATTATTTTTTTTATATTTTTTGAGCAGTGGGGTTTTATATTTGCTGGAAATTATATTTACATTTTTTAAGGCTTTAGAATCTTCTACACAGAATTACAATTTCTTTTTACTTTTTTTTCCTAATGAAATTTACCAATGTATTTTTATATTTGCTAAAAAAAATCATTAAATGGTAAGTTTTTACATTTTTTTTCTTTTTCTGGTTTCAAAATAATTTTCTTAGTTATTCAAAATTCACTTTTGCTTAAAAAAATAGCACACAATGCAAAACACTTACTAGTCAGTTTTAATGTAAAGCTCTAGCTGTTAACTACATTTCCCACTGGGTGGCGTCAGAGAGATGTATTATATTTTATTGTTTGGTGGTTTTCTTTCCTTTTACAACCGTCTGCTTCTTCCTTCTTGCATTGGCACAGAGAGCCGTACAGCATCTGGGGGTCCAAGCCTCCTTACTGTCCTTTTAGGCCTGGTGTGTATGGCAGCCCTCATGCTCCCAACTCTGGGAGAACAGGAATCCACAGTGCCTGTCTACCTCCACTTAAGTGTTAACAAGAAACTCGTAGCTGCTTATGTTTTAGGTAAGTCACAAAGGTGCATCATATTCCCAGTTTGATTGTATGCTGCACATTTTCATGGTACTTTCCCATGTCGCACAGGTCTTCTTACAATGGTTATTCTGCGCACTTGAAGTGCTCTTGGAAACAATCTTGCCGAAAGGAACTATTAAGATGATGAGGGGAGATATGGACATTAACAGCCAGGAGGGTTGTGAGGATGGAGGGAGTACGTCTGGGAAACTCCCTATAAACAGGAACTAACTTCTTAAATGATCGTCACAAACACAATGAAGACGCAAAGATCCATGGGCAAGGGGAGGGGAGCGTTCTGTGTTTACAGGCCCTACACTGACTGAGCTGGTTTTATGTCCGGCTAACTATTATGTTAAATGGGAGGGGATGTAAAGGAACATGAATACATGAAATGAAATGTCTTGTTCTACGTCATATTCAGTGTCTGTGCATTTCTGTTGTTTATTTCAAGACTGAAAATGTTATGGTGTTTGTCCACTGCTTAAACCTTAAACCACATACAATAAAGTAAATTGATTTTTAAAGGCATTTACTTGAAAGTTTTATTCAAAAGTATTTGTTGTAGCATCAATTATTCTCTAGTTTCAAAATCGTAGTTCTTGTAGTTTAAGCAGCAAAATGCAACATTGCAGTGAAAATGTTTGTTTAGAAATAAGCTGATTAATAACATGGGTGAACTAGAGCATTTACTTCTGCACTCCTGAAAACTGACTTGTCTTCCAACTAATTTAGTGTAATGTTTAGACTGTAGAGGAAACGGGATATTAGATACTCCGTAGGCAGGTAGTAATGCATGTTTTACTTTGGGCAGTTAGTTACTACAAAACAGTTTGAAGAACAAGATAGAACATGAATTCCTCTTTAGACCATTTTCACATTATCAGCGACTCTTATCAGAAACGGTCTCAGAGACCCTTTTGCAGTAGTTTTAACTATAATTTAATCTCACTGTACTATAATGCAAGACATGTATACTACCAATCAAAAATTTGTTTTATTATTTTTAGAATTATTTTATTCAGCAAGGAAGTATCAAAAATTAGAAGTGACAGTAAAGACATTCACAATGTTGCATTTTAAATAAACGTTTTGTACTTGCTACTCAAATAATCCTGAAAAAAATTGTTAAAAGATTGTTTCCACAAACATCTATTTTCAACATTGATAAGACATGTCTTGACCACCAAATCATGATATTAGAATGATTTCTGAAAGATCATGTGACACTGAGACTGGAGTAATTATGCTGAATATTAAGCTTTGATCGCAGGAATAAGTTACTTTTAAAATATATTACAATAGAAAATGGTTTTAAATTGTAATACTTGCAATTGTTTTTACTGTATTTGATCAAATGAAATCATAAAACTTTCAGAAATATTAGGGATAGTTAATAGATTTACGTTAATTGTGGAAATGTATCAGCACAGTCCGAGTAAAGGGTCCATTGACATGGTCAAGCAGAACATTTCATTAGGGATGAAAATAAGAGAACCGAAGAATAAAGAACCCGCTAACACCTCTGTTGTGTGACAATTGGTGTTTTTAAAGACAAGATAACCACACAGAACAAGTTTGCTATCACAAGACAAGGCAATACAATAGCTGGACAAATAATTTATTTCTGGGATCTGAAAGTCTCTGATATGATGGGAACAAGAATTGTTTAGGAAGAGTAGAGAACTACACACTCACAACAGCTCTCAGGTCCTCCTAAACAGAGTTCACATGCACAGGCTTTAAAAGTACTGTACAAGTCAACAGGACAGAGTAAAATCATTAAATAAAGAATTCGACACATCCACAGGACAAAAACAAACCAAACTACAAATACATTTCACCCATTACTACAGGACAGAATCTGGGTCTACATGACCCACTTTTTGTTTGCAAAGACATTCAGAAAAAGATTTACACTGCAGTTTCATCTTTTCTTATGTGAAAAACTTTCAATCCACTTGAATGAAAAATATTTTACAATCACTTTCTTGCACACAAATTAATTTATGATACATTATCTCATGCTTGAGGAAATAAAGCATTTACAATGAAATTTGAAAAACAAATTTACAAAAAGAAAATACTATTTCCTAAAGTAACTAAAACCCCAAATGAATAACTTCTACAGTTGTACAATTTCTCTTATATACAAATTTAATGGCACACCATTTCAGTATCAGTAGATTACATTTAAAACTTTAATTCCACAAATTACTCTCGATGGGGAGGATTTCATCTTTGTGCACTTCTGCTTAACTATTAAACTGCCAAATGGGTCACTGTTAACAGCCTCAAAAAGTAATAATGTACAAAACACTGGAGAGAAAAAAAAACCCTGCATTCTCCAAATGCTTCCATTTGCTTGATTACAATCACTCAGCCCAGCCCGGACGTTTTGCTCCATTCTCTGAAAGCAACAGTTGTACGCACATATTTAGGTTGACAAACAGGCATTTTAGTTTCTCTAGTGTTCAAATCAAGGATTTAGTGGTCACTAACAGATGCAATATTAAATCCCTTCTGCATTAGTTATATACAGCAACCATAAACCATTTTAACAGAACGAAGTGCCAAGCTCTTTGAAAAATACATTTCCTCCACCTATTTGAAAAATCAAGAAAAGGCAATTCCTGAAAACTTAAATATGCAGATTCAGAACAAAGCCCAAAATGATATTCCGCCCCTTTAAAGTGCAGTTGCACCGCTATTAAAACTCCAGAAGAGGCGGCTGTCAGTTTGCCGGTCAAGCTTTTTGCCTCTGCACGTTTTGCCTCAAATCTTATGTACATACTTACATACAAATAAAACAAAAGCCAAAAAATAAATTAAATTCTCACACACAATACTTGTTGGCAAGCTCAGATTGTAAATCAAACACACCTGTAGTTGTTCTCCTGTTTACAGCGGTTTTCTTTTCAAAGCCTTATCAAAAAGATAATTGCCAAATTGAGGAACGAAAAAAAGAAAAGAAAAATCCGAAATCCTCCTTCGCTTTGAAGCAGATCTATACACCACGTCTCACATCCATTTATAGCAGCTGATGCAAAAAGCATCCACAGTCTCTCCATGCCCTTAGGGTCGGTCCCATACCTGATATACTCCTGGCCACTTTCCTTTAAATGTAACATTTTAATTCAGGAAAAGAACAGAAGCCATTTTGGGAAGGCATTGAAAAAGAAAGAATGAGTGGAAGAAAAGCGGCCCTAATCCTTCTCTGATGCTGTGACGCTCTGCGGATCACTTAGGGGAAAGGTCCTGAAGGGGTGTGAGGGGAGAGTTACTGGAGGAGGGCGACACTCCTTCCATCTTGGCGGGCGAATCTGAGGAGGAGCCGACGCTACTGAGACTCCCATCCAGAAGATCAGGAGACAGACTGGTGGAGAAACACAGATATGGAGCGTGTTACATACGGCCCATTATTCAGAGATGGAATCCATTCACATCATTTACAATAAAGCAGCACAAGACAAATACATTTACATACTAGACACTTCTGTGCAAAGTTTTCCATTTAAACCACAAAAATATGTGAATAGACCGAGCAGAAAATGAAAGGACTAAACGTAATGTCTGAAATTACTCCACTGAGAATGTTAAATAACATTGATTTGAGCACTGATAGGGTTAACAGTAGTTGACACGTGACCGTTATTTCAATATATAATTTAAAATGGTGAATTAACAATATAAATACCATGCAGCCTTAATACCATTTTACAATATTTTAAGTAAATTCAAGTTTCCAAAAACAGACTGTATTAAAGAAATGAAAATAGCGAGTGCCCGCTTTATCTTGTAATTTAATGAACATAGTAAACAATAGTCTTGTCACAACACGAAGTTCTAACGGATACAAAACCGTGAAAAATAAGAATCTTCAAAACCATTGGGAAAAATAAAGGGCACATATTGAACAGTATCTAAATTATATCTAAATTGCATTTACTTTCTCTTCAACTTACTATTGTTGATATTAAACTATTATACTTAGAAACATTACTATTAAACCCTTAAAGTCTAGGCCGGGGAAGACCTTTATGTTTCTGTGACCACAGCTTTACAAACACTTATTACAAATCTAAGGAAAAGCTGTAGTCATCTGTCCAATGCGAATAAGCCTAACTGGTACGAGGTGGGAATCTTTAAGCACCTCCCAGAATCAGATCGCAAGTCACGATTCAATTCCAAAGCAATTCTTGAAAATTACTGAATTAGTTTAAATTGTATGTTAAGAATTTTAATGTATAAACTAATAGCTTTAAAACAAACGCAAGTAGTAGCCTAAATGATAAAGGGGAACAAAGAAACATTACAAGCAATAAAGAAAGCTTTCAGTATTTATGAGTATCTGAACATTTTCCATTCAAGAGCTGAGTGATTCACTCTCAGCTTTACGGTTTTGATTATTACTGATGACATCATTGACAGCGAGAGATCTAATAAGCTAAATTCACACGAATGCACAGACGTCTTTTGAAATACAAGATGTCTTTGTCCTGTCTAATCCCTTAAGAGATAACTGACTGTTTACATTAATTTCACGTCATAAAAGCATGAGATGAAAGTACATTTAACCCCTTCGCACAGCCGCATGCACAAGCACCTTTCACGAAGCACACGTGAGCCTTTGAAATTGAAAGCAGCCTTTTGTCAGGAGTTTCATATTTTTAATATATAACCCCACTGCATTCCAAAAGACAAATTATGCTTTCATAGAACATTTGTAATGAGAAGACCGTTGGGCGAGACCGCACACCCCAAGCGTAACAAAACTGTAGCTCAGAACAGATTCTAAAATTCTCAGATTCGATCCAGAGTCGCTGGAGAGAATTTTCTCCCACCCCTAACTGGTACCAGTTGCATTTACAAATGCAAGTTAAACATGCAGGATGGAGTTAAAAGCATTTACTGTGAACTTTGAGAAGCTGAAAACACTGGATCATGAGTGTGCTGCGCTTCGCTCTGAAATGCGCAGCGGAACGGACAATATACTTCAGTGAATTGACACCGCAGTGTGCATTTCAAGGAGAAGAGCTGGAACGTGGAGCTGGTATTGTTGCATCCAAAATGCTACAAACTAGGAATTAATCCAAATATACTAGTACAACTAAACTTTAGTAGATCACAATAGTAGACAGCAGAGTTCATGGATGGAGAGTTTACAGGATTTTTCCAGAGTCAAAAATGAACGAACTTGGCCATTCACACAAACAGTACAAAGTATTCTACCCAACTGTGAGGCCAGGATGGACAAAAAAAAAGCAAATAAACAGTTTGTATATCATTTAATTTGTATATTTCATCGTATTTATTCATGAAATAAAAAATAAATCAGTGTCAGGACAGATCATAAAACATAAGTGCTTAGAACTATTTTATTTTTAATTTAGTAATAAAATGAACAACATAGTAGTATTACATGGAAAAGGTGGCAGGTCTTTTATTTTGCATTTACACTTCAAGACTTTATCCACAGATCATTTGACAGTCTCAGATTGTTCCGTCTATTGCAATTGATTATCACTGTCAATCGATTCAAATTGAGCATTTAAATATGGTAGTCGATCCAGAAACTTTGCAATTTGTAGTTAGCAGCATGAAAAATATGTTATATACAGAAAGCAAGCAAAGATCACTGCATTTTAATCACCGAAGCTGTCAATACCGTACAATGAATCTCATATCGACAGCGTTTATACTTTGTTGGTTAAAATAAAAGGATTTAAGCATGCAGAACTTAATAAACTTTATTTTATATAGTGCCTTTAAAAGTAGCATCTCAAAGCACTTTACATAAAAATAATGAAATTAGAAAGATGCACAACAGTCTAAGCAGAAAAACTAAACAAGCAATAAAAATAGAAGGCCAATATAATGACAAACACAGTAATCACACGAATCACATAAAAGCCGCCCTAAAAAAGTAAGTTTTAAGGGACGATTTAAAAACTATAAGGGATTCTGCATTCCTAATCTCTGAGGGCAGGGAATTCCACAATTTAGGAGCCAAAGAAGAAAACTTGCACTGAACAAACTTTGCAGTTTTGAGTGGATTCTGATTAACAAACATCTGATTGGCCACTGCGTTGACACTCAACATGTCTGTACTTTGCTACAAAGCTCACTGTTCCAAAAACATCTGATTGGCCATTGTGTTCACACGCTCAACAGATATGTCTGTAATTGGCTACAAAGCTCAATGCTGCAAAAGCACATAAATGGAATCCTTTGACACTCTTCAGATCGCTTGCACAAACATTCACGGGAGAGTTTTAAAGCAGCGAGCGATTACCTGGTACTGATACTGCAGAACAGCAGGTCATATTACATGATCAAATAAATATTTGGCAGGACAAAGGATTCATTTCAGTGGCCGCTTCATTTTAAAGCAGGAAAAACCCTGGTTCACAACTTGCATCCAAATACACATACTCCTTATATAAAGATACTCAATTAAAACAAAATCCAACTGAGAGAACTCACCAAGTGTTAAGTTCAGACAAGTGGGACAGGGACACCTCTGTGGACAGCATGTTGGTGGTTCCCTGAAAGAGTCTCTTGGGTTGGCTTTCTGTCTCCATTTCACCTGAGCATACAGAGAAAGTCAGGTTTATAGGTTTCCCACCAAGTTTAATGACATTACAAAACCAAAATGTGGTGTGAACGCTCCCTTACCTTTGCGTTTGAGGTTGCCCATAATGCTGGGCCTGATGCAGTTGATCGGGCTCTGACTCCTCCTGCTGGACAAACTTTTTGATGAGTGTGATATCAGCTACTCGGCTTTAAGCATTCTATAATATTATGCCTAATATCAGTGGGTTGATTGAAGCAGAACGCACCTGAAGCGGCGTGTTGGGCTGGGAACAGGGCTGGGCGTCAGACCGTTACTGCTCACCAGAATTTGAAGAGATGGAGAGAAACACTGCTGCTCATTGGAGAGAGAGAGCGAGCGGGAGAAAGTAAATCAAAGCATAAAGCCTTGAATTAAAACACTAGCATATTTTAGAAGAAATGAAATGATACCTTCTTTCCAATCCCTCTGGTGGGTGAAGGAGCAGGAGACACGGGCACAAAATCAATCCTCTTTGGAGATGACGATGAAGATTTCTCAAGATCATTATCACTCTTGAATCAAAACAATATAAATCACTTAGTGCACTTACACATCGTGACAGTATTACTGCAAATTAACCACTTTGTTACTAATGCAGTGTTGGAGTTTTATACTACCAATCCAGTCTGATCTTGAGAGACCGGTGGCCCTGTTGACTCCATGAGCTTTTCTCTAGCATGCTTCCATTTTCTCTTCCACAGTCCCATCAATAAGGGAAAGAGGAAGTGTAGCAACACTGCTACTGCATGCATCTATATTATCTGCATAACGCAGTCTCAATTTTTCAGCAAAATTGTTATAACAGTTTGCGTAGATTCAGGTTTAACCTAAATTATGTACTTTGCAATAATACTATTGTTATACACACTATCGTTCAATAGTTGAAGTCCTTAAGATTAATGACTGCTGAAAATTCAGTTTTGCAATCATAGAACTGAACTACATTTGAAAACATTAAAATAAAAAAAGTTAACAATATTACTTTTTTAAAATTTAAAAATGCAGCCTTGGTGCAAAAAAAAAAAAAAAAAAAAAAAAAAAAAAAAAAAAAACTTACCAGACTAAGACTCTCCTCCCAAGACTGGCTCATCTGCATGGCTGCCTGCACCTCTCTAGATCAATCGACATTATAGAGGAAAATACAGAGAGGAAGGAATAAGGAGATGTCACTAAATACTGACAATTTTCCCTCCAACCAATGAGCAGAGCGAGCAGTTTAATAAAAGCCCTTATTTGATTGTACACAGGATGATGAATGTTATGAACACTACAGAAACAGACAAAACCTGCAGTCAACAACTGATAAAAGAGAAACCAATGCCTTGGGGGTTCATCACATGTGAGCCCTTACCGTTCATGGGCAGTTTCACGGTTCATCACATCAACACCCTCTTCCTACAAACAAGGAAGTATATAAGAAACCCCATATGAGGAAATATCACCAACACTAGCTGCGTTTACATGGACCCTTATAATCGGATTGACGGCTCAATCGGACTAAAAAAACCTTCATGTAAACGCCTTAATCGATTAGATTGAGCTCGATCCGATTGGAATTTCGATCGGATTGAGAGGGGTGGTTTATTCCTTTTGTAATCCGATCGAGAGAACATGTAAACACTTGATCGGATTGAAAATCTAAACTGAAAGGATAGCGCATGTGCAATGACGTTGAAATCGCGTAATGACATGACACACAGAACGAGCTGTTCTTCCTGTTGAATAAAGTGTCATCTAAATGAGTGTCCTGTTATTCTAAAATTCTCATTTCACTCAGCGTCTTTTACTGGGGTTTTACTGTGTGATAAATATAAGCAGCACGGCAAACCGGTTCATATGCTCATTGTCTCCAAATCATGACCAGAGACGGATAAATATTAAGTCTTCTGTTTAAAACAAATAAACCACCAATAGAGAATAGTTATGGCCAAACAGCGGCAGTATATTTGTGCAGTGCGCATGTCAAAAAATAAATTCCGATTTTAAGCTTGACATAACGCGCACACATCAACCCGATTACTTTATATACCGTTCATGTAAACACCGTGTTCGGATTCATCAATCGGATTGATTTCATTCTGATTTAACCAAAAGGTGTCCATGTAAATGTAGCTACTGTGACTTTCTACACATCTATAAACCTGTATGTTGGACTGCGGTACTACCAACCAGTCTAATTCTGAAAGACTGGTGGTTTTCGAAAACTCCAAAATCTAATTTTAGCATGTACTTTTAGACACACACTCCCATATGCGCACATAAGAGTGGTGAGTCTGACATGCTATTAAGATCATAGACTATGAAATATGTTCAAGTCATTTTTCATGGTATGTTGATGCAAACTTTGTACCTGTTTGATTCTCTGTAGTCTTGTGCTAGGAACACGTACTGGCGAAGATGGAACCTAAAAAGCATAAAACATCCAATAAGCAAATTGTATTAAACAAAAGATTAATTCACACATTCTGACGTCACTTGCTACGTACCACATTAGGTCGAACAACAGTAGTACTGTTTCTTCTGCTGCGGAGAACCTCTCTCTGGAACACATGTGAAGCATCACTGAAAGAGAAAGAGAGAAAGAACTTTCAACTTTTCATGTACTAAAAAAATATTTAAACATTGAAGTCACAATGAAATTTAAGTAATGACATTTTCTTCCATATTGTAACATACTTCAGTGTAATATCAAGAAAATTTAGGGCAGAGACTTGGTTCTATGCATCAGTTGTTGTTGACTGGATTGAGATGCAAGCGCTGCACTCAAAAACAGATGCAGATAATGGGGGGGGGGGGGGGGGGGGGGGGTGGGCAGAGTTTAAACGCACTAAATGATTGGAGGAGTCCTGCATAGGTCACCAGAAAAAAGTCTGTTTCACTGGAAGGTCTAATTACGACATTGAAAATGTCAGCATGAAAAGGAAATTGCATAATTTCTTCCCCATTAAGACACATCCGAGTGAATCAAGCTTCTCAAACAATAAAAAAAAAGTAGGGTGGGACTTTGTCCATTGGGAATTGATTGGATCTTTGTGGTTCATTATTGTGGTGATGTCATGTGAGTGACAGGTTGTCCTCATGCCAGTAAACACGTCATTGGAGAAGAGAAGACGCTGCAAGTGGGAGAAGTTATTTTGATTTAGGATTACGAGGGCATGTTAATTAAAAATATTAAATCTGCAATATTCCATAAAATAAAAAAAGATTGGTCCATTTTGATTTCATGTCATGCACAGATGAATTGCTAAGATCTAAAGCATGCATTTATATAGACTGTAAACTTATTTCATGCCAACTTTAACACTAATCACAATACTAATGTGCGAGTTTTATACCACCAACAGTCTTCTAGGGAGTTTAATGCTTCAGTCTGAAACTAGAAGGTGCCGATATTTCTTACAAATGGGGTACATTTACTCCATTAAAAAAGGGCAAGCAACTCTTTGGGAGAATAACTTTTACATTGTGTATGTGTATAATTGTGTTTATATGTGAAGCCAAATGAGAATTTTCACACTGGTGGACAAAGTTCTAACTGTGGGAACTGGGAACTCGCAATCAAGGCTGGGAACACAGTGCCCCAAAATTATGTGCATCCCTGTTTGCAAACCCATCTGAAGCTGGAACTTGTGGTTTCCAGCTACCAGGTTTCAAAAACCAGCTTGACCACTTTAAACTGGCATGAACAGTTTGGACTAATTAAAAACCAGTCAGCGACTAGCGTAAACTGGATCTTTCAGCATGGTCTTTTCAGCAACCCTCACCAGGTTGAGATACACTTCCGAAAAGGTCCAGATGAACATAACATACCAACATAAGACAGTAACTGCTCTAAACACAACGAGAAAAGCAATCAATCCTCACCCTAGGCCGTTTATCATGGGTTCGCTGTTAGATCGTCTTAACTGGCCATCACTCTGAACAAGTGTCGATGGGATGTCCAGGTCCAGCTCCATCTTCTCTTGCGACATGGTTCCTTGATTGTTCATCGTTATTGTCCTTGTACGTATGCCACAAAAAAGCACATAGGTTGCAAAGCTACATCGTTGAAACGGACAAAGCAGATCAAGGCCTCAGTTTACTATGTGCATTTTATAGCCAATTTAGAAAGATTGGGATTTGTGTCGTGTTAGGGTCAATGTAGGTCTCGGTCACTGTCTGAGGAAATGCTCCGTGAATTTCTGCAAACCAACATTCTGCTTGTTCGACGAGCACCGAGTATCTTCCTAGAAAACTCTCCACGTTCTGGTCCAAACTTGTAGATCCAGCGGCTGGTTAGCTACGAGCTAATGTGTGAAAGGGGTTTGGCCCATGCACACTATTCCTGAGCTGTTAGCTTAGCTTGACGGCGGACAAGCACCACAATATAAACAGCTCCAGTCAAGTTTTGGAGTGCATGTGGAAAGGATGATGACAAAGCAACATTCAAAGCAGGAAAGCCTGAAGGTTAAGTCATTAAACAGTGAGCGCAATAATACCAAAAGTTGAATGCACAACCATGTTCAGCTGGCCATCATCATGTTGCTAACTAGCTCGCTGTCCGTGATGGGTTGCTGGGCAAACGCATGTAAATCACTAGACAAGCGCGCTGCTCCTCTCTGACATCATCTGTTTGACAATTTGGCGTGTCAATGTTTAGTTGCATAAGTTTGTAACTTAGTTGCGTCAATCATAGGTTATAACGCATGCTGTTTATCTGTTTTCTGAACGCCGCAGTGTATCCACAGCTCAGATAAGAGTCCCGCCCCTTCTGTGCCTACCGGACTGACCGACGGCATCGTGGACCAATCAGAAACTTGATGGCCACCGGCGTGCCTTTTTGAATGGCAACCGTTCAGGTAAACAGCCAATGAAATCACATTTCCTGGAAACGTTTCCCTGCGCCCGCCGTTGAACGCATGCGCATTCTCTTTGTTGCTTTAAAAAACTTTTTTTTTTTTTTTTAATTAAGAGAGATAGCCTACTTTAGATTTTGTGAAATACTTATATATCACAGTTTAACATTATGAATATGTAACATATTGGATATTTGAAATGTACAATTCTATAGTACCGGTAAATATGCCATTAACTGCAGTGCAGCGTATAAAATGTGTCTACTACTTTCAGCTTGTCAGCCAAATTCTGTTTACTATCTATTCTAGGCCATAGCTAGAATGCTTCAAAATAGCCTTTGGCTTTTTAAAATAATAAATTGCAGTGACTTGATCCCTCACCATACTTGCCTCAGTATGATTTACACCAGTGCATCGCTGTTGGCCTTGGTGTATTGTTTGTGTACCCCAACTACCAAAATAGTCACCCGTTACTACCAACATTTTCTACATCTCCTTTGTAGAGGTTTATATTAGATTTCTCAGAGATGTGATGTTTTAAAGATGTTTTTCTCTGAGAAAAATAGTTACTTTTACTTTCTTGAATGTCATCAAAATACAGAGAATAAACAAAAGAATAAACTTTTACCCTGGTTTCACAGACAAGGTTTAAGCTAGTCCCAGGCTAAAATGCATGTTTGAGCTGTTTTGTCTGAAAGCAACTTGCACTGACATATCTTAAAATTAGGGCTGGGAAAAAATTAATCGCGATTAATCGCATCCAAAATAAAAGTTTTGTTTACATAAAATGTGTGTGTAGTGTGTATAATTATTTTGTATATATAAATACACACACATGCATATTTAATAAAAATGTGTTATAACAAATATAAAATATAAAAAATATGTATAATATAAATGATGTATAAATATATATACAGTATATACATGCAAATATTTCTTAAATATATACATGCATATGTGTGTATTTATATATACTAAATAATTATACACACTACACACATATTTTATGTAAACAAAACTTTTATTTTGGATGCGATTAATCGCGATTAATTTTTCCCAGCCCTACTTAAAATATGTCAGTGCCATTGTTTTTTCTCAATGTCCACACCAGTAATGTTTTTTCTAATGCACATTTATAAAAATACTTAAATGCACTAATTTAACTAAGGCCTAACCATGGCTTAATCTAAGCCCTGTCTGTGAAACCAGGCCTTAATCTTACCCACAAATATAGTACAGATGGAATAACATGGAGTTGTCAAGAAAAAAATCCTAAAAAATAATGTCCTTTAATTTAAGCTAAGGGTAAAGATTAGGTTAAGTTTTAAAGACATTAAGTTTTACCAAGCTTTTACTTAATGACTTTGAGTTCTGTCAAAACATGTCCTACACTTTACACTTCACCCTGTGACGACACACTCTCCACCCTAAACCCAATTTTGCATAAAACAGCTTGACACAGAACACACCAGGAATGAGAAACACCAGAGTCACATGTTTCTTTACAGCTCACTAAAGGCCTCTGTCTGGCAGCAGACAATGTTTCTTTTCTCTTCTTTTAATGAGAGACACAAGATTTTCAGCCAGGCGACTGCAAGGTCATTACACAGGTCAGGTGATGGTTAACTTCAGCTGACTTTTGTAGAAATAAATCACCTCTATTAACATAATAAAACTATTAGGAAGACAGTTATTTGTTTTAAGGTTTAGATTAATCAAGAGTTTACAGAACAAATAAGCAGGAAGGAGACAATAATGGTTGATTAAGCCTGTACCAAACGTTTATGGAAACAATTACGAGTTTGAATTATAAGATTATATGGGTTTTATTAGAATATACTCCATTAAAACCAGAAACTTTGTTTGTTGAAATAACAAGTTGGCTGCTCCAAAAGGCATGACAACATCCTGAGGGGATATAGTGTGCTGCCTAAGTAGTAAACGTGCCACGACACTGCAGTTGCACTCCTCCTCCGTTACTCTACGGGGGATGTTGTACAGCTCACGCTCCCACAAAGCTTTGCAGGAGACCGTACAATGAAATTTGGTACGTTTTTTTTACATTTCGGCGCCATTTTCGATTGGACCCGAGGTAAGTTTGGATTTTTGGGGGAATTATTTTTCTGGATTTTTCCCTCCTCGTTCTCACGCTGTCAAGTTGTGTGCTGTTCATTAATTTCTGAGGCGTCTGACCTTCCTAAAGAGACGGGGGTGTTTAACGCGCCTGTTGGCGTTGAGTCGCCTTCACTACTTTTGAGCCTTTGTTTGAAAACGGTGCTGTAGTTGTGCGCGCGCGGAGAAAAGCTGCCCACTTTAATGTCACTTTGTCTAGTAAGTTACACGATTATAATCTGAAAGTTGTTTCATTTTGACGCGTGTCAATGAAAAGTTCGCCTTTTTATCGGTCGTTTGTATTTAACTCGAATTTCTCACTATAGCTTTATAACCAACATCCTCTTTTATTAGTACGAAGTTGCCTATTTAGGGAACCTGTGTAATCGGAAGATGAGGAAACACCCCACGCTGTGTTGATACCGTTTTCGAAGTGTAGCTGGCAACTAAACGAAATATATATTTGTACTTTTTAATTGTTTGATTCCGCTCACTTCAACATGAGGCTATTTCTGTTGTTTTATACAATTGTAAAAATGCTGAGTAGGCAGTTTTGAACTACACCCTGTATGAGGCATCCAGCTGAATGTGCGTGTCTGGAGCTTTTCTTACAACCCCAGCAAGGCCTGTAGCTACAAAATATTAAATAAAATGTACGTGTTATATTATTATTTTTACTTGCCTTAAATATGCTGATGATTCAGTTTAAGCTTGTATTCAGCTTTATTTTTTATTGTTATGTAGGCAACAATTGACTTCAAAGTTTTTCTATAAATCCTTTATCATTTTGTAAGTGATTTAAAAAATACTTATATTTTATTTTATAAGAACAAGGCCCTCTGCACACCAGACCGTGACATGAAGTATTGAGGATATGTCTGGTCATGTCTGCCTGGCGAGGGCTCTTATTTTTGTACCTTATTAGTTGCTAATCAACAACTACGTATACAAACAGCAGCTTTTAAAATTATAATTCCCTATCATTTAAATACAGATTATCCATATTAATACGCAACTGACAGAAACTCTAAAATACTTTAGTATCTGGTTTACTTCATTTGCAGGTTGCATTTTCAATTTTATCGTGGTGTATAGATCTGTTTTTTTGTAATTAGCTAACGCAAAAATTGTATTTTGAATTTATTTTCAAAGAACATTATACTTGAGGCCTATTTTACCACCCTGTTATTTCTCTCAGACCCACCAGGGGGCGATCCCTCTTAATGAGATTTGAAAACCATCGATAACACCAATATTTCCATAGTTATAATATTCCATAATTATACTATGATAACTGATAGGTGAACAGTTAATTCTAAAAATATATCCTAATATTAGTGTTTCATGAAATGCAAGAATTGGAAGTTGCTTTTAGAAATAACATGGTCATCACTGGTTAATTACCGGAATATGAAGTTGAAGCCACACTGAGAGGAAGAGAATGAACATGTCAAATGCTCTGACTGGAGCAGTATGTCATGTTTTTTTTGGTGATCATCAAGAGCTGCTAGAGGCCTGTTTCTCTGTTCCACCCTCCACCCAGCGCAGAGACCAGCAGAATGTACTATAGCAGCACATAAATACTGGAGGTGAATGTGGTGTTATCCAGTATTACTGTTCTGCTTTAGTAAGACCTGTCAGCACTTACAGACTCCAAAGAGCCACAGCAGATCCTTGCCCGAGAGCTCAACATACCCTTGCATATATGTGATGGAAAAACACTACATGTCTGTACTGTAGATGAACAATGCTGTTAAATAAAACAAATACATTTCCTTATGTGTACCTGGTTATTCACAAGATTTATGTAGTTTCGATTTTGTGATCTGCTGACGAGATAAGGAAAGTTATGAGAACACTCGAAACTCTTTGAATAATTTAATCAGAAAGTTTAAGATTGACAGGTGGCTGAACAATGGTGAAGTCACTTTAACTTTTCATCAGTTTCATTTCATTTTTATACTATATTTATATGGTAGCATAACTGGTCGTACAAATTACCATCTAAGGCACCATAAGATTTTTTTCAACATTTCATTTTAATCCCATTATAATAATTAGGAAGCAAGACTACAGTTAAGTAGACAAATAAATATCTTGACAGGCAAAATTAAACAATTACAAATAAAAACAAGGTGATATTTGGCTTTAAAATGTCAATAAATTTAAAATGTGATTGAAATATTAGGTTTCCCTGATTCTAAATTACATTCACATGTAAAAGCATTCGTTTTATGCAGTCTCAATACTCAGTTTTTTTTTTATTATTTATTACAGTTTTACACTGCAAATAGTCTTTGGGAAACATTAATGTTCTCCTTTTACCATCTGAGCAAATCAAATATATGTTCATTATTGAATAGCAAATCAATATTCTGTTTAATCTATTAGTCTTTAAACAAGCACTTACCTATAATAACTTGTACAAGTCATTATAATAAATTAAAGGGAATCCTTACACAATGGTTGTTTAAAACCACCATTGTAACTAAATGCAGCAGTCTAAAGGACCTCTATTCTCAGAGACTGAACTGCAAGTGTTTGTGGTTGATAATGTGTGTGTGGAGGTATAAGCTAACCTAAATGTAAGGTGCATTGACAGCACACACCTCACCAGAGACCCTGAGTGCAGGACCTGCTAACCTGCGGTGAGCTGCGCTACTGAAAAAATATAAAAAATGGATATAAAATGAAAACCACATTTTAAAAAAATAACCAAATGATCCACAGCTAGAGGGGGAATTTCAGGGCTTCTCATGCTTTGTACTTTTCCTTTCCTGTTTCACTGATGACACAGATGTGCTGCAAGCCAAAATGAGATGAGTAGTTAACAGGAATTGCAGCAAAAATCAAACAAACGTGTTATTAACGGGCAACTATTTGCAATTTAAATTATAAAGATGTTCTAAATGATTAAATGATGCTAAACGATAAAATGGTGTAGAAACAATTTTCAATTAGAAATTGCTGGTAAATTTCACAAATAATTACAAAGAAACAACACATTGAATTAAGCATGCAATTTGAATGTAGAAAAACTACGGTTAAATTAACAGTACTTACATTTAAATCCCTAAAGTACTCATTGTAGTCAAGTGCATATCCAACCACAAATTTGTCAGGGACCTCAAATCCCACAACTAGAGGATAAAGGGGGGAAAGAAACTGGAGGTTAATGAAAAAGTTTGTTGAATTGGCAACGTGTACTTTAATGCAGAAAAGTGTGCAACCTCGTGGTCAACAGACAGCATTGCACTATAATGACCTTAAAAGGAGAACTCCGGTCAATTTTAACATTTGAGCTCATTTTTTTGTAAATTTGGAGTGCTGTCAGTACAGAGAATAACGACAAAAATCGGTGTTGCCTACACCGTGTTATCCTCTTTTTAAAATTTGCACCCTGTTGATTTAAACGGGGCAAGTTTTAAACCTGCTTTTAGCCTCTTAACATCCTTGATGTGTCATTACAAGTGCACAGCCATGTGAGTGATTTTATCCAGAGTGAACTCGGTGAATCTGACTGCAGTAGATGTGAAAGATATGAATAAAAATGATGTTTATTCAGCCAGCTCACATACCTGTATTTCCTTCTTGTTTTCGGTCGAAGTCCACAGTAGTCGATTGTCGAGTTTGTGCGCGCGATCATTAGTCATCCTAGTTACCAATGATCGCGCACGCGCGAACTCGACAATCGACTACTGTAGCAATGCTTTGCCTGCTTCCCACCCCCATATAGTCCCAAGTCAATATCTGCCTAGGAAATCGCCTAGTCTTTATCTGCATTGCTATTTGTACTCGTTGTGAATATGCAGGCCACAAGTAGTAATTAGTTTTTTGATCACTTTTACTCACAACATGCTATCCGGCAACAAAGGATTCCATTCATTATGCTAAGCTAAGCTAGCGTCGGCGCTGCCAGACTAAGACAATGCATGCACTGAGACAAAAATGCATTTGCCTATCTAAATGTAGGGGAGACGGTGAATAACCCCCATTTCAAAATACGGTGGCATGTTTCTTTTAAAGGCATATTTCACCCACAAATACAAATTCTGTCATAATTCACTCACCCTCAAGTTGTTCCAAACCTGTACAAGTTTCTTTCCTATGTTGAGCACAAAAGATATTTTGAAAAATGTTGGTAACCAAACAGTTGATTTTTTTTTCATACTCAATGGGGCCGTGAGCCTGTTTGGTTGCCCACATTCTTCAAAATATCTTATTTTGTGTTTAACAGAGGAAAGACACTCGTACAGGTTTGGAACAACTGTTTGAGGGTGTGTAAATGACAGAATATTCATTTTTGGGTGAATTATCCCTTTAAAGCATCAATAGGAGGAATTTCAGTGATCAAAATAATTGACTTGAAATCAATGAGCTTTAGTCTTTTGAGGCTGTTTGTGCAACCCTAAGAAATAAACAGCATGTATCCATATATAAACATGACTTGTGAGAAGTGAATTGAATCCTAACTATATCAAAGCCATTTAGAAAATTGCATGCCAAAAACGTCTGGAAAGCTTTTTCAGTAATCCACTCACAGTCTGGTCTATAGCCAACACTCCTTGGTGTCCTCTTCACCAGCAAACTGCAAAGAAAATTAATGATGGAAACTCATAAGTAGGTAGTAGTATCTGCCATTTGTTGGACTCGTGATCAATAATAGACGAGGGAGTTACTACACAGAGCTTAGCAATATTCAATACCTACATCTAGCAAAGACTGATGTAATAGATCTCATTCAGAGCAGGGCCATGACCGTGAAGGATAGATTTAACTGTTTTCAATGGCATCCGCTGTAAAAAGCTGTGTAAAGCTCCTGGATCACTTAGAATTTTCCACAGCTCATGTATTTGTCTACTGAAATTTCTAGGAAAGATGTTTTTTTTTTGCAGTGTTTCGTCAGAAAAACAATCCAAAAACACATTAATTAATAGTATAACCCACTGAAGAGATATATGACTATCCCTCACAGCCTCGCTTTCATTCCCATTAAAAATCAAAGATGGCACTGCTGTGAATAAGATCCATACCTACAAGACAAACAATCAGAAACTCATTGCATTTTTATTCATTATATTAATTTGTACCTGGCCACTTTGACCATTTTTGGATTATACTGCTTGAGGAGTTCGAGCAGGGTCTTCATCGTCTTCCCAGTATCAATGATGTCCTGATGAACGGAGTAAAGATTACTTTGTGTCACTTAACATTTGCTAGATAATACGAGCTATTTAAATATATAGGTTAAAAAATAATTCACATACCTCAACAATCAAGACGTTCTTTTGGTGTAAAAAAAAGGTCAAGAGAAAAGGAGAAAGAGTTTTAATTTTGATGTTTAGGACTGCAAAAACAATATTTTGACTGTAACTCATGTATTTTGCCTCTATGTCAAACACATGCATTTTTTGTTTATTCATTTATGTTTTTAAAAGAAGTGTCTTATGATCACCAAGGCTGCATTTCCTTCATCAAAATACAGTAATATTGTGAAATATAATTACAATTAGAGAATCACATTATGAAATAAATGTTTTAATACAAAACACGTTGGCCACAATTATTGGCACCCTAGAATTTTTTACGAGTAAAATATCTCTGAAGTATATTCCCATTAATATTTACCTTTTTTAGCACACCAGGGTGACCAGGATCGTGAAATTGTTTAGCTATGACTTCTTGTTTCACAGGAGTTTAAATATGAGGAAACACAAAGGCCAAATTCCCTTAATCATCCGTCACAATGAGTAAAACCAAAGAATATAGTTCTGATGTGCATCAAAAGATTGTTGATTTTCACAAAATAGAAAGTGGCTGTAAGAAAATAGCCAATCCCAGTCTCCTAAACTGAACCCTATAGAAAATGAGTGGGCTGAACTGAAGAGAAGAAGCACCAACATGAACTTGAGAATCTGAAGGATCTGGAGAGACTCTGTATGGATGAATGGTCTCTGACCTCTTGTCAGGTGTTCTCCAAACTCATCAGGCATTATAGAAGAAAACTCAGAGCTGTTATATTGGCAAATATACCCGTAAAAAATTCTAGGGGTGCCAATAATTGTGGCCAGCGTGTTTTGGAGAAAAGCATTTATTTCATAACGTGATTTACCTCCCAACATTCAAATATTTTACTTAAATAAAAGGTTTGAATGAAAGGTCAAAAGGATAAATGCAGATTAACTTTTTTACAGCCATTTTTGATCAAATTTACCAGGGGTGCCATTACTTCGGATCACCACTGTAAATATGTTTTAAAATGTAATTTATTCCCATTATGGCAAAGCTTAATATTCAGCATCATTACTCAGTCCTCAGTGTCACATGATCCTTCAAAATCATTCTAATATGCTGATTTAGTCCTCAAGAAACATTTCTTATAATCATAAGTGTTGGGAACAGTTTTGCTACTTATAATTTTTGAGGAAACATCTTTTGTAATATTATAAATGTCAGTTGATAGCGTCTGTGGCATGCTGCCGGTCACCACATTAATTAATTTAGAAGCGTAACAAATAAAATGTTGACAGTGATGTACTTAAATTTTAGTTTTTACAAACTGAGGTCAAAATGTATTCCTGGTATAGAGAAATGTCACCAGAAAGTCACAGGTTAAGATTTTAGACATTATCATAACGATTATCTTCATAAAGTGAGGATTATTTTGATTCACAGGAAGATGCTTGCCTTTCCTGTGAGTGTGGACAGATCATCGCCGCCAATTACTTTGATGTCACCTGTAGATTGGTCATTCTGTAATATTTGAAAAAGGGGAAAGCAGAGACATGTCAAGACATGTATGTGTTCTAGTTATTAAAGACACATCAACTTTGAAACAAGTTTGTATTGCAAAGGGTCAAATATCATTCATGTTGTCAATAAACAAAAGGGTGTAAGTAACATATACTGGTTGAATCTACATTCAATAAGGTGGATGGATGATTAATAGCCGTACCTGGTAACTCTTGAGGCGGATGAAGTCCACTGTCATCGGAATGGAACGATCGCTGTTGCGATTAAGGGCTTTGATGTAATCTAGCAGGTCAGCAAAAAACTTGTAGCCCCCTTTGAGCACACACAGAGCAACGATATGGTGGCCACCCATGTCCTTCAAGATATCTCTGGCCAGACGTTCAGTTCTGTAGGAGTCCAGAGTTATAGTCAGCTCCGCCAACATGCAATGTCAACAGTCTTCAGGTTGCATATTATTTGTAATTTGCAGGTTCATTAGGCAAGATTTCCTGGCTAAGAAGTAACTTTGTTTGATGTGCCTCGTACCTGTCCATGATGAGTCCATGTGGAATATACACTCGCTCCAGGTCAGAAGCATAATGTTTCGGTATACAGAAGAGGTCCAGGTCATAACCTTGCTCTTCATCGCTGATCTAAAATACACAAATGACATCATTCGATCATATCATATACTTCATAGGGCAAAGAACAGTAAACAGTCTGTTTGATAGATAACATTTTGATCTAGCAGACAGCAGGACAAACCTTAAATAGCTTAGTAGGTGAAAGGTGATCTTCAACCTTATCCCATTGCCTAACTCTCCTGCTCTTAAGACATCTGGCGATAACATGATGGCATTTGTCTGTAATATTTGAGATTATGTTCTCACCAGAGTGACTTTAAAAAAAGCGCATATATTATCTGAGTTAAGCAGATACCCAAGTGACGTTCTTAGACTAAACTTAATAGTCAAAACATTTTATAAACTCTTAAATACACTTATTTTCATGTACACTAACATATGAAAGTTCTAGTGTGTTGTTCAATTGTGTGTGTGGAGTTCTTAAATATTTATAAATACTTCTTTAAGATATGTCACTGCAAGTTCACAGAGCTGAACAGCGCGAACTTTTATGTAAAAGAAGACCGCTTAAAAGAATGTCCCCTTCAAATGATACTATAATCATACTATCTTTTAAATCTGTGATTCTGAACCTTTTTTACTCCAAAGCTTTGTGTAAATCTAGGCTTTGTCTCTTTGGTACTTCTATTGTAAAAAAAAAAAAATATATATATATATATAATATATATATATATATATATATATATATATATATATATATATAATGTCTGTTTAATGGTTGGTCATCTTTATTTTTTTACCATTTTAATTAGGACTACTTTAATATAACTAAAATTAAATTATTTTAAGACTTGCTGACTTGGCCCCCTTGTTGAGAACAACTGCTCTGAATGAAGAATGTAAATATAGTATTTAGAATCCAATTACTAAAAAAGTATAGCCTGCCCTGCCGGTGGACCTGAGAAGAACCTTGACTGGAAATCTTTCAAAACGACAGATGGTACATGTTGTGTAATGTGTAAAACAATTATTATTATTTATTTAGTAAGAAGCAGATAAATTCCAGGGAAGCAGAAGTAGATTAGCCTGTTCTTTGTTTGTTTTTCCAATAAGTGTTATCACACTGTCCTTGAAGGAGGTTCAGACAAACAATGTGCAACTGTCAGAGTCTCCTCTGGGAGCTTCCTCGTCTCTGCTTACTGCTGGTGCCAGTACCTTGAGATTTAAACCCCAAAGCACAATCCACATCAAATAGACATGGCTATGATAAAACATGGATTTTAAAGCCTAGTGTTAAATGGCTGCAAGCCAAAGTTTAGTTTCTCATGCTGCTGCAG
Source organism: Chrosomus eos (assembly GCA_036326025.1). Classification (NCBI taxonomy): domain Eukaryota; kingdom Metazoa; phylum Chordata; class Actinopteri; order Cypriniformes; family Leuciscidae; genus Chrosomus; species Chrosomus eos. The sequence continues at coordinate 21,703,622 of CM070835.1, forward strand.
GAGCGCACATTATGTAAGTCGGTGTGCTGTCAGATCTAGTGAGCCATATTTCACACCAGTAAAATACCTGCTTTAGACTCACACATGCATGTCACATGTCTTTCCTCAGCTCTATAAGAATATTGAGCCATTTTTCTCTATTAAGAAATGCTGCCTGGGGCAAATAAACAGGGAATTCTGTCACCTGAAGGGATGAAATAGTTTTTGCCAAAGTATATTTATCAAACTTTTTAGGTACTGACTATCAAACGAATCATAAATATGGTCCACATGACTTGTGCATTATAGTACCTGCCTTCTGATGTCATATAACAGTTATTCTATGCGGAACAGAGCGAAATTGAAATCATTATTCACTGAAAATCCTTAAATCCACCCCAGCTCATCTTAGCATTCATGACAGTATGCAAGAAAAGCAATAAACAAAAACAGTTCGTTGGATCTTTTCACTAAACCATTGCTCCAGTTCACAAAACTGGTCTGGAACTGATCTAAATGAAATTTGCCAGACTGGTCTGGTTCTCATGTTCAACTCATTCGCAGTTGTTAACCGCTAACCTTCTGGTTTTTTCAGCAAATAATGACAACGACTTCTGTGTGTTCCTCATACGGTTTCAGAAGACCTGTAATAAAAAGTCTTTTAAACTTTTTGGTGACGTTGTGTCCCTTTTTAGGCTTGACACCTTCACTCGCCATTCATTGTCATTTAATGGAAATGACAGACCAGGACAGTTTTAAATTGTCATTGTGTTCTGCACAAGAATGGAAAAGTGTACGGGATTGAAACGACAGTGTGAGGTCAAAACTGACCGAGATAAAAAATCAAAATCTGTGAACTGTCGCTTTAAGAGTTTACCACACCTTTTTTGACTAATTAATAAAACCCAATCACAAAGCACAGGATAGGTCTGTCTAAAATTATATCCTCAAGATAATAATCTTAATTTAGGGCAGAGGAAGAGGATGATTAATTCCCCTGAGTCATTCCTATTAGCACACTAAATCAGCACACTGCACACAAAAGAGCCATACAGGGGTTTATAGAGGTTGCAACATTGAGTTTGCTAGGGGTTTCAGGGGCAATTTGTAACAGTCTCTGTAACAGGACCAATTAGTAACACTTTACAATAAGGTATCATTAGTTAATGTTAGAACACTTCATTTTCAATCAACCAAGAACATTTTCAAATCAATATCAGGAGCATGGTTTAGTCCAGAAGTAAAAATGTTAAAGTGTAAACAAATGTTTTAAAAATAAATAGTCTATTAAGTAGCCTATTATTTAGGTATTTGGTGGTGTGATGAACACTGAGGCAAATACAAAAATCTGAATGGCTATTTAAAATATTTAGATGTTCAGAAAAAGAAAGAAGCACGGCTGCTTTGTTTACGGAGTTACCGGGGTAACGGCTGAATTTCTGCTGTTATAACTGCCATCAAGTGTCAGAGATGTGCATTTTCATTCAGTCTCCTTGGCTGCGTCTAGAATAACATACATGAGTAACTTGTAAGGTACTTTTTGTGTACCTTTGACACTGATGATCGTGTTTGACCGCTGTCAGCTCAGATGTGAAGGTCTGTTTTCTTGTCATATTGCAATATAGTCACAGCATCAAAGCAGAGTTAGTATTAGGCATTTATTAAACAACCTTTCTTGTATACAAACATCGGAAGAAATACTGAGGTGCGGACCTTAGTGGTTGGTATGGCCCTGCAAGCGTTAACTTACATTTATCAATTTATAACAAACAAAAATCCAAACTAAAACTAACGTTAATAGCGCGCTTTTCGACCTGAACGCGCAACACGTAGATTAACAGATTTCATCATATCATCAAGGCATTTGATAAACCCTGAAACCAAAATACAACCGAGCACATGCAGTTTTATCGAGCGAAATTCATGTTCATTTAGCTAACTGGTCATACGTGCCGAAATGCCTGCATCATCTATGGCTGCATCACATGTGCCATGCGTGAAACGCGTGCTTTCCTCCCAGGCCCCTAACGTAAAATATTCTATTCAGGGAAATATTTATAAATTACTAAATACTTTTGAGTATGCAATCAGGATAATTTCTAGGAATAAAATATAGTTTTATCGCCAAAACACACTTCTGAATTATTTACTTGTGTACAGTGACTAATCAAGTGTTGCGCTACGTAAATGATTGAAGACACTTGTGTTACCTTGTGTTACACTTGTGTTAGACTTACCACGATACAGGAGCTGGCAGACGCCATGTCCGTCCCGACTGAGCAGTAGCAAACGTCCTACGAGACGAGAAGGACGGGAGTAATGGCGGGAGTAATTTTTGATCTTCCTATTCTCAATTTCGCCTTTAAAGGACTGAACGAACACAATTTCTATCTTCCGCACACTGTGGGTGTTTTAACATTAGAGGGGGGATAGAGCCTGTCGACCAATCAGCGTTCAGCAGTAAGAAAGCGGACAGCACACCTTAAAGCGATAGACCACCAAATGATTTATGTGTGTCAAAATGAATACCTGGATAATACATTAATACAAATATACATTAACATAAATGTAAACATGCCACCCTGCAAAACCTAATTTCTGGGCGATGGCATTTCGTCCGGAAATGAGTTTTTGCAGGGTGGGATGATTACAACTATGTTAATGTTTATTTTATTTATTTATTATCCAGCTATTAACATATTACATTCATTCGCATAGGCCGCCTAACACGGGATTGGTCATTTAATAGTATTAGTGCGCCGAAAGTGTGGTTAAGTGTGACGAAAAAAAGCAAGTATAATTGGTATAAACAGTAAGTATAGCCTAATAACATGCAACTAACCATAATCCAAAACCCAATCCTAACCCTATAGTAAGTACTATTACTTAGTAGCATTACTCAGTATTTAAATGTAACAACACTTCAACAGGGATTTCTCAAAATAAACAAAAAATCTATCCATCGGCAGACTATTGACTGTTCAATGGACTGTGTTTTCTTTTTGAGCATTAACAGTGGAAATGCTCAAGAGTTTAATAATGTAGTAAAGACTTGAAACTATGCACAGAAGACCCTCAAATCACATGTTATGGAGACTTTCCAAATATACTGTAAAAACTGTAGTCCATCCCCTAAACCTACCCATCACAGAAAACTAATGCAGTTTTACATCTTCAAAAAAACATCACTTTGTATGATTTATAAGCTCTTTTTCTCAAGGGGACAAAAAAATGCCCCCACAAGGACAAGCATTTTGAATATTGCTATCTTTGTGGGGACACTTAGTCTCCATAATGTAGGGTTTACCAGGCCACCCACCCACACACACACTCTAAGTGTGACTACTGCATCCTGAAAAGAAATCAAACTCATTAAAGCACCTAAAACTAATTATTATAATATATTTTGTATCAAATAAAAGTATAAACATTTAATTTTCAGGATTCACATTTCAACCGCCAAACAGTATCTTCAAGTGTGCTTGAAAGCATCTGCCTTTTACAGAAGGACTCTTATTTTGAATTGTTGCCACCAAATGGACAACAGAAAACACAAAGCATTCAGTGCCTAATTATTTAGAGATACATGTGGAATATGCGCATTTACAGAAAAAAGAAAGACCACCATGTGAGACGGAGTAAAGAAAAGTGCATGCTAGTCAATGTTCTTTAATCCTGACCTATACTATAAAGAAACCACAGATATCCAATATTACTCATGAGTATAATACAGTAATAAAATATAATACATGTTGCAAGAGAGAAAAAAGAGGTAAAGAGTTTCATGAAGGAAAATTACTTTGAAAGGCTTATTAAACATCATGGTTTGGAGGAGATGCACTATAAACAGTCGATGGGGGCAGTCGTTTTCAGAGTGGGTCCAAAGAGGAAACTGGAGGTGCAAGCACAAACAGATGACACTGTTCCAGCCATCCAATCATATGGTTTTAAGCATTAATATACCATGTTTAAATAAAGTTAGCTAAGTTACTGCAGTAACATATCGATATCATTTGATATTGAACTTACATTCTCAATGTCCATGAAATACTGTCAAAGAGATGAAAACTATTGTGAGCTGGCCCCTAGTTTCTAATTGAGCATTATACAAAAATATTTCTTTGATCCCCCATCGTATCATGTCTTCCATCTTCATTCACCTCCTGAAAAAAGACAGTACTTCAATATTTGTCATGTCCACCGATCACATGTTCTATGATTATAAAATACTACATTGCCAGTCCTGAATTATTATCAAACACATTCTATCATGACAGACTGAAGAAATCATCACACTGTAACAAATCATCAAAGAGTCTCACCTAGTTGCCATTAACCTGCGATGGAGGATCTGCTCTGTTGTCAATAGCAGCTTTCTCTCTACTGCGACTCTCCCTCTCTTCATCTTCCTCATCCCTTTCCTCATTTCCACTGTGATTCTTACAATAAAGCCTGGTGAAAACAACATAAAAGTTCATGTTATACTACAATACAACATCACACGTGATTACTGTAGGGCTGGGTGCTATATCGATATATTTTTAATAAACGATATAGACGGAGGCAATTCAGTTTATATCGACATATAGTAGTTTGATGTAGGGCTGGAAAAAAATCAATCGCGATTAATCGCATCCAAAATAAAAGTTTTGTTTACATAAAATATGTGTGTGTAGTGTGTATAATTATTTTGTCTATATAAATACACACACATGCATGTATATATTTAAGAAAAATGTGTTATTAATATAAAAAATATGTATATTTATATATAATATAAATGATGTATAAATATATATACAGTATAAACATGCAAATATTTCATACATATATACATGCATTGTGTGTATTTATATATATATACAAAATAATTATACACGCTACACACACATATTTTATGTAAACAAAACTTTTTTTTGGATGCGATTAATCGCGATTGATTTTTTTCCAGCCCTAGTTTGATGTTAGGAGCGCGAATTGAAAAAAAATTGCAGACGACAGAGTGAGCTGCTGTGGGGAAAGTGCATGATCCAATTTGTCCTAAACATGCTTTATATCAAGAGCTTTAAATGAACTAAAGTTAACACGTATAGTTTAAAATCGGCTTGATGCTCTGACATATACCTGTGCTGTTTATTGCGTTTGAGATGTGGTGTTTTCCTCAGTGCATAACTTACACAGGTATATTCTCCATCTGTAATGTCTTTTTTGCTGTCAGAAGTGGACTGGTGTTATGCAAGCAAGTCTTTGCTAAACTTCACAGACTTCAGTGAAATCACGCCGCCGCACGAATGCGCGCTAAACAGATGGAGCGCAATAATTCTGACTAAAATATGCATTTTGCTGAAATATTTGTTGTTGGACATTAAATGTGCCATATGTAGAATTTTAAACCTACAAATGTATTTTTATGAAAGCAGTACTGTAACTAAAGTGACTACTTGTCATGGGGTAATCAAATGTAGGCTAATTAAAAAGCTCAGATGAGAGTTGAATGCGTGTTTCTCTTACCAGTTACCATTTAGTCAGTGCCTTTGATTTTATTTTCATTTTTAATTGGGTGACTTTAACTTCTGCTTTAAAAAGCATTATCTTCGTTACAATGTTAAAATGTATTGTAATTTAAACACTTTTTGGCACATAATATAATATATATATATAGCATAGCCTACATGGTTACATTCACTAGATTTGTTTTCATAGCCTTCAATATGAATATTGTTTGTAGGACAACATTGGGCAGGGTGTGAAACAGCATTTCTTAAAATAAGTATAAAAAAAATTAAACCCAAAAAGAAAAAAAGTAGACGATATAGTTTATTGTAAATGGCTATTCAACTAAAAAAAAAAATACAGATATATATATATTTTTTTTTTTTCATAACACCCAGCCCTTGTTCACTGTCCTGATGGTTTCATTGTGTATACAGAATGTAAGAACCATTTGGAACAAGAGTCAAATCTTATTCTGGCCAAAATTATCTTGCCAGGCTATTTATATTTGTATAATAAGGAAAACAAGCAGTCAACAACATACTTGTAAATGCCTCTAGCCATATTCTCTATGTATTTTGCCTTGTCTTCCAGGCCACAGTGATAATGGTAGGTTTTCACGCAGGCTTTTATCTCACATCCAATGGTGGCTCCAAGCTGGGCACAAAGTGTGCATTTCTGAAATGACCAAAAATACATTAGCTGACTTTGAATTAATATAACCAAATCATACAAAAAAAAAAAAAGATATTTTCTACTGATCATGGTGTAAACCTATATTTAGTTCACATTCTTATGTCAGCAATATAGTTTAGCAATTCTATATTGAATTAAATTTAGAAAAGGTCACCATTCTTTTTCCTCTTTTGATTTCCTGGATAACCGTTTTAATGTCAAAGTTCCCAAATTCAGCACGCGAGGTGGTAGTTAGCTGGACGGTACCCGAAGAAAAAAGCTGTGACAAAAACAGAGAAAATAAAAGACGTTTTAACGGAACAGGCTGAATCAAACTTTTCAAAACCTAGAGTAAATCTAAAAATTACATGGAGTAAAATACTTTTTCAGTACTAAATATCTTGAGTATTTTTGTTTAAAAATACAAAGATTCATTTTTTAAAGGTTCCTAATTTTGTTTTTGAGCTCTCTTACAACAGGTTTACATGCATCAAAGCTAAAAAAACAAAACACTTACATTTTCTTATAATATACATTTCACAACCCCTCATTTGAGTCTGGAAATGGTTTGTTTGACTGGGGTGCAATAGTTTACTTGTTTGATTACTCACTCATTTATTTAATTATTTACTTCATTTTATTATTGCGGGAAATGGTCATCTTTCTATCATATTGAAGAAAAAAAGAGTCATGTCGCATTCAATTTTCACCCAAAAGGAGAGCCCGTGGATCCCGTGGGCATCATGCATGCAATTTGCATACATTGCACGAGAGTTATGCCGGTGAAGGAGTCTAACCAGTCAATTTTTCCTGAAAGTTAAAGTGAAAGCAAAACCGAGCTTTCGGAATCTGATGCTGCACGTCGCATTAATTCTCTCAGACACAACGAGAGCTGAACTCAGTGCTGAAAACGGTACATTAATAATTAAAGTTAGTGTTTGAAGCTGCTTTTGCTTTTCATCGATGACTGATTATTATTCTTTGTTCGGACAAAGTCTGTTATTAGGCCTATATAATTTTAGTAATAATAATGGTAATATTAATAATAATTTGTATTGTTGTGGCATTCAAATATTTTGTTAATGTCCTATGGAAACAAAACAAAATGCTAATGCAACACAAAGATGCCGTTTTCACTTTGGCTCAAACAACAACTGTATATAAATGATGCGTATTCTTTCATAACAGTTTTGACAATTTGTGAACTTTCATTGAGGAGTCCTTAATCCTCATATGCGCGTGTCGGTTTCGCAGTATGGTTATGTGGTGATGTCGTTATGAAATAAGGGAACGAATTGTACGTCCTAATATTAATTTGATAATACTAGCCTGATAATAATAATAAACAACAACATTACTACTACTATTAATAATAATTGAATACATTAATGAGAAAGCCAGCCAATTATCGCCTTGATATTGTCAAAGGCATCGGCAATATCTCTGACTATCCGACACGATACGAGCGACTATTGGCACAACCCTAGCAATAACTTTATTTGCTGTGCACTTTGATCTTTAAATCTTTGCAGATCTTTTACATTCACAAACAGCTATATTACACACGCATGAAAGGTAATATTCGAAACAGCAATTTAAATATGATACATTGTTTTTGAGGATTGAAGAAGCCTCACCATGCATTTGTAGTGGGCAGCCACCTTCTTGGCATTGTCCGAGTGGAGCACACCCCGCGTTTCATTCTCTTCTTCACCGGCATGACAGAAGCCACAGCGAAGGCCTGATTCACTGGGACTGCCTCTCAGAGGGGACCGGTCTCGCTGCGTCACACACACGACAAATTAACATACGCTAACCATTGATATTCTGAAGCTTGTATCAAGTCACCTGTAATCACTTTTGGAATAAATTTAAGAAAAAAAGGTAGATAAAGTGGCTTACATGTGAGGAACTCTCTGTATCATCATTGCCTTGTGACGAAGTGGATCGAGTGTCATCTGACTGTCCGCGCGACACACCTCTGATTCTGCTTTTCTCAAAACGCCCCCTTCCCCTGCTCCTCGGTGGAGATGAATCAGAGTCATTGGCTGGAACTTCCTGTTCATCTGGAATTAGAGCAAATCGCTGATAAACGCAATAGTCAACAAGCAGGTTAGTTCCCAACATTAAAGGACATAGAGACAACTAGTTACCATCACTGCCATCTTGAGAGGCATCTCTGTGTTTGCGACAGTAAACACTATTTTTTAGGAAAAAAGACAAGAAAAAAAATTAGTCTCACATAGTTCTAAAACATATGCAGTTCTGCGATAAGCATCATTATCAATATGCTTACAGGTAGATGCCTTGAGAGGGATTCTCCTTGGTCTGTGCCTTGTCCCATAGAGCGCAATAATAGTGGTACGTCCGTCTACATGTCTTTACATCACAGCCGATGGTCGCCCCGGGCCGATGACAGGAAGTGCACATCTGAACAGGAAATCAGCAGGTGAGATAGAAAAGCAGCATGGCTGCATGTTTATTCTCTACTTTCAGCCTAAAGGAACAACTGAATTTTATGAGAGCTTACTAGTTTATTTCCTCTTTTTATCTCCTTCTTCACATCTTCCACAGAAAAGCCTCCAATATGTTCACTCTCCGAGTGAGATGTGACCAATGCCGATGAGAAAAGCTGAGTAAAACAATCACAAGTCAAATGTTAGACATACAATGCATCAAAATATATACTTTTTATATTTCTTTGGCTATATAACAGATGTTATTGTCACAACACGCGATACTCAATATTTTTTGTGTTTTGTGAAACAATATCTTAGAAATAAGATACTGTATGAATAAGACCTGTTTCCATCCCTTTTTACAAATATAGAAGAAAGCTAAGCTAGTGGACAGCTAACATACCATGCACTTGTGGTGAGCTGCCACCCTGTGGTTCTCTGACACCAGTAACTGTCCACACTCTTTGTCTCGGTTGGTTCTACAGAAGGCACATTTTCGAAGACGTGCTGAAGCTCCTTTTCTCTGTCCTGACATGACCAGTTTTCACACACCTCACCTCTCCTCTGTTTTGAAGACATAAAACAACATTGCAACTGTGTTCAGTGTACAGGTAGGAAGAGCAAAGATCATTTTTGTGGTTCAGATCTGAAGAAATAACTTGTACATATATAGAGCAACAGATGGTTAAAATGCATGTTTGGTTTGTTTTTTTGGTGATTTTTTGAAACTCCTCCATCTTTTATTAAATCACTCTACAGAATAAGAGAGAAAAATATAGTTTAGACAGATGGTTGTAGTTAGTTTGTTTATGCAACTCGGTTATTAAACTAATTTGTTTGGTTTGAAATTTCCCCAAAAAGGAAATACATGACCAGCATGACTTAAACTTCCTCCAAATGTCTTTATTGCAACAGTCTAGTAGGAAAAAAAACTTTTTTTAGTGCTGTACTAATTAGATGTTTAAGAGACAATTATATATATAATTGTTTCATTTTGCTTTCTACAGAAATGACTGCTAAAAATCACTACTAAACAAAACAAAAAGCAAATTTGTTGTAAGTGAATATCAAAGCTCACATTAATACATTTTCATATTATTGGAAATATAAAACAACATGGCTAAATAATGCTACGCTTAAAATTGTGTTAAATAAATGTATGTTTATATAGCCTACATGGAGAGAGTTGCCTTTATATTTTAGGAGGGGTTCCCCTCGCAATGGGGATAATTGTATTTGGGGGTCCAAAAAGTTTAAAACCCCCTTATTTAACTACTTAAAACCCAATGAACTGAGATCTTACTAAGCATGGTGTAATACTAAACTGTATGGTTTAAGTATAGGCTACTTCAAGTTTATCCCTTGTGGAAAACAAATCTCTCTATGACGGACAAACCGAGCATACGACACATAAAACCTGTTAATACAATCTTGTGGTGACTACACCATTTTATTGGCATTACAATAATGTAGGAAAAGTACATGGGTGGCGTATTCGAAACACTGCATTGCCAATAGGCAGCTCTGACCGAGTTCACAAAACAGCCCCAGCGCGAGACGGCTAACTCATCAGTTTCACCCAAAACTGAAAAAATATAGAGATTTCCCTGGTACGATTATTCATCCATTATTCGTATCGTGTTTTGAGATGGATGGCGTGTTGTTTAGAGTCGCGAGGGCTTTACCCGCCTTCGCACAACAGAGAAGCTCATCCGCTGCCATGATAGCCGAGAAGCTGCTCTCTCTCGCGCTGCAACACAAACAGCAGCAACGCAACACCGCGCGACACTGTATCCACAGAACAGCTGATACAACCTGCCCAAAGTCTCAATGAACCCCTCTAAAACACACAAGGAACAACACAGCATCCCTTACACAGTTTTCACAAATAAGGAAGGAGGAGGAGGATATACAGGCCCACGACAAAGCTCTTGTTTCGCTTTTAACAAAAAACTATTTTACTTTACAGTGAATATGAACTAATATAAGACTAAGTCAAATATGGGGTCCACCTCAAATTATACAAAGATGTGTACATCTGTACAAGTGTAGCCCATTAAGGCCCACATCATACGGTGGCTAAAACAATACTGATGAGGAAAAACTGTGAGCAAATATTTGAATCTGAACTTCTGGGGTGAATGTAAGCCGTAATTCGGTTTTTATAATACATTGTTCGCTGCGGGATCATTTTGCCCGCTTCACATGGGGAGACCCGCCATACGAAAGGTATTTACATATCGCAGCAAAAAGACGAAGCTAGTTCCGACAATAGTTCCACTCACCCCGTTGCTTTCCCGACTGTAAACTGTACATTGCAGTGTCTGTGTGACATATTGTAAGCTCTTACCGCTGCTGTGTTGAATGGGGACAGATTTATAGTGACTACGAGCGCGTGTTCTCGCTCTTCCTCTCGCTGAGCTGTGAGTGCCTGCAAGTTCTGCCTCTCACCATTGCGAGGCGTTCAAGTGACGTCGCGCACTGCAAAAAGCATGTTTGTCCGACATTGAAGGCATACGCGCACGCCCCTTACGTACTGTGGTCACCGTCAAGATAGCTTGAGGAATAGGCCTAGACGAGCAAATATACAGAACAGATGAGTTGACTGACAAAATGGGGATCTTGTTAGATAATTTTTTTTTAAATGTAAGTATTTTTTAAATGTAAACTAAAATAATTATTGCTTTTCACAAATTTTGTAAATACTAAGTTACAAAGGTTGGTTGGGACAGGGGTTTTCAATCTTTTTGATGCCACTGACCCCCAAATATGATCATCCCTGTGTAAATTTATAAGGCGTCCATCTTTTATGAACACCCAATTTACACAGAAAAAACAATATTATTCATCTAAATTTATAGTATACTCACTGTAGTAATGTATTGTTATATGTATTATTTATTTGTTGTTTATTTACTTAATTTGAATCAAATTTGTGTTTATTTATATGAATTATTTATTTTATTTATTTGAATTTAGGTCTGGTTTCACAGACAGGGGTTAGATTAAGCCAGGACCAGGCCTTAATTATGACATTTAAATATAGCTTTTATAAATCTGCCGTAGAAAAAAATATTACTGGTGTGCATGTTGAGACAAAACAATGGCACTGACAATTTTAAAGATATTTAAGTTGCTTTCAGTTAAAACAGCTCAAACACGCATTTTAGACTATAGCTTAAGCCTTCTCTGTGAAACCAGGGGTATATCGAATAGATGAATAACTAACTAATAATTTTTATTTTAATCACAATTTTTATTTAGATAAAAAAAAATATTTACTCATTCATTTTAATACAATTATTATTATTAATTAATTAATTTCGTTTTTAAAGTTTTTCTCTAGACTTTTCCACTGACCCTTTGTCATTCCCTTGCGGGAAAAATGACACATTTTTCCTTTGAGATAACTGGGAAAAGTGTCCCAATCAACCTGAATTCACCCTATATATAATTAAATATTCATGTGCATATTTACCAAATGTTGGGCCAAATATATAAATGCGAACCATACTACATTTCTAGTAAAAAAAAAAAAAGTGTGCAGTTAATTATATTGTATTTTCAGAAAGTTTTATGAATATTTTTCCTCTCCCCAAATTTGTCACTACCGAAACACAATAATAAATCTTTTAATAAGAAGGGTTATATTGACCTATTCATATTTTGTTTACATCTACCTTGTAAATATATTCTTTGCTATTTAAAAAAAAAAAGCTTTTCACAGGTAAATCAATAACAATTACAACAATATTTCAAGTGTCATTTATAAGATTTGTTGTAGTTTGAATCCAATCTTTCTTTGTAAAAGGCATTAAGTTAATCACTGATTTCAAAGTTAAGAATTCATTAGTTTGAATATACATTGAACTAAACACTATAATAACATCTTAGTTGATAATTCAATATACTTTATAGACAAAACATCCATGTTTCAATCGTGACGGCACATTTTGGGTTATGACAGTAATGTATTGGTAGAGACCACATCACATTACAGAATTTTAACTCACATACTAAAACATACTAAGATACAAATGATTTGCATAGCTGTACTAAAGTTTTGTTATTTCCCACAGATAAATGATTATGTGTTCCCTTTTGTCACTACCAAAACAATGACATGTTTTGGTCATGACTATTTCGGTAGTGACAATTTTAGATTTTTTTTTATAGCTTGCACATGATCTAGCACATGATTAACTAGCACAGTTCTGAACAGTTGTACACACACAAAACTAAATGTCAAGTCAAGTCAAATATATTTATATAGCGCTTTTCACAATACAGATTGTATCAAAGCTGCTTCACAGTATCAATCAAAACAACTTAACAATGTTTGTTTATTACTGGAAAAAAAGACATCCAAGTTTGGTAGAGCTGATCAATTATGTTATCGAATAACAAAAATATCATTTTTATGTTAAAAATGTTATCGAATAACAATAAAAAAACATGATGTCACAACCGAAACTTAACCATATGTTTCGGTAGTGACTGTTTCGGTAGTGACAATTTTAAGATACTTTTGAGCCTAGTTCAAAGATGATAACCCGCACATGGTTACCTAGCACATTTTTCAACAGTTGTACACAAAAAAAAACTAAATTTTATGAAATAACACCCAAAAAAAGTTTGCTTAATTGCAGAAAAAAGGTATTTGGTAGTGACATGTTACACACAGATTTTCCGACTTTTGAACACATTTCCCTCAAAATGATGGTACCTATAATGAAAAAGAGGCTATGAGCAGAGGCAATATTTCCTGATCAAAAATGTAGGGCTGTGGTTAAAATTAGTCTCAGCCAATGACTAGCTAAAAACACACTGTTTCGGTAGTGACATGAAAATGCGGGACACATTTTTTTAACATAAAGTTTTAAAGATTTAAAAATAAAATATAAAATAAATGTTTTTTTAACTTCACTTTATAAAAGATATCAAAAATATATTTTTAAAAACAACAATGGAAAAAAACAACATTTCAATATCATTTTCACAAGTTGAAATTTAGGGATTAGGGTTCGGGACAGCCACCTCCCAATTGAAAGTAATAAATGACGATTTAAGCTTACTGATATTTTAAATATTATTGTGGGATTCAAATGATAATAGAAGGATCTTTGTAAACATCTAAAATTTGAATACTTAAATGCTTTTTAAATGTGTGTTTTGGTTGTGGGACAGCAGTTTGCACCAATTCTGTAGAATGGCCCATAACCCCATTTCCAGAAAAGTTGGGATATTTTGTAATGTGTAATAAAATCAAGTATCTGTGAATCTCTACAACATTTATTTAACTAAAAAAAAGCACAAAGAAAAGATTTCCAATGTTTTCACTGACCAAATTCTGAAAACCAATTCTCATTTTGAAGGCTGCAACACACTCCAAAAAGACAGAGGCAAAATAAAAGTGAAAGGATTATAGAATATCCATGTTAAATCATTTTAAAACAGTCCACAATACGCAGGTGAATTGGTAACAGGTGAGGGTATTGTGATTTTGTAAAGGAGCATCTCAGTCTTTGCAAACAAAGATGTGTCATGGCTCAACATTTTATGCCAAATTTCATGTAAGAATTGTGAGTCAAACCATTCAAAAATCACATTTCTCAATGCAAGATTGCATAGAATTGAGGTCTTTCACCATCTACCGTACATAGTATTGTGAAAAGAATCAGGGAATCCAGAGAAATCTCAGTTTGGGTAAAGGCAGGAGACCTCTGTTGAATGTGCGTGACCTTTGAGCCCTCACATGGCTTTGCATAAGAAACCATCATGCTACTGTGGGATCGAGAGTACTTCGGAAAACCATTGTCACTAAACACGGTCTGCTGTTGCACCAAGGAATGCAACTCAAATCTCGGTTAAGCAAGGAGAAATCTATACATCAATTCAATGCAGAGATGAAGGCGAGCTCATCTCAGATTGTCTAAAAGAAAGTGGAAGGAAATGCGTGCTGCCGTCACATGAGCCCATGCACGTTTCAGCATGTTTTTTGGGAAAAACAAACAAACGAAAGCGACCATCCAGACTTTAATCAGACAGGTGCAAAAGCAAACATCTGTCATGGTATGCGGGTGCATCAGTGGCAGTGCAAACGGCGTGGGTGACTTGCATATGTTTGAAAGTAACATTGACGTTGAGGTCATCGAAATGACATTTTTCCTGGGAAGCAAGACAATGCCAGGCCTGATTCTGCATATGATAAAACAGAGTGGTTTCGTAGACACTTTATACCATGTGGATGTGCTTGACTGCCTGCCTGCTGTTCAGATCTGTCTCTTATTGAAAATGTATGGCCCATCATGAAAAGGAGAATCAGACAACAATGACCACAGACTGTTGAGCAGCTGTCTTGGATCGGGCAGAAAATTCCACTTGCAAAACTGCAACAAAATGTATCCTCAGTTCCCAAACGATTAAAAAGTGCACTTAAAAAGAAAGGTGATATGACACAGTGGTAAACATGTCTCTGTCCCAACTTTTTTGCAGTGTATTGCAGCATCAAAATTTCTTTGTATTTACAAAAGTTGGACAATTAAGTTGGTCAGTGAAAACCTTGGAAATATTTTTTTTGTACTTTTGTCAGTTAAATAAAGGTTTAAGAGAATTAACAAATCACAGATTATTGATTTAATTGCATAAAAAAAATCCAAACTTTTCTGAGCCCTCCCAACACCGGCCTGATTCTAGTAATGGGCGCTTTTGAAACACACTCCATGAAGCTTTACCTGATCTTGGATCAATTTTATACATTTGTACATTAAATGACACATTTGTATACGAAAGTCTAAAGTATCTCATTGGTCTGATTAACCAAGTTATTCATAAAAACGAACAAAACAAGCCCTACAAATTATTAAAATATCACATATCATCAATACACTTAATTTAATAGTATTACTTTTTTTTAAAATATGCATTTAATTGATTACACCTTAAATAAAATATTTGCAATTGATTTGTAAAAGGAGTTTTTATGCAATTTGTGCATAAGTTTTCGCTGCATTTGCATTGTTGTGACCAGCAGGGGTCACCAACGTGTTGCGTTTCGAAACAATGATTCATCATGCCAGGCACTTGGTCTGAAGTTTCGAAAAAGCTCGTTTCTCCCATCACAACCTGGGATGCGTTTCTCAAAAAAGCATCGTAGAGACCTTTTTAGTGGCTATAGTTCTATGGTCTATATTAGGCTTACGGTACTTTCGAGAAACGCAGCCCTGCTGGTCCATAATCCAGCTCTGCTTTCAGTGGGTTTGTTGCCTCAGTTCTTCATTCAATTCGATTTCTGGTCAGGGTGTGCGCCTCCGTCTCGTGTTCTGATTGGTCAGAGTTAGCGTCAATTAAAAAGGGGGTGTTCGAAAACTCTCTTCAACTTCCCTGTCCCTGATAAAGTAAAGCGGCATAAGTGTACGTACGAGTCACAAACCACTCCTAAATTATTCGCAGTAACTAACTCAACAATTATCTCCTTTTGGGGAGATAAATATTTAGTTCGTTATAGTTTGAACTGGATTGATAGCTCTATATCTAGCTGCTAACAGCTCGATCTAACGAATCTTCTCGTCGCGTTGTTTGGATTTTAAAGTGGACGTTTTGAGTGGTGAACGCGGTGAGTGTCTCTGCCTTCCTTCCCCTCCTGCTAACACACATCCACTTAGCCTGACTGTTGTCTGTCATGTTGTTTCCTCTCTCTCTCTACATCGCACTTTAAACACACATCTTTAAACTAACTTTTAGGTTGATTTGTTGTTTTCAAATTAGTTTCTCGATGATCCTTTTCTGTTCACGATGATGAAGGATCAGCTTATATTAATGTTCGCGACTAGACCAACTGTCAAAAATGTCATTGGAAAGTTGAAAGGTTCAGCTCTAACTGCGTCTAACAGGAAATTGAGAGGATCCTTGAGACTAAAATCCACTCTGACAGATTAAAAGTTACATTAATGAAAAAGGTCACTTATGAAGATATCTAAGTGGTTAGTTTCCTGTTTTGGGTTATTCTTCGAGCTCATTTGGCCATGCTTGAAAGAAGTCGGTTAGCAGCGAGCTACATGGCTAAATTACATGTCCAGCTTGCTGAAAGATAATAAAACCAAAGGTGGATTTTATTTCTCCCCGTGTTACAGTTGTTTGTTTTTATGGGTACCTGATAAGGCTGTTTAGGATGGCACACTACCCAGTAAAGTGACTGTGATGCGTAATATTGAGTTCCTGAGAAGTGTTGATCGATAAGTGCTGGGTGGCGGTTAGCTTAGCTCATCGGGGTATTAGCTGTTTTTCAAGTTGAACAATTTGCCTAGTTGCTAATAGAAGTGACTCGTTTAGTAAATGTTTTCCTCTTTTTGTGTCATGCTTTCACATGTGGTGAAATCTTTACTTGTAAGTGTTAGTGTTAAGCAAGTTTAGAAGGCGTTTCATAACATGTTTGGTTTATTACTTGCGCAATAATAAGAAACAAACAAATAAATAAACAGTCATAAGGCTTGTAAGCTAGTCTGTACATAATATTAGTGTAATGCAAATTAATCCACAATTCATGTTGTTTTAAGTATGTCAGAGCACTCTTGACAGAGACTTTCCTCGTAACGTGTTTTTATTGTTGTACAGTTGTGTTAGCACAGTAATAACAGTACAGGCAGGCTTTTTATTTTTCAACTCTGAAGTGTATAAACGAAATGATTATTTTGGCTGCTTTGAAAATGCCTGTCTTTTCAGGTTTGTCCATTTTATAATGACTTATATTTTTTGTTTTTTCTTAAATCATTGTTAATTTTAGTTCACCTTTTTTTTCTTCATATTATTTAAAGGTGAAACTTTTCCGTTTGTCCTTCGAAGTCCAGCACACATTCCAGCTAAAATCATGCCATTCCCCTTCGGGCCTTCTCGGAAGAGCCCTGCAGAGATTGTGAAGAGTCTGAAGGAGAATGTGGCATACTTGGAGAAGCTGGAATCATCTGAAAGCAGGAAATGTGAAAAGGTAACCCCTTTTTTTTTTTTTTTTGTTAAAATCCCGATGCAAATGTTTCAGCAAACTGTGGTCTGTGACTGAGTCAGAAAAACTCACTGTTTTTCCTGTAGGTTGCAGAGGAAGTATCAAAAAATCTTGCATCGTTGAAAGAGGTGCTGTCTGGTACTGGAGACAAGGAGCCTCAGACTGAGGCAGTGGCCCAACTAGCTCAAGAGCTCTACAACACCAACCTCCTCATTTTACTCATAGCAAATCTACAGAGGATTGATTTTGAGGTGCATATCATTTCGTTTGACATGTTTGTATTACAACTACTTCCGTCCTGCTGGAAGGTATATTGCTCTGTGCACTAACCACACATTTGCTGTTTGCTCTCTTTGATTTTATAATACCTTGTTCACCAAAGGGAAAGAAGGATGTGGTGCATCTGTTTAGCAACATAGTTCGTCGGCAGATTGGCGCTCGCACCCCGACTGTGGAGTACATCTCTTCCCACTCGCAGATCCTCTTTATGCTGCTGAAAGGGTGAGTTTCCAGACCCCAGGGCATAGTCATGGATCAACAATTTCAGAAGCCATTGATTAGCCTGGCTTTTCCAATTGTTGTTATGGGAGTCTCTGGTTGTATGGTTATTTTTGGACCATAATTTTCCCATTTCCTGTCCACGTGGCTGAGCTGCCAATAGCATTTAGCTTTCACAGCACAAACATATCTAGTTATTGACACTGTAGTGTAGTGTCATATTATCATATGACTTTTTATGGTTTATTTTGGTTAATGTTTTATACAGCAGAGGCCAAATTTTGTTTTTGTTTTTAATGATTAAATATTTTCGATTTTTAAAAAAATGTAAACCTGAGAGTCAACAACTCAATGTTCAAAATTAATGGGCAAAAAAAGCAAGCTACATGTTTTATTTTACTATGCAAAAACAAAATGCATAGAAAAACAAAGTTCACAGGAAAAAATTACTAAAACTTACAATGACTAACACATAATCATGTATTGTATTATATTATTATTATTTCTTTAGTTCTCTTGTTTTTGCATGTGCTTAATTTATTTGTATTATTATTATTTCTTTAGTTCTCTCTTGTTTTTGCATAATCATGTATTGTATTTTATTATTATTATTTCTTTAGTTCTCTTGTTTTTGCATGTGCTTATAATTTCTTTGTATGACAGTCTGGACAAAAATTGTCCGCACAACTATGCAATATGATCTTAAATCTTTTAACAAATTATTAATAATATTTGAATAAATGGTTTTTGAATAAATGGTCATTTTCCTAGACCAGACATCCCTTTTGTCCAGTACTGTGCATGCATACAAACAAGTATGGGTCTTGTATGTTAGAGAAGTAACAATTTAAAAAAAATCTATCTTTTGAAAGCAGCTATGAAACCCCAGAAGTTGCCCTTAACTGTGGCATGATGCTGAGGGAATGTCTGCGCCATGAACCTCTGGCCCGAATCCTTCTGTTCTCTGAGGATTTCTTCTGCTTCTTTCGCTATGTGGAGCTGTCTACCTTCGACATTGCCTCTGATGCTTTTGCCTCTTTTAAGGTATGCGATGTACACAAAGGATTATCCATTTGTGTGTTTTTCACTTGTAATCTTTGTCTTAAGAACATGAAAAATGCTACAATAAACATAAAAAAATTGTGCAGAAAAGTTATAATTTACCACTTAACCATAATTTAGTGATGTCATAAAAATGATACTTTTTTTCAATTAAAATAAATTAAAACATAAATGCACATCACACCTGAAAAGTTA
Organism: Chrosomus eos; assembly: GCA_036326025.1. Lineage (NCBI taxonomy): Eukaryota > Metazoa > Chordata > Actinopteri > Cypriniformes > Leuciscidae > Chrosomus > Chrosomus eos. The sequence continues at coordinate 21,722,981 of CM070835.1, forward strand.
ATGGTAGGTGTGTAAACATTATCTATTATGAAGTGAAAAAAAATAGAAAAATCTTACACACTGACATTTCTTGCAATAACAAATTATTTCTCGCAATGTTTTGACAGAAGCCCCTATAGTATTTTGTCTTTTTTTCCTCCCCCCTTTAACTTAGAGGGTTAGATTACTGAACCTAAAATGAAGTTCTGTCATCATTCGCTCACCCACATGTAGTTCTTAACACATTCCCATTTTTGTAAATCCATGTGATCAATATTGTTCATGCTTCAAAAAGTACATAAAGTAATCCAAGCGGTTTAATCCAAGTCTTCTAAAGAGACGCAATCGCTTCATATGATGAACAGATTTACTTAATGCTTTCATTCATATATAAATATTGATCAACAATAAAACGCATCAAATATGTTAAACAGAAGCTTAAAGGTGCATGCTTGAATTTGTACAAAATAATGTTTGTTTTTTTTTGTTGTTTTTTTATAAATTGCTTTTACCCTGCATGACATAAGACTTTGTTTTTAGGATCTCCTGACAAGACACAAGATCATGTGTGCAGATTTCTTGGAGACAAATTATGACAGAGTGAGTAATTCTCTTTTTCCAATATTTCATGTGCCAGTGCTTTTGTATATAAGTGATTTTAGCTGCTCTTCTTCATGGAGAAATATTATAAATCATTTGTTTTTAGGTGTTCACAGAGTATGAAAAGCTGCTGCATTCTGAGAACTATGTCACCAAGCGCCAGTCTCTGAAGGTGAGAGTAAACCACTATTTTCACAGAGTTGCTTTCAATAATTTAAGGCTGTAATGGGATTCCAACCCTTGATGCAGAGATTTAAAGAATTGTTCACTTCAAAATGAAAATTGTCATTATTTACTCACCCTCAAATTGTTTCAAACCTGTAAGATTTTCTTTCTTCTGCTCAACACAAAGGAAGACATTTAGAAGAATGTTAGTAACCAAACAGTTGATGTACCCATTGACTTCCATAGTATTTTTTTCCCCCTACTATGGAAGTCAATGGGTACATCACCTGTTTGGTTACGAACATTCTTCTAAATGTCTTCCTTTGTTTGAGCAGAAGAAAGAAATTCTTACAGGTTTGAAACAACTTAAGGGTGAGTAAATAATGACACAATTTTAATTTTGAAGGAATCTATTCCTTTAAAGGGGGGGTGAAATACTCAGTTTCACTCAATCTCATGTTAATCTTGAGTACCTATAGAGTAGTATCGCATCCTTCATATCTCCAAAAAGTCTTTAGTTTTATTATATTTTAAAAGAAAGATAGGCTGTACCGAGTCTTTCCGGAAAAACCCGAGCGGGTGGAGGCGTGCCGTGTGGGCGGAAGCGCGCAAAGCTTTTGCGTGTGTTGTAAACAGACAGACTCGTGGTTTATGAGGACATGATTTAGTTTTACAATAAACAAACTGACACCTACAGTGGCCAGCTAAACAACTGTATTTAAACACACAAACACACACCATACATCGCATGCTCCATCGATACATTAACTGTACGTGATCATGTTGTTTACTTGCTGTGCTTCGCTTACACGCCGATAGTTAACAACACACAGACATTTGAAGCAGTTTTACTCACCGCCTGCGGTTCCGTGAACCTTTATCGTTGGGACTGCTCCATCTTTAAGTATTAGGCGATCTGCAAATCGTCGAACTGGGCCTTGTTTATAAAACTATTAGCAGGTACCGCCGAAATGAAGGGAACAAACAAGAACACTTGCGCAACTCCGTTGCTGCTCTGGAAAAACAAAATCCATCCACAGGTCCCTTAACTCTGGGTTCTTTGGAAATTTGTGCAGTGTTGTCTTGCCCTGGCAACCAAAACACACTTTTTGGTGCCATTTTTTTGATTGCAACGCAGCAGAGCCCAGCGGTCTGATGGATGCTCTCGTACGCTCTAGGCTACAGCTGCGCGCGCGTCCTTCCGGGAGAAGTGCCTTAAGACCCGTATAAGGAAATTCCGCCCACTCTGACGTCACGTAGTCCCGTATTCGAAAAAAAACTTTTTGAAACTTGTGACCAACCGGAAGGAGTATTTCTGGAACAGAAATACTCCATCAAACTTACAACTTCATTTTTGAAACTTTGTCCATGTTTACCATGGTAATCCAACTCTTTAACGGTGTAAAAAACTCACTATGCATGAAACAGCATTTCACCCCCCCTTTAAGCCTTTATTTGGTTTCACAAACGCAGCAATATGTTAGGTGGCTTTGCTTTATTCTTACCATTTGTTTCGCTTAAGTGTGTTATTACTGACTAACTAATGATATCCAGCTTTTGGGAGAACTACTACTGGACAGGCACAACTTCACAGTCATGACCAAATACATCAGTCGAGCTGAGAACCTAAAGCTGATGATGAACATGTTGAGAGACAACAGCCGCAACATTCAATTTGAAGCCTTCCATGTCTTTAAGGTATGCGTTTAAATGTACAGCATTTCATGTAACTTAATATATTTGAGTTTGGCACTTTGCTTGTCTGCTTTTCCCTCCGTCTACTCCAATTACTTTCCACACTCAACAGCTGACCGGTCTCCTGTCCCAGTTTTGCCCTCCCTTTTTGAATGTAAACAGGTCAGGGTCAGTTACTAGGGACCGCATGAATGGAGATTCAGTGACTTTTACGGGTTTCTTGTGTCTTCTCAGGTGTTTGTGGCCAACCCCAATAAGACACAGCCTGTGATGGACATCCTCATCAAGAATCAGTCCAAGTTGGTGGACTTCCTGAGCCACTTTCAAACGGACCGTTCAGAAGACGAGCAGTTCTGCGATGAGAAGAACTATCTCATTAAGCAGATCCGGGACATCAAACGGCCTGCACCTGCAGAGGAGTCCTAATGGCAAACGTGGAGTGTAGAACCGGGGCACTCGCCTTGTGATGTGGTTTGATTATGTGGGTGAGAATTGGATGGGAGGGACAGCTAAATAAGTCAAAGAAAGAAATCACTTGGACTAAATATATGTACATCTAACTTCTGAAACAGGTGGAGAAATGTTGGCAGAATGTGCAAACACATGTCTGTCTCTTTAGTTGGGGCGAGCAGGGTTTCTGCTGCGGGAGGAACCCAAGCACTCCATTTAAACCTATATATATATATATATTTTTAGCACTGCCCTTAGAAAAAAGGAAGTACAATTGATTTACCTTCAGGCGGTAAATCTTAGATAAAAAAAATGTATCCAAATTCATGTGAATGAGAAGTATATCTAAAGCCTGCTCATGGCTTTTTAACATTTTTAAAAGTTAGAACAAGCATATTGGTACAATGTATGGCTCTGCATATTTGCACTAAATCTGGTAGCTTTGCTCCAGGTTGGCCATTAGTGCCAGTTCATATTCTTAGCACAAGACAACCAAATATTGTAAAACGTTAGGTCATAAATACAGGACATTATGAGGCCTTATTTAAGTACACAAACACACATCCAACAGGAAATCCTCACATTTAAACTAGTTAAGAAACGTTAAAGCATTTAAAAAGCCAGAAAATGTCATGTGGTCAAGTGAAATCTTTGAAAAAAAAAAAACAGCTGTGGAGTTTAGTGGTCATGTTGGATGCTGCACTCAATTTCCATTTTAACTGGGTGCCTTATTTAAATAGCTTGGTCATTCTGGGTCTTCTATTACATTTATATTTATCTATAACATTGGATTTGTAGTATTATTCTGCTTTTGCTTGGGTTAACACATTAGGAAGAATAGTTTTATTTAAACTGCTTTAAAATGATGAAAAAAAAACCATACTCCTTAATATAAGTTTTCTCAGTCTAGATAAACAATGCAATGAATTCAGGGTTCATAGACTTCAGTGAAGGTGAAATGCATGGTACACAATTACAGTGCAAGACATGTTAACTTCCACACACACACTCTGTAACATTGAAAGGATGTGAAATGCTATAGCTGGGGTATGTCATGTCATTCCTCATACTGCATTTTGATGGACAGCTTAGACAAGCCAATTAAAAGCCTTTAAAAGATGGATGCAATAGGAAAGACCATTTAACACAGTTCTTCGTGTCCTGCACTGTCAAACTTGAATGAGCCAAAGCTGTGGTAACACGGTATATCTTACGATGCCTGACTAGACTTAGAATTGGGTTCTCCATTGGATTGCACCTTTCAGTAGGCTATCTCTTGGAAGTTTTAGATGAAATGCAGAACAGGATTCTACTGAGAGGTTCCACCATTAGTCTTTATACCTTAAGTTGAATATATTTTATGTACTCTATTTGCACAAGTTCCTTTTCTCATATACCTCAGAAATTCCTAAGTGCTGCCCCGCTTTGCGTCAATAGAATTTGTGGTATCAGGTTAATTTCATTAACATTAGCAAATGCGTTTGGTGTCATGAACTAGCATTGGTTAATCTTTGTTAGTGTTCATTTAAAAATATATATATTGCATAAATTAACATTAGTTTATACATAAATTACAAACAATGGCATATTTATTAATAATTAACATTAACCTGATCAATGGGTAATGAATAAAAAAACTGTTCATGATACCTAATGCACTTAATAACAAATCACAATTTATTGTCAAGTGTTTCTGATGTTATGGATGTGGGGAAGTAGTTTGAATTATGCAAGCTAAAATAAGACTTCACAACACCAAAGTTGTGGTGTTTGTAATGCTGAAAAGGACCTACAAGGGAAACAGTTTAATTTTTGCAGTTTGCTAATGGGTACATAGACTCTCACGAGTGTGAGGAGAGCACTCGCCGTGCTTGTGTAAATGAGCCACACTCTAAAAGGTTTTTAATGGATCAATCCAAATGTCAATGTGTTCTTGTGCTTTGACATTGTTTCAGTCAGCTCTTCAGCAGATACTAATGATTTGAAAGTATAATTTGTGTGTGTAGATTTGTGCTCCTGCTCTTATAAACTGCACCATGTGTAAAATCACTTGTCATTTGATACCAAAAAGTACAAGAATGGGTGTTTTGGCCAAATGTGATTATTCCGCTGACAGGGTTTTAAAGTAGGTTTTTGTCTTTTAAGCTCATTAAGCTTTGAGCCTTCAGATTCTCCATGCAGTCATTAGTGATCTCTGACAAAGATTTAAAAGTAATATAAAGTTAAATCTTTGGTAAGTTCTATTACACACATAAACATACATCTTTTATTATTTGCAGTTTGACTGATAAATGTTTGCTATGCTTTTCACTCATTTTTCACACAATTGAGTTTTGTTTCCACTGTGGGAGAGGATTATATATGTACATAAAGTTTTATTTAAAAAAACAAGCAAGCGAGTGTGGAGGCATATTGAGAATAAAAGAAACAGTGGCACTTATTGTGTGGTAACTTTTTTTTTTTTATCTATACATTTTAAGGATTGAAATGGCTACATTTTAAATATTACTGCAACTAATTATTGGCAGCTGAAGTGTCTGCGTAGGAGCTTGAGGGCCGTGCGGCTCCGTGCGTGACTCTCTCTCTCAGCATGCATGTCAGCGCGGGTCTGCTCCACCTCCCTCTGGAGCCTCAGGAGCACAGCCTCATTTTCTATCCGAGCTGCTTTCTCCAGCCTGTCTCCTTCAGACTTCCATTGCGCTTGCACTCTTTCCAATTCCCACATGAGGTTGGAGCGCTCCTGTGTGATCTGCTGCATGTCCTCTTTCGTTTTTCTCAGAGTTGTCCTCCACATGTCTGCCTCTACTTCCTTTTCCCTGACCTGTATAGTCAGCTTATGTAACTGAGCATTCATTTTTTGTCTCTCAGACTTCAGATCATTTATCACGAGGGCCTGACATGAAGTCATTTTTTTGGAAAAGCTTAACTGCTCCTCAAGCTTCTCCACCAGGCCTTGCAGCTTCATCCTTTGCTCATGTTCTGCCTTAAGCTGCTCTTCTGTACAACTGAGCTGTTGCCTTACTCTCCATCTGTCCTTGTCCACTTCTGCAAACCCAGCCCGTAGTTTGCTGATGTCCATCTCATTCCAAATGCACATCTGTCCCGCAGTCTCACTCTGGTCAGTAGGATTTTCAGAGTTTGCTCCATTTACAGGCTGCTCATGCCTAATAATTCTCTCTCCAGGGCTTCCTTCTTCAGCAGTCGCTCAGTGTGCTGAACCTCTTTCAGAGCTCTCAGGAAGATCTGCCTTCTGTGGCTCATTTTGGGTTCATCAATGTCTGCAGAGTTGGTGGATGGTGTTTTTGTTGAGCTGGTGCATTGTTCATTCGTGTTGGTCTGATTATCAAGCAAGTTTTGGAAAGAGAATCGAGGAGGGAACAGTTTCTCCACCCAGTGATGGACATCTCTGGAGCTGGACTCATGTTCAGGGTTTTGATCAGTGATTTCCATGGTACTCTTTTAGTTCAAACTATATTACAATGATCTAAAAAAAACAAAAACAAAAAAAAAAACTCAAGGAACACAGCGTACTATAAGGGCAGTCATCGCCCTCTCCTTTCATCAGTTATTAATAAAATGGCTGGATGCTTGGTCGTTCAAACAAAATCTCTCGTCAACCCCGCTATAGCGGTTTCTTTTTACTATCTGGCATTGATGAACGTACAAAGCTGTAGGTACTTTATCTCAACCACAAGTCGGTTTTAAAGAATTATTAGCGGTTCCTGCTTACAACATCCGCGTCTACGGTCTCTGTCCAGTCAGTGAGCAACTTCCTGTTTGCAGTACAAGAGAACAACGAGCACTTAGCGCCCTCTGCTGGTTGAGTTTAAATTCTTCGCTACATTAATTTGCGTTAACCTCAGTATGAGCTCGCAGTTTTGTTGATTTGCTTTGTAATTTATTTGAAAATTGCCTTGTATATAAAATGCAGAGATACACGAGTGCTTAATTTGATATGTTCTGCGTACTATATTTATTCCTCATTTTATTAGGAAAATAAGTCAAATTCTTTGATTCACGTCAAAGTGTCTGAGATGATATTGACAGTGAAATCAAATCTGAGCATTATATTTATGTTTATATAAAAGTATAGTGTTTTATTATTATCTCTATTAGTTTTTTTTAAAATGTGTAATTACAGATATTCGTTAACCTGCAAGGATACTAATGTGTAAAAAGTCACTTATGTTTTTAGGATGTATATTTTCAGAAGTTTAATGCCAACAATAATAAATAAAAACTATTCATTAAAATATGATGTCTAACACCTGCTCAAAATGGTTAAGTTGCTGCCAAGTACAATCTACTGGATGTTTAAGTAATTTTAATTTAAAGTATATAAAAAAAGGAAGGTTGTGAAGTTGAAAACGTATTGTTGAGTTAAAGCAATGTAAAACCGTATGTTCGCATAACTTATTGATCATATTTTTTTTTACAGTACAGATGTCTGAAAGTTTTTGGTTGTCTGGGATTTGGAACTGATTTTTATCTCAGACCTGCAAACTCCTCAGAGTAAAAAAGGTGACAGTGTTACGCGCGCGGGGGGGGGGGGGGGGGGGGGTAGGTAGTTTTAAACGGTTGCTAGGGTGTGGTTACACAGTTACATGTTGTTCTGGATGAACACTATACTGTATATAATATATAATTATCATAGGATTGGCAAAGGAGAAAAAGGGCAGTAAAATATAAATGAACCATGATGAGCAATACATTTGTTACTGTATTTATTATTCTTTGTTAATGAAAATACAGCTGTTCGTTGTTTGTTCATATTACTTCACAGTGCATTAGGCTAACTAATGTTAACAAATATAACTTTTAATTGTAATAATTAAGGCTACTAGTAAATAGTGAAATTAACATTACCAAAGATTAATAAATGCTATTTATTTATAGAGATTAAGAAGTGCAGTTTATGAATAGTTAATATTAACTAGTTTGGTGTTATCGATTTGTTATACACCGATTCAGATCTCTTTTGAAGAGACAGATGTTGGACAGATCAGTTATTTTAACCATTCATAAAAGTGAATCGGTTCAAATGAGTCATTAGTTCGCGAATCGGACGTGCCATTAGCTGACACACACACAGACACGGCACGCGTTGTGTGATTATCCCAGCAGATAAGGACATCGCAAGAAATCTCTGAAAATGCTCCACGTGAAACTTTGATCTTTTACTATCGTGTCAATTCTCAATAGATTTTGATTAATATGCGCGATGGAGGGAGAGCAAGGCAGTTTGAATACAGTGAGAGAGTGCGCGCGCGACCGGTCTCTCTCTCTCTCTCTCGTTCGTTCTTTCAGCGCCCTGTCACGAGCGCAGCATAACAAAGCGGTAGCTAACGTTATTTGAATCAAGCAAACAACTAGCTGTTGTTTTTGCTCCAAAAAAGCTTGATTTACCTCGAATTTCACATAAGATTCCTTCACGTTATGAGTTTCCATCAGACTCGCGTGGTAGCCACTAACCAGGGGTCTCATCCACTGGCGATTCTGACGCAAGTGCTAAGATTCCGATTGGCCAAGAGAAAAAGTACTAAGATTCCGATAGGCCCAGAGAAATGTCAATTATAAGAATTATCCAATAATATTTCGCAATTCTAGGGCAGCCTATACCCCCCCCCCCCCCCCGAAAAAAAACTCTCCGGTTCTACGCGATTCACGTGAATGACCCATTTGACCAAGAAAACGGCGATTATCGCCGAAAAGCGACAAGTTTGCAGGTCTGTTATCTAATTGTGGAAGTTGGATTAATATTAGACACGCATTTCAGTGATTAGTTAAATTCATTCACTGCACTAATTCAGAAGCTCTTCTTGATCTATAAAGGAACTTATCCTAATTTTCCTTAAAGTATAAAATTGTATCAAGAGTATAATTACATTTAGTTTAAAGCATTCATAACAAAGAACTATCTGTTGTTTACAATTCACAAACAAATAACATTGCATTCTTGAAACACTTCAGTCAATGTTTCTAGTTTAATTTGTTTTTCAGCGCATAAGTAAATGCATACATCCTTTTTTTCACGCTGATCATTTTCTTTGTTCTTGAAGAAAGAAAAAAAGTAGGGTAAAGTTCAAAAGGATGCTCAAGAGACTTCCTCCTATTTAAAGAGTAACTTGCAGATCTTAAAATCAGTTTAGAAAATGGTTAGTTTCTAAATAGTCTTTGGAGAAAGAGTATTGGTTTGAATGAGCTTTTTAATAAGCAGACTCAACAATAAACTCAAAATGAACTCGTGGATAAAATGATGCGGGAATGCCGAGGGAAATGCTCTTTGAAGCCAAATACAATGGTTCACACACAGCCCAGTGTGGAGTAGTGGGGTTGAGTGAACCGGGGTCAAAGGTCACCGAAGCCTTCTGTCTCTCACTGACCATAGGATTCATTTCCATAAGGCCAAACCGAGTGTCTCACATTCTAACTATTTATGAAACATTTTGATGACATGTAATGTCTTGAGGAATGCAATTCCAGAATTCCCACTGGTTTTGATGAGCAGTAATTAGAGCTAAAAAGACTTTCAGAGGGATTTTGTGTGGACTTTCCTTCACCACCCCCAACAAGAAGGGGATGCTCTACAATTACATGCATGACATAACATTTTGTTGTATATTTTGATGGCGACATGGTTTGAACATGAAACATCTGCGCAGTAAGGTGAGACCTCATTCTTCACTTCGGACAAAATCAGGTATGTGGACCATTTAATGCACAAATGACTATTTTACATAGTGTTTCTGCACAACTTTGACCTGACTGCATGTCAGAATGATTATGTGAATTTATATCAATTAATCATGATTTTTGTTACAAATTTTTTACTTAAATTTCTAGTAAAACATTGCTACATATTTGATGCTTTCTCCCAATGTCTGTTGTGTTTGAGCTGCTTTAACTATTCATGTCCAACTTGTAGAATTTATAATCTGTTAAGGGAATATAGTTTTCACTATTTATATCACAACTGTGTCGTTATAGCTATTGGTGGCTATTTTTCAAAAATAAATGCTATAGTAAAAAAAGAAAAATGTTACAAAAAGGTTAGTTTGAACTTTGACTTTAATGGCACAATGAAGTAGAAGAGTATGTCAAACTGATAAGCTTCCAGATGCCAAAATAATATTAAAATACATAATATATTAAATGTAAACAGTAGCCTGACTGTTGAGGTTATTATTTTATTGCAGTTATCAACAAACTTTGCATGTGTGGATGACACCACAAAAGACCAAACAAACAAATCTCACGAGTATTCATGCCCTGGGAGCCCACTAAAAGAGTTCACACTTCAACCCCTCTTAATGTTCAATTAAGTCAAACACCCTTGAAGAATTGGCTTTTATATTGCCACTGCATGCACTAATGCTGGACATATTTATTTATTTATCAAGGTTGTTGTTGTTTTTCACCCAGTTGCCTAAAAAAATTAAACAATTTCAGATGTATCACTTTTCATAATGCATGTAATTCCAAAGCAACATGTTTAAATTATAGCCATATAGAACAGTAACACTTTACAATAAGGTACCATTAGAACGAATGAACAATTATTACAGGATTTATTCATCTTAGTTGTTAATTTCAGTATTTATGGAAATCATATAATGTAATGCACCATGAACAAACAATGAACAACTATATTTTTTATTAACTTACATTAACAAAGATTCATAAAAACTGTAACAAATGACCTAAAATCTGAATAAAATAATCTGTCAACCAATTTTAATTGGACTGTATTTGTTTTTAATTAATTACCACATTTACATTAAAATTTTCCAAAAAGAAAAGTCATTTAACAAATAGGCTTTGTTATAATAACAACAATAAAAAGACAGACTGGCACTCAGACCGGTGATGTGAAAGTGGTGGTAAATGGGATCTGGAGAGCGGATGTGTGAGTTGTGGTGGGGGGATTGAGTGAGTTGAGGAGGAGGAAGAGGAGGAGGAGGCACGCGAGGCCCATCATCATCACATGACGAGATGTTCGCGCCTCTTTCGTAAACCTTCCACAACCCTGATGATCCCAAACAACTCGGAGGGTACGCGCTAGTTTATCTCCTGCGGAGGCCTTAAAAGCGTCCGAAAGCGTCAACTTTTATTTCTCGTCGTGACCAGGTTTCACGCGTGGGTCTGAGCTGTGGCGAGATATGATTGTGGAAACTTTGAAATTGTGACTGTGTTTGTTGGTGGGACAGGCTTTGTGTGTGTGGAGCAGCTGAGGAGCTAACGTTAACAGACAATGTAGGAGATGGATCAATTAATGGACTCTTGAACGCTTAGATATATTTGGAGGTGTGTTTGTTTGTCTTAACTAAGCATAAAGTTATGTAAGTGAAATTCGTTTATAAAATGAGAGTTAACGTAACATTTTCAAAGAAATCTATCAAAGAAATCTAATGTTCAATATGTGTGATTATCAAAGTAATTTAATCCGTTCTAATAGTGTTTGGAAAGGAAATTAAACCATTAACTCGCGTCTGGATTTGCTGATTAATATTTAACCCGTTTTACTAACAAGTTTGTGTAACGTTACAGGCGAGTCAATATCACTTAACTACTTTGATTAAATCTGGACCTTGTGTTGTATTTATCTATAGTTTCATAATTTCAGACACTGCAAAAGTAAGTTAAGTTTGAAGCTCAAATGTATTTGAAGCTCGGTGTATTTTCAGTTTAAAATCAAGCCCATATTTGAAAGTACTGGTGAGTTTCACGTGGCTCCGCGACCCTTCTCCATAGCAAGGGCCATTAAACCCAAACTCAGGTGAGAAATTATAGTTGTTGGATTAAGGGCCTTTAACCTCCTTTTTTTTATCGCAAACTAGTTGTGGAAATAGCTATAGACGCACGTCGTTTAACCCTCTAAAAACTGCTCACTTTACTCAGTTTTTTTGTTGTCGTCAGCTTATATGTTAAATGCTATGAGATCGTTTCCTGTTGAAAACATATACACACTCTTTATGTAAACAGAAACTTTTCAGCTGCTTTGCTTTATTTTGAGTGTAATAAGCACTCTCGTTGAAGGGTTTGCTGGCGATTAAACGACAGCCTGTGTCGTTGAAAGGAGAGCTCGTGGGCCACACAAGCAGAAGATCGGGCACCGACCTCTTGAGGCCTAGTTAATGTTTGCAGATTCGACCTCTTTCAGTCTCACAGGCCAAAATTCATCATTCGGCGTTTTTCGTTCGTTTCTGGACGCGCGTGATTCGAAACATCGCATAACGGGGCGTTTTGCGGCAATATTTTATTTATTTACGTAGTATTAAGACAACACAAGGTGAAAAACAAAATTTTAGGTGACTTGGGTTTTGAGTGGACACTTTTGGCAGTAGACGTTGTATTTAGGTTCGTCAATTAGCTCGTATAACAGTAGCATAGACTGTAAGAACAGTAGTAAATAACTTTCAACAAGTTGTAACGTTACTTGTCTTGAGTTGAAGATCCTCCATTTTGAGAGACCCAATGAAACACGAGCAAAGCGCGCCAAGCACGAGAATCACTGACGTTTAGTCAGACTCCAAACGCGGACTGAGAGGAATTCCGACTTACTAAAATTGCATATCTTAATTAATTTAATCCACAGTTACAACCTGCAGTCATAAGCTTTAACTTATCCATTTAGAATTGAATTACTTGTTCAGAAAACTAGCTAAAATCAAGCAGAAATGACTGAAATTACTAGTTAAATAGATGGAAATATTTTTACAGTCATTTAAACCTTTGCTGGTGTACATTTTAATTGATTCCTGAGACCAGCGGCTTAATTCTTAAACTATGCAACCATAATATAATAAGATTAATCTTTTTATTTTTCTTCCTAGGCGTTATGAAGATGGATCGTTGATGCAGGTATTATGGTGGAGTTCAGGTTTTTCAAGGAAAAACCTAACTTTGTATTAATATGGCCCTCCTGTTAAGGTGCATCTTGTGTAGTTAGTGAAGTAGTCTAGTATCTACTGCGCTAGATGCTCCTTTTGGCAGGAGTAGCTGTATAATCAGCACGTGGGAGCAAAACCCAACTTCATTTATCATTAAGTTCTGTTCACATGCAGTTCCTGCTCTACTTGGACATTACCATGCTATTAATCCTGTCCTGGTTTTCATATTTTTTTTTATGATCTATATGAGTTTGTCCTGGCAGTTCCAAAGTGCTCACAGTGCAGGTAGTGCCAGTGAATCTACTGCAATGTTTGCACTTCTAGTATTGCCGGTCGCCTTCGGCCTGTCACTCTGGAGCTGCCGCTGCTTATGGAAAAGCCCTGTTATGTGGGGTGAGTTTTGCAGGATTGCATCCAGCCTTATTACAACATGCTGTGCAAATCCATGCAAAACTCGCTGCACCAGGGACAAACTTCTATAACTGACTTGTCTACACTCAAGATGATATTTACAACCAAGCAATTTCATGTATGCCTAGTTCGTTTTTCTCAATTGCTTTGGCTCAATTCTCAAATGAGACTTTTTTTTCTCTCTAAAATCAGTTCAGATCTCTAAACAATTAGTTTCTTGTTAACATCGAATTTAAGCAAATTGCATTTATTTTGGCACGTGTGCAAAAAAGTACAATTTGCACAATGACTAAATGCACATGGCTTGATTAAAACTAATGAGTTGATTATCAGTGAAATTGTCAAACTCTTCACAACTTCTAAACATCCTTTCATTGTGTGAGCCATCACATGCAAAATGATCCATTCAGTGAACAAAATCTATCGGACATGTTATATTCCATAAATATTTGCGACATGGAATGTTTGGTAAATTGGCAAACGGGCAGCCATTGTAATGAATGGGAATCACAATTTATCAATTGACCAATATAGTATATATGGAGTCTGCTGACAGCTCAATCTCTATCATATACATTTGTATGTATACAGTACATTTATTTTTGTACATTTAATAATTTAGCAGACACTTTTATCCAAAGTGACTTACAAATGAGAAGAGTAATAGAAGCAATTTAACTAACAATAGGACAACAATATGCAAGTGCATTTGTAGAAATGTTACATGTAAACTCCTGTGTGATCTGCTGCATGTCCTCTTTCGTTTTTCTCAGAGTTGTCCTCCACATGTCTGCCTCTACTTCCTTTTCCCTGACCTGTATAGTCAGCTTATGTAACTGAGCATTCATTTTTTGTCTCTCAGACTTCAGATCATTTATCACGAGGGCCTGACATGAAGTCATTTTTTTGGAAAAGCTTAACTGCTCCTCAAGCTTCTCCACCAGGCCTTGCAGCTTCATCCTTTGCTCATGTTCTGCCTTAAGCTGCTCTTCTGTACAACTGAGCTGTTGCCTTACTCTCCATCTGTCCTTGTCCACTTCTGCAAACCCAGCCCGTAGTTTGCTGATGTCCATCTCATTCCAAATGCACATCTGTCCCGCAGTCTCACTCTGGTCAGTAGGATTTTCAGAGTTTGCTCCATTTACAGGCTGCTCATGCCTAATAATTCTCTTCTCCATGGCTTCCTTCTTTAGCAGTCGCTCAGTGTGCTGAACCTCTTTCAGAGCTCTCAGGAAGATCTGCCTTCTGTGGCTCATTTTGGGTTCATCAATGTCTGCAGAGTTGGTGGATGGTGTTTTTGTTGAGCTGGTGCATTGTTCATTCGTGTTGGTCTGATTATCAAGCAAGTTTTGGAAAGAGAATCGAGGAGGGAACAGTTTCTCCACCCAGTGATGGACATCTCTGGAGCTGGACTCATGTTCAGGGTTTTGATCAGTGATTTCCATGGTACTCTTTTAGTTCAAACTATATTACAATGATCTAAAAAAAACAAAAACAAAAAAAAAAACTCAAGGAACACAGCGTACTATAAGGGCAGTCATCGCCCTCTCCTTTCATCAGTTATTAATAAAATGGCTGGATGCTTGGTCGTTCAAACAAAATCTCTCGTCAACCCCGCTATAGCGGTTTCTTTTTACTATCTGGCATTGATGAACGTACAAAGCTGTAGGTACTTTATCTCAACCACAAGTCGGTTTTAAAGAATTATTAGCGGTTCCTGCTTACAACATCCGCGTCTACGGTCTCTGTCCAGTCAGTGAGCAACTTCCTGTTTGCAGTACAAGAGAACAACGAGCACTTAGTCAACCCTCTGCTGGTTGAGTTTAAATTCTTCGCTACATTAATTTGCGTTAACCTCAGTATGAGCTCGCAGTTTTGTTGATTTGCTTTGTAATTTATTTGAAAATTGCCTTGTATATAAAATGCAGAGATACACGAGTGCTTAATTTGATATGTTCTGCGTACTATATTTATTCCTCATTTTATTAGGAAAATAAGTCAAATTCTTTGATTCACGTCAAAGTGTCTGAGATGATATTGACAGTGAAATCAAATCTGAGCATTATATTTATGTTTATATAAAAGTATAGTGTTTTATTATTATCTCTATTAGTTTTTTTTAAAATGTGTAATTACAGATATTCGTTAACCTGCAAGGATACTAATGTGTAAAAAGTCACTTATGTTTTTAGGATGTATATTTTCAGAAGTTTAATGCCAACAATAATAAATAAAAACTATTCATTAAAATATGATGTCTAACACCTGCTCAAAATGGTTAAGTTGCTGCCAAGTACAATCTACTGGATGTTTAAGTAATTTTAATTTAAAGTATATAAAAAAAGGAAGGTTGTGAAGTTGAAAACGTATTGTTGAGTTAAAGCAATGTAAAACCGTATGTTCGCATAACTTATTGATCATATTTTTTTTTACAGTACAGATGTCTGAAAGTTTTTGGTTGTCTGGGATTTGGAACTGATTTTTATCTAATTGTGGAAGTTGGATTAATATTAGACACGCATTTCAGTGATTAGTTAAATTCATTCACTGCACTAATTCAGAAGCTCTTCTTGATCTATAAAGGAACTTATCCTAATTTTCCTTAAAGTATAAAATTGTATCAAGAGTATAATTACATTTAGTTTAAAGCATTCATAACAAAGAACTATCTGTTGTTTACAATTCACAAACAAATAACATTGCATTCTTGAAACACTTCAGTCAATGTTTCTAGTTTAATTTGTTTTTCAGCGCATAAGTAAATGCATACATCCTTTTTTTCACGCTGATCATTTTCTTTGTTCTTGAAGAAAGAAAAAAAGTAGGGTAAAGTTCAAAAGGATGCTCAAGAGACTTCCTCCTATTTAAAGAGTAACTTGCAGATCTTAAAATCAGTTTAGAAAATGGTTAGTTTCTAAATAGTCTTTGGAGAAAGAGTATTGGTTTGAATGAGCTTTTTAATAAGCAGACTCAACAATAAACTCAAAATGAACTCGTGGATAAAATGATGCGGGAATGCCGAGGGAAATGCTCTTTGAAGCCAAATACAATGGTTCACACACAGCCCAGTGTGGAGTAGTGGGGGTTGAGTGAACCGGGGTCAAAGGTCACCGAAGCCTTCTGTCTCTCACTGACCATAGGATTCATTTCCATAAGGCCAAACCGAGTGTCTCACATTCTAACTATTTATGAAACATTTTGATGACATGTAATGTCTTGAGGAATGCAATTCCAGAATTCCCACTGGTTTTGATGAGCAGTAATTAGAGCTAAAAAGACTTTCAGAGGGATTTTGTGTGGACTTTCCTTCACCACCCCCAACAAGAAGGGGATGCTCTACAATTACATGCATGACATAACATTTTGTTGTATATTTTGATGGCGACATGGTTTGAACATGAAACATCTGCGCAGTAAGGTGAGACCTCATTCTTCACTTCGGACAAAATCAGGTATGTGGACCATTTAATGCACAAATGACTATTTTACATAGTGTTTCTGCACAACTTTGACCTGACTGCATGTCAGAATGATTATGTGAATTTATATCAATTAATCATGATTTTTGTTACCCACTTTTTACTTAAATTTCTAGTAAAACATTGCTACATATTTGATGCTTTCTCCCAATGTCTGTTGTGTTTGAGCTGCTTTAACTATTCATGTCCAACTTGTAGAATTTATAATCTGTTAAGGGAATATAGTTTTCACTATTTATATCACAACTGTGTCGTTATAGCTATTGGTGGCTATTTTTCAAAAATAAATGCTATAGTAAAAAAAGAAAAATGTTACAAAAAGGTTAGTTTGAACTTTGACTTTAATGGCACAATGAAGTAGAAGAGTATGTCAAACTGATAAGCTTCCAGATGCCAAAATAATATTAAAATACATAATATATTAAATGTAAACAGTAGCCTGACTGTTGAGGTTATTATTTTATTGCAGTTATCAACAAACTTTGCATGTGTGGATGACACCACAAAAGACCAAACAAACAAATCTCACGAGTATTCATGCCCTGGGAGCCCACTAAAAGAGTTCACACTTCAACCCCTCTTAATGTTCAATTAAGTCAAACACCCTTGAAGAATTGGCTTTTATATTGCCACTGCATGCACTAATGCTGGACATATTTATTTATTTATCAAGGTTGTTGTTTGTTTTCACCCAGTTGCCTAAAAAAATTAAACAATTTCAGATGTATCACTTTTCATAATGCATGTAATTCCAAAGCAACATGTTTAAATTATAGCCATATAGAACAGTAACACTTTACAATAAGGTACCATTAGAACGAATGAACAATTATTACAGGATTTATTCATCTTAGTTGTTAATTTCAGTATTTATGGAAATCATATAATGTAATGCACCATGAACAAACAATGAACAACTATATTTTTTATTAACTTACATTAACAAAGATTCATAAAAACTGTAACAAATGACCTAAAATCTGAATAAAATAATCTGTCAACCAATTTTAATTGGACTGTATTTGTTTTTAATTAATTACCACATTTACATTAAAATTTTCCAAAAAGAAAAGTCATTTAACAAATAGGCTTTGTTATAATAACAACAATAAAAAGACAGACTGGCACTCAGACCGGTGATGTGAAAGTGGTGGTAAATGGGATCTGGAGAGCGGATGTGTGAGTTGTGGTGGGGGGATTGAGTGAGTTGAGGAGGAGGAAGAGGAGGAGGAGGCACGCGAGGCCCATCATCATCACATGACGAGATGTTCGCGCCTCTTTCGTAAACCTTCCACAACCCTGATGATCCCAAACAACTCGGAGGGTACGCGCTAGTTTATCTCCTGCGGAGGCCTTAAAAGCGTCCGAAAGCGTCAACTTTTATTTCTCGTCGTGACCAGGTTTCACGCGTGGGTCTGAGCTGTGGCGAGATATGATTGTGGAAACTTTGAAATTGTGACTGTGTTTGTTGGTGGGACAGGCTTTGTGTGTGTGGAGCAGCTGAGGAGCTAACGTTAACAGACAATGTAGGAGATGGATCAATTAATGGACTCTTGAACGCTTAGATATATTTGGAGGTGTGTTTGTTTGTCTTAACTAAGCATAAAGTTATGTAAGTGAAATTCGTTTATAAAATGAGAGTTAACGTAACATTTTCAAAGAAATCTATCAAAGAAATCTAATGTTCAATATGTGTGATTATCAAAGTAATTTAATCCGTTCTAATAGTGTTTGGAAAGGAAATTAAACCATTAACTCGCGTCTGGATTTGCTGATTAATATTTAACCCGTTTTACTAACAAGTTTGTGTAACGTTACAGGCGAGTCAATATCACTTAACTACTTTGATTAAATCTGGACCTTGTGTTGTATTTATCTATAGTTTCATAATTTCAGACACTGCAAAAGTAAGTTAAGTTTGAAGCTCAAATGTATTTGAAGCTCGGTGTATTTTCAGTTTAAAATCAAGCCCATATTTGAAAGTACTGGTGAGTTTCACGTGGCTCCGCGACCCTTCTCCATAGCAAGGGCCATTAAACCCAAACTCAGGTGAGAAATTATAGTTGTTGGATTAAGGGCCTTTAACCTCCTTTTTTTTATCGCAAACTAGTTGTGGAAATAGCTATAGACGCACGTCGTTTAAACCCTCTAAAAACTGCTCACTTTACTCAGTTTTTTTGTTGTCGTCAGCTTATATGTTAAATGCTATGAGATCGTTTCCTGTTGAAAACATATACACACTCTTTATGTAAACAGAAACTTTTCAGCTGCTTTGCTTTATTTTGAGTGTAATAAGCACTCTCGTTGAAGGGTTTGCTGGCGATTAAACGACAGCCTGTGTCGTTGAAAGGAGAGCTCGTGGGCCACACAAGCAGAAGATCGGGCACCGACCTCTTGAGGCCTAGTTAATGTTTGCAGATTCGACCTCTTTCAGTCTCACAGGCCAAAATTCATCATTCGGCGTTTTTCGTTCGTTTCTGGACGCGCGTGATTCGAAACATCGCATAACGGGGCGTTTTGCGGCAATATTTTATTTATTTACGTAGTATTAAGACAACACAAGGTGAAAAACAAAATTTTAGGTGACTTGGGTTTTGAGTGGACACTTTTGGCAGTAGACGTTGTATTTAGGTTCGTCAATTAGCTCGTATAACAGTAGCATAGACTGTAAGAACAGTAGTAAATAACTTTCAACAAGTTGTAACGTTACTTGTCTTGAGTTGAAGATCCTCCATTTTGAGAGACCCAATGAAACACGAGCAAAGCGCGCCAAGCACGAGAATCACTGACGTTTAGTCAGACTCCAAACGCGGACTGAGAGGAATTCCGACTTACTAAAATTGCATATCTTAATTAATTTAATCCACAGTTACAACCTGCAGTCATAAGCTTTAACTTATCCATTTAGAATTGAATTACTTGTTCAGAAAACTAGCTAAAATCAAGCAGAAATGACTGAAATTACTAGTTAAATAGATGGAAATATTTTTAAGTCATTTAAACCTTTGCTGGTGTACATTTTAATTGATTCCTGAGACCAGCGGCTTAATTCTTAAACTATGCAACCATAATATAATAAGATTAATCTTTTTATTTTTCTCCTAGGCGTTATGAAGATGGATCGTTGATGCAGGTATTATGGTGGAGTTCAGGTTTTTCAAGGAAAAACCTAACTTTGTATTAATATGGCCCTCCTGTTAAGGTGCATCTTGTGTAGTTAGTGAAGTAGTCTAGTATCTACTGCGCTAGATGCTCCTTTTGGCAGGAGTAGCTGTATAATCAGCACGTGGGAGCAAAACCCAACTTCATTTATCATTAAGTTCTGTTCACATGCAGTTCCTGCTCTACTTGGACATTACCATGCTATTAATCCTGTCCTGGTTTTCATATTTTTTTTATGATCTATATGAGTTTGTCCTGGCAGTTCCAAAGTGCTCACAGTGCAGGTAGTGCCAGTGAATCTACTGCAATGTTTGCACTTCTAGTATTGCCGGTCGCCTTCGGCCTGTCACTCTGGAGCTGCCGCTGCTTATGGAAAAGCCCTGTTATGTGGGGTGAGTTTTGCAGGATTGCATCCAGCCTTATTACAACATGCTGTGCAAATCCATGCAAAACTCGCTGCACCAGGGACAAACTTCTATAACTGACTTGTCTACACTCAAGATGATATTTACAACCAAGCAATTTCATGTATGCCTAGTTCGTTTTTCTCAATTGCTTTGGCTCAATTCTCAAATGAGACTTTTTTTTCTCTCTAAAATCAGTTCAGATCTCTAAACAATTAGTTTCTTGTTAACATCGAATTTAAGCAAATTGCATTTATTTTGGCACGTGTGCAAAAAAGTACAATTTGCACAATGACTGAATGCACATGGCTTGATTAAAACTAATGAGTTGATTATCAGTGAAATTGTCAAACTCTTCACAACTTCTAAACATCCTTTCATTGTGTGAGCCATCACATGCAAAATGATCCATTCAGTGAACAAAATCTATCGGACATGTTATATTCCATAAATATTTGCGACATGGAATGTTTGGTAAATTGGCAAACGGGCAGCCATTGTAATGAATGGGAATCACAATTTATCAATTGACCAATATAGTATATATGGAGTCTGCTGACAGCTCAATCTCTATCATATACATTTGTATGTATACAGTACATTTATTTTTGTACATTTAATAATTTAGCAGACACTTTTATCCAAAGTGACTTACAAATGAGAAGAGTAATAGAAGCAATTTAACTAACAATAGGACAACAATATGCAAGTGCATTTGTAGAAATGTTACATGTAAACTGAAAATTCTTGTCATGGAAGAGCAATAAGATGTGTAGAAATGAACAAACCATTGAGAATTTTCAGTTTACGTAACATTTCAGCAAAAAATATACTGTATAAATACAAATATTAATTTTCTTTTTATGTACTATATACAGTATTGACTTTTCCCAGTAAATGTTTACCTTTGTCTGAATCTATTTAAAATGATCAGTGATACACAGACAAAACTGACATTCTTGTATAGAAAGCAGTTTGTGTCTGCAAAAAAGTAGAAAAAAAATGAAATTTTTATTTAACATATTTTACTGCCAGTTTACTGACACAATAACTAGGTTTTGATGCATGGATTAAATGTTTTGGGTGAGTTGCTGCATTTTGCAGACATACAATATAGTTCTGATGTTCCAGCAAATGGTTGTGACAATTGCACTTACAGTTTAGGTAATGTTAAGACTGATTAAAAAAATGTGTCAAAGTTATTGAGAGAAACTGTAATAAGCAAAAAACTTTGGTCTGCAAGTGTTGCCATAATTCTAAGACACGATATATTATAAAAGCAAAAATATAAGATGCATAGATTTCTATACAGATAAATGAAAACACTTTATTGTATGTTATATTACAAAAGTATGTTTAAAATATAGTTGTTTGTTTATACTTTCAGTGGCACTTGCATGCAAATATTTGTCTTGCTGTTTTCGGGTGGATGACTTTGCAATTTTAATAGTGGTGAAAATCTTCAATAAAAATTGCACGGTATCCATCTGTAATCCGCTAGATTCCATTACCTGCATTTCCCCCCACTTTGAATATGTAATTTATGTAAATTCTCAATAAAATGATGAAGCTATTTTATTCTGCCTCTGCTCGCTTTTTGATTGCACAGATTTGATAGCAACTACGTAACAATATCCTTTACCAACACCAGATGGCAGCAGATACCTGGAAATGTGACAAATGTGTGTTGCATTTTGAAATCAATTTGAAAATGTAAATTTGTTAGAAAAGCAATATAGACATTATCAGAAAATACAATCCCCAGCCGATATTATCTCATTACACCTTTTAACAAATTAAATAGCTTAAACCGTAAATGAAGACCCAGTCGGGAAAAAGCCCATTTGAATTGTGTAGTAGCCCAGACTTGATCTTCGTCTCCATCTGCGCATGACCGATTCATAACGCGCCTCCTGTCTTCATAACCATAACTTTACTATCAACGAAACAGTTCTATACCAAACGGTAATCATCTGTAATCGGTTCCTTTGAATAATGCAAGAATCGTGAATTCGCGCAGTTCCTCCTTATGCAGGGAAATGTGGGCTTGATTTGTGCGCATGAAGTTTGTCTGTTAATGAGGTGGAGATGAAGAGCTCCTCTACAGGACTCTCCTCACACTCACTCACTTCAGCGATGCTGCCGCTGAGTCCACAGCATCGCTTTCTGCTCACTTCAAGCAAAGTAGATCGTCCCTGCTCACTTCCTTTGCGCTTGTAATCAGAGCTGTCTCCAGGAAGCCTTCTACTCCAGTTAGTTCTATCATTTGGATTAATCATGCCTGGACTGAAGTTGAACGGTGCACTGATTCTGTGCGTCCTGACGCTGCCCTTCTCTCGGCCGAACAGTCAGATGCTGGACTGTCGCGAAGTGCGCTCGTCCTTTCAGTTTTTGTACCCGGGGATGAAATGGACCCCAGACACGCCAGTCTCAGGTAAAACGAGCTACCGGGATCATCATAAGTTGATTTAACTTTCTCTGTGATTTTAAAATCTCCTGTCCAAAAAAAAAGTTTAAAGGTTTTAGGATAGCCTACCTGCTGTTCTGTAAAAATTTGTAGGCCTAACCTATTTTTAAAATCATGACGCGTTATATGTTGTGGTAGGCTATTTTTGTATGTAAAGTGGAAACTATATTGAAACTGCTATACGGTGCGCTAAGTACGGTTCTCTAAATTAGAATTATTGTTATTTTTTGTAGGCCTACGTAGGCTAACCGCAGTTTAAATGTAGATTAAAATCTTTAAATATTTATACTTTAGGCTACATTAATATAAGATTGATCAATATATCCAATTATGCATCTTTGGAATAACCTATTGGTAAATCTATGTCATAAGAGGAAAGTTACCTTTTTTATGATTCTAGTATTTTTTTAAATTAGCCTATAGGCCTATGTAATCCAACTGTGATTGGAATCTCTCTCTCTCTCTCTCTCTCTCTCTCTCTCTCTCTCTCTCTCTCTCTCTCTCTCTCTCTCTCTCTCTCTCTCTCTCTCTCTCTTCTCTTACATTTTCATTATTTATTCATTAGATAGTGTTTATGTTTTTGCTTCTAGTTATTCTAATAGTAGCCTAACTACTACTGGTACCAAATTGTGCATTTTTTTATGCTTTAGGATTTTATTTCAATACCAAGAATTAACCTTAGCTTATAATATTGACCCATAGCTTTAGTAGGCCTACTTATTTCACTATTTTACTAGTACTGATACAATTCTATTTGTGACGTGTGCATCTACTATATCCCATTTCGTGTGGTATTATTTTCCCTCTGCGGGATGTGAGAGGGTCTATCAGTAGGTTTGAAGATGAATAAGTATCCTGACTGGATTGTCATCTTCAGCTATGAGGAGTTGCTGCAGAAGTAGCCCGAGGAAAGCTGTAAATGTATTTCTCTTAGCCATAACTAGTGTGAATTACCTGTCCTGCTGGAGAAGGCGAATTGTGTTAGTGTGTTTATTGAGGTTGCTACATTTTTCCCAAGGGAGAGCTGAGGAGTTGGATGAGTTGAGATGAATGACAGGATGGATGGCTGACTCTCTACTTGACGTCTCTTCTTAGCTGCTTGAAGCTTTAATTCTGTCTCTATTGGAAATAAGGGGGGTGACTGGGGTAGACACGCGAAGAGTGGAGTTTGTTTGGCCCTAACAACAAAAATTCTGCTGAAAAGGATCTTGCTTTTCCCCAGTGACTGCATTTTGTTGTCGGCTGCTTTATGTGCAAGTATCATCTCTCTCCAGTGGTAGCAAATGCCTCAAAAAGAACAATAGATGAATTTTTATCTCCATTCCAGTCACTCTCTATTTTATTAAAAGTTTTGCATTTAAAAATTAGAATAAATGCCAAGCAAGTCCATTTAAAAAGCATTTTTTATTTTTATTTAATTGGAATAATTTGAACCACGATAAAGGATGCTGGAGTCTTTCTAGTGCCATGTGATTCCACTTGCAGGTAAATGAGCGTGAACTTGAGTGATCTCTTGTGGTTCCGCTGCTTTCAGGAGATATAAAGTGACCTTCCCAGAGTTCCATTTAATCAGAGGTTCTGTTCGTTTTTTGCAGACTTCGCATTTGCAATTTAAATGGATTGCAATTGGGTTAAGGACAAGGAACAGAGTGATATTCAGTCATTTGACTCCTCAGAGGAATTTGAACACAATTTAACTTTTATCTGAGTTTAAGAAAAGTAACAGAGTGATTGTGTTTCATATTTTATTGGACTGCGAGAACCTGTATCTGGTATACATTATATAGGCTACTGTCATTATGAAAACTTTCCCGATTGCATGCATAAGAAATGAAACTCATGTATGTGTTGTGTTTCTTTTTGCAGTGCCCTGCAGTTTTCAGAGGAATTTCTTTGAAAGCATTTTTGGTTGGTTGTGCTCTTAGTAAGTAGCTGGTAGGGACTTTATGTCCTGATGGGTACAACCTTGCAATAAAAGCTTTTTTGAAGCCCTAGTTTTGAAACCTAAACATTGTTCTTCAGAGAAAGGACTAACTGTGAGGGTTTTTTTTCTTTTGGAAGTGTGCCGCAGGCCTGATAATCCCAGCGGCACCACCAGGCTCTGGACTTTATGCCTGGTGCAGTAATTAGTGGTGCGGCGAAGCCTTTGGCTTTATTCATTTTGATTCATTATATGAACCGATACCACGCGGCTCCAGCATATGTAGCCAGAAACCTTAATTGGGTGTCCTTGTATTATGTCAGACTATGAAAGAATGTGAGGTTAATTTTTGCCCCCTTGTTTGGTATTGATTTATGTGTTGGCTAAATGCATCTTAAAAGACATTGCTTAAAAGATGCGTGAGAGAAGAAACTGCGATTAATAACTTTTCCCTTTATAGACGTAATGTCCTAGATAGAGTCCAATCATTACATTTAACAACAGCATTTTATTTTTTTGTTAAACCTTTCCATTCATACGCAAAGAGCATTTAGCAAAAAGAGCTGTCCAATAATGGAGCGCCTATTCCAAACCCAATGCACGTTGCTGGCCTTGAAGTGGCAAATGAATGTAGACAACCTTAATGTTAATTGGAAATGGGAATGACTGTGGGCCGTATAGTGTAGCTGTCACTTTAGTGATTTTATTTATTCCACTGAGAGTTTCATTCACTCTCGCAGTCTGCTTGCAGATTTAATGCTTTGCTTGATTTGTATCGCATCTCATGTTCTGAGTTCCGGCATGTCAGGTTTAGTCCCAAAAGTTTGCAGATCTCTTCACTTACTGCTTTACAGAAACATGCATTTCTTTTGGTCTGTTTCTCGTATTGTAAATGCGGCATTCCCCTTCAAAGACCCTTTTTCTGAACCACACAACAGGCAGCTGTATCCACTGCACTGTAACCCCAGTAAACCCCGGCTTTAAACTTGGTGCTCGTGGTGAAATTTGGGTTGATGTTTGATGGATGCAACCGCTGTGTTTCTGTTTAGCTGCCAAATGTGATCTCTTTTGGCATGTGTGAGTGGTGTGAAGAGAGGAAGATCTGTAACATGTGTTGGAGAGAGATGGACTAACATTAGAGGAAAGAGAGGATGCGATGACTGATGTATCGATGATGGAATACAAGGATGCCAAGCCGAAACAGAGCCTGCAGGAAGATTGAACTGAATTCTAATCATACCGCATGTAATGCCAGGGGGGCACAAGACCAAAAAAGCCAACAGGAGGTTTTACCTTCGTCTCGCGCACGTCTTTACGATTTAAATTTTTTGATATCTCTCTCCCTCGTCATCTCGCCCCGAGAGGAAGAACTAAATGTCAAAGCACAATAGACAGCTGACTGTCTTTGTAATCTCAAAGGCACCTTTACACTTGGCACTTAGATGCTCGTACATTCGTTACATCAGTCTGACATTTTGATGTGCAGTCCCCTGCAAATATTTTATTAGATAATGAGCACTCAAATAAGGATGCCCGTTGTTAAATTCATGCGTTGAATTGAATGGTTTGGTGTTGTCTCTTTGGTTTGCGGCCGCTGAAGAAACCAACTGTATGAGTAATGAGGGGTTCAGCGGGTTGAGTAGAAAGTGAAGTCAGAGTCCATCTCTCAGCAGTCTCTCTGATCAAAATGAAATGAGAGAGGGAGCTGTATTCCCGTTCATTGGTACTCACGGATGAGATCCAGCTAATGAAGTGCCACTGACCTCCCTCAAGAGCTAGCGTTATAGGCTGTTAAGGGGCTTCTGTGCCGCTTGTTTTAATGGCAGTAATAGCGGAATGCATTACAGAGACACTTGTTCACCCCATCAAAGGCTAGATCCTCTCAGTGCAGACAGTATTGTTTTTCCAATTATCAGGAGCAAGTCCTCATAGAAATGATAAACTACCCTGCTGAGCATAGCGTCTTATTTCAGTTTGATGTTTGGTAATTTCAGTGTCCCTATATTGTCAGCAAACGGAATTGCAAAAATAGAGAAACCACATCTGCCATTGGTCGGTCAAACAGATTATATCAGGCCATCGGTTAAGCCTGTATCAGGATGCTCAAAAGTTTTGATATCGCCACAGTATTTGCACTTTTTTTGGGGAAATGGATTGCTTAGTTGTTTCAGGGATGTACAAAGGTATTTTATCATAGAAAAAAAAATTGCACATCATCTTTAATAGGTGTTCAGTTGTTCAAAGTGTCTTTTTAAACACGAGTATTACACAATTTATTGTTTGAAACTACACTCAAGATGTCTTTGAATTTTCAGTCAAATTATTATTGTATTTATTTAGGAATAATTTTATTATTTTTTAAAATTACAAACAGTATTTGTTTTTATTATTTTTAATAATTTCATATATAATAATAATATATTATTTTATATTATTTATATATATATATATATATATATATTTCATGTCGAATAATTATTAAATCTTTATTTACTGATTGATTAATTTTATGTATAATGACTTCATATCAGCAAACTTAAAGCTACACTGTGTGATTTTTACCCCCATCTAGCGGTGAAAAGGTATATGACCATCCAGTGAATATTAGTTTCTGTTCTTCTCAATTCCGATTTCGTTTTAACTCCTACGGTGGCCAATGTTTTGGCCAAGAACTAAGTGTTTTTAGCTAAGAATAAACTAAAAAGGTTACACAGTGTAGCTTTAAAGGATCTAACATTTTTCGCAGTATAACGTGAAGTCCTTAAGAGACCATAGTATAGTGTCAAGGGGCAGTAGACAGTACCCGGGGCAGTGAAGTACCTTCATATTTTGATAAATGCCCACACAGTTTCTGTAATTACGAGATAATAGCTTAGGCCAATGTCTCTGGCAGTCCATTTAAAGTTGAAGGTGAGGGATCACATGCCCACGAGCCATGAAAGTTTCTACTAATGACTATGGTCAGACTTTCCATTAAACCACATATCTTGGATTTTTCTGAGCTGATTGTAACCGAGGAACACAGTGTGTTTGAGCGAGCCGAAGGCTTTTATTGTGATTTTATTTACTTTATCTTTCCCAAACTGAATCTTACCCTTGTGTGCTCCATGCTGTGAAAGTCTGAGGTACTTTCTTTCATTAAATATTTCCAATGGCACTGAAAGACAACAGACGGCTTTGCTTTAGTCCATTAACTCTCCTGCCTTCCTGGCAGAGGAGCCCAATTCATATTCATATACTTCATATACTTTCATCAGCCCGTTGACTTTCCACTTCTTTTAATTGATGTCTTTGAAGCAAGTCTAAAAAGAAACGTCATAATTCATGTGTCGTTGCTCTATAATTCATGCTTCTAATAACATCCTTTTAACATTTTTCAGTATTTTAACACAGCATGTTTTCCCCACAGCCCCCATTAAACTTGCATGCTGATAGCTTTATAAATGGTTCTTAAGATCGCTCTTATGCATGCATCTGGCTGCGCTCTGTGTCTTCAGGCTTGTTAAGGAGGAGCATGAGGCTGAAATGTGTACACAGCACTCACCAAGCATCCGTCGGAGCCATCTATTTCATCTGGGCTCCGACAGGGATGCTTGCACGCCGGAGGCCTTTGGGCAAGGCTACAGGAGGGATTCAGGAATCTCTAGAAATTTTTGTTGATAAGAAAGGAAGTGAGTGTGTCATGACTCGCATACGGAAGAAGCCAGGTCTATGTAGAATAGAGTAACTGTGTTCAACCAGGTGTCCGTGAAGGCTCTCCAAAGGGTCAGTGGTAAAGATAACTAATGATTTGTTAAGCTCCATTTTTTGGAGCCAATAATGTATTCACAAAATAGAAAAAAAATATTTAATAAATTCTGGGAATTGAATATACCTCTATGATTAACATGTTTTAGTAATTTCCGATTTAAAAGTATTTTTTATATATATTACATAATATACTATTTTTGGGGAATATAAAGTAAAATATCAGGGTAATACAACTGTCCTGATATCATAATGATTAAAAAAAGTTTAATAATAATAAAAAAAGCTTGATTGTATCTATTAGTGGTCCTTTACAAGTTAGTCTTTTATGTTTTAGAAAAAGGTCAATACATCTCTTAAAATATCAGATAATTTGACCTTTTTATGACATAACCAGGCTTTTAAATGACATTAGTTAAAATGTTTTATGAGTTATGTAGTTTATGAGATTTGTTCTGGTTTTAAAATATCATGATGCATCCTCCAAAAAACTTAATGATATTTATGTTATGATAATTGTGAAAAATACTTATTTAAAATCAAAATTAAGTTCATGTTTTTAAGATGTATGTAAAATGTTATTACTTTATACTTAATGTGGTTATGCCACATTAAATGTAATTCTTTGCTTAAAATGTTCTAGAAGTTTTTCCATATAACACATGTATTGATGCGTTTTAACTAGATTTTAAAGGGGACCTATTAAGCACTTTTCAAAGTCTCGATTTAGTTTTTTTTGGCTCCAGTAGATTTTCAAGCTTAAAGGAGTCATAACCTGCAATTTTCACTTTTCCACGAGAATCAATGTATGTTATGATTACCTAACATGATTATGATCTGCCGGGAAGCCGATATTCAAAAGTGAAGCGTTTGTTTACCCAGGGTTCGTAAACCAGCCCACGTGCACGCGCACTCAAATACGAGATTTTAATTTCTCCCCGACTTGACGTCAAGACGGGGCAGGATATACCATATTTGGACACCGCAGACGCTGCAGGAAGACCGCTCTGAGCTCTCCCCCTCACATTCAGTCAAGAAAGATGCAGAAATGTAGTGCACACATGAGTTGCTCTGTGGTTGACTGCCAGAATCAACATTCACATGTGTTTTCTCTACCAAAAACGGACCAAACTACCAGGGACCAGTGGATGAAATTCATTTTTAATGACGCTGTTCCAACAACCCTATCAACTGGCTCAACGTTAGGTGTCTGCGCTAAAAATTTTACAAAGGAATCCTTTACAAATTTGGGGCAATATCAGGCGAAGTTGGCCTCGAAGCTACGTTTGGAAAAAGATGCCATTCCAACAATCAGTCACTTGCCTGAAATTGAAACGGTAAGACTGTGTTTTTATTACTCTACTGTGTGTAACAAACAGCAGCTAACTACTAATGCGGCTATTGTAACTTTAGCTTCGAGGTAAACACGGGGAATGGACTCTACGAATGCTAGCCACAAAATAGCAACAAACGTTTTAGCTCGTTACTGATGTTAATGTAAGTCTCAGTCAAAATGATTGTCTTTACCATTCAGAGACATGTTGATGTAGACGTCCTTCCATTGACTCTATATCTTCCGTTTCCAGCTCTGGTTCAGAGTCTGGCTCCAACATGACATCATGACTTTTACGTAAACATACACGCCACTTTCAAGTCAAGTGGCGTGTTATCTATACGCATTTTGAGCTATCCGCGTGTATGCGTGTATATCTACGCCGTTAAATGTCCGAGTGATTCCGCGTGTATGTACACGCCATTAAATGTCCGAGCGAAACGAAGAAAAACCTAGATCTACATCTGGCGCGCGATATTTTTTGTCCTAGGATGGTAGGGGAACACTTATTAATGGTATTAACCCCGGGTAGGTTTAGGGACGGGGTTGGGGTAGGTCATATATTTATGTATACAGTAAGTCAACGGCGTTCATAAACACGCTGAAAAGCGATTATGCGTCTTGATAGCACGCCAAAAATGGAAATACGAATTGGCGTGTTAGTCTGCATTTTGGAATGATATGCTTGCTGAAGTTACCTGCGGTGTCAAGCCCCCTCCTTCCTGCCACCAATCAACGCGCCCCTCATTTGCATTATTAAAATGACCGTCCACTACAGCCAAAATATCGCATCAGATCTCGCGAGACAATAATGCATTCAGAAATAAGGGTCAGAGGAGCTCTGTGTTTATTTTTTTTTTCCACTTTTCTTTTTTAGAAGGGCCTGAAAGACTATAATAGAGCGTGGGTATCTAAGGTAATACTAGGTTATGACTCCTTTAAAGCTGCAGTTCGCAGTTTTTCCTCTTTGTTGCTATCTCTGTTCGAAATCTGCAATTGCAGTTATTTGCGGAATTATCAACTTTACCTCGAGTTGTGCCTCGACACGGCACAGCGTGGATTATTCCAATGTTTGAGTAGTGTGTGTGGCTGTCAGTCACCGCGCCGGTGTGGATACTGTGACTGTCATTCAGAATCACAGATTATTATTTTTTGGAAGTATGACCAACATAATAATTTTTACCGGAAAATGTCACTTGAAAAAGTAAGTAACATCCAGTTTTGTTCTGGTTCTGACCAACTAAGGGAAAAAATCATTGCATTAAATCACGCTGATTAAATCTAAAAATCGCTTGTTAATGTTCAACATCAGCATTGCGTGACTACATTTAATGCCCTTCCAATATTTATCCTTGTTTTCGCATGGGTCCGGTTGCAGTCTCTTTTATTTTCTATAGCCACTCCGAAGTCTTTTGCATTTTACAACGGGTGAATCTCCAGTTGTCACTGGTGATTGTCGTTTGAACCTTTCTGGATCCGCCATCACATTGATAAGTTTAATTATATCAAGTGCTGTGAGAAAAGGCTATTATAAATCTCCACTTCTAGCATCCTCACACGCAACATAGCCTAATAGCCGAGACACCTTCTTTATGTGTACAGATGTGACGTAATGACAACATGCTCGAATCTCCCGCAGAAATCCACCAGTGGCTACCATTGGAAATAAAAACATTATTACAAGCTTACCGCTTTGAATCGAGCTAAGGCAAGTAGATAGTTTTGAACACTGGCAGTGACTGGTTATGTATTTGCTCAATTTTATTTTGGATCATTTTTAACCCAAAAAAGCTACGGACTGCAGCTTTAAATGTTCAAAAAAAAAAAACATTAGTTTTCCACATATTTTACATTGTTGCAGCACCTTTCTTCCCAGTCTGTCAGTAACGCTCTGTTTACTTCCTGTCTCTATGAAGCCACTCTTTCGAAAAGCGCAGTGTGCTCCGATTGGACGCTAGTGATTGGTCAACCGCTAATTACATAATAGGACCCCTTAAAATATTTTCCTTGATCTTGGACATTCTAATGTATTAACTTTGACTCAATTAGTGTAAATCTATTTAATGATTTGGCTTAATGTCTGTGTGAGTGGTCCTATAGGGTCTGTGAAGGTTGAAAACTGCTGCCGTAGAACATGACGATCTATGTGGTCACATTCTCAATCCAGAATATTTCTTCTGCAGACCGAGGCATCTAGATTTTTTTCTTTCTTTTCAAACAAATGTTTTCTGTTACATTTTCAGAAGACAAACAATCTAATCAGCCGTATTTATGAGCAGTCTTTAGTTAGAGACTGTGATGTAATATTTGTTTATGCTTCTCTGCTGGGAGCAATCTCCCTCCTGTAAAGTCCTTCACTTTTCCCTGACAGCTCACAACTTCTCTAATAAAGTACATTTATCATCTGCAAACAGCAGACGTGCCGATGAAATTGTCTGTTTTGCTGAAGATAATTACTAAATCTGTCTGAGTTCTTTCTCCTTTCATACCTGCTCTCCTCTGCCAGCTCTCCCCCTCCCCTCCACTCGCTACGCTATATTGACAGCTTAATAAATTTGCCTTGGAATCTGAAATTAGCTCGATCGTATCTGTCGCCGCTCCTTTGCATGTATTGATTTTGGATATTAAGCCTGTCGGTGCGCATATGAAAGGTGTCGTCTATACGGTATGGCAGGTTTGCCCATAATTTCTTGTTTCATATCCGTATTGCTGTGCTGCTGATGTGTGATCAGAAAGTGTGTTTTTTTTTTCATGCCGTTGTTGGTTTTTGATATCATGTGATGCTAATGGGTTTATTTACCCATTCCTAACAGGCGCTGTGAGCTTAGTAGATCAGCATTTTTTTCCTTTTCCCCTAAGGCAATTTCTTTGACATTTTGTCTTCACATTTTCCTATGGGATTTAAAATTTGGCAGCACTTAAATCTGCTGCATTTTAATTTCTTCCATGGTGTATTAAGTTATTTCAATCATCAAACTTGTAAAGAACATTTTTAAGACTACTTGTTGGATTTGTATTCTCATTTTTGATGATGAACTGGCAAAGAGTGCCAATTTAATATGTGATAGTTCTTTCAACAGTCTTTCTCTACTACTGATTAAGGGTGGCAATCTCTCACAATCGCATCTCACAAAGGTCTCACAAGCCTTAATTTTAGAGTTACTTCACCCAATTGTTTTTTTTTGTTACTCCGTTTTTCTTCAAAATATCTTCTGTTCATTTAAGTTCTTTTATGAGAGTTAGTTGACATATAGTTGTAGAGTTTGTAGAATGTCTAAAGTGGACCATCGAAATAAAGAGTAACCAGAAAGTCAAATAGGTTTATAGCAACATTTTTGAGTGAACTAAGTATACATGTGAATGCAGGCCTAATTGTGTTTTTTGATAATATTTGCATAGTTTTAAGGGTTGGGTCAGGTTTTAAGGGTAGGTTTGGAGCTTAGTAAAGTCTCACACGATATCACAAACCACATGAATGTTATGCTGGTTGCACATTTTGATGTAATTATTTCTCTGTCAAGATGTGCTAAATAGTTTTTTTACATACTCCACGCTATCCTACTAGATCGACAGATTCTTTTGTGTCTCATAAAGCACACTAACAATGTTTTAACTTGAGAAATGACTGTTAGCACATCCTGAGCAGGTAGCACAAATCTTCAGAACACTGAGCTGAGTTGTATGTCCGGATTCTCAGTATCTGTAAAACAGTTGGCAAAAAGTACCTGAATTACCTACTACATTCGGCGAGATTCTGAAGTGTGGATCTAATGAACACTTTATTATCCCATGAGGCCACGGGAGAGGATTTATGAATGGCAGTGAAGCAACCCAACTGACGGTGAAGGTCACAAGACAGGGACAATTTAATGGCAGATCTAGTATGCCCAAATTTCATTCATAATATACAGATTCATACTGTATAGAACGTATGTTTTTAATGGTCACAAAGTAAGTAGGCTACATACTATATAGTATGCGATTTTGGATGCAGCGATTAGCTTCAAAATCGGAATTGACTGGTTTTGCTGTATGTTTTGCTCTGAATAGTAGTTAGTTACTGATGAGTATTTCAGTTCAATCTTCCATCTTATCTGAAGAATATTGTAAGTGTGAGAGCCACTTACAGGCCATTTGGCTCCAGCATTTGTTGTAAAAACGGAACCGGTTCTCTGTTCCGAAACCTAATAATGACTAATCCTGACTGAATCTGAATGCAGGTACAAGTTGTTCTTTACCACCATTTTCAGTTATATCTGTTGCTGTTCACTGGAAAACATGTTCTTGAGGTCTCCTCTATGAGGAAGTGTGCAATCTGAGAGCATCAGGCATGCAAATGCTTATTCGGTTTTATTTTTACCCCGTCTCTTTTAATCTGACGCTCCACAATAGTTATGACAGTATTCCAAAGTGCAGCAAAAAGCCTTCCCTAAACAGAGCAGTGACACTTTCGTTTCTGCCCAGATTGTGTCATGCCCTCCTTTTCTCGTACCCCATCATCATCTTCTATGTCTGTGTGAACTGGAGCATTGGGACTCCTCTGAAGTTTGTTTACAGCACTATCAATCAACCTAGTGCCACCTCCACCCCCTCAGGTAACACACACACACACACACACACACAACACACACACACACACACACACACACACACACACACACACTTCATTTGGCTCTAAAAGCGCTGCTCTAAGATGCATGAGATGATAGAGAGTGACTGAGAACAAAGTTGCATACAAGATGCTCTTTCAAAATAATAATGGAAATGAAAATATGAAAGGGCTAAAGCT
The DNA here is from genome assembly GCA_036326025.1 of Chrosomus eos. Lineage (NCBI taxonomy): Eukaryota > Metazoa > Chordata > Actinopteri > Cypriniformes > Leuciscidae > Chrosomus > Chrosomus eos. Next base: position 21,757,473 of record CM070835.1, read on the forward strand.
TTGCGGAGTGTAAGTTTTCTCGTTGCATGTGTAATCGCAAGATAATTGGCCACATTTCCAAATGTGGATCCCAAGCCCCAGGGAAAACATTTCGAATAATCTCACTGATTTTCACAGCGGCTGTTTCCTAGTCCTGTTTCACACGCAGAGAGGTCTGTTTGACTGGAATTCAATGGAATCCCACAATGCAATCTGCCCAAAACAATCCCTTAATGTGTTTATTCACTAGTTATTCAATGTTTAGAAGTTCTGCAAGACGAGACGTGACTATTGTGTGTTGTTTATTTTCTAGTTCAGTGGAAAATCATTTGCTATTCACAAAATAACTTTTAAAATGTGAGGAGAATTGATGTTTTATGCTAATTTATGAAAAGAGCTAATAAATAAATGAATGAAAATGAACTTCTGTAAGATTTAAGCCATGTCCAATTGACAGAAAATATATATTAAATCCTCCCAGCCTTTAACACACGGGGGACTTAATCAGGCATTGGTCATTTTTCTTTTCTGTATCCTTGATGTTTGATTCAGCAGAGATCAAATAGCATTGCTCTCTTTCCTTTCCCACAGGGCATTAACATTTTTAGATCATTATTCATATGTGAGCCAAGAACTGAAGAACCTTCTTCCAGAGAACGTATTTCTCAATAGGCTTTTCTCTACCAGCAAATCCAATTATGGCTCTTTGATACATAACCTTCAAACCTCGATTCCAGTATAACGGGTGTCAACAAATCACCCGTCACCTCTACACTCACGTCATCCCTCTAAACAAGATGTCCTGTCAGTGTGTTGACTTTTTTTTCTGTTCTTCCATGTCTCTTTCATCCAATCCACATGGGAAGTTTTACTGCTTCAGATTTTAAATGGACAAGTTTTGCATAGTAGTAGTCTCTTGGGGTCCGTCTTTACGGAGATGTTCTCCCTGATTATCTTGTTTTCCTTTAATGAGTGTTTGTTCTCTGCTAATCAGTTTGGCATAAGACAAGAAGATGAAATGCAATGCACAGAAATTAAATAACATGTTTCAATTAAGTTGCAGGTATTAATTTTTTTGTGCATTCTTTGAGATTTCCATAGGTCATGTAAACAATGTGCTCTCTAAAACAAACCATTTTCTGCAGCTCTCTCTGAAGCTTCACTCACAAAGAAAACACATTTTTAGATGGAATTTATAAAGTGACGCATCTTTTTACTTATTAATTGCAATGCCTGTAACAAATCTCGTGTCTCTTTCCTATTCTTCAGGCTCAGATCTGCAGGTGTGCCAGCCAAAAGGCCTGACCTGCTGTTCCCGCAAAATGGAGGAGCGATACCTGCTCATTGCCAAACAGAATATGGAGTCAAGTCTTCAGTCCACCAGCGCTCAGCTCAAAGTTCTCATCATTCAGAATGCTGCCCTCTTTCAAGGTGAGTCTATGCAACAAAAAAATGACTAGTAAACATAGGACTGAATCACAAAACTTCATGGGATTCCTTTTTGCATAGATTGTCGCAGTGAGTTATGAACAATTTATTTCTGCTTATGTTTCATGATTGAGCGGATGTGTAAATGTGTGGTCACATTAGTGTAAAAGTTACAATGTCTATTTTCAAGTTACCAATTTATGAAGCACTTCTTACTCAAAAGTTCTGTTGGTCTACATAGTGAATTTTCATGAATGACTTTAAATCTTTCTCCGCCATCACGTGAAATTCACAATTGCATGTGTTCATATTGAAATTACTGGATTTTTCATTCACAAAAAAGGTGTCGAACAGCAGTTAATGTGACTTTTTTGATTCAGTGTTAAAAAGGCATCATAGGAGCAATTTGGACACTTGCAGAAATCTATTGGAGGCTCATTGCAAAGGCTAGAGTTTCAGAGTAGGTTTAGAGTGTAAAAAAAACATACGAATCCAACCTGGTTTAGATCAGATTCAGTGGGCTCGATATAAAAGATCTCTTGTCAACTCAGAGTTTGATCCAGAGTTTGTGATCAACTCTGAAGCACCTGCATCTGAAAGTGTGTGCGGCAAACAGCCAATCACACAGAACATGGAGAATGTCACTTTGATTCTCTTATCATGAGAGAGATGGCGCAGTTCACTTCTTTGATGAAGATAAAGAGATTGCTATGAAAAATATAATGATTTTAATCATATTTACAAGGCAGGAATAAACACTGCTGAAGTAAAAGTTTGGGGATGCAGCTGAAAGAAAATATCTGACTATATCAATACATTAGTATCAAGTTATTTTTTTTTTACACAAAGAGCTCAAAAGAAAACACGTAAGCTTAATCTGTTTAAAAGCTTTATATATTATTATTAAATATTGAATTTAGAAAAAATTGTGCAAGTCACTAAACCCAAAAAACAAAAGCAATGATAAAACAGTGTAAATACAGCTGGAAACCTGCAAAAAATCATAAAAGTAATTGTATAACGTTGATATTTACAAGCTTGAATTGAGAACTAATATATAATTAACTTTGCTTATTTAATTCATGCCTGAACTAACCTTCTCATTAAGAAATTACATTATTTTCCTCTGTATAGTATTTAACCACAGAACCATTTTTATCAGTGTGTATAATACATATTAGTCATTTCACAATACAACAGTTTTGTATTTTTGATCAAATAAATGCAGCCTTGGTGAGTGTAGGAGACTTAAAAAACGTTCCTGACCCCAAACTTGAATAATGTAGATTAGACAGTCTCTAGTTTGGTATAAAAGTACCTTTAAACCTTTATTTAATTTCAAAGTTGCTTCTCCAACACTGACTTCAGATGTACATCCAATTACAAATGGAAAGTAGCATATGTGTTGATTGATAAATGGATCTTACTTATTGGTCAGTTTAATGAATCATGTAATTTGGCATGAGTGGGTCGTTGCACTAACTATGTTAGCATGTTGGATTTGGCTTGCTCCTGTCTGTTCAGCGAGGTGGTTCAATGCTAATTGCTTCAGCATTAGGCCTGAGAGAAATACCCAAACAGCCCTTAGAATTTCTGTAATGTGCTCCTGTCTCGTCGTGTTTTTCCCTTGCACGGTCCCGCAGGGAATTGCGAGCGGGCCTTGTTTGCAATCTTCTGTGCTGCTCTTCCCATTGCTTTTGATTCTTTTGTACTTTTCGAGGCTGACACAGATCAAAGGGCTCTGCTCTCCACTCCAGCATCCTCCATCCCTTCCCTTCACTCGACTCCCATCAGCCCCTGCTGCCCCTCCCCACGCTAGCCTGGCTTTCTCACAAACCGCAAGCAGCGCCAAAGAATCGGCTCTTTGAAGTCAACTTTGCCAAACAGTAATAAAAGTTAAGAGGCTCTGTCACAGGGACTTTTTCAGGGCATTCAGTGATGAGCACTGTGCGCCAGTTTTTCAGGTCCCCTGATCGGCCTCATATCGCAGTTAGTCACAGTGTGTCTGTTTTGATTCATGTCAATGGCTCGGTTAAATGCCTCTAAAATCTTAAACGGAATCATCCTATGGGTGATAAAAGAGAAATATGTGGCATGTGAAGAGTTTTTTTAAGACTTCACTTTGTGATTCAGTCTGTCCTAAAAACCAGGGGTGTAAAAACAGTCTGAAAAATGGGGTGGACACCATATAAGGACTTTCCATTAGACACCTTCCTTCATCAGATGATGCAGTGAACCACATTGTGTGAATGTTTTAAAGTCATCATGAAATCAGAACTGGCAATTCTTGTTATCCATGAACATCATTATTATTCTCTTTTTTTTTTTAAATATAAGTGTCCTCGTAATCAAAATCACTTACCCTCCCACTTGCAGCAACATTTCTTCTCTGATGTATTTTTGGTGAGGACAGAACAACCTGTCACTCACAAGACATCACAGCAATAGCAAACCACAACCATTCAATCAATTCCCAATGGACAAAATCAAGTCCTGCCCTACATTTTTTGTAGCCGTTTCACTCAGATTTATGTCACAATACAGGGAAGAAAATCCTGTCACAATTTCCGTTTCATGTCGGATTTAACATTATGAGTGGCATTAAATGATATACCAGACATTGTTCATTAAATGAAGTTAAGAAAGAAAGTTTATCTAGATCACGTTTGATGGAAACAATATTTCTGCCAGCTGTTGAACTGAACTGGTGATTAATGAAACGCTGGAGGGAATAATTTAGAGCTAAAATGGATGTCAAACCCTAGTGGAAACCCAAGTCAGGTGGTTTGGTCTCACATGTCAATAAGATTGACAGACAATTTGAATTCCTGTTAGCTGGAGCGAGATCTGCAGTGCCACACGGATTTTCTTTTAGCCGCTTTGGGAAGGTACACAGCATGTAAATGACACCAGCTCTTTTTTATTTGAAAAAAAATAAATAAAAATTAACAGGTAATCCCCATTTCAAAGACTTTAATAAAAAAAAGAGATTCATGCTTAATTTATCCATTTTCTCCTCCTCAGATCCACCCTTAAAAGGCATGCTTTAGGTATTGATGTGTGAGAGAACCAGAATGAGTTCTGGGTGAGTGTGTCTGCTGCATAACAAATTGTTCCTAAAATAGTAGATAAAAGTCAACTTTATTTGTAATGCCTTTTCAAGCCAATAACAGCATACCATGAATCTACAAAGAGTAAATGAGCTTAATGCTTTTTTTGCATTCTGTGTGTATTGCTTTAGGACATGGCTAGTAAAAGAGAGATATGGAAAACACATTGCAAATGTTTGTTTACTGCTTGAAATATCAGCCTCAGAAACATTTGGATCTGTGGTCTTCAACAGGGGGTCCATGGCAGCACTGCAGGGGATCTGCAAATTAGAAAGAAAATGTGTTTAAATAAAAATACAATATTAACCAAAGATAGTTGAGCAGCTAAAGTTCAGCGGAATTTGTACTCTGTACTCTACCGTTTAAAAGTCTGGGTTTATTAAGAAATAAATTGGGCCTAATACTTTTATTTAGTAAGGATGCATTAAATTGATCAAAAGTGACGAATAGGATTTCTATTACTGATAGTTGTTGTTCTGAACTTTCTATTCATCAAGGAATCTGATGCTATGAGTAATGATGCAGAAAATGTAGCTTTGCCAGTTATTTTAAATTGTAAAAAATTACATTTCAAATAAATCTATTAAATCCAGCCTTGGTGAGCATAAGAGACTTCTTTACCAACCAAAAGTTTGAGGTTGAAAAGGTGTTTTTATTTTTAGTGTGGTTTGGAGAAGGATAGCAACTCACACACACTTTCTGGTGGCTCTAGACAAAGCAGATGTTACTAGCTCTCTAGTATTCAATCAGATCTTTAGAGGAGGGGTAGAAGTACTTTAGACTCACAGTAGAGAATTCATCAAGACCACATTTATCTCAGACTACATAGACGGCATGCTCATTTCATGCCTAAAGTTCAGATATGGTTAAGCAAGTCATTTTAGTCAAGCATTACATCATCCCTCATTATCCCTCAATTAGATGTCTGGTTGATATAGACATTTTGCAGTCTGTGGCTTGTTTGGTCCCAAGCAGAAATTTAAAAAAGTCTCCCACAATTCAATTCTGCTATATCTCAATGAGCCACTTTATCCACTGCGGCAACAAGTAATCAAAGGTTATTTCAGTCGACACTGCATGTCCAATTGTCATCCCAACCTTGTTAGTGCTGCTCGATCTTAAGTGCTTTAGGCGTCTGGTCTTAGTTTCAATCTCTTTTTCCCATCCCACTTTTTCCCGGCATACTCCTCTCTAATGCTACCCGCTCCGCTCTCTCTCCGGAGTCATTTAGCTCTTTGTCGAAGTTTCACCATAACCCAATAAAGGCCAGGCTGACGGAGAGCTGGATCGGCCATGAAAGCCATCTGAAGTTGTTTACTCTCCGCCTAGGGTGAATTTAATAACTTAATGATGGTTAGAAACGTCTGTGCCATCTCGCAAACAAGCCCTTTGTGCCTCGTTTGCCTGATGAGTGAAAATATACTTGCCATCACTGCATCTTTCTCTAACAATTATAATTAGTTTTCTCTCACTGGCTCTGTGGATATTTATGGGCTGGTGTCGTAGGGGCACACAGGCTCATCGAAGTCTTTGGTGCTCGATTGAATATGCAGAGTCTAGTGGAGACTGATCCAGCCTGGTGTAATCATCAAAGTATCTCTCTTCTCAGACTCTGTGCTGTGGTAAAGAGACCAAAAGCTCAGAGGGTGAAGAACAGCTTAGAGAGAGTGACTCTGAAGAGAGACTCAGCAGAGAGATACACACTTCAGTAGAGTTTGCTTAGGATGATCTTTAACTACAGTACAGTCAGTGAAGCTCTTAGGTGCCTTATGCCACCAGTTATCTATTGCTTTCCAACTTAAACACTGCTCTGTAACTGCACAAGAGCTCTGAGGTGGTAAAAGAAAGTGTTTCCCTTAAGCGGAATAGTGAATTGGAAGTAAAGGGCAGAATTTTCTCATGTAGAGCTGTGTATGCTCAAATTGTATTGCAATTATATATATATATTATTATTTTGTTATATTTTTATAGTCATATTTTTTGGTAATATTTATTATTCGGTCAGATATGTTTCAGGGGCAATAAATAAAATAAAAATATATTAATTAATATAATGTTTTTATTATTTTAATACATTTTTCAATTATTTTTATTTTCTTTTATAGATTTTTTGTTGTTGCTATATTTAGTATTTGGTCAGTATTTGTTTTTTCTTTTCTTCTTTTATTCGTTGTTAGTTACTAAGCTACATAAGTTACAATGTTGGTCAATGTTTCTTGCTCTAACTCTCTCTCTCTGTCCCTTAAATGACATAAAGTGTTTTTGCTGCTGTATCTTTTAGACATGTAAATGACCTCTAAGATTGATCGGTGTCGGTCATTAATGGTGATAATCAGGGCGACAAGTGTCTGTCTAGTTAGCGGGTGTTGAAATGTAAATATGGCCGACCATATGTTAATGTGCTCATGGTTGTGACATTGATTCCATGATGATTTCTGAACAACCCAGGATAATTTCCTTTAAAAAGAACAAGTAAAATCCAGTTTTACATGATATTACCATTAAAGCAAATATGCATAATGGATCTAAACAAACAAGTATAAAAGCATTTCATCACAAGTTCACCAAACATAATGACTCATCGTGCATAAATGTGCATCTAAATATTAACCATGATGACCGCGGTATTAAGGTCTAATTGTGGCTAATACATTAGCATGCATCTACATGAGTAAAGCTATGAGGAAGCAGTGCTCTCTTGATTATGACAGTAATTACATTGCGAGGTGGCAGACGGTTTGCCTGGTGTTTGTGAATGCGAGTGGTGCATTGGAGCAGGTGATTAGGTCTGGCCCTGAATTAGCAGATGGTGAGGAGGAGAAAGGCCTCCTGAGTGTCAATGGGAGCTCCGGAGAGACACCGAGCTGAGGGGAAAATCAGCACCAAGGAGGAAGGGCATCACAGGGCAACAGCTCATCATATATTCCTTCACGCAGATTGTTTCTAATACCCGCCCACACGAGTGCGTCTGGCCCAGAAATCTCAAACATTGCAACCTCACACCGAGTTCCTTTGTGCCCCAGTTCTGTCATAAGCACATGTAGCAAGTGTACTATTACAAATCCTTCTGCAACATGTTTAAAACCCCCATTTACACCTTCGGCTCCTCCCTGACCAGCTTATTCCTGTCTGTCACCCGCTCCGGTGGCTTAACGTTGCGGTTGCATCCCCTGAGGTACGAGTATTTTCCCCTGCTTTGGTTTCAAGCATGTGCTTTGTCCTGCCAGAGTCGGGTTTGTGTGTTTCTAATCACCCTCCTGATGTTCGATTTGGACCGCACTTTTGGACCACATTTCTGCGGCTGTCTCTTTGTTGATAGTGTGGCATCCAGTCTGCTCTGCATGGGGTCTATTTGCATTTTCATTGTGACTGTGGCTCGGGAAATCTTCAATAGCGGCTGCATTATCGCCCCAGAAAGAAAAGCGAACCACTCTCTGAGAGTTCAATTTAGTGAGAAGTGTGATATTTCTTTTCAGTGTCTTGTGGTGTTGGAGACAAAGGCTTATTTCTTTACTTTGATGAAGACATGTTTTATTGTGACTTCTTATCGCTAGGAAGGCCCGCCGAGTAGCTGTGGAGCAGGAGAAAAGAAATAGGAAAAGTTGCGCATGACAAACAATGGGCTAAACAGACATGAATTATACATGGTGCAATTTCTCTCTTTGTTTTCCGTTTGAGTTCTCACATAAACTCCACCACCCAGTCATAGATATGCACTACAGAGGGCATTAACGCCGGTTTCTTCCTCCGGCCTCATGACACTACATCAATGTGGCAGTAGGTTATATGGGATATGTTTTTCTCACCTCGTATTCCCTCTGAGTCTCTGTTAAATGCTGAGTCTCATGGGCAGCGTTTGTGTACTCTCACCAACGCGTATACTAATACAGGCCGGTTCTTCTAATGCGTTTTCCCTGCACACTTCGCCGAATGACGAATGCGTGTGCGTAAGGCATTTTTATCTCTCTCTCCGATTCCTCAACTCAGCTCTGTTCTTTTCCAATCATGCAAAACCACAAAGTCATTTTCAGCACCGTAAGGTGTAAGATTGCGCTCTGTTTGTCTCAGTGATATTGAGAGCGAGGAACATTTAGTAATTATGCTTAATGATCTCTCACAAATGTACAATCTGCCACCATAAATGTCACAGTTCAGTAGATTTCATGACGGGCGGGTTATTTGAGAATGCGATTTAGTAGTTGTGAAGAAACAGCGGATTATATTAAGGAGTAATCCGTCACTATTTTCTTCCATGTGCTGTCCCGTGCAGTGGCTGTTTACGCTATGCTAATGATCCAAATTCTTGCATGTCTCCCGTGCTGAGATATTTCATCATGGAAAACAAACAAACAAGAGCTGTATTTGGATCAAAGAGCTTTCTGAAATAGTACCATCAAAACCCCGTCAGCTGAGCACCACTTTCAACTCCCTACCATCTTTCCCGACAACGGCACACTCACTCTTTCACCACAGGAACATCTCGAGCGGGCTCAGACACATTAAATTCACTTGGGTTTAGCATTCACAATACACCCAAGATGTTGAACAAAATGGAGGTGTCTGAGAAGCTGGTGCAGTTTTATTTCAATTCTTATTTTATAATTGGGAAATTCAACTTAAGTGAAGATTTGGAAAAACCTGCTTTTATCTTTGGAAATTGCTGACTGAAATCAACTTTAACTTTTATGCACATATTTCAACAAGTTAAATCTAATTTGTTTCTGTGTTTTAACAATGTAAGGCTCTAGAAAGGAACCAGATGTTATGTAAGATGTATGTACCATGCATGTAAATGTAGACAGTACCTGTATCATAAAATTGTTTATGGTTCAATTTAGACTGCTAATTTATAGTTGTTTGACACTTTAATTATAGAATATACATAAAAATAATATCTAAATATGATTTTCATTAAAATTTGCAGAATGATCACTAATCGTATAATATAAGAATGTTATTAGACTTGTTAGATTAAAACTTTAGCAATGAAGTCTATTTTCTTTATCTTTGATGAGCTGTCTGTTTTAAACGATTCCCCCCTGTCTTTTATGTCTGTCTTCTTTTCCAGTGCTGCAACATATGTCTGATGTCCTTGGAAAATTGGTAAAAATTCTAGAATTTGGGTGTGAGATTGAAAAATGTCTATTGGCTTGAATGTCAATGAAGCGTTCAGTTCAAAGTCTGGTCACAGTCTCAACCTTTATAAGAGACTTGATGAGTTGAAAGCAAATCTGAAATTGCAGCGTAAACAAAACCACCCGTTAAATGCATAAATCATTGTTTCTTTCTGCAGCTGCTTTTTTATGCTGTCTCTCTTTAACCTCTTGTCCTTTTTACACGTAGGAGGTTGTGTTTGTCATCTTAAACCTTCCCCCTTGAGGCTCCAGGCGTCCCAGTAACGCCTGTGCATTCAAAGTCAAGGCTGATGTATTTTTCATTCAGTGCCCTGCATTATTGAGCAGCTTATGCAATACGTAATGTGTGCAACTCTGCCACGGCCATGTCAAGACCTGAGAGTAGTGGAAGAGCTTGACTTATCTAACTCTCTCTAATTCACTACCTTTTCCATGTCTTTGTTTTTGGCTTCTTTTGCTCGACCCATGTGGGAGTGCAAGATCAGCAGGTCAGTCGTACCAAACACCACCTGCAGTTATAATGGCCATGCTTTTAAATGTATTTACATTACAATTTAGTGTACAATTGCTTCAATCCATCCAGCAAGGTCAAAAAGCCACAGAAACGAGACTTTGTGACTGGTAACCTTGACTGCTGTTAGTCTAAGCCTGAAGTGTCATTTTTTTTCTGATGGTTAAATACTTTTTCCTGTCAACGTGTATTATGCGGAGAAAATACATTTAGACATTTGTAGGCTGTGATCCTTAAAACCATGTTTAAAGACTATGGCGCTATGAGAACATTTCGGAATTTTTTTTTTTTTAATATGCAATCGTCTTATTGGCACATGCTTGGCTGGTTTGGGACATGCCAGAGGAATATGATTGCATCTTTGTTCGTAACTTCTTAGTGCAGCCAATCAACAGATGCTTTCGACTTCGGCAGTGTCTGGATTTAACCAATTGACGATATTTGAAAATTTCGAACATTTTCAAATATCCACCTCCCCTAATAAATTTTACTTAGAATGTTATTTGATGTCATTATGCTTTTATGACAATCTTCATCTTTTTCTCCAACCCATTACGCAAACAGGCTGTTCATTTTTCAGGCAACAAAAAAACATCTATTGTAATAAAAATAAATATTAACACCTATATGTTGATTTGCTCATTTTTTCCCTCATCACAATACACCGCTAATTTTGAATAGGCTTCATTTCAGAAGGTTTTTTGCTGTCCTTGCAGGAGCAAACGTCCATGTTAACCGGCCGAACCCTGACCCGTTGAAAACATCATTATTTTTTCAGTACCATTTCGTAGTGCTGATGGCACAGAAATGAAACCCTTCAGCTTTAAAACAATGGTTGTTCCTATTTGTCTATGGCAGGGTATGTGAACCCTAGCAGTGTAGGTGAATAATTCAAGATGGGAACATGTTGCGAGGATATGTCAGCCCAGCAGGAGAATGTGAAGCAGGGACGGGATGCCCTGGAGATTGGGGCAGCTGAAACAGGAGGGTAAGTGAGGGTCTCTCTGCTTGGATGGGCTGATGTGAGGAGAAATGTTTGGGTGGGGAAAGTGAACTGAGGGACTTGGAGAGATTCTCATCAACCTGCCCCAAACCCCCCCCCAGCGTAGCGTAGCGTAGCTCAGCTCCCTGGGCAGAATTGTGGGGCTAAGTGGCATGATGAAGGAGGCTCTGCCACGCTCAATCACTCTCTCCTCCCACCCCTCTGTCCGACTGACAGCGCCGGCCACCCGTGCTGATAGATGGATCGCTGGAGGAGTGGAGGAGGAGGCATTTAATGCTCTCTCCATTCATTTACGAGCTTGAATGTTATTGCAGAGAAAAGCCGCATCGGTTGGAAAGCAATCCTCATTATCTGCTGAAAAGGCTTGGTTACTGATAGTTTGCATGCAAAGCGGGTGAGATGCCTCTGAAGGCTGGATCAGTGTGTGCGTGCGGTGCGGTGTGGCGGGCGACAGACTGGGGGAAAGCACCGTGCCGGCACAGTTAACTTGGACCTTGTTAGTATTGATTTTTCCCAGATTGAGCACCCATTTATTTATAATTCATTCTCCTCTCAAAACTATCAGACAGGGGAGGGTTATGATGGATAGACAGGCAGGAGTGAGAAAGGGCATTTTTTCTAATAAAAAGGATCAGGGGCATTATGCATTCAGTAGGGCCATACTGAAAATCTGGGATGTAGAATCAAACTTAAACATGGAAATAAGTTTTTGTTTTTTTTGTTTTTTTTTTAATAGCAACTTTATGACTGTAGTAGAGTAAGGAAGAGGACAGGGTCGGCTTAGGAGATCGAGGGGGTTTTATTAAATCAATTCGAACACAAACAAAAACAACATGATCACGCTCTCTCATACAAAGTCGAAGTCGTCTCTGGTTACTGGTGTAACCTATGTTCTCTGAATAGGGAACGAGACGCTGCGTAGCTTATGACGCAGTGGGAACGCCCTCTGGGTGTGCCGATTGTCTGAAGCCCTTATAGAATCACGCCAATTCCATTGGCTGATGGCGCGACCGCGCCCTTGACGCATCTGCGTCATCATACTATAACAGCGCGCGCGCGCCCATCTGCTCCTCAGATTTCTCTGCCGAAAAGGATTCCTGTCGGCAGCGCAAGGAGCTTGGCAGCAAACGCAGCGTCTCGTTCCCTATTCAGAGAACATAGGTTACACCAGTAACCAGAGACGTTCTCTTTCATAGGTTCACTCAACGCTGCGTAGCTTATGACGCAGTGGGAACGATATACCAAACTCGCCAAGCTACAGTGCTGCCAAAACTAGAACAAAATCAGATCACGCATACTGCTGGTTCAAGCAGACAAAACCTGGGAACCTGGAGTCGTATCAAGATCCAAATTGTAGAATTTGACAAAAGTGTGTGGAGAGGACCATCCTGCCGCCACACAAATGTCTTCCAGGAGAGCACCTCTAAAAAGAGCTTGAGAGGCAGCCACGCCCCTGGTGGAATGCGCCCTGACGTTAAGAGGTGAAGGTAGACCACGCACCTCGTAAGCCAATGAGATAGCGTCCGTGACCCAGTGGGAAATTCTTTGTTTGGATGCGGCAAGCCCGCGGCGGCCAGCACCAAAACATACCAAGAGCTGGTTAGATATCCTCCAGCCACTGGAACGATCCACATACATCTTTAATGCCCGGACCGGGCAAATCAGGTTAAGCTTGCTGTCTTCCTCAGACTCAAAAGGAGGAGGGTGGAAAGAGCGAAGGTTAACAACTTGGGACCGGAATGCTGTGGATAAAACTTTAGGCACATAACCAGGCCTTGGTCTCAAAGAAACCTTGACCAAGCCGGGAGCAAAATCAAGACATGACTCGCTAACGGAAAAGGCCTGCAGATCCCCAACCCGCTTCAAAGAAGTCAAGGCTAACAAGAGGGCAACCTTGAGAGTCAGAATCCGATCCGGAGCTGACTCCAAGGGCTCAAAGGGGGCCTCCGTTAAGCTCTCCAGGACGATCGAGAGGTCCCAAGAGGGAATACCAGGGGAGCGTACTGGTTTCAGGCGTCTAACCCCACGCATAAAAGCAGAAACTAGCCTCACTTTACCTAGGGGAATCTCATCCGATTCCCTGTGAGCAGCAATGGCAGCAACATAAACCCTTAAGGTAGTGGCTGCCGCCCCCGAAGCAAACTTATCCTGTAAGAATTCCAGAACTGAACCAACTGGGCAGTCGACTGGGTCTAAAGCGTGTGCTGAGCACCATGATACAAAGACCCCCCACTTAGAGGAGTACAAACTTTCTTGTGGAGGGAGCTCTAGCATTGGCAATGGTCTCCTGGACATCAGCGGGAAGCCCAACGTCCAACGCTAACGACCCCTGATGGGCCACACGTACAGCTTCCAAATCTCGGGGCGAGGATGCCATATCCTGCCCTGAAGTTGGAGCAACAGATCCTCCCTGACCGGAATCTCCCAAGGGGGGAGTTCCAAGAGGGGAATTAGTTCTGAAAACCATGGTTGGGACGGCCAGAATGGAGCTACCAGGAGGAGACGAACTCCGCTCTCCCTCACCCTGGAGAGAACTGCCTGGATAAGCTTGACAGGAGGGAAAGCATAAAGCCTCTTCCTCGGCCAAGGGTGGGCGAATGCATCTATCCCCAGAGGAGCTGGGGGGCTCAAGGAGAACCAAAGAGGGCACTGGGACGATTCCTGGGATGCAAAAAGGTCCACTTCCGCCTCTCCGAACACTTCCCAAATTAGAGCTACCGTCTGACGGTTCAACGTCCATTCCCCTGCCCTGAGTTTCTGCCTCGACAGAAAATCTGCTGCGAGGTTGAGGGCTCCTGGAACATGGACTGCCCTTAGCGACAAGAATTTGTCCTGAGACCAAAGGAGTAAGCGGCGCGCATGCCTGTCCAGGGTGCGCGACCGCGAGCCCCCCTGTCGATTTATATGAGACACCACTGCCATATTGTCCGTTCTGACAATGACGTGATGACCTCTGAGAAATGGGAGAAAGTGAAGGAGGGCCAGGGAAACAGCTCTCAGCTCCAAGCTGTTTATGTGCCAATCGAGAGTCTCTCCAGACCAAACCCCGCTTGCTGGTCTCCCTTCGAAAACCGCACCCCATCCGGTTAGAGAGGCATCCGTCGTAATCATCTGGCGACGGAAGACTGCACCCATGCTGACCCCCCTTTGAAGGAAAAGAGGGTCCCGCCAAATTGAAAGTGCGTGGAGGCAGCCACTCGACACCTTCAACCTGCGAAAAACCGGTCCTGTGGACCGGGCACCCGAGAGTCTCATCCACCAGAGAAAGGGTCTCATGTGGAGTAACCCAAGGGGAAGCACTGGGGATGCTGCGGCCATGAGGCCCAGCAGCCTGCGACAAGTGCCCACAGAAACATGATGACCGAGTGAAAAACGGGCCAAACATGTTAGAATGCCGGAAATCCGGGCAGGAGCCAACTGGGCCCGCATCCGAACAGAATCCAGGCGCACCCCTAGGAAGACTGTGCTTAGAGCTGGGGCAAGAACACTCTTCTCCGTGTTCAACCTCAGGCCGAGAGACTGAATGTGACGAAGGACAAGGTCCCTGTGGTGAGTCACTAATTCTTTGGAGTTGGCTAAAAGGAGCCAATCGTCCAGGTAATTGAGTATCCGGATGCCCTGGAGCCGCAAAGGGGCCAGAGCAGCATCCACACACTTCGTGAAAGTTCTTGGTGCTAGGGCAAGACCAAAGGGGAGGACCTTGTATTGGTATGCCTTTGCCCCGAAGGAGAACCTGAGGAACCTTCTGTGTCGTTTCACTACCTGAATATGAAAATATGCATCCTTCAGGTCTATTGTTATGAACCAGTCCCCTGCTCGAATTTGAGAGATGATGGCCTTGAGCGTCAACATCTTGAATTTCCCTTTGTAGAGACAAAAATTCAGCCGGCGCAGGTCTAGTATTGGGCGCA
The DNA here is from genome assembly GCA_036326025.1 of Chrosomus eos. Lineage (NCBI taxonomy): Eukaryota > Metazoa > Chordata > Actinopteri > Cypriniformes > Leuciscidae > Chrosomus > Chrosomus eos. The sequence goes on from CM070835.1 coordinate 21,772,550, forward strand.
GACCTCCGCCCTTTTTGGGGACCAGGAAGTAACGACTGAAGAGGCCCTGCTCGATCTCCTCCGGGGGAACCTCCTCGATGGCCCCTTTGAGTAAAAGGGAGGAAATTTCCTGCTGTAGAACAGAAGCCTCTGAGGCGCTGTTGACTACAGTCGGGCAGACCCCGTTGAAGCAAGGGGGCGGGCGACAGAACTGGAGTGTGTAGCCGAGCCGGACCGTGCGGAGGACCCAGGGCGACACCCCTGGCAGACGCTCCCAAGCTGGAAAGGATTGAGAGAGAGGGGGTAGAGTGGTGCAAGGCGGCGGACATACCTGAAATAGGTTGATGTGTTGGCTTCCGTGTGGCGGAGCAGTCCAACGTGAAGGAAAGCCGTTGACGTCCTGACACGTAGAGAGGGGCACTGCTGCCTGGTTGGCTAGGACCAATGGTTCCGCCTGTTGCTGAGAGAAAACGAGAGTGTCTCCTACGCGAGCGATAGGCATCGGGTGTGCCGAGAGGGAGGGGAGAAAGCAGAGCGCGTCTCCTTCCTCCTGCTCCAAACGGTTTGGACATCGTTGAGGGGTGGCTGCACTTCGAAACACGCTGGGTGGCGAAAGTGGCCGGTATAGAAAAGGAGAGCGAGTGGGAGGTGGACAGAAACGCTTGCGCGGTCTGATCCAACCTCGCAGATCGAGAGAAGCTCTCCTTTTTCTGACCTGCAGGTCAGGAGCGATTCGAGGAGGCCGGAGCGAAGGGCTTGTTAGACCGCTTCAGCTCGAGGCGCTTATGGGGCCGTTGGCGAGGGAACGGGCGACCACGGGCTCCCCAGACCGTAGCGGGTGGGGGATGAGCCGAGTCACTTCTCCTAGCAGGAAACTCCGATCTATGAGAAGAGCGTTCTCTGGGCAGGGCAGGGGCGGGTTTGGAGGATTCCCTAGCCCTCCTGGGCATAAACTGCCTGAGGGCAGCTGACTGGGACTTAGCAGCCCGAAATTTTTCCACCACTGTGTTGACTGCCTCTCCAAATAACCCTGATTGAGATACTGGAGCGTCCAAGAGGAAGACCTTCTCCTTGTCGCGGATTTCAGTGAGGTTCAACCAAAGGTGGCGCTCTGCAGCAATCGCCCCCGCCATAGAACGCCCTACGGCGCGCGCCGTATGCTTGGTGGCCCTCAAGGCCAGATCGGTAGCCATGCGCAGCTCCTTGACGGCCTCCGGAGTGATACCGTCACCCTCGTCCATCTCCTTCAACACATCTGCTTGGTAGGCCTGGAGAATGGCCATGGTGTGGAGGGCCATGCCAGCCTGACCGGCTGCCATGTAGGACTTCCCGATAAGAGCGGAAGTAGTCCTGCATGGTTTAGAAGGGAGGAGGGGACGAGACTTCCAAGATGGAGCTGACGACGGGGAGAGATGAGAAGCCAGCGTGTCCTCGACCGCTGGAATGGCGGAATAACCCTGCTCCACAGAACCAACGAGGTTGGTGAAGTCAGCGGCTGCCGCGTTAGTAAGACGAGCGGAGAATGGCTGTTTCCAGGATCTGGAGATCTCAAGATGCAGATCAGTGAAAAAGGGGAGCTTTCTCCGTTCAGGCCTAGAATTAGGGCCGCTTAAAAACCTCTCGTCGAGTTTAGAGGACTGTGACTCGCGGGGCTCGTCTGGCCAGTCAATAGAGAGTTTCTCTGTAGCGCGCGAAAGCACGTCAACAAGCTCCGTGTAGGCCGCAGTAGGCCGCGCTTCCTGGCCGCTAGGCGGGAGAGCATCCGAAGCTAAAACAGGCCCGAAATCCTCGGAGTCGGAAGCCGTGGTGTAAATAATATCCTCCAGTCCGAAAGAAAACCGATTCGCGTGCTCTCGGGCTGGGACACAAATAATCGTGAGAGAACTCGACTGGTGCGGCACCGCGTGCGTGCTCAGAAGACGGAGGGAGAGAAAGGGCATGGCCCGTCTGCTCGAACTCCATATCCTCGAGCTCTACATCCGAGCCCCAGGTCGCGGACTCAAACGAGGCCTCAGCGGCCTCGGGAGCGCGACGGGGGGGAACGAATGACTCCTTCTCAAACACCGCGAGCCGCGAACGGAGGGTTTTGAGAAGGAGGTTGTCACAAAATTTACATTTTGAAGAACCTAAAATAGCCTCACGCGCATGCGAAAACCCCAAACACTTAACACACTTACTGTGCGGGTCGTCGTTCGCGATAAAGCGAGCGCATGGCGGCGGGCAACGACGATACTCCATGGCACTTCACCGCAAGGAGAACAGGGTTCCACTGAAAGCAGTCGCTGAAGTGCAGATGAAGAAAGTAGAAGAAATCCGTCGAGATAATCCGAAATACGGGCTTAGAAAAACCGAAACCGAAGGGCGAAATGGCCGCTTCGTGAAGGCAGAGAAATCTGAGGAGCAGATGGCGCGCGCGCGCTGTTATAGTATGATGACGCAGATGCGTCAAGGGCGCGGTCGCGCCATCAGCCAATGGAATTGGCGTGATTCTATAAGGGCTTCAGACAATCGGCACACCCAGAGGGCGTTCCCACTGCGTCATAAGCTACGCAGCGTTGAGTGAACCTATGAAAGAGAACCTCGTTCTCGTGCTGATCCCCACTCGTTTGAGCTGTGTGCGTTCCTTACAGTCTGCATAGCACTTCAGTCACGAACGTTCCCCCGATCTCCAGTACTCTTCCCTCAAGTGATGTTTCCTCGTGACTTTTACACGGTCTCTCCACGCCAATCACTGAAACAAGACACAGGTGTTCGTCATTTGCACTTGACCCACTTACAGCGCACCTGCCTCTCGATCCTCTGTCCTGTCACAGACTTCGCTAAACCACTCCCCCCTTGCCACAATGACAATAAGAATGTTTATTTTTAGATCAAGTTTGTGACTGTGTCAAGTTAGTGAGATTGATCATTTAAACTCTTTGTACAGACCTTCAGGAATTCATCATTGATTTCCAGAGGACATGACAGGGTTTCGTCATTCATCTTTCACCCATCCTAATTTTATTCAAAACTCAAATGACTTTCTGTCTTCCACAAAACACAATATGAGAAATTTAACAGAATGTTGCTGTTGTTTTGTTAAAACATGTAAATAAATGTTTTAAAGGTTTTAACAAAAAATAAAACAAATGAAAAATAATGACAAAATCTGAAATATTTAAGGTTATGTTTGTGACCGTGTCAAGTTAATGACTTTGATCATGTGAACTCTTTGTTCAGCCACTCTTGTATGAATCTTCATTGAATTCTGTAAGCTTTACACAAACTTATGGAGTTCATGCTAAGTGCTGCTGTCATTAAAAAAAGAGAGAGACTCCTAATACAAAAGCCTGGCTCAAACTAGAGGAGTTTTTGGCCCGGTTTCACAGACGGGGCTTAGATTAAGCCAGGATTAGGCCTTAGTTCAATTAGGACATTTAAGTAGCTTTTATAAATGTGCCATAGAAAAGCATTACTGGTGTGCACCTTGAGACAAAACAATGCCACTGACATATTTTAAGATATATCAGTGCAAGTTGCTTTGAGTTAAAACAGCTCAAACATGCATTTTAGTCTTGGACTAGCTTAAGACTTGTTTGTGAAACAGGGGGTTAAAATCATACCCGATTATAAAATCTGGTTGCATCACACACATCTCGGATTTCAAACATGCATTGTACATACTACAAGAAATCGTGGAAAATCATGGCACATCATAGCAAAATGATCATGCCAGAGGGAGCACCACACATGGTCTCATGGGATCTCATGGGAAAGCCAAGATTGTGACAACTTAACGGTAACTATATTCGTTGTAGACACATTTCCTTTTTGCACGTTATACAAGCAGTCTTGTTTTTACCATACTTCCACAAGCCGTTCCTCCATCGCAGCTTGTCATTTCGAAATATTTCTCATTCACTTCCGTCTTCATAAAGACTTGTCTCTCATTGACTATTGTGAACTGACGTAAACATAGTCATAATTATACCCATTTAAAATCATAAATTTCAAACATTTTTGATATTATTAAATTAATTAAATTAATTAACGAATTAAATTATCAGGGCAACCCCAATGTGTCTGCGAGAAGATTAGGAGGTTGATTTGTAAACGGCTCACATTACCAGATAATCTGTGCTGAACATCAGAACTGACCAAGATCCTGGACAAGATTTTGTCGGGAGAGGTAAATCTAGGATAAAATGGCCTAAAACTCCTGTAGTCTGAGCCCGAGCTAAGACATCCTGAAATTCAGTTAGACCCCACTGTATGTAGCACAGTTTTAGTAGCAATATAGGTCTGCATCAGTTCAGAAAAAAGATTCACAGCGCATAGCAGAGAGGCAGCGTTCTCCTTTGGGTCATTTCTGCTGTAGTCTGTCACGGATAATCTTGTTGACAGGCATTAATGAGGAAGTAAGGCTCTGAACTGCGTAAGCATGTAACTCTCTGAAACACAAGGCCGTCAGTCTACACGCTGCAAATGGCATTTAAAGAGGCATGAAGGGCTTCTAGTTGAAACGTGGGCAGAAGTCAGTGAGGGATAGTTGCTGTCAGGGTTAAAGGTGAGCTGCTGTGCATCGGATCCTCTGCTCAGGCCTGCTGAGGAAATTGTCCTGTATTAATAATTAAGTAACTCCGGTCCTATCAACTGTTTACTCATGCTGAACACACTGCTAGAATCCCCCGAAGAGCACACACACACAGTTTTACTGTCCAGTTGATGCGTTTGCTCTACTACACAGAACATGATTTTAGCTGATCTACACTGAACCATGTTGACCAATTAATTTATTTGTCCATATATCCAGAAATATCAAGATGAGAATTTTGAGTAAGCTTTCCCTAAGCTCACATCATTACGTCTAGGTGTCAAATCTTAGTTTTCAATTAAATGAAGGAAAACATGGTATGCTGCTGTTGGTATGGTATTTGTTGTGTTGTCAAAACATAAATGTTGTTCCTTAGAGCAATTTAATGGGATAGTTCACAGCCCCCCCCCCCCCCCCTTAGTTTTATAATATATATATATACAATAATGATGTCATCCTCAATTTGTTCAAAACCCAAATAACGTTTTGTCTTCCACAAAAGGGGAAATTTAGCCGAATGTTTCCGCTGCTGTTTTTTTGTGTGTGTATGTGAGAAACAGATGGACATTGAAATCGTTATTCACTGAAATTCTTCTTCAAGACACACTGCTACAGGTTTGACCAGTCATGATGGAATATGCTAAAGCACAAATGAAATTTGACAGTTAACAAAGAAGCGAGATTATCACAGGGAATAACAATTTAAAGTTTGGTCTGTTCTTCACACAATGCTATCATAAGACTTGAAATACAGTCCACAAGACAAATGCGCTGCTTTTTATGGTGTTTTTTATTTATTTTTAAGTTTGACTGCTTGCTTGCTTTGTATGGGAGATGGTGGTGAACTATTCCTTCTCATCTCTGGATGTGTTTGAATGTGTTGGGTTGGTTCCCAGCGGCCCTTAGGTCTCTAACATCATGTATTGCTGTATGGTGAGAAGTCAGAGGAAGGTCAGGAGTTCATGCAGTTTTAATGTTTTAACCTACTTTTGAACCTATTTTTGCTTCTTCTCTTTGTGTGTGTGTTTCTTCACTTTTAAATTCTTACACACTTTTCCAGTTATTTTTTTGTCTTCCAATTTTGCCGTTATATTTTGTACACAATTTCTCTCTCTTTGATAAGCTACAGCTATCGATTGAGCACGAGTCCACAACTAATGCACGCTTGCTCTCTTAACCTGCAGGGTGAATTATTCAGAGCCAGATGGTGATCAGAGACGCCCTCAAGCATTCAACACTGCCATGACCTAGTCCTTTTCCTCATCCTCAGACTTGCACCTTTCTCTCTCCTGACCTCTTTCTTTGTTTTTCTTCGTTTTTCTTTCCCTCTCTCATTTCTATTTTCTCTCATTCTCACTCTGTCATGTTGAGAGGGATCTGTTATGAGGCTGTTGCCATATAGCCCCTAATTTATTTCCACCCTGTATCCTGTCCCTCCCCCCTCTCACCTGCTCTCTGATTGGCTGAGAGCGCTTGGGCCTCCTGTAGGTGTGAGGAAAAGCTCTGTGCCCCACAGCGTCTCTTCTGTTTGAGTCGGCCGTGCTGCTCTGGCCATCCTGCTCCCGTGGTCTGTCCCACCAGCCCCTCTCCATCTGTCACTGTACACACCTCTCACACCCCTCACACACACATATACACCTGTGTCCTCAGAGGGCTGGACTGGGTCTGAGTTTGTCAGTCAGTCAGTGTGTTAAAATGGGCTTTCAATAAAAGACACGGAAAAACACATATAAGGAGCCCTTAACGGGACATGGTTATGGCTTGCTGTGGTAGTTGGTTACATTACAGTACGTCAGATTTCACTTGGGAGATCCCATTTGGTGGGCAACAGATCCTGAGCATCATTGATAAATATCTTGCAAACGATCACATGCCTTACATTCATGTGCTTTGAGCAGTCACAAAAACACCACGACATGTAAAAAAAGTAATTTCTGCGTTTGATAGGAAAATGTCAAATTGTGATGCAAACTGCGACAATTGGAGTGAAGAAGAGACCGTTTCATTCTTACCTTTATACCAGAAAAAAACTTAGCATGACTCTCAGCAATGTGTAATATGAAGATGCACAATGCTAGAGCCTTTATGTAAACCGTTTCTCAGTCATGTTTGATTCTTTTCCCTCCCTCATTGTTTCCTCTCTTCTCTCGATCCACTCTTCTTATCTCTGTCTTTGCCTAATTGGCCGTTGATTGTACAGCACAGCAGTCGAGAGCCTTTGTGTGTCTCTCTATTTCCTTTGGAGGAGTCTTCTGAGTGTTTTGATGACCTGATTGCTGAGTGGAGATGAGTGTTGGGAGATGTTGAACCTGTGGTCAATTAAATAGTTGGCTGGTGTTTGTCAGCCTCAATAAGGGCGAATGCAGCACCACAGGCAAAATAGTCATAGGTCATTATGAGGTATCCACTGCACACTCCAGTCTTAAAGAGATAGTTCACATATAAATTATCAGCTACTCACTCTCATGTTGTTCCAAACATATAACACTTTATTCATCTTTGAAACAATGGATTCTTTCCCTCTTGAAAATCATTTATGTTCTGAAGATGAATGAAAATCGTATGAGTTTGGACTGCTTTTTTTGCGCTTGTGAAGCTCGATAACCCTGGTCATCGTTTATTTTTTTCGTTGTACGAGCAAAAGCAGCATCAACATTCTGCAAAATGTCTCTTTCTGACTTCCATGGAGGAAAGAAAATCATACAGGTTTGGAATGACTTAAAGAAATAATGAGTAAATGATCACCAGCACTCTTCTAATGGAGAATGACTGCACTCATATCTCGAAACTTCAGCAGTCTCTCTGTATTGGGGCTCTGGGACTGTCTGCAACTTTTTACAAACTTAAAGATGTGTCAGATAGGGTTTGATGGAGTGTTAAGAGAGAGTGTGTGTATGTTTGTTGTTACAGCACACTCCAGCGCGCTTCTCACAGTGCATACTGTTAATGAGAAATGCCTTATAGCCCACATAAGGGAAGACTATCTCTCACGTTGCATTAATAGGACCTGAATAACATTTTCTTCCTGTGAAAATGTAAGGAATATTTTAACATAAAACAAGTCTGATGTTGTTTCGAGCTAAATTTGAGCTGAATCTCCTGGGGTTTAGTCACAGTCTCAGCTGAGCGTGATATTTCTGCTGCATTGAGATATTTCCTTTGGACACAGAGATCAAAAGAACGGCGCTGGAGAGGAGAAGAGGGTCGGTGATGTTCTGTTCAAGGGTTTCTGTTTTCCTCTTTTCTGTTCCTATGACTTCAGGCTCATTTCTGACTGAACACAGCACCGGCACACACATTATGTCACTGTACTTGTCTCTGAATCTCTTTGTGCTTTGGGTTCCTGCTGTCTTTGAGAGATGGTTTTCTTTTTTTGTCTTTCATTCCATCCCCATCTCTTATTGTTTCCCACCAGCCGCACCTGTTTCTTTTTTGTGTATTCTCTTCCTCACAAATTCTCTAAGAGGTTTGTATCTCTGTTACACGGCTACATTCCTGAGTTGAGTGCTTAGTCTCACATCCTCAATGTTAAATCAGTATTGATTGAATCAATATTTACTTTCTTTCCATTATATTCTAAATGCGGTAATATGAATTTCTACTTCCATCTAAGTTTCATTTGCTTAATCTGTCTTGCTTACAGGGGCCATATCATGGGAAATAAAATGTTCTGTTTTTAATAAAGGAGTTCTCTTACGAGAGGTTTTCTCGTATTGCGTAAGCTAGCTTACGCTACGGGAAAGATTCCATCTTTCTGAGAAATTGAAGCCAAAAAATTATCCTATAATTTTGTATCCATTGTCAACGCAGTTCAGCTGCAGCAGACCATGAGAGGGCTAGCTAGCCGCTCATTGGTTCGCTCACGGAGAACTGCTTAAGTCTATGAGGGAGCGCGAGTGAACCCGCGACCAATGAGAGTCTGTCTCGCTCTCAATACGTCACCGCCCGCCGAAACGGGTGTGGACGAGACTATAAATATCCCGAAATAGGCTGAATAATCTGATTTTTCATCCTTCAGCGACGCACCTGCATCTGCTGATCCTGAGAGAGAAGCCGCCGTCGTCGAAAAGGCACCTTCTAGCGAGCGTTTGGGAGACTGAGGAAGCCGGCCGACTTCGCCACCTTCAGCCGTCCTGTGAGCTAGCGCCATCCGACGGAGTGTATTCTTTACTCAGAGTTTTCCTTATTGTATCTAAAAGAGCGAGCGTCTTTTTAAAGATGCCTCGGAATTCCTGCGGCTCCTGCCGCGCTCCCCTCGAGGCTGGAGACCGCCACGTCATCTGCGCCCTCTGCCTCGGACCGGAGCACGCCGAAGTCGCCCTCGCCGATGGCGGCTGCGACTTCTGCGATACAATGCCTATGTTGACCCTGCGGGCTCGACTGTTGGCTGCAAAAAATGCTCCCAAGCCGCCTCTGTCTGCGCCGCGGAAGAAGAAACGCCGCGCTCAGAGGCCGCCGGAGCCCCAGCAAGAAGCGTTTATTCCGCCGGAGCCTGTAGCCTCCCGCTCTCCTTTTCCGCCGCTTCCGGACGAACAGTTGCCGCCGAGTGGCCGCTCTGTTGCCTCCGATGACGCCGCGGACATCAAGGACACTTGTTCGCTTCTCGCTTCCGACAGTGAGGATTGGTCCGGTTCTCAGGTCTCCTCGAACCGCGAATCTTCCAGGACTCGCGCTGGCATTGAAGGAGAGCTAATGCGCCTCCTCACACAGGCCGTTGAGCGCCTCGGCCTCAATTGGTCTCCTCCCCCCGAGCAGACCATCAACCGCATGGACGGCAGCTACCTCCGCCAGCGCTCGACTCCCGCTGCCAAACGGGCTGCGCCCTTCCTGCCCGAGCTACACGCTGAGCTCTCAAAGTCCTGGAATGCCCCGCTCTCTGCCAGATCTGGCTCTGACTCTTCCACCCCGCTCCGCGTTGTGGACGGAGCCGCAGAGAAGGGCTACCTCGCCATCCCTCCTGTGGAACACTTGGTCGCCGCACACTTATGCCCGCCCTCTGCTAGATGGCGCTCATCACCTGTGCTTCCCTCGAAAGCCTGCAGAGCGACTTCAAGTTTTCACGGCCGCGCATATTCAGCCGCCGGCCAGGCAGCGTCTGCACTCCACTCGATGTCCGTGCTGCAAATTCTGCAAGGCGAGTTGCTGCGTGAGTGGGATGAGGGCGGAAAGAACCCCCCTTCTGTTGCGGATTTGAGAAGCGCCACGGACCTTGCCCTCGCGCCACAAAGTCTGCTGCTTCAGCCCTGGGGAAATGCATGGCCGCCATCTGTGTGTCTGAGAGACACCTATGGCTCACTCTCGCCGACATGGGAGATTCCGAGCGCGCCGCCTTTCTCAACGCCCCGCTCTCTCCAGCCGGCCTCTTCGGATCTGCCGTCACGGGTATCGTCGACCGCTTCTCCGAAGTTCAGAAAGCTTCTCAGGCCATGAACCTCTTTCTGCCTCGTCGCACTAGCTCCTCTGCAGGCCGCCCACGTGATCAGCCTCCTGCACGAGCCCCACCCCAGCGCACAGCTCAGCACAACCAGACTGCTCAGCGACGCCAGGGCGGCCGCCCGCGTTCCCGCTCTGACAGCCGTCACAGGCCGCCGCCTCCTCGGGGGCCTCGGCCTAGAATCGCGCTGAAACCTGAGCAACCAAAGTCTGCCTAGCACAGCTGAGAAGAAAAAGACGGCGCTCTCCCGCTGCGGCCGGACCGCCGTCAAAGATTCGCCCTCTGTTAGTCCCCGCCCAGGCGGCTACTGCAGCAGTGTTTTCAGCCATAACCAAGCCGGTTTCCCTTCCCGCTTGCATGAGCACAAACGCCGTTTTCACGGCGACCCAGAGAAATCTCAAAAACAGCATAAAAGCCTCTTGTGTACGAAATGTGCCCACAACACTGTGTTCACTCATACACAAAAGCACTTCAGTTCCCCTGTCTCACACAGAGTCCACTCTCATAAAGCGGGACAACCCCGCTCGAGTCTCAGAGTGCGTAAGCGCGCCCACAAGCCAGTGTTCGCGTCCCACCTCTGTTCACTCTGTTACAGGGCCCTCAAACTCCTCTCCAAGTGTAAGTCCCGCTGTTATAAACACTATCAGCGCGCTCGTGCAGCCCGCGAAGTGCAGCAATGGGGACCATGTAGCCATTCACCCCCTAGCGTCACGCTTCAAAACGTGGGAAGCTATTCCGGGAATCTCCCAGTGGGTGTTGAACACAATAAAGCTAGGCTATCGCTTACAGTTTCGCCGCCGCCCTCCTCGCTTCCGAGCGCGGCTAGAAACTACTGTGAACCCAGAAGCAGTGTCACTGCTCCGTTCAGAGATAGCAAGCCTGTTGTGCAAGAGGGCTATAGAGAGGGTGCCTCTGGCTATGAGCGAGTCGGGGTTTTACGGCCGTTATTTTCTTGTCCCCAAGAAAGACGGCGGTCTCAGACCAATATTAGACCTCAGATCTCTGAACAAAGCTCTCGTAAAGAGACCGTTCAAAATGCTCACTATCAGGAAACTCCTCGCGCATGTGCGCCAGGGGGACTGGTTCATATCTCTAGATCTGAAAGATGCATACTTCCAGATCCAGATAAATCCCCTTCACAGGCCATTCTTACGTTTCGCCTTCGAAGGCCAGGTTTATCAATACACCGTCCTACCGTTCGGCCTATCCCTGGCACCCCGTACGTTCACGAAGTGCATGGATACGGCGCTCGCCCCCCTGCGGAGTCAGGGGCTGCGAATACTGAACTACTTGGACGACTGGCTGATTTTGGCACAATCTCAGAGAGAGTTACTGTCTCATCGTACAGTTCTCCTCGACCATCTGAAAGCTTTGGGCCTCTCTGTCAACTGGACAAAGACCGTACTACAACCCAGTCAGACTATCTCCTTCTTGGGTATAGAGCTGGACTCGGTTATGATGACGGCGCGTCTGTCGACGCAGCGCGCGCACCGTGTGCAGCGTCTCGCCGCATCCTTTCAGATGAACAGACTCACGCCTTTGAAAACTTTTCAGAGAGCGTTGGGTTGTATGGCCTCAGCCTCCGCGGTACTCCAGCTGAGGTTACTGCGCATGCGCCCGCTTCAGCTCTGGTTGAAGAGCCGTGTGTCTCACCGAGCGTGGTCCACGGGCCACCAGCTGATAAAAGTAACGCAGACCTGTATCACAGCTCTGCAGCCATGGTCAGTGGCAGAATGGTTTCAGCGGGGCATTTCCATGGGGACAGTTTCACGCCGAAAAGTCATCTCGACAGACGCCTCCAACACGGGTTGGGGGGCGGTCTGCGAGGGCTCACCGGCCTTTGGCCCCTGGTCAGCTCAAGAGAGCCTCCTTCACATAAACTGTTTGGAGATGTTGGCGGTCGAGAACGCGCTCAGGCGTTTTCTCCCGCGCATTCAGGGCCACCACGTGCTGATCCGTTCGGACAATATAGCCGTGGTCTCTTATCTAAACCGTCAGGGCGGAGTCAGATCCAGGAATCTTTTCCAGCTGACAGAACGCATCTTGGTTTGGTCTCAGTGTCACCTGCTCTCGCTCAGAGCGACGCACGTGCCGGGACATCTGAACGACGGTACAGACAGCCTGTCCAGGAACCCCATTCCCCCCGGGGAATGGTCCCTGCATCCTCTTACAGTTCAGAAACTGTGGCGTCTATTCGGCAGAGCAGAGGTGGACCTCTTCGCCTCGGCGGAGAACACCCACTGCCCAATATTCTTCTCAAAGAGCGAGGACGCGCTAGCCCAAACCTGGCCCAGCCGCCCGCTTTATGCTTTCCCTCTGGTCTCTCTGCTACCGCAGGTGCTCCAGAGAATCAGAGAAGCGCAGCACTCGGTGCTCCTCATAGCCCCGCGCTGGGAGGGTCAGACTTGGTTTCCGGAGCTCACGCAGCTGTCACAGACAGCGCCGTTGCCCATTCCAGTCAGAGCAGATCTCCTCTCCCAAGCTCGCGGCACGATCTGGCATCCCCACCCAGAGCGTTGGGCGCTACACGCGTGGGTGATCAACGACTACCCGTTGCTTTGCCAGAGGGAGTGTTAAACACGATCATACAGGCTAGAGCGGCTTCTACCAGAAGGCTCTATGCGTCAAAATGGTCTGTGTTCTCAAAGTGGTGCACCGAAAAGGGTCTGGACCCACGGTTATGCGAGGTTCCCTCCTTGCTAAATTTTCTCCAAGAGATGTTGGACAAGGGCAGATCCCCGTCCACTCTTAAGGTGTATGTGGCAGCCGTCGCGGCGTTTGCTGAACCCCGGCGCGGCCAGTCACTGGGCAAAGATGGGTTGGTAGTCCGCTTCCTCAGGGGAGCTAGAAGGATGAACCCCCCTCGCCCCCCTTCGGTGCCGATTTGGGACCTTTCCATAGTTCTTGATGCTATGAAAGCTCCCCCATTCGAACCGTTAAGCACCGTGGACCTAAAGCACCTGTCGCTTAAGACCGTTTTTCTACTCGCGCTCGCGTCAGTAAAACGGGTGGGAGACCTACACGCGCTGTCCACCAGCGCGTCCTGTCTTGAGTTTGGTCCTAATGACTCCTTAGTCGTTCTCAAACCTAGGCATGGCTATGTCCCCAAAGCGATCGGTACCCCGTTCAGGGCACAGGTTATATCCCTATCGGCTCTGCCTGCATCCGATAGCGAAACTGATTCTAATCTCCTATGTCCGGTCAGGGCCCTGAGATTATATGTTACTCGCACTGCTCCGGTCAGACGATCCGAGCAGCTTTTTGTTTCGTTCGGTGGGCGCACCAAGCGGTTGGCCGCCTCGAAACAGTCTCTATCTAGATGGATTGTCGATGCCATTACAGCAGCATACGCATCTAAAGACCTGCCATGCCCTCTGGGCATCAGGGCTCATTCCACTAGAGGCATGGCCTTATCGTGGGCATGGTCCAGCGGAATTTCCATTCACGACATTTGCGTGGCAGCGGGATGGGCTTCCCCCTCCACCTTTGTCAGATTTTACAATCTGGAAGTACCCGCCTTGCAGGCTAAACTACTAGCAGTCTAGTATGTTTTCAGCTCTTCTGGTTGAGCTGCACTATAGGGGGTTAATTACGCAGACCGAGCTCGCTCTGTTCCCTCTCCATAATGTGCTTATGTACTTCACAATCACCGGCCGCTCCGCTGGCCTTTTGTCACAGGTACATATATTCATTCCCACTTACAGAGTTCCCCGGGGTCCCCCCTGGGACTAATAGTGGATGCTTAGCACGCACGGCGTTGACCAGGTGTTCCCGTAGCTTAAGCTAGCTTACGCAATACGAGAGAACCTCTCGTAAGAGAACGAATCGGTTACCTAACCTAACCTCGGTTCTCTCTAGATGAGGGAACGAGTATTGCGTTCCTGGCCGTGCTTGTGCTACTGGCGATTTTCGCTTCAGTTATGAAAAACCAGATTATTCAGCCTATTTCGGGATATTTATAGTCTCGTCCACACCCGTTTCGGCGGGCGGTGACGTATTGAGAGCGAGACAGACTCTCATTGGTCGCGGGTTCCCTCGCGCTCCCTCATAGGCTTAAGCAGTTCTCCGTGAGCGAACCAATGAGCGGCTAGCTAGCCCTCTCATGGTCTGCTGCAGCTGAACTGCGTTGACAATGGATACAAAATTATAGGATAATTTTTTGGCTTCAATTTCTCAGAAAGATGGAATCTTTCCCGTAGCGTAAGCTAGCTTACGCAATACTCGTTCCCTCATCTAGAGAGAACTGAGGTTACGTTAGGTAACCGATTCGTTTTATTGCACATACTGTAGCTTTAAGAACTGATTTTCTGAACATAATCTAGAAATGGCCTGCAATTACTCAATTAAATGCTAACTAACCCAAAATCGGTGTCCCAAATCACATATTTTCAGAGTATAGACTGCAGTCAGTGGAGAATTTGTTGATGATGCAAGGCTGCATTTATTTGATTAAAAAAAAATACAGTTAAACAGTAATATTGTGAAATATTAATTATTTTTGTTCCTGTGATGGCAAAGCTGAATTTTCAGCATCATTACTCCAGTCTTCAGGGTCACATTATCCTTCAGAAATCATTCTAATATGATGATTTGGTGCTCAAGAAACCATTCTTATTATTAACAATGTTGATCAATAAAACAACATCTTTTCTTCCCTATTGTGATTTGAATTTGATTAAAGAAGGGCAAATGAATAAAAAAAAATATGATGTGCATGCATGGATAAATCATTTATAATAAATATTGCAATACTCGAATTACGAATTGTGTTTGAAAAAAAAACAAATTCTCGTTTTTTGTTTCATGGTGACTAATATTTTTGTGAAACTTTGAAAGGCTTGCACATTCAGCTATGCAGAAGAAGAAGCAGAACATGGGATATTAAGTAGACATAGGCCTTGAGAGAGAGAGTAAAAATGGTACTGGAAGTCTAAATTATGGCACAAAGATTATAAGTGGACCTTTGGGGAAGGAGAAACACTACATGATTAAGAAAGCAATTGAACGACCCATTCAATGTTGGCCTCTCCCGGTACACACCGAGGACAGAATTCAGCTTGGTTTTATTTCAGTTAGAATGTTTTATTTCAAAATGTTTTGTTCAACTTTAAATGACTGACATCTTGGTATCTGGGTTATGTGCTCACTTGTGTTTATTCTTCTTCTTCTCTCTACACATGCAGCCAACATTCTCAGGTCTCATAATAATCTTTATGTATAATTGATAATATACACATTTGCATATATGTGAAGGCATTTGCGTGCTCAGATTTTGACCTTGAATGACCTTGTGCATATTATTATGAAGCATAAGCAAGAAAAGCCGTTTGACGTCATTGAATTAGTGTGTCCTAGGCGAGTGCCAAGATGCCAAGGTCCTGCTGTGACCAAGGACGTCGGGCTCAGTGACAGTCACACACAACTTATGCAGAAGGGCAAAAGTATCCTCTGATGTATCCTCGGATTTAGAGGATGATTCAACTCTCAGTGCCGCTGTACGCTGTGATATAGAGCCAGACGGCTGCTGCTGGTTAGACAGATGCAAGTACAGTGAGCATCTCAAATTAGTCTCACAGTGCCAGTACAAACAAACAGGTGCTGCTGGGCCTGTTTCCTGTGTGTGGGTACGTTTGTGTGTTTGTTTTTGTGGGTGGATGCACCTGACAGTAACTCTTTTGCCTTCATGCGTATGATTGTGTGCGTGTGTTCTGTCTGCCTGCTTCGGCAGAGGCCGTTCCCGCCCGTCTAATTAACCTGCCTCAGACAGCTCTGCACTTCAACAGGTGGCAAGATCAGGGAGGCCTGACTGACTGTATCAAAGCCAGCCAACGTAATTACAAAAGCCTTTCTGCCATCCTTTCAGTGTCTTGCGTAACACTATATTACTCGCATCTATTCACACCACACAGACTGCATTACTGAGCAGGAGCCTTAGCAATGCGCCAGCCGTAAAAACACCCTCCAAGTGCCTCCAAAACATAATTGGTACCAAAATGGATGTGTGTTTGAAGGCAGTATTGATCTGTTGATCTGCTGTTTTTCTGCAATGTGTGAAACTGGAAGAGCGAACATGGGAATGTGTTTGGTTCCATGCTGGGTTTGATATTTCATTGGCCTCATTAGAGCTCAGTTGGACAGGTGGGGAAAACTCTCTAATGCAGCGGACCTCTTGGATCTCTGTTGGGAGATATTACTAAGACCGCCTCAGTGAAAACTTTGAATGTCATTAGAGAGTGATTAAATCTTTGATAGATAACACTTTTCTCAGGGTTTAAGCAGACTGAATGAATGGAGAAGTACGGCGCATGTGTCACCAGAAAATAAACTGTAGAAAAACGTAAACCCGGAAAAATCGAGATGGTGCTCAAATGCGTCCAAATGGGAGGAGCTAGAGCTCGAGCTCCCCCTTTTCTGGAGCTCCAGCTCCACCCTGTATATATAAATATATGACCTACCCCAACCCCGTCCCTAAACCTACCCGTCACTGGGGTTAATACCATTTATGAGTCTTCTCCTACCATCCTAGGAAAACAAATATCACTCCCCAGATGTAGATCTACATTTTTGCATGGAGCTCCAGCGAGGGGAGGAGCTGTAGATCTACATTTTTGCATGGAGCTCCAGCGAGGGGAGGAGCTGTAGATCTAGCTCCTCCCATTTGGCTCTGCATCGAGTACCACTTGGAAAAATCAGGTAAAAATTCTGAATATCTTAAAAATGCCATTGTTTTGTCTCAAGATGCACACCCATTATATTTTTTTCTAAGGTATGTTTATAAAATCTACTTAAATGTACTAATTAAACTAAATTGTTATGATTATTATTATTAGCCCTATAAGTAAACTTTGAGAAGTAACTCATTGTGTCATTGCTATAATTGGACAAGCATAAAAAAATAATAATATGATAATTTAGTACAAAATAATATTTATAAATCAATGACATACAAATTAATTATTATTATTATTAAACCAGACAGATGATAACAACACCCAAGAGCAATGGTTGCATTTTCTTCAGAAATGTTTAATTTTAAGAGATTATTTTTGGCATTGCAGGACAATCTGAATGGCTTTGTCCTCTCCTATTGCATTTTCTCTTTTATGTGACTGCAAGCACAGGAAGTATTATTAGGAGTTTTTATGTTTGACCGCTTTGCAGACGTGTAGAACACAGCGTTGGCTGAAATTGTGCAACGGTAACAATAGTGCGGTAAAATGTGTTCTGTCAGTTGTTCTATCATATCTCTCTTTATCCAGAGATAAATGTCCTGCCAGGCCCTACTGGAGGTTGTCATCAGAATTTCAGATATCATAAATTACACTCATATCAGGTCCTCACTTTCTTAAAACCTCAGCTCTCCTGTTTCTCTCCCTTTCTCAACTTAAAGTTAACATGAAACAGCATTCACAACCCTGTACTCCTGCTTTTCTGGATATTTAAAAAGAAACAATTATTGAATACTATCCTTCCCGGAAAAAACTCTACAAGGTGTATGCTGAAAGCTGAAAACATCACAAAATATTACAACGATTCAGGTCCGTAGCCAGCCTATTGAAAGGGGGGGTTCTTTTTTTCAAAAAGTGGACCTTTTTTGCAGTTTTTTTCCCTATTTAATTATGAGGTTCAAATACTTCCTTTTGGTGACCTTTTATGCACAAATTTGTGCTAGATTAGTTTATCTGCTGGTTAACGAGCACGCTTTTTGATGCACCTAAAATATTTTATTATTATAATTACGCTACGTTTAAATGGCTGTTATATTGTAGCCTAGACTATTGGGTGGATAAAATATATAAATCCTTTTAATAAAAAAAAAAATATATATATATATATATCTAACTCCTCCCCCAGGTGAGAAGGATATTACCCCTCTAGGGGGGTCCGGGGGCATGCTCCCCCGTGAGAAAATTTTAAATATTCCATATTTTAAAGCATCAATCTGATGCATTTTGAGATGCATATTTTGCCATCTATCTATACAATAGTTTATTGAGCCTTTTCTTTTAACAGTTAAATTTCAGTTTTAAATTTCAGCTACTGTGCGCGTGAAGAATGATAGTGCTCTCCTGTGTTGTGATTAACAGACACCCGGTAAGGAAAGGAACATGGTTAAGATACAGCAATACAGTCCGGCAATATAGTCATTTTATGCGAAACCATAGAGCTTTATCTACTGATCAAGTATAATAATATTAACATTGAATCATCTTGGAGAGAGTTTCATCATGTCGTACCCGAACGCGACGCGCTGTTTGATGCTGAATGGAGAATGACAGACAGCCGCAGCGGAGGGAAAAGTTTACGTGAACTTGAATTTAATGACTTAAAAATTAATTTGATTGTTTTTGATCAGATTTATTACTTGTCCTAAACTACAACGAGTAAGATCATTCCCCTTAATGGAATCGATTCCAACCTTTGCATTTTGAAACTTTGGAATCTACTCTCAGATTCTTTTTGGAATCGATCCCAGCCCTATCATTCAGAGGCGATGCTGCTTCACCGTTGCTTTGAAAAGTGTATTGCGAACTCTCTCTGAACTGCACGCGCGGCACACACACACGTCCAGCTACAATAATCATATTAATTTGAAAAAGCAACCCAGAATATTTGTCACAAGCATTGATTAAAACAATGATGACAATAATCACATGGGGGGAAAAAACGACTTAAATTCTGGACCTTTGTCAGTGAGGAGGGGGGGTTCGTTCGAACCACCCGAACCCCCCCTGCCTACGGGCTTGCGATTGCATTTCTTTTTTCAAATTCTTATCATTATTTGCTATCATTGAGGTTATCTTTCATCAATTAACAGTTACCTGTAGACATTGAGCCAAATACAGTCATTTCAAAGGCGGAGCATTTTAATAAAAGATACTGAAGACATTTGCCGTGACATACACTACAATATTACAAATGTTATTACTGTTTTCTATTTGAATATATTTTAAAATGTAATGTATTCCTGTGATGCAAAGCTGAATTTTCAGCTTAATTACTCAAGTCTTCAGTGTCACATGATCCTTTTAGAAATCATTCTAATACGCTGATTTGCAGCTCTAGAAATATTTCTTATTATCTTTAAAATGATTTTTCTGCTTAATATTTCTGTGGAAACAAATGCTTTTTTCAAGATTCTCAGTTGAATATACTGTTGACTTTGAATGGAGCTGTCAGAGTTGCTACTCCCTGTCATCTGAGAACAATGATTGATTTAATATTGTAATAGTTTAGAATAGTTTACGGCTCAACCGGTCAAGCCAGCAAGACATTTTTAATTTTTGCCAGCAACAATTGCATCCACCTTGCCGCAGACCCTTTGTCACTTGCCAACTGTATTGGGTCAGCATTACAGCTCTATAGGAAAGAGGCTCCAGGCGCTTTAAACAAACTTTAACAGTATCGGCCCCCTGTGTCCAGGAGCGCTATCTCTCACCGCCAAATGCAGTGACAGAGAGACCACCCCCCCGGGGCAGCATTCGGTTAGGGAAGCCTGTTAGTTTAGCCTAGTGATGGCCTGCCTCTTGCCTGGCCTTGCTCTGTCTTTGGGATTCCCCTATAGGAGGCTAATGGCCCATTGTGACAGGCTGCAATTCTTGAGTGTGTTAGAGCATGTTAGTGTCAGTGCCAGACGTGCAGCCAGGGCTGTTGGCATAGATAGCACGGCACTCAGGATCCATGCATGAGAGCGCATCCGTAGACAGAGCTGGGATGGTCTCCCGCTGGGCGCTGAACTTTTGGTTCCTTGGCTCACTCACAGCAGCGATCGTGTGTCGCTCAGGGCTCGGATGTAGGGCTTTTAGGTGGCGCGCTTTCATAGCGAGGGCCTGTCACTCACGAGGTTCGATGCCTTTAGCTGCGTCACCCGCCCTTGTGTCCTTGGGGTCTTCAGTTTCACTTCACTGATATCTGCCATGTCGGTGGTGTTATAAAGACAGCAAGAGACAGCTCTGATTGTCAGCGTGCAATGATGTTTACTCTGTCTTTCTCTCTCTCTCTAACACACACACACACACACACACACACACACACACGCACACGCACACGCACACACACACACAGGATGATGTTTTGTCACCCTTTTTGTGCTGTTAGTTTACTTGTCAAAGAATTCAGAACCATGGACAGCTCCAACGATCCTAACTCATAAACAGAGATTTATAGCCCCAACTATAAATGTTTTTTTCTAATGTATTAATTAATATTACTATATGTTAATAGTCTTCTTAATTACTGTATAGATGACATATCAGTTTATTCAACTTAAAAATGTTGATACAATGATCTAAATTTCTTTTTGATTTCATTACTTTTGTGGCTAACAAGCTATCTGGGTGGCTTGATAGCTTAGCATTGTGCTAATCAGTTTTACATGTAATCACAGTCTTTGTGGTCCAAATGGGGTATGATGATTTAGCATGACACCAAGTAATCAGACTCAGTTGTCCTAAATGTAGACCATTTATGGTGACCAAGCTACATAGCAACTTGTCGCATCATCAATATGAGCATGTGATCACATTCCAGCCGGTCCGAACATTTGTCATCGAACACATGTCTAGCCTATCAGCTTTATTAGGTTGGCTAAAGTTGATTTTTTATACTGATAAACTTGCACTCACATTGCTTTTTACATGCTATGGTGAAGTGAAGGTTGTTTATTTTGTGTTCAGCTGAAATCTACTACACCCCTGGCTGCTCTCTACATATACTCCTGTGTCTCAGACCCTTCATTTAATGGATTTAATCTTTAAACACAGTCTCTTAACCCTCTCTTAACCTCTTTAAATGATTAAAGTTAATACTTCCCCCTGTCTCTCCCTCGTTTCCATTTTCTCTGTCTTTACATTGATTTCTTATATCTCTGATTTCTGTTTTCTTTTCGCCTCACACCTCACCATTGCTTCTGCACCATCAATGAACTCATATATATCACCGTCCCTTTTCTCATTTCATCTCTCTCCTCCACCTCCTGAGCTTTTAATGTCAGAGATGTATTCATCTTGACACAAACTGTTGCCTGGCATGATAAATATTTTATTAGCCATCTCTTTTTTCAAAGGGGAAATATAAAGAGGAAGGGAAGGTGAAGGTTTTTCTTTCTTGTCCCCTTTTCTCTTTTTTTCTGTTAGACTCTTCCTTTAAGGGGTATAAAAACTGGTGTATTATCATCAGGGCTTCTGCAAATGATACACCAGACAGGTTAATGTCATAACAATAGTGAAGGATAATGATAATGAGAACAGAATCAATACATGGAGCATTAAGTCAATGTGAGAGCCCTACAATAACCCACTGGACCTGTGGGTGGACGCTCACTGTATATTAAGCCATAACTGATGAGTGCATTTCCAGTTCGGTAATACCCAGCTGGCCTCATGGGTCATTTGTGTGTGCAGTTTCTGACACTCTTGGCAGAGGCGTTAGGTCATGACTGTAGTCAGACTGGATGCGAGTTCAGGCGCTTCATTCTGTGCAGCTGAAAGCAGCAAAACCAGAGGATGAGGTTTTCTTTATTTAGTTGCCCACAAGGCTGTTGTTTAATTTTTGTTTTATTTTTGGGGATATTTGTTTAATAAAAGCCCTGTCAATATCACTTGTTAACATGTATTAACCATAGGATTCTATGGAAGTAAAATAATGCCAAATGCTTTTGAAACAAAAAGCCTGTTGAATTGCATTTTTATGGGCTGAAATTTAGCATGGTTGAATATTTAAGCTGTGAATATTTAAATTCAAAACATTTCAAACACATTTTCATTAGTAAAATTTCAATAATCCATATTCACCTTTCATATTTCACTTCCAAAATATTCATACTGATTAAAAATACAACCTATTATAGGCTTATAATAATATAAACCTATCACAGCTTAAATATTCAACCTTGCTAAATTTTAGCCCATAAAAATACAAGCCCTAAAATACAATGCATTAAAATACAAGCAGGGTTAATGCAATGCATATTTTTTTCCAAGTAGTACAATTCAACAGGCTTTTTGTTTCAAAAACATTTGGCATTATTTTACTTTCATAGGATTTATCAATGAATATATTTTTATAGCTCAATAAATTACTGCTCAGTCTTAGTGTGGGGATAACCGGTTACTTTTACCTTTGAAATCAGATGTTTAAACCAAGAACATCATAGTTTATACTTGCAATGCACTTTTAATATGAGAATGTACACTACCATTTAAAAGTTTAGGGTCAGTACGATTTAAAAAAAAGAGATTTATACTTTTCTCAAGCATGGGCACATTAAATTAATCAAAAACTTTTGAACTTTCTGTTTTAGAATCCATGGAAAAAGTATAACGTTTCCACAGAAATATTAAGCAGCATACCTGTTTTCAGCACATAAAAATAAGAAATGTTTCTTGAGCATCAAATCAGGATATTAGAATGATTTCTGAAGTAACATGTGATACTGAAATTTCACAGAAACAAATTGCATTTCAAAATGTGTTAAAATAGAAAAATTGTAATAGAATTTCACAATATTACTGTTTTTACTATAACGGCCTTGGTCAACATAAGAGACTTCCTTCAAAAATGTTAACATTTTTACCAACTCCTATTGTAAATATATGATATCAGTTGAATAAATTCAGTTTATTCCTTCAAAAATATTAACATTTTTACTGACTCCTAGTGTAAATATATGATATCAGTTAAATAAGTTCAGTTTATTCAGACTATAAAAGTCCCCCTGCTTCCAGTGCCCAGGACATAATGAGGATATCTACTTGAGCATTTGTCTGAATGGAGAGTGGTTTCTGATTTAGGAGGACCATTAACTGTGAGACACAGATAGTGACAATCATGCAGCAGCTCTTGGTCATTCAGTCGAGAGCTTTGCCTTTTTGTGATTAGAGCTTTTCATCCTGCAAACGAATCCCTATGTCTTGATCTTATAACAGAAATCACTCTATGATCCTGCGGGGTTCATGTGTTTTCTTCAGGCACCAAAGTTTGATAGTCCATATTGAATATTTCAATCTGTCTCCACTCACTTCATCAATACTATATTGTTCTGCCTGTTTCTTTGGAGGTCACAGCAGCTTCTCGCCACTGTTTTTATAATGTGAAGCGTTTTATTTGCTTTCGCATGATGAAAAGTTCAGCTCAGACTCACAAAAGAATAAAGCAGAGAAGAGTGTGAAAGATTTTTACAAAGAAAAAATGTACAATATAAAGACCCATTCACACCAAGAACAATAACTATAACGATAACTAAATTAGCGTCCAATATCGTTTTGTTTATTGTAAGGATGTGCTGCAGTTTTATCTGTCCCTTTAAATGCTTGAGCTCTTTAAAGCAGGATCAATTCTGATTGGCTGTCAATGTTTTTATAGTTCAACAGCTGGAAAAAATCATGTTGAAAATTACAGTTTCTGTGTGTTATCGTAGTTGTATTTTAGACTTTTATATTTAGAATGATTTTTAGATCTTTGAATCACAAATCCAAATACACAGCAGTCGGGGCCTGAGGTGACCTATCCGATGCAGTGTATGCTTGTCCTTGTTTTTTTAACTTCAGGTTTAATTAAATTTTTTTCTATCAAGGCCACAAAACCTGCAGATAACATACAAATATTTGAAGTGAGACCCTTCACCTTTTGCTACATGATTTGCTATTTTTATTTATTTAATTATTTTTTACTTTTTAAAAACCTATTTGAAAAGTATGAACTGACCTAACCTGTGTAAACCATTTTTATGTATTTCTCCTCACAAAACTATTTCATGCTTACCTGCCTCCAGTACTTTCCAAGCTCCCTCTGGATCTTGTTTGATTATATGCCCAAGAGAAGACATGCAAAGAAGGAAGAACATCTCTCATCTTTCTGATGCACTCCTCCTCCTCTCCTTTCTTTCCTCTACCCTGTTGCTATTCCTGTCCCCTCTATTTGGGTCACTGCACTCATCCATGAGGGTGGGAGACAGATGGGAATATCCCTCCACTCCCAGTTCCTCCTCTCCTTTGTGTCTCTTCCTGTGTCTCCAGAGGAGTCACTATAGATTCATCTCTGTTGAACATCATAGCCTGGTTTACAAGGCCTGTCCTGTTAAGTGTCGCTGGACATTTTGGGGCAGCAGACACATTAGTGGTTTTCCAAAGAGGCGCTGGTACCCTAATAGTTAATGATGTGAGCTGCTACTTGGTTGCTGGTTCAGTCTCATGTAACATGACCCAGAAACTCAATAGTTCCTGTTAGATCACAGTCCCGCTCTATCAACATTGTGCCCTTGAGCAAGGCACTTAACCACAGGTGCTCCAAAGAGACCGTCTGTGAAATTAGTCTAGAGTAAGTCTCATTGGCTGAAAGCCATCTGCTAAATGACGAGTTAAAACATCAAATTCTGTGTAGTATATTTCAAATATAATCTTGTGTGTGGAAAATATTACACCAACTAAGTAATAAAAAGGAATATTATTTGAAGACTGATTATATTCGGCATATCTCCTCGCTACAGAAAAAGTATGGTACGAATTTATAAATTTTGATATTGCATCAGTACTTTAGATCATTGTATCAGTTTATTTTAAAAAATCAATCTAAAATGTACCATTTTATAACATATCATCAATACTTTTAGATCCTTCTATCAATATTTATTTATTTGAAAAAAGTACCATGGTATTGCAATTGTATAACTATATTGGTATTGTCTCAGTACTTTAGATCCTTCTATCAGTATTTTTGTTCCATTTAAAGGGGTCATGAACTGGCTTTTTAAAATTGTTTATATTGTTGTCTGAGGTCAACTTATAAGGTTCGCTTGGTTTTTACATTCAAAAACATCAAAATGAATAAGTAATAGGCTATTTTCTACCCTAGTTTTGAGCCTAGCTCAAAAACGCTCGGTTTTTATGGGAGTCTCACATTGAAGACTTGGAAGTAAACGCCCACTGCTGTGAGTGGATAACAGTTTTGCCTATTATAATGAGTTTCAACTGGTCAGTAACGATTAGACTGATACACATACACATAATTATTAGATATCAAACGATCTGTAACAATGCAATACTAGCATATCAGATTATTATTACTTTTTAAATAAAAATTTTACTCACGTAAGTGTGTTGCACCATTCCTGTCGGATCCAATATTGAAGGCACAGCACTGTTTTTTAATCTTAATCGGTCTGCAAATCCAGTCTCGACCTGTGTCTTGTTTACAAAACAATCCTCAGTGCATACCTGTCAAGTTTTGGATTTGAAAATAAGGGAAATTTTCAGCCCCCCCCCCCTAAATAGCCTAGCCTAAATAAATAAAAAATAAATAAAAAAACACAAGGGTATATATGAAGAGCATTTATTTAAAGGCTTATTTGCATATTTTCTGTTCATTTAACATTGCTTGTCTTTACATTTAGCCTTTTTATTTTATTTTCATTCCACATATTCTTTTCATTTCATATTGCTTTTCTTTTACAGTTTTTCTTTTCATTTCACAAAACATTTTTTTCTTTACTCTTTTAGTGAGTTATTGTACAGATTTGTTGCAGACTTTGCTTTCTTTAAGACTGTTTTGGAGTGTTCATTTTACATGAGAGTAGAGCGCAAACAGTTCTGATGTCTAACGTCATCCTATTCTCTAACAATCTTCCGTACCATGCTAAAGTCGCAGTTACAAAACTTACATAACGCGTGACTGTCCCCCACCCTGCTCCTCTTCAGAAAAGTAAATTCACTGTCCCATTGATCGGAGTATTTACATGAGGGTTTTGTTTTTTTTGGCCGGAGTGCCGGAGTGTCCGTCTCTGTCATCGCATATCATCCGTCTCTGTTTTTCCCGCGTTGTCACTCATCATCTGACCTCACACACTAACCTCGCGACAACTGCCACCTACAGTACCTGTAGTTGCCTATTGCGGTTATCGCGAGGCTAGTGACAGAGCTCAGATTGGGAATTTTTTTTTTTTAATACTCTGCCCGGCGGGGTATTATTATTTTTTAAAAACGCAGGTAAAAATACGGGAGATTTACGGGAAAATACTAATACGAGAGGACGGCGGGAAAGAAGGGTAAAATACGGGACTTTCCCGGCCAAACCGGGACACCTGACAGGTAGTGAAATGAAGCGAACAAACGGACCCACGTCAGCTGGAACGTCATTAAAAATAAAGTTTAAGCATTCCTATTGGAATCCAGAAGAAGCTTATGCAGCGACTGTCTTCTTCCACAAACCAGGCACTGCACAATATTTTGTAAACGGCATGTTTATTGCTCGGTAGCTCGATCCGGTTTGTCATCACGAGGTAGGCCTATGTTATTTAGCTATGTGTGTAATGCGCGAATCGGTGGGCGGGGCTAAACCAGCCGTGTTGGAGTAGGCGTTGATCTTCTTCTGCATGGGGGGGGGGGTGTTTTATCCTCTTTGACGTCATAGTTCCCCACTTTGAAAAACGAGTCGTTTGCTGAGCCTGGTTTCAATAAAAGCATTTATTGGACTAACAAGTATGTTTTCAGTTCTGAAACTTACAGGATATTCTTATAATATGATGACCTCTTAGATGTCAAAAGCTCAAGTAAAATTTGATTTCTCAGTTCAACACCCCTTTAAAATTACCATGGTATTGCCAACATCTATACATGTTAATATACGCATCAATGCTTTTGATCCTACTATCAATGTTCATTTACACAAAAATAAAAACTCTGGGTCATTATTTACTCACCCTCATGTCGTTCCAAACCTGAATGTCTGTCTTTCTCTCTTCTGTGGAACACAAAAGAAGATATTTTATGTAAAAAAAGAGGAGGAAAAAACGTTTTTTTTTTTTTTTTTGGACCTAAATTACTTCATTATTGTATTGACAATAATATACTGGACAGCTGAAAGATTCTCCAAAAAATATATTTTGTGTTTTACAGATGAAAGAAAGAATCTTCATTAATCATTAAATGACAGAATCTTCCTTTCTGTTCGGTCAAACAAACAGGTTGGTTCAGTTATGTTCAGAAGCATGTGGCACAGTAAGCAAAGCTTAGTCTTAAGCAAAGTCTTTTTTATTACTTTTTAATAAACAAAGTCCAGTGAATTAAAAACAGAGCAGTGAGCATAGTTAAATAATACCACATGAAGTGTTTGGTTACCTGACCATCATTCATAATCGTGTACCATGATATGACATTCTTTTACACGCTTTGGGGTAGGATGTAAATATTACATTCATCTGACAACATCGCTGTATCATAGTACTGCCACAGTACTTTTAGTTAAGGAAAGGCTTTTTTATTTATTTTTTAAACGTAATCTCCTAACATTACCACCCTGTCAGCGACAGGTAAACCGGTCCGTTCAGCTGGTCTGAAGGACGCAGCAGCGGTCAGAATGATGACTTCATTTACCTCCTCCGTACCGTATCATATGGCGTATTAATGTAGGTGCGCAGTGGTGCGGTGTGCATTTAAGGGCAAACCCAGGCACATTACCCTCCCCCCAATGTCTGGACTGAGGATTTGTGAGGCAGGAGTCTCTGAGGGAACTGTTTGGGAGCATGTGTGTGTGTGGGGAGGTCAAGGACGGTCTCATATGCCCTGCCTCTGGCTGCTCTGGTGTGTACTCTTGTGGCGTTTATTTAAAGAGCTCATCAGCCTCCATGCACACACACAAACTCTATACCCAAAGTGTCCTGCCTCCCAGTCTGCCGGATTAATTAATCTCTTTTCCCCTCCTGATCCAGGAGAGCTGTTGAAAGGGCCTTGCCTCTTGCTGGTGGGCATCGGATGCCAGCGCTGAACTATTCATCACTACGACTTCTGGGAGAGAGAGAAAGAGAGAGAGAGAGAGAGAGAGAGAGGGAGATGAATGGATAGAACAAGAAAAAAAGAAGAAACATGAGTAGGGAGGAGAGGGTGGAGGGGTGAAGGAGGCTCTCTCCCAGCTGGCTGGTGCTATGATTAAAAGTGGGGATGTTTCTATTGTGTAGCTGACAGAAGTCCTCATAATAATGTATGTATTGCTGAGGTATGCACTCGGGGACGATGGGAAGGACGTAATGAGGGACGTTGGGGCATTCGGTCTCTGAGAATTTCAGGGGATTTTAAAACGCGCAGGGAACAAACCAACCGGCTCATTGAAAAACATGCCTCTATATTTGTTAGCAAAAATTACCTATATACAGCAGTGGCCTGATGTCTGACATAGAAAATTGCCATCTTCACCCTTAATTCAAATATTATTCAAAATGTGTTAAAGATTTTTAAGCATATTGGGTAGTTGTGCTTGGAGTCTGTTTTATTTGTGCGGACATACTTATTGGCCTGCCTGTCACAAAGAAATTATGAACACATGCAAAAACAAGAGAACCAACAAAATATTAATAATTATGTTGTAGTCAATGTATGCTTTTTCCAGGGAGCATTTTGTCTTTCAATACATTTTGTTTTTTGCATAGTAAAATAAAACCTCTAGCTGTAGTTTGCCTTTTTTGACTAATAATTTTGTCAGATAAATACGGTACCTTAAGTTGTGTTTTGTTCTTCCATCGTATTTAAAATATTTGGTTACACTTTATTTTAAGGTGTCATTGTTACAGTGTAATTATATATTTAATTACGGAGTAATAGTAAGTAACCACATGTACTTACTATAGAGTGGTGGGATTTGGTTGAGGGTTAGTTGCATGCAATTATGGATAATTTACTGTTATTACTATGGTAAGTAGATGTAACATATGTAACAAGGATACTGTAAAATAAAGTGTTACCAAATATAAAAAATAAAAACAAGCAATTTGAATACCATTTTGAAGAAATGACAATCACTTTTGGAATCACTTTCAGAACAATTTTTTTCACCAGCTGATGAGCGATTAAAGGTTGTGTAGGTAAGACATTTATAAAAAACTTTTTTCCAAATTTGTTTAAACTTTTTTATATATATCAATGCATAATTAAAATCTAAGTACTCTGAAAAAAAGAGTATAAAAATCGATTGACTCTAGACCGTTTAATCTGCATTAAACACAGCTCATTATTTCGAACCGGGACGAAACAACGGATTGGCCTAGGCGACTGTCACTCTCTCGCAACCATGGCAACCACCCCTTCGCCACACAGGACCTGCCCTTTTTCGCACACTCGTTTGGTTTGTGTAATTCAAGAGCCACGGAACCTAGGATTACCAAAACAATGGCAGAGAAAGACCAAAGTCCACATTTGCGGTTCACGAAGGCAACCCAGTCAAAAAAAGGAAGTCATTTACATTACAAGAAAAGGTAATGAACAAAAAGTTGTTGGATAAACAAAGAAATAAAACTCGGGTGAATATCGGCGAATACCCTAGTAGCACGACCTCTTGCACGACCTCCTCTGCTTCGCCCTCGACCACGGTTCTGTCCTCGAGCTGACGATGTGGTACTTGTCTCGGGAGTGTAGTCCTCATCAGAATCAACTATGCTTTCATCAAGCAAACTCTTACATGCAGAACATCATATATATGTGTAGCGAGCCTACATAATAATAATATACATAAAATGTATTTAAGGGGGCCGGAAGGCCAATTTAGCTCAAAGGGAATGATTCATCGATTTGCAATGAATCATTGACCGAATCACTATGGAACCGAGCAAATGACTCGTTTAGAGTTCATTTAAACGGGCCGTAATTTTAACCTTGGCAACAGATATTTATCCAATTTATAGTGAAACACTATGTATTAGCAAGGTAACTTTAGATCGGCAGTACAAGACATTAAATGTGTAAGCAAAACACAAGACGAATATCTTTTCAAATATATGGACGACTTTATTAACTATTCTAAACACATAAAACTAATGTCTAAACCCAATCACACACACACATTCATTCAAGGCGCAGAGGAAGAGAGAGAAAGAGTGAGTTTTCAGAGTGAGATGCACTTTGTAAGACATAAACCTGAACGAACCACCAAGCATTAATTGAAACCTTCGTTTCTTAGACAGGTTATTCAATTTAAATTAAAAAACACCAGTTCAGCTAGAGTCTGGAGGTTACTTGCTTGTCCTTTGCGTTGCTTAGGCCAGGGAATTCCCTATTTGAGGTGCTTCGTCAGAGGGGTTTCCCGGCCGGGTCCGCGTGGCTGGTTGTCTTTGTCTGTATGGAAGTTGGACGGCCAGTCACGTGGTGTGTTGGCGCGGATGAATGAAAGTCTTTGAAGTTGGAAGCGGGTTTTGCAGCCGAAACGTTAAACGCAACTTTGCAGCAACCTTAACTTAGAACTTAGACTTTTACGAAAAAGAAAATAAAGGCAGAAAGGAAAGTAAGACGAGTAAGGTGGCTTGAATGAGCTGTTTTAACCCCGATCTTGATGGGTTATTTGTCTGCGGGTCTAAAGGTGGTCTGGTCGATGTAGGAGCGTACGAACATGAACACTCTCTTGCTGTTTGAGAGAGAGGCACAAACTTAATTCAACACCGAACCGAAACTGAACTGCTCTCTGGACCGAACCCTGAACTCAACGGGTCTTTAACTTAAAGTTAGTCCAACCTCTTTTGGAGAATTCTGGCCAATTGGACAATGGCATCATCTTAGGAGGTGGACCTCGTTTCTTCTTATCATAAATCAGGCGTTATCTATGATCTGCTTGCTCTCCAACACTAGCAGAGAACAAGAGACCACAGTTTAACATTATAGATTATTATAATCATACAAAGCATTTTACACAGATTTCACTCAAGCCATCTTAAGAATTAAGAATATATGATCTCACTGATATCAAACAAGACACACTTTCATTCATCCATCTAAAGTAACAACATTTGCATGACTTGTATGCTATCTAGTATAATAGACACATACATAGCTACAATATAGGATTAGGTAGTGGAACAATGTTTGATTATAAGTTCGTCAAGAATTGTTCTGGGATGAGTTTATGCATTTTTATATGAGAAGTCTCTTGTCTCTGTGGGTTTTAAGAGGTCTCAACAATGAGGTCATTCAAAAGTCTTCACGCAGAGGGAAGTCTGTTTTACTTTTTGGTGTCATGTTCAGCAGTGGTCATGCTGAGGGAGGTCAAAGGTGGTCAGACCTTTCACCATTCTGGCAACGTTCTTCCTGTTTTAGGCTTATCTCTGAGGAGTCTTGGCCATAAAAATCTTCTCCGGAGGGGGTGCCTAGACTATCTGGCGTCAGTGTTGTGACTTAGGAATGTGGTGTTAAAATCCGTAATGTTGAATCACATTTTAATGAAGCCCATGAGAGATTAGAAAGATTAATTTGTGTTTGGTTCATGGTTCATTCTCTACATATTTCCCCCCTTCGATCGATGATGGGTTGATGAGAGAAGACATCATTGAACGCTGGAGAAACAGAAGAAGCAAACACACACAGCAAACAACAAGGCAAACACCCCCATGACTGGTCACTTTACTGGTGCAGGGCATTAGATTACCTAGGCCTAAAACAGGTTCACTCTCTCAATATAGTCAAATCATGTTGAAAAAAAAAGTTTAGTTTAATTTTAGGACCGTAATTCTAGTTTGTTTTAAAACGGTGATTGATCAACTTTGTGACTAAATTTGATTTGTTCGTTTTATTCTCTTCTAAATTGTTCTAGGTTTAGACCAATTTACCTTTCAAATTTTTATGCGAATGATGCAGAGAGTTCTCTAGGCTAACATTCGTTTTAAGGTGACTTGCAAACATCAGGCGTGGTGCGTCAATCCTTATATGGTAACCTTGACCCTTATGGGGTAACAGGGATTTTACCTAATAAAAGAAGAAAGGGAAGAGGTAAAACAAAACAAAGCAGTTGAGTGACTCCTGTATGGCTACTGTTGTGCAGTGTCAGGTGTCACCATGTAATGAGAGGGTTATACTTGTTGGGTGCATTGCTACATGTTTCCTATGGAAAGGATAGCTAAGTCAGTGTTGCGATTTCAGTGTCTACCTGTGGGAAGAACATGTTTGTTGAATGTTTTTCATGGTAGCTGTGTTTAACTTGTGTATGTTAGTGGTACAGTGTAGTGTAGTGCAGGTACTGCATGTATACTGTATGTATGTCAGATCTGTCTCAGTCTGTTTTGCTCCCCCCTTTTGCTTGATGGTTAAGCTTTGATGGGCTTGTTGCATCTTTGCCTTGGAAAGGGATCTTCTGTGATCTGCTGGGGGTCAGTCCAGTAAGGCAGGAAGTTCTCTGGCAGACATTGGGAGATGGTTTGGCATGGATGCGTGAAGCTGTAGTGCAAAACGTGGTCTCCTTTGTTGCCTTCCTCTTGTGATGCCTTCTGGTTGTGACAGACTTTCTGACCTTCTGGGCTTACTGTCGTTGCTGTAGCACACACATCGTTCTTGAGTTTGGAGCTTGGGGTGTGATGGGTAACCAGGATGGTGTTTTCTGGTACCTCGGGGTGTTTGTCAGTGGTTGACTGTGAGAGACCACTTTGTTCTGAGTTGTTGTTGAACAGGTGGTTGTCTCAGGAAGGTGTACAAGGTGATCACTGGTCTTCTGTGTTCAGCTTGTCTTTGATGAGCAGTTGCCTCAGTAGTTGCTCCATGTCTTCTGAGGGGAGACTGTCGTGTTCTTGGGCACACTCAGTGTGGTGTTTGGCTGAGTGGTGCGGAGGTGGGTGTCGTTGTCGCTTACCCACATAGAATGCTTTTGGATGCACTCGTTGATTCCATTTGTTTCCTTCTGGTGGGTCCCATGACTTTTCCATGTGGTTGGAGTGGTAGCTGTCATCGGCATGGGAGTCACGTTCTCTGTGCTCCTTACGAAGGACTGTGGTGTTGTCATGCCACTGGGTGTCTTCCAGTGCAAGGCTTGTGTCTTGGCTGATGGAGTTTGGACCTGTGGATGTTTTCAAACCTTTCTTTGAGGACATCTTTTGTTTGAGGTAGGCCTTGTGTGTCAGGTCACGTAGCTCCTGAATTTTCATTGTGCCTGGGCAGGCCATGATGCCAAGATGATGACTCAAACCAGGGTGCAGGTTTCTCAGGAAGAGGGTTTTGAAGTTCACATCCTCTTCAAGTTCAGGTTTGTTATGTGCACCTAAGTAGGCTTGTCGAAAGCGGTGAAAATAGGCTTGGGGAGTCTCTTGTCGACCTTGTTTGGTTTCCAAGGCGATTAACACACCGTGTTCTGACTCTGGACCTGTAAATTCTTTAATCAGTGTCTCACGTAGCAGCTGGTAGTTTGACATGACATTAGCAGGTTGTCGGTCTAGGAAGCTTCGTACCTCTGGACTGGATGTGGATCTGAGGAGGTAAAACCTGTCTCTGTCAGTCATATGGGGTCTCACCGCTAGGTGGAAGTCAATATCACGGAGGTAGGCCTGGATGTCGGGACCCTCTGTGGAGTTCGGGTTGAACTGAGTGATATTCTTAACCAGCTGGTTGAGATCTTTAACGGTCATCCCATGTGCAGCTTGGGCATCTGCCTGGATGAGCTCTCTTCGTTTGTTGGCAGTGAACAGTTCTGTGGTGAAGGCCGGTGACGTTTTGGGCTGTGGCCATTCACCTATTTCACTGTATGCTGGTTCTGGGATGGAGGACTCTGTTCTGCTCAGCAGGGGTGATGCTGAGGGAGGTCTCTCCCTTCTTGGCTCTGGTTTCTGTTGGAAAATGTGCTGGAGTTCATCTCTGACCGCGTAGAGCTCGTCGTTGGCGGCGTCTCGCTGTTGGATCAGATGGTCCATTTCAACGCTGCACCTTTGCAGGTGGTCTTCCAGAGCAGTGATTTTAGAGTTCTTACTTTCAATGTCAGCTTTGGCTTTCTCTAGCTGATGTTCAACAGCCTGGAGTTGGTTCACCAGGTGTTTCTGGACAGTCTTTGACTCTTGTTTGTCACGTTCAGTGACTGCAAGGGCTTCTTGGAGCTTGTCAACTTGTGTCTTTGTTTCTTGCTCCGCTTCGTCAGACACTTTGAGTTTGTCTTGAGCTTTACCTTTGAGCTGGTCTTTGCAGTGTTGAGTGTGCATCAGCTCTCTCAGGAACTCGGTGGTCTTGGAGTCATCCTGGACTTTCACTTCCAGCTTGTCTATGCGGCTCTGGGCACGTGTCAGCTCCTCCTGTAGGTGGGTGACGTGCTGGTGGCTTAGGTTTAGCTGGGCTGTGAAGGCATTACTTAAGGAACAGGTTATCTTGGTTAGTTCCACGTGGTTGTGGTTCTGGCTTGAATCATGTGTCAGGAATCTTCTCAGAATTATGATTATTATTAAAAATAATAACAGTTCAATTGTCTTTGGTGTGAGGCAGTCTGTAATGCCTCTGAACCAGGCGTCCACGTCTTCCCGTTGGGCAGTGGGGTTTGTCGCCCACGACATGTTGGCACGCTTGGTGAAGAGACTGACACAGATCTGTGTGTATAAGCCTATATGTGGTTGAACGGCTAAGTGTCGTTTCAGTAATTGTACACCAATAGTGAAGTGTCGTGATGACTAAGTGTTGGTCTAAGGGTACACAGTGAGGCTAGTGATGCGAAGATCTCGTCACTCAACTGGGTAAATGAAAGAGAGAGAAAAAGGTTAAAACAAATCTCAATGGAAAGAAACCTTTTTTTTTTTCAATGGGAGAAATATTTTTATAAATATTTTCTATCAATGAAAAGCTGGTTTCAACTCGTGGTGTGAGGACTTAGTCGCTCAACTGAGTAAGGGGAAAAGAGAGAAAAGTTAACAACCAATTTCAATGAGGGAAAAAACAAAAGAAAATTATTAACTAGGGGAAGTATTAATTTCTCATAAATGTTTTTTTTATCAATGAAAATCTCTTTCCAGAAAGGTAAACAATATTATTGCTTATGTTTGCGAGGAAAAATAATACAATAATGATGTTGATACCTCTTCTCTGAGTTTGACAGGATTGACACCACACACCTTCAGTTCGACCGCTTACAGCAGGGTTTACAGCAGGGATGCTGTGAAGGCGGAGTTTGCTCGGCACTTGTCTCTGTTACTTGATCTTGGATAAGATGTCAAAGTTTAAATTGCGTTACAAATGCAGGGAGAGTATGAAGAACACAAGAGGGTTTGATTAAAAATCAAATATCTAATAATCTGTTTGTTGGGACAGATTATATTTGTCTCTTTTAGAGTCGATTGGTGGTTCTTCCAGGTTTGTTCCTACAAATGTGAAGAATAAGATGGAATAAAGCAGGACAGAACAGGAAAGACGTGATGAGGAAGAAATGAAGCAAGGAGGTTGGATCCCGCTACCTTTACGTCTACCACGAGTATAGAATTGATAGTTGAGGAACAACTAAACACACAAATAAATTGAAGCGTCCCGAAAATTAATTAATCAGAACAAATATAGTGGTTAAGTTTATAACCAACAGGACGAAAGGATAAACGCAATGACAATAATGAGCAAATCTGAGTCTAACACTATTTTTATAATAGTAATAACAACTTTCAAATTTTAACTTTCAGAGTTCAAGACTTATTCACCTAAAGTGATTAGATCTCAACGAGAAATTTAGAAATTATGAAAATTATGAAATTAGAATTATTAAAAATAAATCTAGAAATCATTACAAATGACCTGTCTAGAAAAATAGAATTTCAATTTTATTTTAATATTTTCTTTTCTTCAAAATCAAATTCAAAATTGACAATTAATAATAGTAAACCAGTATTTTCTTTTTCAAGTAAAATGCAGGTAAAATAATTAATAATTGTACACAAATATTTCCTTTTCCAGTAAAATATAGGTAAAGTGTGAGAGGAAAAAGGAAACGAAGAAAAGAGGTCTAAAAGTCGAGGTGTTTAAATGGTTAAATCAATTTAACTTTGTTCAAACAGACACTGTAGTTAACTGCTGGGGTTAGTATTGATAACAGTAACTGATGCTAAAGGCTTTAGCACAGGCCTCCGTGCAAGGCTACTGCCTAGCTTAGCGCTTGTTTACATCGAGGGTTGGGTCAAAGTTCACCCGGAAACGTTTGGCCAAGACTTCCGTGTCACGATCGTAACTATAGCGACCAAACGAACGCTAGTGGGCGAACCGGGAATTGCAGACGGTTGGAAAACAGTTTGTTAGAGTTCCATGCAATATGGGAGCATTTCAATGTCCACAGAACATGCATGTACAGTAACAATCGATCCTATTACGGGAAATGTCGGCGCATTTCACACTGTTCAAATAAGATACACCACTCGTAGCTGGGTTTACGACGTGGGGCTTCACTCAGTTTGTCAAGAGTGATATTAACTTTAAGCAAGCGACAGCTTTGCGTTATAATAGATGTAATTAGGACGACCTCGGCGGATCGTCTCTGTGCACGTTTATCTAGGCACATAAAACAATAACTGTTGGTTCAGTTTCAATGGCAAGCTTTACTTGATAACGAATTTAAATAACCACTATTCAAATTACACTCGGACATGCGCAATGTTACACGAGAATTATTTGAACGGACACAAACAGATAAGATTAGTTAAGCCTCGCTGTTTATCACGGGGATCAGTGGGACACGCACTGAATCAGATAAATACATATAAGGCTTATGACTAACTTAGATGAGGAACACGCTCATCGCTCTGTGAGGAGAATATTAGTCCTTATAACGTTAGGGTTATTTTAATTACTGCAGTTTGATTTCGTTCAGTTCTCTAACTGATATAAACACACACACACAACGTTACAGCTTTCCTGAAAGACTCTGGAACACGCAGAAATCGAACAGCTCTAACGAGGTATTTCTGGAAATGAGGAACACGCTCAATTCTTACCTTATCGTAGTGCGAGGTTTCATATCTTATTTACTGCAGTTAACAAGAGAGCAAATAGGGCGGCAGACTAGACTTTTCAGCTTTCTCTGTGAGCTTCACTCACAGACAACAACAGCAGCAGCAGCATTCATTCAAACGGGGCGCGCGCTGCGCGCGTCACACACAGACTCTCAGATCTTTCGGATCTTGCATCCGAAACAAAATGAAAAGATAAATCTTGATAATATGCTTACACTTTAGATTGAACTGCCCGCATTCTCCACCAAATAATGTAGCGAGCCTACATAATAATAATATACATAAAATGTATTTAAGGGGGCCGGAAGGCCAATTTAGCTCAAAGGGAATGATTCATCGATTTGCAATGAATCATTGACCGAATCACTATGGAACCGAGCAAATGACTCGTTTAGAGTTCATTTAAACGGGCCGTAATTTTAACCTTGGCAACAGATATTTATCCAATTTATAGTGAAACACTATGTATTAGCAAGGTAACTTTAGATCGGCAGTACAAGACATTAAATGTGTAAGCAAAACACAAGACGAATATCTTTTCAAATATATGGACGACTTTATTAACTATTCTAAACACATAAAACTAATGTCTAAACCCAATCACACACACACATTCATTCAAGGCGCAGAGGAAGAGAGAGAAAGAGTGAGTTTTCAGAGTGAGATGCACTTTGTAAGACATAAACCTGAACGAACCACCAAGCATTAATTGAAACCTTCGTTTCTTAGACAGGTTATTCAATTTAAATTAAAAAACACCAGTTCAGCTAGAGTCTGGAGGTTACTTGCTTGTCCTTTGCGTTGCTTAGGCCAGGGAATTCCCTATTTGAGGTGCTTCGTCAGAGGGGTTTCCCGGCCGGGTCCGCGTGGCTGGTTGTCTTTGTCTGTATGGAAGTTGGACGGCCAGTCACGTGGTGTGTTGGCGCGGATGAATGAAAGTCTTTGAAGTTGGAAGCGGGTTTTGCAGCCGAAACGTTAAACGCAACTTTGCAGCAACCTTAACTTAGAACTTAGACTTTTACGAAAAAGAAAATAAAGGCAGAAAGGAAAGTAAGACGAGTAAGGTGGCTTGAATGAGCTGTTTTAACCCCGATCTTGATGGGTTATTTGTCTGCGGGTCTAAAGGTGGTCTGGTCGATGTAGGAGCGTACGAACATGAACACTCTCTTGCTGTTTGAGAGAGAGGCACAAACTTAATTCAACACCGAACCGAAACTGAACTGCTCTCTGGACCGAACCCTGA
Source organism: Chrosomus eos (assembly GCA_036326025.1). Lineage (NCBI taxonomy): Eukaryota > Metazoa > Chordata > Actinopteri > Cypriniformes > Leuciscidae > Chrosomus > Chrosomus eos. Next base: position 21,810,471 of record CM070835.1, read on the forward strand.
ACTCAACGGGTCTTTAACTTAAAGTTAGTCCAACCTCTTTTGGAGAATTCTGGCCAATTGGACAATGGCATCATCTTAGGAGGTGGACCTCGTTTCTTCTTATCATAAATCAGGCGTTATCTATGATCTGCTTGCTCTCCAACACTAGCAGAGAACAAGAGACCACAGTTTAACATTATAGATTATTATAATCATACAAAGCATTTTACACAGATTTCACTCAAGCCATCTTAAGAATTAAGAATATATGATCTCACTGATATCAAACAAGACACACTTTCATTCATCCATCTAAAGTAACAACATTTGCATGACTTGTATGCTATCTAGTATAATAGACACATACATAGCTACAATATAGGATTAGGTAGTGGAACAATGTTTGATTATAAGTTCGTCAAGAATTGTTCTGGGATGAGTTTATGCATTTTTATATGAGAAGTCTCTTGTCTCTGTGGGTTTTAAGAGGTCTCAACAATGAGGTCATTCAAAAGTCTTCACGCAGAGGGAAGTCTGTTTTACTTTTTGGTGTCATGTTCAGCAGTGGTCATGCTGAGGGAGGTCAAAGGTGGTCAGACCTTTCACCATTCTGGCAACGTTCTTCCTGTTTTAGGCTTATCTCTGAGGAGTCTTGGCCATAAAAATCTTCTCCGGAGGGGGTGCCTAGACTATCTGGCGTCAGTGTTGTGACTTAGGAATGTGGTGTTAAAATCCGTAATGTTGAATCACATTTTAATGAAGCCCATGAGAGATTAGAAAGATTAATTTGTGTTTGGTTCATGGTTCATTCTCTACATATGTTATAAATCTTACACGAAATTCATCTACATCACAGTGTAAATGATGGCAATGGAACAACGTGTATCACGCAACCTGTGTTTAGCTTTGCCTTATAGATAACTAGCTCGTTAGCGAATCAATAAATATATATTGTAAAGTTTACCAATATCAATATGCTAGTTTGATAGTGAGTAATAAAATACACTTTATTTGTTTAACTTCATAATGATAAAGTTAGATTTTTTTATTTACATGTGTGTCTGACATGATGTCACTACATGCACTCGTTCCTCTACTCTTCGCTCGTCTCAGGTAAATAATGCGTCTTCAGCTCAGCTGTCAGAGTTGCTCGTTCATGTGTTTTGGGGGCGTGGCTTTGGAAGGAGACCAGAAGGGAGGGAGTCAAGTGAATGGAAATAATGAGCTGTCTTTAAAACAGTCGTGAGAGGTCTACAGACACTCGATTTTTATACTTTCTTTTTCAGAGTAATTAGATTTTAATTATGCATTGATATATATAGAAAGTCTAAACAAATTTTGAATTTTTTATTTTTATAAATTTCTTACCTACACAACCTTTAAAAACTTTGACAGCCTAACAGTTTACCCTACTTTGAAGAGCTTGAACTTGAACCGCAGAACTGCAATGCACGATTATAATAAAGAGAATGTTATCATCTGCTCATGTGGACATTCATATAGTTATAGTTGGTTATCTTTATAGATCGCTCTTGGTGTAAACGGGCCTTAAATTCGGGTGGATTCTGATCGTCTTGCAATGATTTCATCGTTCATTAGCTAGAACAAGTTATCATTCGTGGTTTAAACAGGACTTCATGTGTAGATTCCTCCTCCTCCTATAACCTCCGTCAGCATGTGCTTTGTTGCTTTTAAGAATTTGCTTTTCTTTTCAAAGGCAACATCTTCTCTTTAAAAGGATTGGTCTGTAAACAAAGATAGGAAAATGAGGTAAAACCGAGTGTTAGGCCTGAAATGTAGCTCGGGTCTCCAAGAATAGGATGATGCAAATGAACAGACATAAGAAGAAAGGAATGAAAAGCAACCGTAAGAGAGGGAGAGGGAGGAGTGCGGCGTTCACATCAGCCTTTGATCAGAGCAGCACCTGATGCGGCGGAGGCTCCGGGGTGCTTCTGCGCAAAGCACATCAAGGACAGAGCTAACAAACTAGAGACAAAAACAAACCAACTAACTGAGAGGTCTGTCGTCGAGCAGACACGGCAGCGGTGGGTGGCACACCTCTCCTATCTCTTTCTACACAAACACGCTCGCCGTGACAGCGACTGCAGAAGATGCGCTCTGAAAAGCTTTGAGTTTAGTTTAAAGAGGAAATGTTTACATTTAGACTTTTCATAGAAGTTTCCCCAGGCCTGGTTGCTGTTATCACGGCTGAAAAGACCTGCATATAACTAGATGAACTCGATCAAACAGCTTTATCATAACGACTGTGCTGGATTCACTAGTCCATTAGCTTGGCGAGAACACTGATTTATTAACAAATCATTATGTGAGTCGGATCGTTTCAATTAATCAGTTGAACTGGTTTGTTTACGAATCCAGACTGAGTCACCAACTCATTGAGCCAAGAACTCAATGTAATGTTTTTTATATACTAGTTTAATATATTTTTAATAGAACAATGTAAAATAATATTAAATTATTTCAATATTTTTTTTTAACCTAATTTATTCCTGTCACACAATCCTTCAGAAATCATTGTAATATGCTAATTTAGTGCTCAAGAAACATATTATTATTATTATCAACGTTGAAAACAGTTGTGCTCAGGGGCGTAGTCATCATTTCACAAGTGAGGGGGACAGAAATGTCAAGTGTAATACCATTTTTTGTCTGACCTTCATCTGATCGACAGGTTTAATTTATTCTCATCTCTAAGAAATCAAATACACCACTAAACAATGGCTAATGTGTATTCTATAATATGTTTTCCTTTATATTCCTTATAACAATTGTATGATCGGTTTATGTGCTACAAACACTTGTGCATTTAGTCACCATCAATTTTATACAATGTAAAAAATGTTAGAGTAAGCAGAAAATACATTTAATAGTATTTATACTGTTATAAAGGCTATGTCGATTAGCACTGCATTATACTTTATTATAAAAATACCCTGTGATGTTGTGAAAAACACACATAAACCATATATTGACGCAATTGTGTGTTTAATGTCTTCACGTTTAATCAGTCAAAACTTTTCTGCTTTTTATTCAGCTACTATAGCGATAGCTGGATGCCTTCAGTCTGTCAACAACAACATTCCAGGAAATTACTTATATGGACAGTGTCATGATGAGTTTTGATTTCAGTGGCTCAAGTTAGGGACATCCTTTTTCCAATTGGAGGATGGTGTTTGGCCAAGTATTGCCTCTATTATTAACAGCAGTCTTCATAATGGTATTGTTCCAATGGCCCTCAAGCAAGCGGTCATTCAGCCACTTCTTATAAAGCATAATTTAGAACCATTTGAATTAAAGAATTACCGGCCCATCTCAACACTTACATGCCTATCAAAGGTTTTAGAGAAGGTGGTTTATGCACAGATGATGTCATTTTTAAGTAAACATGAGATCTTAGATAAATTTCAGTCCGGTTATAGTACAGAATCTGCACTCTTGAGAGTTCTTAATGACCTTCGTTTCATCCGAGATGCAGGTGCTGCAGCTCTGATTTTATTGGACTTAAGTGCGGCTTTTGATACAATAGACCATGTTTTAAAGTCTTATCTTACTGATAGAGCATTCTCAGTGAAGTATGGTAACTTTGTTTCAACAACGGTGCCTGTCACTTGTGGGGTTCCTCAGGGTTCTGTTATTGGCCCGATTTTATTTTCCTTGTACATGTTGCCCCTGGGTTAGATTTGTAAACAATATTGCATGTCTTACCATTTGTACGCCGACAATACACAAATTTATCTCCCTTTAAAATCAGGAGAGAATTGTGGTTCTAACTCACTGTTGGCATGTCTGGAGGAGGTTAAGAGCGGGATGACCCATAATTTGGTTCAGTTAAACCAAAGTAAAACTGAGATTATGCTTTTTGGCCCTGCCAGAGGATGCTTCGATATTGCAAAATATTTTGGCACATAGTCAGACTATTGCCATGACCAAGTAAAAAATGTAGGTGTTGTGTTTGACCCAGAGCTGAAATTTGATAAGCAGATTAATGCCTTGGTTAAAGGGTACCTATTATGGCATTTAAAATGTTCCTAATATTGTTCTGGGAGTCCCCAACAACAGTTTTACAAGCATGCAATGACAAAAAACACTTTTGTTGTCTTATAATATGCATTTATTTTTACCTGATTTGCTCACCGACTCCCATATGAATCGTTTAGCGAGTCATTTTTCCAAACCCCGCCTTTGCGTGACGCTAATCTGTGGTGATATGTTAGACACCCAGCCGACGGGGTGTCATTGGTTGTTGCGCTAGATCTTACCCAGATACAACAGTGCTATTTTCTGACTGGCTAACAACAACAGACGAACAACACCAGAGTAGACCAGGGTTGCCAGGTCTGCACAACAAAACCAGCCCAATTGCTCATCAAACTAACCCAATCACGGCCAAAAATATTCAAATAGCGGTCCCGGGTGTTTCCTCAATAACAATCATGTTCCAGTGGATAAAACAATCGCGTCAACCAGCGTGCACTACACAAACAACCCGCGGAAACAGTGCAGGCATACGGACCTGGCAACACTGGAGGAGACGCGCTTGAATCCTGCCGGTTCCACAGTGAGTGAGTTTTGGGCATTGCGGCATATTAAATATATTACAAATAGTTTTTCAGCGTGAGAAATACAATGTGTGGCCGGAGAGCGTGACAAAACACTGAAATGAGTGACTGTCACGCTCAATGCGTGATGCGTGACACTCGAGAGCCCTGTGACAACTCCATCAACAACGACAAACACTTCACATATTTCAATACAATTGACATTGAAGACCTAAGTTAGCTGCTAGAAGCTGCGCTGTGCCTGTGCGTACACAACACGCAAAATAATTATAGAACATGATATAAACATAAAAGCAACAGCCTACTTACAGATTGTGATTCGGAGAAGGAAGCTGATCCAAATAAACTCGGTACTGAACCTCCCTCCTTCAGTATCAGCCGCCTCGCAAATTCATACTTTATAGCATTTAGGTTTGTGAAGCAATCATCTTCAAAATGACGCGAACACAGAACAAGTTCGGGCTATAATACTTCTGTGGTATAGTTATGAACTGTAGCCACGGTCTTCAAATGCTCCTCACTGGGCAGATGAAAAAAGTTTGCTTTTGCGTCGCACTTCAAAACACAGCAGCGTCTCGTCGACATGATGTTTTCCCTGGTGTCTCCTAATGCAATGAGTGGGCGTATCTTATTCAAATAACTTGTACAAGTGACGTACGAAAGTTAGAGAAAATGCATCGTTCGTCTATCGATTCATATCAACGACTCAGAGTCGACTCTTACTTTTGAGAGATAATAACTTTGTATACGGTGAACTTTCATATTTAAAACTTTGCAGGATGTTTTTGTTCACTTAGATCTATGTTACACACTACATGAAAGGTAATTTTCAAAATTCCATGATAGGTACCCTTTAAGAGTTGCTTTTTCCAGATTAGGACTATTGCACGTTTAAAGCCTATTCTGTTGAGAAAATTATTAATGCCTTTGTTCTGTCCCGCCTTGACTATTGCAATGTTTTGTATGTGGGGTCCTGTCAGACCACTGTATCACGCTTGCAATTAGTTCAGAATATGGCGGCACAGCTGCTAGTGGGTGCTAAGAAAAGTCATCACATTTCTCTTATTTTAGCTTCTCTCAGGTGGCTACCAGTGGATTTCAGGTTAAAATATAACCTGAAAGCATCATCATGTCATGTATCTGTGTCATATCTCTTTGATTTTAAGTCTATAATTATTAACTTTGGCTCAACTTCTACATAAACATACTTGCACTAAAAACAAATTAAACAGTTTTATTTTATGTGCGTATTCTTCTCCTATGGTTTTGCTGCTTCATATTTTTGTGGAATCTGTGATACATTTATTTTTAGGATTCTTTGATGGATAGAAAGTTCAAAAGAACAGCATTTATTTGAAATAGAAATCCTTCATACATAATAAATGTTTTTACTGACACTTTTGATCAATTTATTGCATCCTTGCTGAATAAAAATGTCAGGGAGCACATGATGACGGAAATGAGTCACTCATCCAGCTCTAACCAGTCTACACCTTTCTTAACCAACATGACAATTCACAGCCAGCAGGTCTTTTCAACAGGGATATCCATTACAGCAGGTGATCTTTGACATTTTTTGGGAGTTACAGAAATGAGATTCTCCTCACAGCATCAGACTGGATGAAGAGGGAGGTGAAGGTGTGAACTCTTCCTCAGCATCTCCTGTAAATAGCCTAGACTCACAGGGAAAACGTGTCATTTATTTGCCACATTTCTGCCATGAGGTGAAAATTGTGCTTTGCTTCTACAGGCCCATCAGCATAAACTTGAAAATGTATCATGTTGTTTCGCTAAAAGGATTGTGGAATGACCTTTAGAAAAGATAAACGACACATTGTGAACAGCTGACTGAATCTGTAGGATTAGATATGCTGATTACGAGACACAAATACAGATAATCAGTGCTGGCGATGTGATGATTGAGGCCAAGAAGGTCTAGCGTTGTTCCCCCATCTACGATAAAATGCCTCACCGCTAGCAATCTTGCTCTTTAACAGTGAGTTATTACTCCTCATGAGATCCTATATCAGATCCTGATAGTCACAGCCTGCAGCCTTTTCCAGCGCCGCTATCTAGCCAAAAAAGACAGGGTTTGATCCCAGCCCTGCCACTGAGCTGCTGTAAAGTTAATTGAAGTAGTAAAAATTGGGCCTCTTGATCTAGTGCCATACCTGCAGCCGAGTCTGTGCTTCACATTTAGGTCTGTCAAAGACGCGCTTACTGATATGGATCTCACCTGTCTGGACACCATTACCCAGTGCTGCTCCGCAGAGCGAAACTAACGTCTGGCCTGGCTGACGGTCGGACCCCCACTGCGCTGGGCGAGCCGGAAGAGCTGTGAATCACAGCTGATGTAGCATCACTTATCCATAGATCTCAGCACAGCTGTCTTCTCCTGTGTCCTGAGACAAAATGAGGAGTCGTGCAAAGCTGCTCCCTATATCTAACCTTTACCGTAAGGCAGTTTTAGAGTTTGCTGAAGCGATCATATTTCAGTTGATCTATCTGCAGTTCAGAGATTAATGGATGCCTCGGAAAGAAATCTGATTAGATTGTGGAAAGCGGTGGGAATTGATTGCCACATGTGTTTGCGGTGTCTGTTGAAACCGTGCCAAAGCCGTGAGGCGGGGGTGTGTGAGCTGCACAAACAGCAGAGGAAGTTTGGAAAACTGTCATTTAGACTAAATCGTGTGGCTTTTCCACTTACTTGCACTAGCGCATGGCTGCGGGGAGCCCCTGACGGTGTTCAATCACAATAAACAGAAACAACGTATTAGCTGCTAGAATGTTGATTATTGATTCATGTGCGCAGTGAACCAAAACACGACACATGCTGACTGACGTGACGGCTTGGAGGTGTACAGGTGCCTCGCTTTGACGTTAAAGACAGTTGTCAGCACGGAGCTCCATTCAAGAGTAATAGAATCAGTTCCCTCTCATTTATGTCACTCACTGATTGGTTAAAATTTTACATGTTCTGCTGTACACTTGCACAAGTTCAAATTTTAATCAGTTCAAATACTACTTTTTAGATTAACATCCATCAGTAATTTAAAGAAATAGGGTCTTTAAATGATTTCTGAAGGATCATGTGACACTGGAGACTGGAGTAATGAGGCTGAAAATTCAGCCATCACAGGAATTAAATGCATTTTAAAATGTATTCAAATAGGAAATGGTTATTTTAATTTAAATTACTATTATTTTAAATGCATTACTGTTCTTTACTGTGTTTTTGATCAAATAAATGATCATCAAAAACAATAAAAAATCGCACCGACCCCAAATTTTGTAATGATAGTGTATATTCTTAGATAGTTTTGATTATCTGTGACATGAATTATGGCACCCTGATACAAATACCTGTGCATGAAATCCTCATTTGTGGACATGACCCATTTCATGGCTTCGTGGCTAACATGCCTCAAGATATATAGTATGTCACTGATTACTTGCCATTAAACAATATGTGCAAACACTCCCTAAATTATCTCTCAAGAGTGTAGCATACAATGCTGAACATCTTTAATGTGGAGATTAAGGGTATAAATCTTCAATTTATCATCCATCAGAATGAGACTGATAAACTGTTAGTCTGTTTAATGGATTATAGTTCATCCCCATGTAAAGAGTTCAGGCTGAGCGATTCATCTGAGTGCTTCTGATTCTCTTTTAACACTTTTAAAGTACAGATGACCCCAAAGTGTCTCTCCCAGTCTCTTTGCACCATTCCCTGCCTTTCCTCTCGCCGACTATCACTCCCTCGCTCACACTCGGATCTGGTACAAGAACATCAAACCACATCTCTACCCCCTCGCTGCTTCGTTTTAAAATTCAACCCCTTGCTTGTCTGCTTTTAAAACCCCACTTCAAAAAGGAAAGTTTTTTCCCCATCATTATCAGTGTTGTTATTAATATGCATTCAGCGGCCAATATTTTTGTAAGTTCCTGAGTCTGACTGTGTAGGAATCAGGCACGGAGGATAACTGGGACAGAGGGAGTGATGATTTGGAGGAAGAGAGATGGGAAAGGGCCTGGCAGAGGTGTGGGGTGAGCAATTTGTACGCCATGCATGGAGAAACGGGATGATGCAGAGGAGGGGAATCTTGTTTATGAGTGGATATCTGTGCCAGTACGTCTGTTATTGCTTCCTTTTTCAGTTATTTACACTTTCATTCATACGCTTTTGAGTTTTCAATCCTTTAAAACCTGGAGTGCTCCATGCTCTTGTCTTGAGGATGAGCGTGTGTGTGCGTTTCATTCAGATTGGTGAAATGAAAAATAGTGCTTACAAATGGTTTTGTGTTGGAGTGTAAACCATTACCAATGACCCTCATCTGTAGTTAAAATGAGAGATGAATGTGTGTTTGTGTGTTAACTCCAAGGTCTTAAGGAGCTTTAACTGCAAGGTCTGGTCACAGTGGTGACTCCGGTGGATTTTTGCGAGGACATGTTTCATGTGTCTGGGATGCTGCCAAAGACTCCAGCAGTCTTTGATAGGGGCTTCAAAGCTCAGCCTGTGAGTGTCTCTCTCCACATGTGCTGGCAGGTTCTCTGAGCTCTCCATTCACCTCCTCCAGATCACATACCGCCCATTTCCCCACCTGCTGACGTTTGTCCCCTCACACCTTACTTGCACATTAACCTGTCATTTTGCAGGCATGTGGGTGAATCTCTTGGGTCATATTTCACCTAAAAATCACAGGGTGGAAAAATAAATTTAAAAAAAGTTTTTATAATTGTTATTTGTTTATTTTATTATTTTTTATAATGTTATTAATATTTTATACCTGAGGTAGGGGATCAATGGTACGGACCAGGCCCCACTGTTCGGCACGCATGGGCTTTGCAGATTAACTGTTAAATTTAACCATCATAGACTAAAACGCTTAGGGCTTTTCAGATAACGCTCGAACACCGAATTGATTCCTCTTTCGTGTTTCTTTGCCCTTGAACGGACACACACATACAACCAAAATTGTATAAATACCTGTCTCGGCAAGTATTCTCTCGGTTATGTCATAAGTGACCAGTTGAGAAAGAAACCAGATGTTTGTCAGGTTTTTTGGTCCGTGCATCCAGTCTTAAAGTGACAGCCACCTAATATTCCCATTGTTGTCTGTGTCATTATTGCGAATAAAACAACAAAATACAGCTTTTTATATATAGATTTTTTTTTTTTTTTTGCTGATCCGAAAAGTTATCCGATCCGTGGCTGAAAAACTAAAAATGATCCGAACCGTGCATTTTATGATCCGTTGCACCACTAACCTGAGGTGAAATATGACCTGGAAATTTCATCCCTATATATATATATATATATATATATATATATATATATATATATATATATATATATATAATATATATATATATATATATATATATATAAAGGCAACTTGTGCTGTATTATCATCACCAGCTCACAGTTTTTGAGATTCAGAAATTAATTCAGCCCGCATCAAGATTTTGATTAAGTGGCGCCAGGTTGTTGTATAAATTTGTGTGTGTGGATCTATAGGATTAGCCATCTATTGTTAAGGAGCTTAGCAGCTGCAGTCCAACACAGAGGTTGTGTTTTTTTCCTCTGGAGTCTGGACTCAACTTTGCCCCCTGTAAAGTCACAGAACAAGAAATCAATGTGATCCATACAAAAAAGTCACTGTGGTCACTCTGTCCGTGTTCCTGGCGCCAATTGCTGCATCCACCGACCCTTCAAACTGAGAATTTAATAAACAATGAGCGCGTTTACTTGGAAAAGATTTAAAAGGATTAATGAGTGAGAAATGAAGTTGATATCACATGAACATGCTGCATTATACGGCCTGCTTTGTTTCTCTAATAATAAGATCTAGGAGCGAAGGAGGAGAGAGCGGTTCCTGTTCTTTGGTTAGTCATCTGTGTGTCTTCCCAGAAGTCCATTTGTCAATGAATGAGAGAGGTCTCTCAGGCAATGAAAATGGTTGAGGAGTGGAGAGAGAGGCGGAAAAGAGTGAGTGTGTTGGTAACCCAATGCCGTCCAGCCCGTGGCCGGAGCGATACTATCGGGACCTTACCAGAAATCCTTCTCCTCCCTTACAGGAAATATTATCCTCCTCTTACCACTCCACCATTGCACTTTTACAGCTTCCCGCACGCTACTTCATCACCCCCTGGCATCCAGACCCTGACCACCCATTTGAAACCTCTCTGCAGGTGTGGCGCTCGAGTTACGCGGGCACTCTAAGTTATCGCATGCTCCTTCATCCTTCGTCTGGGCAAACAAACTCGGCCCTAATCAATGCAGCCATTCCAAATGCATATAACTTACGGGTGATATATGAAGCGCGCTTTACATCTGGCAGATAGAGACTTTATTAGCGCTGATGGTTCCAAGCTCCTTGGCGGTCCGGCGGGGGAGGGGCCAGGTGCCACTGCTTTCTCCCCCATCACTCTCCCCGGCGTCTAGAGGTGACACTCCATCAGGGAAATTGATTGGGCTTGTTGCATGGCTAATTTATTGATGATCTGCGCCTGGCGGGGATAATGAGTGTATGAGCCTCTGATGGATGTCCGAACTACGCCTCTGAGCGGCTTGAATTACTGCAGCGGCCCTGCATATGTCAGAACACGCAACTGGTTTAGAGCGAGCGCTCGCTGGATTGATGTATTGATTAAAGTCTAATCTAAATTAATACTCTTCTATAAATGTTCACCTTTCAAACTGTATGCTTTGATACCTGTAGGGTCTGCAGAAAGTGGAGCGGGAACAGTGCATTTTGACTTCTTGTCTCAAGATGAAAAAGTATAGAGGGAGTAGAGGGATCTTTCATGTTCCGTATAAGTTAAAGTCTGTCTGTCTGTTTAACATGCTTTACATTTTAAAACTGAAGTCAATTTGGATATGTTTGTTATATTGTATTAATATTACTAATATTATTATTGATGTTTAAAATATTTGAATCCTCCAAATTAGAGTCAAATTAAAGGTGTCTTGTCATGTGACAATAAAGTGGGAAAATTTTATCAGAGAGGACCACTGTAGACATTCATGTTAACATGTATAGTTGGGTCCTAAAGTCTGACACTACATTGAAATTGTATTAAATCCTGTTTAAACCTGGAAATACAGAAAGTTCTAGGATTTTTAAAAATGTTACAAAAGAATAATGAAACGAATAAGAAAGAATTTAAGATTCTGGTCCCTAATCAAATAAGCACATTTGTGACATTGACCTTTGTGAGCTTTATACTGTATTTATTACTGTAAATGTGCTTTTTGTTCATTCTTACACATGGAAAATGTGACATTTTTTTTTTCAAAAATCTTGAGGCATTTTTACGAGTACGAGTGCACAAGCGCAGTATAGTTATTGGTGCATCCCTATAACTAGTGTTTAAGATTCTCACCAGCTCACAAATCATATACAGTGATTTAAATGTAATATCATACATATGTATGAGTTTCTTAATTACTTTGCACTCATAATTTTGGCCTCCCGCGATGTCATAACTCACTCTGCCCTTGTTGATGCATACTCCGTCTTTACACTATGACTGAATGGATTTGGCTTGCGTTCATCTATCTGTTGGATCATAAATATAGCACCATCAGAGCTCCTTGGTTACACATCCATTGGCATTAATGATAAATCACCTGAGTGGTTGGAAATCAGATACCTGTGAAACATCCTAGTGCAGAGTAACTCTTATCTAAACTCTTAACCATGATTGAAGAGGTACTTAGTTTGTGAGCTGAAAGGATATATCATTTTTCTCTTTAGAAAAGAGAACAGATGTGATGCATATGTAAAAATAAAACGCAGCTTCATCCTTTGTCAATGTCATGTATGTTCAGTAATATAAAAAGCAGGACACAAGCAACTGGATTTCCTCTTTGTCAACCAAAAGTGGATTTTGCAGATACTGTTTTTTAAATTCAATAATATGATCTTTGGGGAATAAACAGTCTGAATTACCATATCATTTTTAGTTTAATTTTATGTAGTACTCAAATTAAATACATTCTTTTAAAGTATTTTTTTTAAGTATTTTTTAGCTACCTTTATAGTTAATGGTACCCAGTTAAGGGTAATTTCCAAAAAGTCCTTGTGTGATGCATTAAACATGATTATATTTTATTTAAAGGAATAGATGTTTTTTCCTTTCTTTACAATGAGGCTCAGAGGGTCTAGTGTAGTTTTAGTTTTTCAATTCTATAAAACATCTTTTTAAATTATTATTAAATATAGGGATGTCCCGATACCACTTTTTCACTTCCGATACCGATACCGATGCCGCAGCTTTGGCTTTTGCCGATACCGATATTAATCCGATATTTTTATTTTATTCTTAAACTAATAAAAAATATAACAATTTTCTCAATTAGCCACCTAATTATTTTAGATATAGCTAAATCTGCTATAAAATTGAGACATGTTTTAAGTGTATTGCACAGCTATTTAATGAGGCCGCAACATTAATAATTAATAATGTTAATAAGCTTTAATTGCGACACTGCATTATAATATGAAAGGCTCCAATACAGTGCACAAAGCGCGTATGCGCATCCCGAGCGGAGAATGATGCGCTTGAAGCCACGTGGAGTTACAGCACGCAGCGCGTCGAGTCCGCTTTGAAAAGTTCAAAGCACAACGGAGATACATATTGATGGACAGTGTATTATACAGTATCTATCTATGCAATCGTTTATTGAGCCTTTTCTTTTAACAGTTTTAAATTTTCAGTTACTGTGCGCGTGAAGAACAATTATAGTGCTCTGACTCTAGTGTTGTGATCAAACCGACAGCGTCCGACACCCGGTAGAGAGTAACACGATTGAGTTACAGGCAGCAATACGTCCAGCAAGATAAAGTTGTTCTATGCGAAAACATAGACCTTTATCTTACAAATCAAGTATAATAGTATTAACATTGAATAATCTTGAAGATAGTTTCATCATTGACTGTAACCGAACGCGACGCGTTGTTTGAATGCTGAATGGAGAATGACTGACATCCGCGAGAGGGTAAAGTTTACGTGATCTTGAATTTAATGACTTAAATATTAATTTCTCTCTCACTTAATGGCTTCAGAACACTTATAATAAAGTGCACGAAAACGTTATGGTACTTTAGAATGTTTTTGTGCCTTTTGTGGGGCTTAACAATAACACATAATAGTATACCCACAATATCGGATTTGGATCGGCCTCGTCTGATCGATGTCTGATCGATACCCGATCCCGCAAAAATGGCAGTATCGGAGCCGATACCGATCCTGAGTATCGGATCGGGACATCCCTAATTAAATACAGATTTGAAACTTCATGATGGTGAGTAAATGATTCAAGAATCAAGATTTTTGGGTGAACTATCCCTTTAAATACTTTTCTGTTATTTAGTTAATGTTTTTGCATCATTTTACACCTGATGGTGTTTTGTGTGTATAACCCTTTGCACTATCAATATATTGATCATAGTTTATGAACTGGCCACTTTTTTATTACTTTGTTTTTTAAAACTTGTTATGGAGAAACATTTTACAAGGAAAGTATTATTTCAGTCTTTCTACTTTCTGCTCCTACTACAGAATTTGACTTTAAATGTGTCACTATTAAATTTGCTGAGTGAAAAATGTTTCTACTGTACAAAAACAAATTTCAGTGCATGGATATTATGGTGGTTATCAGCATATTTTAAGATACAAAGCAGATTTTATTAGTTCGAGCAGATCCAAGCATCAGATCAAATGATGCAACCACGTGAAGAAGGATTTTAAATGAGTCAACCACTCAACAGTGAACATCTCCTTGAGCTTATAACTTTAATAAGAAACTCCTGGTCAAACGGGATCCTCGTGCAGTGGTGATTTGCTGTCAGGACCGATCCAGCAAACGGAACCACCATATTCAGCAGTGCTCTGTATTTTGTAAGACATTTGTGCTCACCCATTAGAGGACACCTGATAATAGACCTGCCCGTGGACCCATAGCCCAGATCAGATGCAGGAAACAAGAGCAGACTGAATTCAACAGAGATCTGTATGACCCCTCTGCTCAAATACAGCATTGCATTAAGAGAGCGAGACGCTCTCTCCCACATTTTAAGCTCACTATGGCTTTGTAAGTGATACAGCGGCTTTTGTCTGCCTTACACAAGGCTTTCAGAGAGATTGATGAAGTAGAGAGGAAAGAAGCAGAGCTCTCTCTCGTTCTCCATCTTTTGTTCTTGGTGGCTTGGGAGCAGTCACCTCAAGACATTAGTAACACAAAGCTGCAGGATATAGCCTTTGTGTATGCATGATTAAAAGTGAAATTGTGTGACTGCGCATTTGATGGGTTATGGTCTTTTAGTGCGGCATCAGTTAGAGATGGAGACTTAGTCTGGTGGTCTTGGTTTTGAGGCTTTATAAGAACACTAAAATGTGGCTTTGGTCTTGGTCTGACTCTCTAATCTGATCTGGATTTGAGTCTTAACTTGTGGTCACAGACAAGAAAACAGTCCATAACATCATACTTGAGCTAATAATGACAGCAATAAGCATTTCCATTTCATTTCATTGTATTGTAATGCATTTTTGTTACAACAACCAGTCCTAATGAGTAAGTGGTCTCATCCACAAATGCATATTTTATAACCGTGAATAAAAAGGGAATAAACACTTCTAAATTGTTGTCAGCGGTGGCACACACACAATCAAACAGTCAAGTGAAAGTTGCATTGAGTGACAGATTCAGTTATAAATGGGGTGTTCTAATATTGTCACAATGTTTGCTTTCTGTGTATAATTATTCAAGATTTGAACAACAATTGTTTTTGTTTTCATGCTCCTAAGAGGGCTAATATAAAATTGACTATTTTTCCACTGTCTTGATTTACTGATGTATAAACAGCAATTAAGTTAGTTTTAGCCTACATAAAGAATATGGCATGCAGTTGTCCTACACAAAAAAGGTATTTTAATGTAAATTATATTAATTAAAAATGAATAATTACAGGAAATTACCCAATTTTGGCCAAGGTCATGCAGCACTTGTCTTGGTGTTTAAAATGAACACTATAAAGTAAAATAAACCTCCTGGTTCTTGAAAAAACAAGTCTTAGGGATAGGTTTTGGTCTGGATCTAAACTTCAAAAAGGTCTAGTATTTTATTGGGTCTGGATCTCTATCTTAACTCCTACTCTGTTATATATAACCTGGTTTAATCACAAATGTCATTACATTTCAGCTTGTGTGTGTCACTGTTTGTTTATAAGTATAAAGGCTGCTGTCTGACATGAGTGTGATGCTTATGCAGGTGCTTTTGCAAACAGCATGAGTTGGTGTGCTGTGATGAATGTGTTTGCATATGAATTGAAGTGTGTGTGACATTGTGTATGTGTGTATGTTGTTATTCTTTAACATGCGAGGATGTCTCCCTGAGTGTCCTGTTTGGCATTCAGTGCATCTGAGAGCTTGCTGATCACAGAGAGAAGTGTGTGTGTGTGTTATATGCTGTCTGCTATAGGCGGGTAAACTCACAGCCCAAACTTACAGTGAGCCACAGAAACTTCGGTCCCCGCGACGCTGCATTACTGCTAACATCAGCATTGAGCACCAGACACTGTCTCCCTAAACACCACATTACTCACCCTGGTAAGATAAATCTCAGCCAAACACACCCCGGCATCATTCTTGATGTGTGTGTGTGTGTGTGAGGTGTGTGTGTGTGTGTGTGTGTGTGTGGTGTGTGTGTATGCCAGTTGATCTCTAAGCCGCTTTGCTGTTGTATGCCTCAATGGGAATGTTCAAAATGCCATACTACTCCTGGTGTTGCAGTATGCAGTATGTATGCTGTGCACAGTATGTAAATGTGTGTCTGTAGGCTATTGAATACTCGGGTGACTTCATGCATTTGCCAAAATGTGCTGCGTGCAAGCAGAGCACACAGTGTGAGATGCTGTATCCCACAATGCAATGCGCTCCACTTGACCTTCCATTTTCAGTGAGACAAATGAACCTGAGGCATTATTAACCTCCGTCTTGACTCATCATTTGATCAGACTGACAAAAGGTTACATTCTTTACACAAAATGGGATTAAAAATGCAAAATAAATGTTTTTATTACTGAGATTAATATAACTGGATTCTACTCTCAAATGAGGTCATATGACAACTGTGTAGCATACTAGTTTAAAAATATTTATGGTTAGATACTCGATAGAGAGTATATATTGTGCATAATATGCAGTTCTCTATTCCAACCGAACCTGAACATACAGTAAATAGCTCACTACTTTTACAATGCAGATTTGAAAAATTATTCAGGACCATTTCTGTTAATTTATTTTCTATGTGTGATTGTGGGTACTAGCTTACTGCACATATACTATATTTTTAAATATATATGATTTAGTAAGATTTTTACTTTAAAATAAATTAATACTTTTATTCAGCAAGTATGCATTAAATTGATTAAAAGTTCCTGTAAAAAAAATGTATAAGGTTACAAAAGATTTCTATTTCAAATAAATGCTGTTCTTTTAAACTTATTCATCGAAGAATCCTGAAAAAAAATTTAAGTTAAAAGCAGCACAACTGTTTTCAACATTGATAATAAGAAAATTTTCTTCAGCATCAAATATTTAAATAGAAAACAGTTATTTTAAATTGTAAGCATATTTCTCATTATTACTGTTTTTACTGTATTTTTGATCAAATAAATGCAACCTTGGTGAGTATAAGAGACTGTGGCGAGCAGGACGAGGCCGAGGGACTTGAGAGAACGGCGCGAGGTCTCGTATCTCTCACGGAGGAGCGACTACAGTGAAGATTAAGAGAGGAACAGGCCTGCTTTTATGTTTTGTTTTGTTTGTGTTTTATTATGTGCCCGCAGTCGTCCTTGAGGGGCTGCTGGCTTATAGGCTAGGCTACTTTTGTTTTGTATTTGTTTATTTATTTTATTAAAGTTGTTGAATGTTCGCCGGTTCCCGCCTTCTCCTTCTCTGAACCGCGTTACAGAGATTTTTTTTCAAAAACATAAAACAATCTTATTGACCCCAAACTTTTGAATAGTAGTGTACTGTAGTTTTAATTAAAATAATGATGCAACAATAAACATTTCAAATAGGACAAACAGTTCTACATTTTACATAGAGTAAAATGTAACGTAATTAGGTTAAGTCAAATATAGTCCAGTTACCATCGCAAAAATAAATATAATAATTGAGCTTTTATGAAAAATGTACGCCCAATCAAATAATGACAAAACGATTCGTTTTTAAAAGTTGTGGTTGATATTATGTCCAGATCATCACCCAGTAAATAAAAAAGTCAATGGAACACATTGCATTGCCGCAAACAGTATCTGCAACTATATGCTCTGTTGACATACTTTTTTTTTTTTTTAAAGGGGGGGTGAAATGCTATTTTATGCATAATGAGGTTTTTACACTGTTAAAGAGTTGGACTCCCATGCTAAACATGGACAAAGTTTCAAAAATTAAGTTGTACGTTTGATTGAGTATTTCTGTGCCAAAAATACTCCTTCCGGTTTGTCACAAGTTTCGGAAAGTTTTTTCCAAGTATGGGTGTGTGTGGCGTCAGAGTGGGGCGGAATTTCCTAATACGGGTCCTAAGGGCACTTCTCCCGGAAAGGCGCGCGCGCACCCGTAGACCAGAGTGAGAGAGCGAAAGCAGTATGCCCATCAAAGCGCTGTGCTCGGCTTTAGGGAAGTTCAGTTCTACGCCGGATTTGCAGATCGTCTAATGCCATTGCTTAAGGATGGAGCAGTCCCAACGATAAAGTTTCACGGTCGTGCGTTGGAACCGCAGGCGGTGAGTAAAACTGCTTCAAATGTCTGTGTTGTTAGCTATCGGCGCGTAAGCACCGCCCACACGGCATGCCTCCAGCCCCTTGGCTTTTTCCGGAAAGACTCGGTACAGCCTATCTTTCTTTTATAAATATAATAAAACTAAAGACTTTTTGGAGATATGAAGGACCCCCCCCCCCTTTAAAGAATGTAGTTGGTCATCTGGTTATATCCCATGCAAACAAAACATTTGTATGCTGTGCACCCCACATTATGCCTACTGTATACTACAGATATAGTACGAGTATTACGGTAGTATATAATTCCGAGCATAGCCAGTGAGAGTGAATGTCCAGTTGTCTAAAAGCACCTTGAAACTTTTAACTGCTCTGTGATATAGTGCTAAGTGATTTCTATCTCATCTCAATCAGTGCAATCCATAAACTCCTCCAGCATATTGTGCTGATGTAATATCCCGTGCCCCTGAGAGCCGGACTCCCTGTGAGAGATAGATGGAGCTCTTCACGTATGCGTCTGTGAACAGTCAGCTCGGCAGCATGCTTATATCACAGCTCTGCAGACTAAAGGTCTAATTACAGACTCCCCACCTCTCAACCACCTTCACCCTCTCTGGATGAAGAACTCAAGGCACTTTTTCCTCTCTTTCACTCATATGTCTTTCTCCCTCCCTCTAGCCTTTATTTTTCCTCTCCACATGCTCCTAAATCCCCTCAGCCTCTCGTCTCTGGTCTCCCCGGTTGCTTGGGTGGATTCGGTAGCAATCCCTCTTTGCCTGCTTGCTGATAAGGCTTCACAGAGAGCTTTCAGATGCTACTGATTATGTCTCGTCTCTTTGTGCTCTGTTTTCTGAAAATCTCAGAATCTCTCTCACAGCATCCTGCACAGATGAATGAATGCTTTTTAAAGCTATAAGACTCTTGAAAAGCACTCTTGTTGTTTTAAAAGGACATTGTGGTTTTCATCTAGAGAGGAAGCTTTGATTCTATTTGCCTTTTTTCTCACTTTTTATCGTCTTTCAGGGATTAGGATTGTGCGTGTCTCTGTGAGGAAGAGATTCTGTGGATCATTGCGTATCCAAGGGCTTTTCATTTAAGTTTAATAGATTTGATGCCTTGCTTAGAACATGGGTGTCTAAACTTGCTCCTGGAGAACCACCTTTCTGTTCAGCTCCAACCTTCTCCAGCACACCTGTTTGAAAATTTCTAGTAATCCTGAAGACCTTGATTAGTTTAACTTAGTACTTAATTCACTTGCACCTAGTTCTTGTGGCAGAATTTATCTAGTAGTCATAGGCCTTCGTCACAAGCCATCTTTAAATTTGCGAACAGCTGTCAGGTAAGACACATTTTTTTGAATGCTCACCAAGGCTGCATTTATTTGATCAGAATACAGTAAATATATTAATATTGTGAAGTATTATTGCAAATTAAAATAATATACTGTATATTAAAATTACACCATTCTTCAGTTTCGAAATAATTCTAATATGCTGCTTTGGTGCTAAAGAAACATTTCTTATTAGTATCAATGTTGAAAATGGTTGTGCTACTTAATGTTTTTGTGGAAACCGTGATTAATATTGTTCAGGTTTCTGTGATGAATAGAAAGATTAAAAGAACATCATTTATTTGGGTTACACTTTATTTCGATGGTCTTTATTTCGATGATTAACTTGAGACCACTAACTCCTTTACAGAATTACTAGAGTGTTAGTGGACTGTTAGGTTAGGTGTTCAGGTTCAGTTTAGTAGAACAAGTTGACAAGTTACATTTAGTCAGTAAATGTCTGTTGGGGAACCATCAAAATAAAGTTTTAGCAGATATTAAGCAGACAATCTACTAATAATCGAACGACTGCTAGTTGACATGTAGTTGCAAAGTTACTTATAGTATAGTTACTTATAGAATGTCTAAGTACTTTTGACTCAAATTATATTATATAGTCTAAATA
Source organism: Chrosomus eos (assembly GCA_036326025.1). Lineage (NCBI taxonomy): Eukaryota > Metazoa > Chordata > Actinopteri > Cypriniformes > Leuciscidae > Chrosomus > Chrosomus eos. The sequence continues at coordinate 21,830,775 of CM070835.1, forward strand.
GTATATGTAATATGTAAATATGTAATTCAATATTTTAAAAAGTATTTAAGATTAATCTGAGGCAATACATAATTACTAATATCAAATTGGAAAATTATACATTTAATATTAATATAATTATTTAGTTTATATATTTTGCAAAGTGTATATTCATGCATGAGAGCCACTAATTATTACTATTATTACTAATACTATTTTCAGACCTGTAGATCACTTTCTTTGTTCTGAATATATACAGTATATGTAATTTAAAATGCAGTTAGAGCAGGAATCGAGGCTTTGTCGGGACAGCATTCTTGCAATGAATGGAGAAGAGCAATTATACAACATTTTAAGATGAAGGTTTTTTCTTGGGTTTTGAACTGCGATAACTAATGTGCTCACAGAATCAGACACCGTTGCATTTTATGTAACATGTCCCGTTATAAACTTTGATACTGCTTGGTTCGTTGGTCTGTTTGGTTGAATTGCTTTCTCACCTCAAGAGAACCGCCCGAGTTAATTTTCCATCAGGCCAAGACCTCCTTGTTCAAGTGAACTCAAAGCGATTGCTTTGGTGCAGATCCGAGCATAATTGCTGTTTTATATATGCCTAAATGAACCAAACTAAGGGAGAAAACGCACCAGGTTCCAAAACAAACACTCCAAATGTGTCAGGTGTGAAAAAGCCCTAAAAAGTCAAAATAATCAAAATTATTGTATCTAAAGGGCTGAAGTCTATCACCCAGAACACAAGCTCATTGATGTAATCAATTGTCTGCCATTTTAGCCCTAGCCTTATTTGTGACCTGATCCAGCAAAATGAGTCACAGTGACCCAAATTTTAAAATTGAGATTTTGGTATTAATGGAAAGAGGAGACCATACACTTTAAAATGATATCCTAGTCAAAGTCATACCTTAAATGGTTGTAAAGATATACACATTTGAATTATGGTCGTCTGCCCTCTTTTTCCAATTGAAAACCTGAGAAAATTGCGTTTAAAGTTTTTTGCCCATTTTTTGTTGATATCTTTCAAAATCCATTGCATTTAAAGAGATGAACTATTTATTTTACAGCTTAATTTGACCAAAGACATATATAATGCTATTAAACCAGACTGAAGCTCAAATTATTTTTTATTTTATTTATTCAAAGTTTTTATTTGAATAAATAATTTAAAAGGCACTTTTACAAAAATCAGAAAGATTGAACAGAGGTGCTACATTTTTGCTTGTGTGTGTGTGTGTGTGTGTGTGTGTGTGTGTGTGTGTGTGTGTGTGTGTGTGTGTGTGTGTGTGTGTGTGTGTGTGTGTGTGTGTGTGTGTGTTTGTGTGTTTGTGTGTGTGTGTGTGTGTGTGTGTGTGTGTGTGTGTGTGTAGGCCTAAGTAGGCTAATGCATTAATAATGCGATGTTAAAAGTGTGTTTTAACATGAATACGTCTAAGAGTGCATATCTGTAAAAAGAGAATCGCACTGGTGACAACTTTTTTAAAAATAAAACTTGATGATAATTTCTGGATTTGAAATACAAATAGTGAGTAAATGTGTGTGTGGTACAGCCGCTGATCAGTTGCGCACAGCAAATGCACGCAGCATGAGCACTATCTATAGCGCGTGCTGCTCCCGCACCGCATACGCACCGCACACGAGTATGTGCACTCTTGCTGATCAGCAGCAGAGCTTAGGTTAGAAGCCTCCAGTGAGTTCAACGCGTTGGTGACTTTGCTCTCTTTTGACAGCGACATTTCTCAAATTAATATTTAATCTTTCTGATGAGATCTGCTAGCTTGTTTACACCGAGCGCGAGTCTGAGAGGAGGGTGGCTGGACCGATCGCGTGCCGGTCAGTCGAAACGGGGCTTCCCATTGCCAAATGATCAGCGTTTGTGTACATTTTCTAAGCTTTTTGATTGGTTGTATACAACGTGCAACACCATATTTGGAGAGCAGAGATAGTGACGTTTCAGGGGATACCCGGGAAATGCTCAGAAGTGATGAGAGGAGTTGAGAAAAGCAATAATTTCCAGCGAATTTAGTAGGCCTACAACTTTGTAAACTTTAATAGTCATTTAAATACATTTACTCATTTATATGGACTATGAAACTTCGGGAGATTATTTTTGAATGTCTTTTGAATGAAATTAGCCAAAAAAGTTTTTTTTAATTATTTCATTATTTTTCCACATAATCGGCCCATATCTTAAAATAGAACGTTGCGACTTCCGACTCATTTCGCCAGAGCGGGTCACATTTCTGGTCTGTGGCTTCTGTGAAATGTATACGAAGGATTATATTTAAACTAAATTAAATGGTTCAATGCTCAAATAGTTTAGGATACTCTAGAGAAAAAATGTACAAAAGCTGTCACAGTTGTGGTACCCCTTTAAAGTGTACACCTTTGTACCTTATTTACGCCTAAAGTGTGCAGGTAGTACCTTTTGAAAGGGTACCGGCACAGTGACAGCTTTTGTACCATTTCTTTCTGAGAGTTAGTGTACTCTGTCATTACCCTTCCATTCATCTCTTTCTTTCTTTTTTTCTTTTTTTTTCAGAGGCTTTTGACATGGTGCTCCGTCTAGGTCGTAATTCCACTCTGACGCTGATACGGGAGGAGTTTCCCGGTTTGGGCACCGGAGCCAGTGGAGCCGTGACACAGTTATTCATGGACATGTCTCTCTACATCCTGGGCTCGGACGCTAATGTTAACGACATGGTCTCCACTTTCTTTTCCCGCCTTTTTCCTCTCACATACAGGCGTCTTCTTGGCAACGGGGCAGTGACGGGCATCTCGGAAGAATGCCTCCGTGGGGCCTGGCGGGGAACCTCTGCATTTGGGTCGTTTCCCAAGATGATGATGACCCGGCTGTCTCGCTCGCTCCTGGCCACTCGTGTCTTCCTGCAAGCGCTGAATCTAGGCATTGAAGTTGTCAACACCACCCAGCACCTGCGGGCGGGCAGGGACTGCGGGCGCTCGCTGCTGAAGCTCTGGTACTGCCCTCACTGTCAAGGCCTGCTGGAGGCCCGGCCGTGCCGCCCGCTGTGCGTCAGCACCATGGGAGCGTGTCTAGGGGGAGCGGCGGAGGTGCAGCCTCACTGGAGGGCATACGTGGAGGAACTGGGATCACTCGCCACTGTCATGAAGGGGGAGCAGGACATCGAGTCTGTTGTGCTCAGACTGCATGTCATTATCAGACAGGCTCTCAAACAAGCTGTGGTGGCCAAAAGCAAAGTCAGCACACAGGTGAGTGACGCATGGTCTCAGTAACAGTTTGCGAATTTGAGCGCTGTAGGCGATTTCAGCCATTTTGCTAACACTCTGTCCCCAAAACTTCAGCCTACAAAGACATGTCAGCAAACCCAATGTCAGCAGACCTGAATGAGTGAAATGACTTTTTGATTGGCTAGTTTTCTGATTGGTTGTTAACAGAGCCTAGGGCTATCAAAATAAAAAAAACTATCAAGATTTCTCAGGACATCAATATTAGTAAGTACATTTACATGCAGAGTAATAGTTTAGCTACAGCGAGTTTTTGCGTAGTCAAGCTACAGTGTCTGTCCAAGATGGCACAATTCTAATTCTTCTTAACAATTAGGCTTTCTAATTTCTTCTAGTACTTTTAAAAATAAATATAAAAAAGTAATACAATTTTTATTAAATCAATTTAAAACAATTATTGCAAAATGTGTATTTACACAAACTTTTTAATGACTTTTCAGTTTTTTATAATTAGCCTTTGCTATTAAACAATAAAATGTATACTTAAAGGGCATATTGCAGGTTAGAGGACCCAAAGAGTCAATGTGTAGAAAAACAATGTAGTAACTAGATTTTCTTTAAAATATACTTATAAATACGCTACATTGGCTTCTGGAGTCGTTTTTGTGAGAAAATTTTCCGCATCTGAAAATGGGCGTGACAGGCGTGACGCAACTGGAGGGAGAGCGGTTGATTCTAGAGGTGGGCGATACTGCAAAATTTGGTATCGATCCGATACCAAGTAAATACAGGGTCAGTATCGCCGATATCGATACCGATACCAAATACTTTTTAATTTTAAAAGCATGCCCTTGAACTTAAATGTACTTTCTTGTGCTAGAGCAGTGTGTCATGATTTATGAAGCTAATGCATTATTAATGTTAAATCTGAATACATTTTAATGACCACTAAAATATTTTGTGATTTTTGCTCTCAACTTGCCTGTTTATATAGCCTAATTATAGTAAATGCACTATTGTACATTATTAGCCTACTGTTCAGAAGTATGGGGTCTGTAAGATTTTTAATTCTCTTCTGCATTTATTTGATAACGAATATTATTACAATTTAAAAAATCTGTTTTCTGTAATTTATTCATGAGATCAAAGCTGAATTTGCAGCATTATTTTAATATGCTGATTTGCTGCTCAAGAAACATCTCTTATTATTATCAATGTAGAAAACCGTTTCATATTTGTGTGAAAACCCTGGTAAATGTTATGCAGAATTATTTGATGAAAGTCGAAAGAACAGCATTTATATGAAATATATATTTTTTAACAGTGTAAAACCCTTGACTGTCACTTTTGAACAATTTAATGCATGATCCTTGCTAAATAAAACTATTAATTTCATTAACAAAACTTACTGATGTCAACATTTTGAATCATTATGTACACGTTTAGTTTCTTTATTGTGAAATAACTCCTGATTGTTTCTCTGTCATCTAAGCATTGAGGCTTCGTTTCCCAAACGCACTGTGAGCCAGTGAAGCCCCAGTCCAGCGAACGCTCTCTGTGATGGATTGGTTTCGTCTTGTATGACTAGGAGAAATAGTTCTATCCTACAAAATTCGCTTATTTTTCCACTTAGAAGCATATTTTACGCACTGAATTTCGTTCTAAATTAATAAAATGACTGTTAAAAAACACACATTTGGATCGATATTTTTATTTGAGGATCGATCCTTTTCGATACCACGTAGTATCGCAAGTATCGATATTTCAGGATCGATCCGCCCACCTCTAGTTGATTCAAACCATTCAAACAACAGGAAAACAATGGATGCAATGACATTCGTATGACGGACGACGGACCACAGCCATACAATTATGAGCCTGCTATGCTGCCGAGAGAGCAGGGACAGGCCTGGATTAATGTTAGAACAACGGTCAGAGGAGATACACATTATTGCAGAAGTATTATTATAAAAAAATGTGTGTGGAGTGAGTGTGCGCAGCCGCAGTTAATCGCACGTCTTTTTGATTAGCCTAGCTGTCAGATACTGAGTAAACATTAAAAGAAACAGCCTATTCAGTCTTCCCTGGATGTTTTTTTAACGAAGAAATTAAATAATAGCAATCAGGAGAATGGAAGCAGCAATAAAAAAATGAGGACTGTATGCTGTCGGCAAAACATTACCACTTATGCAATAAAAACTGCACTGCAACAAAAAGGTAAGGCATAGGCCTATGTGTTTTTATGTTTAATGCTGTTCACTTTGAGTTTTAATTAATAGAGTTTTAGTGCATCGTTCATTCTGTTTGTTAAAATGTGAGGTGTATATCGTTCGGTAATGTTGTTGTTCTACATGCAAAGTAATTGGGAATACTCTAGGTTTGTGAAACGCTGCCACTGAGAACGGCAGGTGTCGTGAGAGACCACTGCTAGCTTATAGATATAACTTAGCCTACACGTTCGCTAACGATATAGCTACATTGTGCTCACAATGTTGTACAGATTATTACCATTGTATATCAGTTAAAGTCCCCGTGAACCGGAAGTTGCAAACGACTTTTCTCCAGTGCTGTGACGTATTTCCAAGAGAAACGGAATACTAAATGAGGCAAAATAGTGAGCGTGGCTTTTTCCCCCCAACAAGCACCTGATTGGATCTAGAAAAATGCACCTCCTCGCCATCTCTCCTTTCACACGCTGTGTGCCTGTCTAATGTCAGTTGGAGGGGCGTGGTTACGGATGTTAAGCAGACACCCAAACCGTCAAGCCTACGTCATCGGGCAAGGTCCTCCAACGCAGAGGGGAGGGGCATTTTCAGAATTTGATTAAAGATTACGAAGCCAAAAAATTTTTTTGTGTGGATTGACTTGCATGGATGAATTGTTCACCACAAAATGATCAATTTAGGCAAACAAAGTAAGTATGGTCAATTTGGATTTCATGTTCAACAGCAAAGCTATTATTGGTCATCTAGGAGTATTGGAATTTACCAATAACAGAAACTTTAAGCTTTGATCAGGCGCGTATGTCATGCTCATTAATATCCGTCCAGACTAACGTTACGTGAAATAACTTAGCGGTTTCTCATCGAGAGACAGAGAGATGTTTTTATTCCTGATAAACGTTTTTGTTCCTCCGATCTGGTGGACACTACACACGATCGCGTTTCTCGAAGCTGATGCGGAAGAGAAATCCCGTCTTTTCAGCTGCACAAACCCATAGCACAAACCGCACCCAGGCACGAATAGCACCGTCCTTTTTCTTGTTAATAAACCTGTGGACTCGATGTCCTGACAGGCCGGAGTTTTAACCTCCACAAACACAATAACTTACCATGACGATGATAAATTAAAATACTAAAACTACCAAAAACACTGATTCAGGACCGCTCTTACTGACTTTTAATTCAATGCCACAAGGACAAGAGGTTTTACATATTCACAATATCACATTAACATTAGCAGTCAGGAAATAAAAAATACAAAAAACGTTTTACATAAAATCCAGTGCTTTCAAAGCATTACATGTTTTCATTTTTGTTTTTAGTTTGTTCCAAAAGATGTACATATAATTTGAAGTCATTTATAAAAATTCTTTTTATGTATATGGTATTTTCCTAATAAAACAAATAACTGTATAATATGTTTTTGTTTACATTCCAAATTGTTATTCTGAGTATAAAAAAGCAAATGTAGCCGCTCTTTCTGAATACAAACCTATCTGCGCTGCTGAGGCTCCCTCCCTGGTGACGTAAAATGACGAGATGTTGAAAAAAAAGCGGTTTTTATGAGCAGTCAAAGAAACGCTCACTTTATCTACTAAATTGGTGCCCTTATGTCGTTTTAAAACATTTAAAATCCTGCATTACCTTTTCATATGGCATTTTAATACAAGGTTATATATTAATTTAGATTTTTTTACCTGCAATATGCTCTTTAACAAATAAAAAAGTGGTAATATTTCATTTGTTTATATTTATAAGATAACAAAGTGCATAATGTGTATTTAATTGACTTAAATTATCTCAATAATTATTCAAATCAATATAATTGAGAGAGACAATGCGCATGGAGCGGAAAGGGCTTGAATAAAGCGTGTTTGGCTCTCTAGATAAAAATATTAGATGATGTAGCGCCAAAAGACCATTACCAAAAACTCTTGTGGTGTGAACCACTCCGTTATTTTGCCGCGCTGCTCACTTTAAACTGTAGAAACGGTGAAATGCCGCAATTATGTCTCGTGGTCCAGATGGAACCAAGCCATGGTCTGGAACCACACCGGGGTCCGCCATTTGAATACCACTGCCCTAAAGGGTCATGGTGATGGAAAAAAATGGATTGGGAGGGAAAATTATATTTCAGTGCTTTTGTGTACTCTTGCAAAACTTTGCAGGGAGTGTAAAACTGGTGATGGGAATCATATGAGGTGGATAGAAAAACTATGCAAGATAATGCAGTTTCTTGGGGGAAACAATACTTTTGTGACAGAACACAAGAGCTTTGAGAGGAAAGCCAAAGCATTGAGATATAATTTTTCCTCCCATCTCAATTTTTTTTTTCATCACTATGTGCCTTGGGGGCTCCATAGAAGTTTTTTTCATTAACCAAAAAAGCTGCAGTATTACAAATGAATCAGAATAAGTTCATCACAGGATAGATGTTTATTTGTGAAAGAGTGTCCAATTCTCCCACCCGTTTCCCTTCGTTAACCTTTTCAGATGTGTTCATCTGGCTGCTGCTTGCATAAGAACACTCTAAAACATTTTTACCCGAACACTTACAGTAGCCTATTCCCTCGCTCTCCAGGAACCGCCAAACCTTTCTCGCTGATGGCCCTTTCACTGAAGCAGGAGGAGTTTTACCAGCAATAACACACTCCAATTGCTAGCGTATGTTAGCGAGATCAGGAGGGCAAGTGCTCATGAAATATTGAATGTGAGCAATGGTGGAGCTTGTTCTGCTTTTGCATGATGGGGACGACGTACTAAACTTTCCACTTTAACACCTAGCTTCCCGTTGGCGTAAGACACTCACACACTCGCTTGCTGCAGCGAAATGCACTCACATTATTCATCAAAGCTCCATTTCCACTTATCTCCTCCTCCGCGATGTGTAAAATACTCCACCTTCGGTTCGCCGGTACTGTGTGGGTGTGTGTAAGTGTGTTTATGACTGTGGTTGTGTTTGGTTCACGCAGTATTTGTGGAGATCAGAGAGGCCTTTGATAAGAGGAATATGAACATGTTATTTATTCCTGAAGGGGTAATCGGGCTCCTGTGAAGTTTTAACAGCGGGGTCCTAGAGGAACTATTACATCTTATACTTTCTGGCCATGTAACTTCACATTAAAGCTCCACAGTGTGATGCACACATAAAAATAACCTCACTACACATTGCCAAAGGCTGTTAATATATGCCATCACACTGAATGATAATATTTCCATATCTAATGTCCAAATCTCTCTTGCATATGTCTCTGTTGCTAAATATATGTGCTCTAGAAACGTCAGTCAATCCATTTTCTGGATATCTGAGAGAGATATAATATTAAAGTCTGTGTTTACTCAGTACAGGTGTTTGTATGTTCACCCAGACCTCTATATATATGGTAATCCGTCCTTCAGTGTAAAGTGCCATTGACACTGACGCTCGTGAAGCTTGTTCTGTACTTTATTGCTTAATAACAGGACAGTGCGTGTGACGGAGAGAGAGTGTGTGTCTCAAGTTTGAGGTTAGCGCTAGCTGGGTTTCAACAGAAATAAAGAAATAAAATTTCCCTAGAAAAATCACTTGAGGTGGTTAGATTTGATATTAAGAAGACGTACAAATACAGAGCCACACACATGAAATTCAGGGAAATAAACACAATCGATTTGTGAGAAAGATTTGTGGCAATGATTCAACTAAATTAAAAAGAGGGTACAAATTAGTACAACGTAGCATGATTTACCTAAAACAAAGGAAAAACAAGGAAGTAAATAAATAAAACATGGCTTGAATTAAATCGTAGGAACGAATTATTAATTCATGGCCCCAATATCTATTTTTTCTTCATGTCATATGTGGAGCTCCATACATATAAACTATCATACATTTACCAAATAAATCCCTCAATGAGCTTCAAAAAAAGTCACAATTTGTATGGAAACATGGTTAGTGTTGAGGTCTTATTACACGGCTCTGTGGAATGCTTGATTCTGATTGGTCAATCACACCATCCATTGGTATGTTATCCTCTGATATTCAAACCAAGAAAAAAATGATAACCAGGCGTATCCGGCCCGGGTAACCGAAGTAGGCACTTTACACACCTAGGAACGGTTTCATGATCACCCCGTCGAAAACAACCAGCCTGATGTGCATTATCCCTTACATTTATTTAATCATTTTGGTGAATCATTTTGAACAGATTCCTTAAAATTTCCTGAATAAACCAAACTTCCCTGCACTAAATGTGTGAATAATAAAATAAAAAAATAAACTGATTCATGAGTTTGTATGAAACAGGACAGAGAGCGTGTTGACTATAGTAGAAAATTCTACGTAACAAAACAGCATTGTAGAGATTGTAATGTTACATTTCTGCTTACTATACTATAATACTTTGAAAACAGCTGTACTACCATCATCACACTACTGAAAATGCAGTTACGTTTGTAGCATTGATGCTTTTATCTTCTCTCCAACACTGATGGTTAGAGCACATGTGTAGGTGTGTGACCTTTCCACACAGTTTCTGAATTTTAAAAGCTAAAGCTTCACAAACAGTGAAGCCCTTAGTTGAGTTCAACGACTATAGAGTTCAGCTTTTGTTGAGAATCGATCAGAAACTTCATGACATTCATGGCAGTCTTCACTCTGGTGTGTGATTATCTGTGAGTTTGAGCTCTTTTTGTGTGCATTTTTCTTTTCAAGGGAAACAGTGCTGAAGAAAATGGGTTTTGTGCTCTTTCCTTCACTCATCCTCTTTTTCCTCCCCTCTCTATGATCAACAGCTGTTGACCCAGATAAAAGGAGGATGGCCAATAAGGCCAAAGATGGTGTTTGAGCATGTTTGTCTGTCAGTTGGCTGTAAAGTGTAAACCGATGGACTGACTGTGATTTTGGTGAACGAGATTTCACTAAGAATAACACATGCTCCTGGATCAACCTTTTTTATTGATCCTGGAACAAAATTCCAATCAACCAATCAGATTTCAGGGATACATTTACAGTTTATTCACAAATCTTTCCCCTCTGATTTTAGTGATACGTTATGGGTAGGGTTAGGTTTAGGACAGGGTTAGGACTGCATTTTCAGACAGGAATGTTGTTCTAGGATCAACAAAATATGTTGAACCAGGGACACATCTTGCTTGCCAAAATATCTGTGATGGTTTTTCCTCCCTTGGTGTAACCTGTGTTCTAGGATTGTCCTTGGAGGAATGAATTCAAGGAAGACTGACATTTTAAATGTGTCAAAATGACACTGCTAAGCCAAAGGTACATGGGTGTAGATTTGAGTATGGACGACAGGGACATTTCTCTACCGATGTAAAAGACTGTTGAATATTCCCTTGCAATATTTCTAGCAATCACAGCTGACAGAATGTACAGTTGAAGAAAAATGTATGTGAAACCTTCAGACACGTTTATTATTTTCCATGGATTTTTGCATAAATTGGTGATCAAATTTGATCTGACCTTTAACTAAGTAACTAAATAATAAACAAACAGGGTCTGTCCATACAAATATCACATAACTAATGATACAATTTCATGTCTTTTTTGAACACACTGTATAAACATTCACATTTTTTTCCTCCAACTGTAATATATGGAGAATATTAAAATTGATAACATGTAAAATCAACATTTCACAGTATAGGATAAAAGATGTTACATCTGTATAATTTGATTGACTTTAAACTGTCCAGTGTCAAACCAAAAGCTACATCCCGATCCTTGCAACAGTGTCTGTCCTGCCGGCTGATAACCATTTTTCATCCTGTTGGCTTCAGCACCTTCAGAAGTTTCCAGAATGATTCTTGTTCCTACCTGAATCTAATTCTGCTGTAAAACAATGATATTACATCTCAGTCTGAAGAGCCCCTTGGCCATGTTCTATCAAGCTGCAGTGTGACATTTCACTCATCAAAATCTCTCATTGAATGTGAACTTTCTATCTTTCATTTCTCCTTTTAAAGTGTGCCCCCTCTTTCTTGCTCTGGAAAAGAATGCATGATTTATGAAGCACTATTTTTACCAGTTACTGAGCAGAGGTGAGGGAGCAATATGATGAGAGAGAGAGAGAGAGAGAGAGAGAGAGAGAGAGAGAGAGAGAGAGAGAGAGAGAGAGAGAGAGAGAGAGAGAGAGAGAGAGAGAGAGAGAGAGAGAGAGAGAGAGAGAGAGAGAGAGAGAGAGAGAGAGAGAGAGAGAGAGAGAGAGAGAGATTGAAAAGCATACTTTTAGGGTGCATGAAAGTGATGGAGTGAACAGAAATATTTGTTCCGGAAGCCGATGTGTGCCCGAGGGAGTGGAGCTCCTCCTCCTCTGACCTCTCTGCTGTAAATGAGGAGGTGCATGCAGACTTCTGCTGTAGTTACATCTCACCTGACACTGAGGACGAGAACAGAACAGACCTGTGCTGTTTCACACTCACTCAACGCACCTCGAAACTCTCAGACAGAACACCTGAGGGAAAAGCTTTGAACATCACCAGTCATGAGTGAGGGACTGTGACAGTTCCTAATAGATCAGACATCAACCAGACATCTAACCTTATATACATACAGTGCTGTTTAAAAGTTTTGGGTCGTGAGATTTTTGTAAATGTTTTTGAAAGTAGTCTCTTATGCTCACCGAGGCTGCATTTATTTGATAAAAAATGCTCACACAACACACACACACACACACACACACAACACACACACACACACACACACACACACACACACACACACACACACACACACACACACACACACACACACACACACACACACACACCACACACACACAGAGCTGTGGTTTATGTGATTTATGAGGACATTCTGATTATGAGGACAATGGTTTTTATACTGGACAAACTGTATATTCTGTCTCCCTACACTGCCCATGTCCCTCAACCTACCCTTACAGGAGACATGCTGCATTTTTACATTTTTTTTAAAAACATTGTTTACACTCATGCAATGTCCTCATATATCACATGTAAGTTGTAATACCAGTGTAATATGCATGTCATTATACACATTTGTGTCCTCATATATCACAAAAACAAGAACACAACACACACACCCCACACACACACACAACACACACACACACACACACACACACACACACACACACACACACACACACCACACACACACACAATACATAAGTAATTTCATTATATGTTAAATCCAATAATAAGTTACTTAAATTATTTTTTGTTAGGACTACATGACTTCATGTGACTATATTTTTGTCGACAACTAACTGGGCAGTTGATCTGTAGTTCCCAGCATACTTTGCGTGGGACTGAAATGGGAGAGTAAATTTTGAAATGAAGTGTAATTTTATAGGTTTTTCAATAGAGTGAAAGACTTGTTTAATGTTCAGTCATGTTGAAGATTTATGTTTTCGCGTTTTTGCGTTACCTTTGCGCGGAAGTGTGGTGCTTTTACTCAGGCTGTGATTGGTTACATGACGACCATGATGTGTGCTATTGCTAGTTAGTATGACAGATGAACTTTGTTGGTTGGTTCAACAAAATTTTATTTGCTTAAATTAACCAGTTTTTTTTTCTTCTTGTGCCGACCTAAACTCATTTTGTGGAAAAGTTTTCCTTGATTTAATTAAGTTATTTTTAAGTTACAATTTCTTTTACTTCAGTAATATTGTGAAATATTATCACTCTTTTTTATTTTAAAGCTCTACTAAAATGGGCCTAGTGATGCCCCTGCTTATAACCTCTGGCACTTTCTGCATATTCTCTGAATCACTTCAGCTTATGCATCCGTTGACCAAAGAGAATTGTGAAAGACAGTTCCAAGAAATCGCTGTATTCTAACTTGATTTCAATCGGACGTGGCTCTTTCATATACCCTCAAAACGGATCTTACGCATTTCTATCCGTCAAATGCTCTGTCAGAATGATTTCTGTTTTAAACAAGCTGTTTGGGAATATGTCATCCCTAGCTAAACCTACGCTTATGGATCTTGCTCCTGACATCTGATGTGATGAGCCGTATTCAAAACCATTGTAAAAAAAAAAAGAAAAAAAAGAAAAAAGCCCACAGAAGCCTGTTGCTGCACATCACTTAAATTTGACTATATTTATTGCTTGTTTTTTTTATTGCTTTGTTTTTTATTTATTACTTTTGCACCACTCACATTTTCTTCAGAAAAAATCTGGCTGTGATTAATATTATTAGTATAAACATTGATCGTTCATTACAGTTTTTTTGCACTAACCTCACTCAATGCAATTTTCAAACTGTATGTTCTTCAATAAAAACAATAGTTATTGAAGGTATGAAAATATGAGTAACTAAAACAAATGCGCGTTTAAGTAACAGTTCGAGTAGCAGTTATTGTCAACCTAAGTTTTTTATGCTTGATATACTTTCCCTGTTGCAGATGGATGTACCTAAAAACAACCTTTTTAATTGAATAAAATCACCCTTTTGGACATTTTTATCAGTGTACAAATATAGGCTAATATTTAAATCAATATTAAATAATATTATTTAATAGTTTAAAATAAATATCACTTGTTGAACTCAAGACTATTTATTTAATATTTATAATAAATAAATAAATATATTTTCTAAATAAGAACTTCTGACTTGTTCAAAGTCCTATCATTTACATGTTATGTAATGTGTTTTTAGCATTTTAATTTCAATTAGAGTCTCAATTGAATTATATAAATAATTATTAATTAAATTCTTTTAAGTGATCCTGAATGCATTGAATGTTTGCTGATGGCCCTAGTTGGGCTCCTGCTTGAGAACCACTGTCAAACTCCTTAAGTTGATGTAAAATCACTTAATTGTGTGGTCTTGAATGATTATTGTTTTACTATTATAACAGAAATCCCAGCATTGTACACTTGGGCCTTGTTTGTCATTTAACCTTCACATTCTATCCCTTTTGTATTTTTAACTGTACTGATAAGCCATTGTTTCAGCTGAGGATATATGTCTGTATTAAACATTGCACACTGATGTCATGAAGCGCATGTAAACCATTCTGGTGGAAACGAGGTGCAAAAACAGTGTTTGTTTTTTTGTTCGTGAGTGTGTGTGTGTGGTGTGTGGTGTGTGTGTGTGTGTGTGTGTCCTAATGCTTCTCTCAGGGGTGTGTGAGGTACAGATAAAAGGCATTGGATATTTAAAGAGCCTCTCTGTGAGACGCCTCTTATCTCAGTGTTACTGTTAGCCAGCACATCCTCTGTTGCCCGCCTGATATTAATACCCCTCTAATGAGAGAAACAATCACACACAGTCTCACATACACAAACTATCTCTATACTCCTGTGCCACAGCTCCCCAAGGGCCCGGATACACACACTAACACAGAGACAAACACACATCCAATCACATTAATCAAGGCCGTAGGGACACAGACCCGCAACACAGAGTAAATTACAGCAGGAAAGAGCCATGTTTCAGACCGGCCACTAATGATTTCCCATGAGCACACACCACAGGGAGCATTGGGGAAGAATGTGTGGGTGTCTGGGATTAGATTGGATAGTGTACATGCAGGCTTGGCATTGATAGTGTTGAATTCATCTGGTTGAGTGTGTTAACATGAGTGCCGATCCGAGAGCGTTTGATATGTCCAGTATTGAGCAGTAGCATTGCTTAAAGCAACACTGTGAGTTTGAAGTGAAAGTTGTGATAGTCTTTTCTTCCCTATATTGTGACGTATATCCAAGTTAAACGGCAACTTGAATAAGATTTTTTTTTTGATTTTGTCCATCAGGAATTGATTGTTGTTGTTTGCCATTGCTGTGATATATAATAAATACTGCCATATTTCAATTAAATAAGATTATGTCCTCATTTGTTTTCATATAGTTACTCATTAGTTTCAGCTGAGTCTAATTTGGTTTCAGCTGTGTCTAGCTTGGTTTCCTTTTTCTATCACTGTATTTACAGCCCTGTGTTTCCTTTGCTCTGGGTCAGTTCTCGTTTACACTTATGTGATTTGGATATATTTTGCTCCAAAAATCTCCTGTGTGTTTGTTTATTTGTTTATAAATGAAGACTTTCAATTCAATTTTCAATTTTAAAGTACTTTAGTTACATTCCAAAGCATTATATACAAAACAGGCAATGACAAGAAAATATCGTCACTATTGGGCTGAAACCTTGCATGTCCAAAACCGTTACTTTTCAGGAAATGGAAAAAACGACACTTAATTTGCAGTCTGAAGATAAAGCTGCTTTCTCCGGTAAAGACATCCAAAACTATTTTACAAGCACATTCAGGTGAGGTGACTAATTAAAGCATTACACTAATATGATGAGCTGCATCCAAAAATAGATTTTTGAGGACTTTAAAGAAGAACCATTTTGCATTATGATTGATGTGCTTGTTTGTAGCTTATATCGGTTCAAAAAGACATGTACATCCTTATGCATGTAGATGGCAGCATGTGACAGTTGTTATAAGTGAATTCGTGAAAGATTTATTCAACTGATTTGTTTAATAGCACTGATTCATTCAGCAATGAAGCAACTGACTATTTTAAAAAAAAAATTATTCAACCGATTTTTTTTATAAAAAGTTTATTCATACAAGAAAGATGCACCATAGTGGAATTATTTTGGCTGGCGGAACAAAAATATGAAAGTGGCAGTATTGTGTCTAAAATGTAAATTACTCATTAACTTCTATAAAGACAACTAATGATTGAGCTATTTAAAGCAGGATCGATTCTGATTGGCTGTCAATGTGTTTCATCATCTGGAAAAAAAAATAGTTCCAGAAAGTGATTCCAACGATATTGTTTCTGTCTGCTGTTATCATTATAGTTGTGCTGTGGACTCTGTTTACATTGCTATTATTTTACATTTAGAACGATTTTTAAAACTACATATATCATTATCATTATAGATATCATTCTTGGTATGAATGAGCCTTTACTCTTGTTTATTGAATTGTCACATAAAACCAATAATGTTGTTGGTCTGAAATTATATAAGCACTCCTTTAATTACTTTCACCATATATACATTTTTTGTATTTAAACATGTATTACAAACAATATTGCTTATCAGTTTTTTTTAATAAACAGGCTAGCTTTCAACTTACCCTAGCTATTTTTATATAGAGTAGTTTGTAACTTAGCTACCTGCTCATTTTAAATAGCTTGGGTTTAAGTCAGATATCCTGTGACCCGAGGAACCCCAGAGAAAAGCAACGGTAGAAAGTGTTGCAGTGCTGGAATGTGTTGCATCAGGATTGCATTTGTGTCAAGACTCTCTGATCTGCTCTTCCGCCGTACCGCTTTTGTCTCCGTCTAGTTCTGTGCCTTTTGTTCTTTCTCTTAATCTCTTTCACACACAAACACACTCACATGCACATCAACAGTATCTATTTACCCTCCCCTGGGCTGTTTGCTAGAAAGAGCTTCTATTGATCTACGCTGATAATCATGTCGTTTAGCTCAACAGCAGTTTGTTGGTATATTTATCGGTGTGTGCAAATTTTATGAATGACTGTAGGGTGAATCCGATCACCCCACCCACTGATGTTTCAGAACATGTTAAAAAGTGTATCATCTTGTTATGTTTAGCCGCAGCGACCCATCCCGCAGCCGTCCCCGTTCGCATGAAGATGTCCTTGTACTATTGATCTCCTTTCCTGGATCCCATCAGAATTCCAGAGCCTGTTTACCCAGACACACACACATTCATTCATGAACAAGCTGGGACAATATGCCACAAGCATTACATGGCAAAATTACGCCCTGGACCAGCCCCCATGGGAAATTAAACCAGCGGCAAATCATTAAACCACAAGCTAAACATTAAGAAGCATTTGCATTTTTATTGCACCTGAAAGAATGGCAAGACTCCATTATCTCATACAGCCAGCATGGAAGCGGGGTATTAGTATTATTATGTTGTCCCGTATAAAAACAATAGCATTTAGCGCGCACGAGAAGGGGAACGAGAGGCTTGTTTACTTTAGCTATGTCTGCAAAGGGTTATGATTATTGAAAGAGCGCAGCCAGAGTGTCTGACAGACTCAACAATGCCTCGTTTTGTTATGTAAATCCTTTTGTCATCAAACACAAACAAACAAACAGGAGGCAAGTGCGGCCCCATCAGCCAGACAATTAACTGAATGGGGAAGAAGTTTTGCAGGGACAGTTTGTCTCATTAATTGCTTTCTCAGCTGGATGTCTTCCAGGACCGTGTCCAAGAGTGATCACACTCAGCCCGCCAATCTTCTCCTGTTCACAGGTGAGCGGGATATGTGCGCACGCGCCCCCGCGGGTGTCTCGTGCTGTGGCCCTGTCGAGAGAACACGCGGCAGCCTCGCCGGTGACCCACAACCGCCCTCCGGTGAACTTTGACCCCGATGAGACCCTCTTTGGACGCCGCAGGTAACGTCATGATTTAATATTAAAATTTTGTATATGAAGTGATTTAAAGAAACCGCAGTCAGTTAACATGAAAAATGTTTCTCTTAAAATAACAGTCAACATGAAAATGTTAAGTCATCTATTTCCTAAATGCATGTTTTGATCGTAGTGAATGAAAACTTCTCTCTGGTGACGTATGCAGGACTTCTCCAATTTTGTCAACTTCACCCCTCCCCTTTTTTAAATTTGACCTCAAGCTTGCCTTCAGATCGGTCTTTATCCAGTCAGAAACTGATCAATAGAACCAAGTCCCTGTCCTACATTTTTTCTTTTTCGATAACAGGGCGGTCCATTCATAAAAGTTCATTCATCAAGCTCATGCGAAGAAGTTTGCATTGTTGCATTCCAAAGTTCAAGTTTGGTAGACTTTGACCTGTGAATTTGTATCAAATGAAACAACAGAACAGAAGATCTTAGCAGAATTAAAGAAATTTCTTCAAATTAAACAGAATTTTGGAGGGTTGTAGTCCAAATCCTTTTAACTTCTGAGCTTTCTTTTACCAAATTCCCAGAGATTTTGGAAATTCTGTTTTTCTGACTGCATTTTCTGCATTACAGAAATCGTAGGGTCCTAGATGGCTCTGTGTGAGGAACAGACTTAAAGCTGAGCTGAAAACAAATAATGACTTAAATTTCTCAAATTTTGAATCATTGAAATAAATCAGTATTGAATCATGAGTATGGCCTGACTACTCTTAATCCTCAGCTCTTAAAATATGACAATCAGCTGCCGAAAACACACACTGGTTTACTTGAATCTCTCAAGTGCTCTAAACACTCCACTCAAGAAGGCTGCAAAGCATTGCTGCTATAGAATTGTCAATTCTGTGAAAATAAAATGAGTGAATAATAAATGTGAGGAATGGGAATTACAGCCAACCATAATGCCGCTCTCATGCATCTCTTCATACAGCTCGCATCTTCTGATGCTGTTTGTGTGCAATGTATTGAGATGCTGTAATAGATTCTCCACTTCAGCGCCTCTAAAACACACACACTCTCTCTCTCTCTCTCTCTCTCTCTCTCTCTCTCTCTCTCTCTCTCTCTCTCTCTCTCTCTCTCTCTCTCTCTCTCTCTTTCTCTCTCTCTCTCTTCCTTTAGATTTACTGACCTTTTTAGGGGTCTTCCAACCCACTCAAACAGTCTGTTCCATATTTTTGAGTATTTGAGTGATTCTGTGTGCAGGGGCATCATGCACCTTTTTTCTACTTCTGTACTTTTCTTTCTTTTCGTATTAAAGATAACACATGACCAAAAAAGCTTTTTTAACAATTTAGCAGTGTATTACTTTTGGTGCATTGATTTTAAGATTCTAAGGTTTGAGTAAAATGTCCCTTAATTTATGTATTATAATATGTAGCCTACATTATTTTATTTACATTAATACAAAGTAAATAAATAAATAATATAATAAATTCTATGTCTGTCATACACTACTGTTTAAAATATTGTTTTTTTATGTATTTGAAAGAAGGTTCGTATTTACCAAGACTTAATTTATTTGATCAAAGATACAGTAAAAACAGTAATATATCTGATCAGAAATCATTCTAATATGCTGATTTGGTGCTTAAGAAACATTTCTTATTATCATCTATGGGCGGGTACATCTGGTCTTTTTTTCAGATCTTTCGATCTAATGGACAAAATAAGTTAGTACAATTTACATTTCAATGCGCCCGGAGATGACAGAAAAACAGCATCAGCTCTCCTTTCTGCTCTGATAGCCGCGAAACCGCACTGAACGTTGTTAATGGTTGTTAGAAATCAGGAATGGTAAGAGAACATTGCGCTTGGTACATTTTTTGTCTTCCAACCAAACTTGGGCCGTCAGCCGACAAAGTTAAAATCCCGTCTGGCTAGCACACTTCCCATAATGTTTACGCATTAAGTCAGTATGCGGTCTTTTGTGGCTGTTCGAACGCATTCGACCACATGAGTGTCTACTATAAAAGCAAACCAGTCTAATGTGTTTCGACTGGAAGTGGTTGAAAGTGGACAAGCTCAAAATGTTTTAGCCCCCGACCTGTATTTTGCATCGACCAAAACGCATCTTAATACCAGGTGTAAACAGGGCCATATTTTATTCAAAATATATTAAAGATAAACTTTTCAGTGGAAGTTGCGAATTCAAAAATCTGAGACATGTTTGACTAGGTGGGCAACTGGTTCATTCTGGGTGGAGGTACATATGAATTGTGAAATGCAGTGTGTGTTTGTGCTGTTAGTTGAGGTGTGTGTGTGTGTGGTGTGTGTGTGTGTGTGTGTGTGTGTGTGTGGTGTGTGTGTGTGTGTGTGTGTGTGTGTGTGTGTGTGTGTGTGTGTGTGTGTGTGTGTGTGGTGTGTGTGTGTGTGTGTGTGTGTGTGTGTGTGTGTGTGTGTGTGTGTGTGTGTTCAGGCTGATGGTGACAGAGAGAGGCTCATTAACACAGGCTTTTCTCCTGCTGTGTGAGTGACATTGAGTCGCCTTCTGCCTCCTCTGTCCTGTGCTGTTCCACTCTCCCTCACTCTGAAGAACAGATGAGCCAAAACAGTGTGCTGTTTCTTTTCCAGCATGTCAATTATCAGTCAAAGCGTCTGAAATCACCTTAGCCTGACAGTAAACGACATGTAATGGAGTAGATCACGTTTCAAACTGCGTTTGACCCCATCCCCATTTTCATTTTTCTCCATGCCCCTCATTTTCCCCATGAATCAGTGTATCTTAGTGCTGTTCTTTTTAATCTAGCCTCTTTGTGCAGATCGAATTTCGGTTTTCATTTTCTTGTCCACATGGCTTATTCTTTCTGCTGCTTTCATACTTTCTCAATTTCCTCTGTGTCTGCTGCAGGGAGTTTATCTCTGGTCTGAGGGGCTTCAGTCAGTTCTACAGTGGTCTCGGAGAATCTCTGTGCAGCAAAGAGCCGACGGCACTCAACAGCTCCCTCTGCTGGAACGGACAGGAGATGACAGACAAGTGAGTTCATCATTTGTGCCAGCCCTGATGGCCACATCCAGTGTTTTTTCATTTTGGTCTCACAATATAGTGTCTTTTAGCATATAATTAGGGCATAAATGTTCATTAAAAAGTAAGCAAATTCATTAAGTGGCATCATTCCACTTGCAGATACAGTCCCTGACATGTAAACTAAGATTAATAGTTGTTCTCAATGAGTGCTGTGCAGCAGAACAATTGTTTCACATCCTTGCGGTTACTATGGACCCTTGCCAGGGTAGACAGCATATTTAATTTGATGCTAATAAATGAGTGCATGAGGGAATGAACATAGCCTGATACATAAGTTGTACTGGCTTAAGGTTCTATAGGTCATGTTTCATTTTCTGTTTGTCCGCTGGAAAAAATGTTCTGTGTTTCGTCTGCTGAAAGATGGGCACCAACCTATTGAACTAGGTACAACTATCCTGTTTGATTTGTGTCAGGTGTCTTGCTTTACTAAGGATTATTTTTTGTATTTTTTTCATGGCTGGAATTCTATATTGACTACTCAGCATCCAAGACTCCCGTTGTAGCCTATAATATAAGTTATTTCAGGATGGAAGAGGCTTTTATCTCTTTATGACCCACGCACACTCTCTATTAGTGTTTTTATTCTGACAGTTTTTACTAAGTGGATAAAAGTAGCATATATTACAATAGAATCAGCCTCCTAAATGCTTTATAGTATTACTACAATCTCAAAATTGCCCCGAAGAGACATATTGCCCCAGAGCTTGTCACAAATCTTGAAGTCTAAAGAGCTTTCTGAATAAAACGGAGACAGTGTAAGTGGCTGGTAGCTGAGCGGATGATTGTGTGTGTGTTTGTGTGTGTGTGTGTGTGTGTGTGTGTGTGTGTGTGTGTGTGTGTGTGTGTGTGTGTGTGTGTGTGTGTGTGTGTGTGTGTGTGTGTGTGTGTGTGTGTGTTGTGTCTAATGAGTTTGGCTGACTCCAGTTCCATCTGACAGGCAACAGGGTGTGAATTGTGATGTGGTCTTTGTGGGGTAACTGATGTCGGGTGGTTTGGTGGCTAATTTGCTCTGTGACTGCCTGTGCCTGGCTTTCCGCACGCCCTTTGGAACCCAATTTAAAAATTGTCATATTTCAGTTCACCATGTCCCTTGTGCTTCTGTGCCATAACTCAAGCACTCTCTCAAAGTGCGGATCAAGTTAATGTTGGAAAATGACAATAAATCTGTGCATCCCTGAACCAAACAGAAAAGCTTTAAAAGCTGCAGTATCTCATCCTAACGACTTGTAAATATCAGCTCAAAAAAGTGAAGTGATCATTAAAGTCATCAAATGGGTCCTATTTACTCACTTAATGCTCATTCCTGGTCTTATTACTAATCTTACAACGATTCATCGGTGGACGTTATTCCAAAAACATCCTCATTTTTAATCACATTGTAATGCCTATCTGTTTAATCATCTTTTTTGCTTATCTGTTGGATAATGTTGACCAATTGCCAAATAGCTATTTAGGCATTGTTTAAGCAAACTCTTTGGCTACATTCTAGTTTAAAATGAGCCCATTCCTGTCCATTTTCACAGAATATATCCTTAACTCTAAAATACATCACATTATAGAACTAAAAGGGGTTGACTTTTAAGTGGATCTTAAAGGATTCTGTCCATTTTGTAGGGATTATCTCTATAAACGTTAGATCACTATAACAGAAGTTCATATTTCTTGAAAATATTTGATAGATCTCCTTTTAGATGCTTCAATTTATTTTATATTATATTATATTATATTATAAGCCTGATAAAGAAATGAACTATATAGCATGATATTTTTAAAATTGAATTTCTCATTAAAGAATTGCTAATTTAACACAACATTGCAAAAAAGTTTTCTCAGGTAACCTAAAATGTACGTCATTCAATAATAAGGAGTAGTTAATTTTGTAATAATAGAATTCTAAATTAACTGCTTGTTTTCAGTTGTTTTTATGGGTCCTATTGAATAGAAATTGCACTTTAAAGTTACAACTGCATTATGTAACCTGTAAATATTTGGTGTAAGGTATGTTTTTGCTCAGATTGCTGACATTTCTGTCCGTCCAATATAAAAAGGTTTTGCTCAGCAAGAACAAAAAATATAGGGTGGGGAACATTGCTCAATATATTAACAGGTAATGTTTTGTGCATGAATCTACTTCCTAAGGAAACTGGTTTCAGACACACTTCCAAGACTCCATAGCATCATAAAATGAGCTAAAACAAAATCAAGTTAGATTTAGCGATAACTATGCAAATATTTACCAATGTCATAAACAGAGATGTATTTTTCAGTTTTCAGAGATGTACAGGTTATCTCCTATGTGTTGATATCCTCACAATCTCCGTTCTTGCTTGATCTGTCCGTCCGGTCACTGTTGGACATGTGTGTCTGTGAGCGAGTGTCAACATTACAGCATTATGCCTTGTTTGCTCTCCAGTAAGTTCAGTTGAGGAATGAGTGGGAACAGTGGCGGATCTAGAAAATTTTACATGGGGGGGCAAAGGGGTGGCAAGAGGTCTTAGCAGGGTGGCAGGGGTAGACGGTGGGATTACCTATATGTGAATTGCTTTAATAAAACAAACACAAAAACACAGAAGTTAGTTTAATCGTGCCCTTACACACTACAAAGGTTTTTAATTCACAACAGGAATAAGCCCAGTGCAGTGTTCAAACAAAACAAATCTCTGCATCTTTTAAAAAGTAAAAGTATAAAAAGCAAAATGAAAATATTAAAAAAAGTACAATAATTGTGTCCAGGGACTTTTTGCCTTAATGGTTATGCTCCAGCTACTTTCTTCAACTACTCTTGCCAGCAAAAGTCAATAAGTGAAAACCGGTTATCCTTGTATTACATTAGGCTACACTGTAGGGCCAAGTAGCTGGGTCAATCCTGGTATGCGGTGACATTTTGGCTTCAAAATTCTTCAAAATGAGCTTTTCTTGCATAGTATATGTCCCTTATGCCATCTTAGATTTTTTTTTCTTCTTGAAACCAGCAAAACAATTTTTGATGAATAGAATATGTTTCACATTCCACCCTGTTAGGTTTATAGACCTAACAGGGTGGAATCTAACAGGGTGGAAAATCCTGAGCTAAGTTAGCCATAGCTCTTTGAGTGATCAACATTTAGCTAGCTAACCTTCTACAGATGAATATAACTTTTATAACTATGTCAGATTTGTTTTTAAAAAAATTTGTTAGGACAAACATTCTCCATAACATAGCCTAACAGGGTGGAGCTTTAAGGGTGGGACAAGCAGGATAACATTTCAAAAACTAAAAAAAAAAAGTTAGGAGTGAGAGTTGAAGCTTACTTCAGTTTGTACAGTTGAAATTCAGCAGGTAAAGAAATTAAGTCACTTCTTGAAAATGGTCTCAATGAAATTGCTGTCAGATTTGGAAGGCAAAAAAGTACATACTAACAGGGTGGAATGACTTCAGGGACACAGTAATTGAAGAAAATTTTAAGAAAAGACCTATATTTTCACATGATTTATATGTATGATTAGAGGCAATTTAGCCTAGTCTATAACATAATAAAAAAATTTTGAGGTTTTTGTCATTTCATGGTTTATATTTCTTGCAGAAGTTGATTACTGTGCACTGAGGACATGATATAATTGAATGCATACATCAATTAAAATTGTGTAAAATACAAAATGTTATTTTAATGTCTATTATCTCTGTTTAAATGGTAAAGAATACTTAAATCTACAATTTAAGCCATTTATTATAAATATGTGACTCATTTTAGAGAAAATATGTGTAAATAAACAAAAGTCACCGACCCAGCCGACCCAGCTAATAATTTGTTATTAGCCTCTAACAAATATAAAATAAGAAATATTTATCACATGCACACACGCAGTTATTGTAAGACTACTTAATATAATAATCCTGATTTTATTAGTTATTTCCCCAGTTTTAACCTGGTTTTATTGCTGTGATATCTGAGAGAAATTGGATTTGCTTAGCTAATCAAATGATCGATCTCCTAACGGGCACTGTATGTAACGTAACGTCGGCGTAACAGTGACTCATAAATGTTATTATGGATACAAACAATTGATATTTTTTATTAAAGCTGTTTTGTCTTACTAAAAATCAAAATTAGGCCAATCAAAGGGAAGATGCTCTTACAAATTACGAGGAATGCGATTTGACGCTGATGCTGATTCTTTAGCATACAATACATCATTACAAAGTAACTTTAAGTTAAACGTTTGTTAACTAACATGGGAAACTCACTTACCTTAGAGGCTCTGGGGAGCTCAGTTCTCCAGTGGTTGCAGGGCCACGCACCGCAGCAGACTCGCTAGTGTGTGTGTGTGTGTGTGCGCCGCGCGCGTGACTGAGCGAACGCCGCTCTGCACGTTTGAATCAGGATTACTAAGTATTTGAGGGCAGGGGACGGGCTTAATAAATTTATTGTTCACTTTTGGTAAATGTTCGTTTAGTTCACTGTTTTGGAAGCTGCGGGTTGTTTTTACAATGTACAGTTTTTGGATCACCAATGTTAGGGGGGCGCTGGGGCAAGGCTCTAGAGTGGGGCACCTGCACCCCTGCCCCCTGTAGATCCGCCTGAGTGGGAATGAAATGGCCGGTAACAACAGCGTGGTGAACAGTTGGCCTTAGGGGACAGACAGCTGTGTCAGGTGGCTCTCAGGCCCCCAGGAGTTAATTAGGACCCATGAGAGAAATAGATAGGGGAATAGAGTACTAGAATAACCATGCTTTTCCAGAAATGTCTGCTGAATCTCAGTGTCATTCCTTGGCTTCTAGTGAAATATAATTAATTCTGGAATGCATTCAGACCTATTTTATGCAATGTATTGAAGACGAAGCGCTCTCCTACATTCTGTACTGGGAAGAAAGCCATCTTAATTGTGCCAAAGAATGTCACCGTTTATGTGGCCCTGATATATTAAATAGTCGACTCAAAAATGTCAAAGCATAAAGCAGATTCATTAACGCCACAGTCAAATAAACACAAGCAGCAGCTACAACAACATTCCTGCTCATTCTTTCATACAAATCTAAACAGTCGAAACCGTGCAGAAATGTTATTTCATGTCAGGATTAAAACAACTATTATTGCAAAAAATGATTTGATTGTAAAGTTCATTTCTAGCATCCCTGGTGCGGCTAGAAATGATATTTTCCCCTTTGCTGGAGGCAGTGTAGAGGAGCCCTCAATGTCAAGGATCAAGTCACCAAAACTCTGGCACAGATTTCTGCCTTCTAGAGAATCAATTTTAGCATTCTCAATATCTGCCTTCTTCATTTTAGCCAATGTTTCCTAACCGTTTTGGTCTTATGTACTCCCACAGGCCCATCAGCTCGGCTCAAGTACCCCCTCATCGACTCTAAACCAGAAACATACTCCTCATATTATACTAGATATCATTTGGACCATTCGTAATGTTATTAAAATGGTCACCATTACAATAACTCAGTTAAACTAAAAAACAATCGATTCTGTGGGTGAGCTACATCTGAATAGTTTGATAAATACAGAATCTATTATTTAAAAATGAGTTTAGTTTGGTATTCGCTTGTTTGACTGAGACATTTTATGGGCTGAAAATAGGATAGAGAGTTGTTGTGTATGAGTGAGAATAAACAGCAGTGTCACAGAATTCTTCCGCTGTCTTTACATATGCACAGATGTTCTGCAATAAGTGTAAGCCACACAAATTGACTAAAACATAAGCATATTATTTTAATGTTTTGAGAGTGCTGATAATATTATTTTAAAGTCATAATTTATATAAATTTAAAGAGATATTCCACCTGGTACGCCACATCACATTGCCTACATCACCTCAACCTTTTTGAAGGGTGTTTGTGGCAGACAAGCTTGTTCATTTTAAACTGTGAGAAGTCAAGATTGGAGGATATTCATTGTGTTTTGTAAACCTTCCTCCTCGTCCTAGAGCTCTTCTCCTCCTCACGCTCAATAACCCGCGTCTCCTTCAGCTGTTCCTCAGTTAGCTCATGAAGATCCTCGTGATTGATTCTCGTGGTCTCCAGCGGGTTTGGGCAGTGGGGCATGTTGGATCTCTGAGGGGTGCTCAGTAGGACCGTGAGTCTGAGCAGGTTCAGCATGAGTAGCTGGTCCAGACTGTACATCCACGGGGTGTTTAGTCATTTCCTGTAGTAACAGTTGGGTTGCCTGCGCTCCTGCTGTACAATAATGCCTCTTGTGGGTTGTTTTTGTTTTTTAGGAATCATAATGTGGCGGACAAGTATATTTCACATTAGAACATGTGGAAAATGCCAACTTCTGTCTACTTTGAATAATTTTTACATATACAATATAACATGGCATTTAACATTAATGTTAACATATTAAACATAACATACTAGGATTTCATTTTATTAAATAATTTTAAAGTTTGGAGTAGTGATGCTGAAAATTCAGCTTTGATATCACAGGAATAAATTACATTTTAAATCATATTAAAATAGAAAACAGTTATTTAAAATTTTAATAATATATGTGTGTGTGTCACTCTTAGTCTCAGAGTGTTTGTCACTCTCAGTTATGATTGACCATTATAAATTGAACTTGAACACAAACATTGTTTGTTTGTAAGCATGTTTTGTACTGCCAGTGTTAGTATTGGCCATAATAAAATATTTTGTGTGTGTGTGTGTGTGTGTGTGTGTGTGTGTGTGTGTGTGTGTGTGTGTGTGTGTGTGTGTGTGTGTGTGTGTGTGTGGTGTGTGTGTGTGTGTGTGTGTGTGTGTGTGTGTGTGTGTGTGTGTGTGTGTGTGTGTGTGTGTGTGTGTGTGTGTTTTGTTACTCTGGCATTGTTGTTACAACTAACCCAGAGTCTTGTTGTTACAACTAACCCAGAGTCATGTAGCCATGAACTAGCTCACCTTACAGCTAACAGGCAAAACATTAGCACTAACAACTTGCATGGAAAATATCTACACAGACACACAATAAACATAATAAAAGTTTGATGAGTTTAACTACAAAGCAGAAATTCCCATAACAAAAACAAAAAACTTAAAAAAAGTAACTTTCTTACCTCAAAATTGTTTTTTCTACTCTAGCATGTGCTGTGTCTGCCACAGGGATCTACTTTATCACATGTGTAATAAGAACTAAACTTAGCATGTGTGAAGTGAATCAGGTGATTTGTAACTAGTTCCTGATTGGACAAATTGGAATTGTTACAACTGACCCGTGTTACAACCATCCCCGGTCTCCCTATATATATATATATATATATATATACACTCACCTAAAGGATTATTAGGAACACCTGTTCAATTTCTCATTAATGCAATCATCTAATCAACCAATCACATGGCAGTTGCTTCAATGCATTTAGGGGTGTCAGTGGTCCTGGTCAAGACAATCTCCTGAACTCCAAACTGAATGTCAGAATGGTAAAGAAAGGTGATTTAAGCAATTTTGAGCGTGGCATGGTTGTTGGTGCCAGACGGGCCGGCCTGAGTATTTCACAATCTGCTCAGTTACTGGGATTTTCACGCACAACCATTTCTAGGGTTTACAAAGAATGGTGTGAAAAGGGAAAAACATCCAGTATGCGGCAGTCCTGTGGGCGAAAATGCCTTGTTGATGCTAGAGGTCAGAGGAGAATGGGCCGACTGATTTAAGCTGATAGAAGAGCAAATTTGACTGAAATAACCACTCGTTACAACTGAGGTATGAAGCAAAGCATTTGTGAAGCCACAACACGCACAACCTTGAGGCGGATGGGCTACAACAGCAGAAGACCCCACCGGGTACCACTCATTTCCACTACAAATAGGAAAAAGAGGCTACAATTTGCAAGAGCTCACCAACATTTTACAGTTGAAGACTGGAAAAATGTTGCCTGGTCTTATGAGTCTCGATTTCTGTTGAGACATTCAGATGGTAGAGTCAGAATTTGGTGTAAACAGAATGAGAACAGGGATCCATCATGCCTTGTTACCACTGTGCAGGCTGGTGGTGGTGGTGTAATGGTGTGGGGGATGTTTTCTTGGCACACTTTAGGCCCCTTAGTGCCAACTGGGCATAGTTTAAATGCCACGGCCTACCTGAGCATTGTTTCTGACCATGTCCATCCCTTTATGGCCACCATGTACCCATCCTCTGATGGCTACTTCCAGCAGGATAATGCACCATGTCACAAAGCTCCAATCATTTCAAATTGGTTTCTTGAACATGACAATGAGTTCACTGTACTAAAATGGCCCCCACAGTCACCAGATCTCAACCCAATAAAGCATCTTTCGGATGTGGTGGAACGAGAGCTTCGTGCCCTGGATGTGCATCCCACAAACCTCCATCAACTGCAAGATGCTATCCTATCAATATGGGCCAACATTTCTAAAGAATGCTTTCAGCACCTTGTTGAATCAATGCCACGTAGAATTAAGGCAGAATTAAGGTGAAAGGGGGTCAAACACAGTATTAGTTTGGTGTTCCTAATAATCCTTTAGGTGAGTGTGTATATATATATATATATATATATATATATATATATATATATATATATATATATATATATATATATATATATATATATATATATATATATATATATATATATATATATTAGATACAAATATGAAAATCTGCTATAGATCAAATCCACAAGAATAGACTAAACCCTCCTTAATCACACCCTTCCAAATGGCAAAACAACAACTCTAATCCATAAAAAAGTTTTTTACAAATAATGTTTCTTATTGTGTTTTTCAGTGCTGAAATGTGATTGGCCAATTAGAACAGATTCTGATGTTTTATAGTTTCTCTAATTTACAACACCTAATTAAAATTCATAAGAGAAGGCTTTTTAGTGCTAAAACAATTCTCACTTTAGCTACCCCATTACGTTTTAGCATTTCTGCAATAACGTTTTGATTAATTTGGTATCATGTGCTCACCATCCTAAATAGAACAAATCTTAAGGTTTTTCAGACAGACAGTGCTGATCTGACCTGATGGTGATGGACCCTGATCAGCACACATGCGTGAAGCTCCAGCTAAGCTCATCTTCCATTAAACGCTGCCCATGTTTTCTGATCTCCTCCTTCTAATGGAGCTCATGTCTGTATTATTAATGTGATAATTAAAAGTGGGAGGTGAGCTGCCATCGGGAGTAATAAGGAGAATAAATAAGTATGGAAATGTAATTTGGCTTAATGAATAAGCAGTGCATGTAAAATAAGGTGCCGTGAGAGATGATTGGATAGACTTGTTCAGGATTATGTCATTCCTAAGAATGGAACATGAGGTCATATCTTTGGCTCTTTCGTCTAAAAGCTCACGGTATACTTGAATATGTGGTTTGTGAGGACTCTCTAGGCATAATGGTTTTTATACTGTACAAACTAATATTCTACCCCCCTACACTAATCCTACCCCTATAAACCTACCCATTACAGGACATTTTCTGAATTATTTTAATTAAAAAAACACTTTAGTATGTTATTAAGCCATTTGGTTTACGAGGACACAGGAAGTGTCCTTATAAATCATGTTTAGTGTGTAATACGTATGTCATTATACACATTTGTGTCCTTATAAAACATATACAAGAACACACACACAAAAATTTGTAGATATTTTTATAATTTTTTTACTGAACACAGATATTTGCGTTGTATGGACTTCGCTGATGAGTTGAGGTTGGTGTCGAGGCATCGAATATGTCACTCACTGTCTCTCTGTCGCCTCAGTGCTTGCACCAATGTGCCCGTGTGCATCAACACTAATTAGCTTTTAATAGGGAGTAATTAACTGGAACATGAGTCCAAAGGGCCCGGGGGGATCGGGGGAAACACTTGGGCGCAGACACACACACACATTTTTAGCAGTTGATGATGCCCAACATATGCTCCAGTTGCTCAGAAACATTCAGATGCCAGCACATGTCTGACCCAGTTGTGCTGTTTTACTGTTCGCAAGTGTGTGTGTGTGTGTGTGTGTGTGTGTCTGTTAAGAGCTACAACATAACAGAAGGGGGAGACTGAAAGCAGATTTATGCTCCTGTTTTTGTTTTTTAGCTTTGAGTAATTTTGAACAACGGACAACACAAGGCATAATCTATTCAAAAAGTCCTTGGCATCTACTAATAGGAGATTGTTTTGTTGTAAAGTGCCTTTGAAATGTGAAATTTGATGTGCTGAATAAAGGGGAAGAATTTAAAAGTCTACTTTGGAATTTAAATTGAGCAAGAATTACAATGGTCACATGTTTGCCTCTAGGTGGCAGTAGAGGCCAATATTAGAGTTCATGTTCTTGTGGAAGATCACAGCGGTTTCTATCAAATTCAAATTTCATTATATTTTTTTTTGTTTTAGCTGTTGAACAAAATAAAAGCCACACTAGCATACATCCTGACAAGATTCAACTATATAATGGACTACGTTCTTAGTGTGCTGTGCATTGAAACCTGTAATTTAGTTTAAGTATGAGTAATGGACGTGTATGTCTATATTTTGCAGATTTCCTGGTCCCGGGCTGAAGAAAGTCCATCCACACGGCTCAGAATCCAGACAAAAACCTCCTGAGCCTGTCATCAGTCAGATCATTGACAAACTCAAGCACATCAATCAGGTGAGTTGCTGTTTATCAGAAAACATGAGCTTTTTTTACATGTGAACTTTACAGTGCACATCTGTGAATAATCATACACTGCCATGCCATCAGTCATCACAGAGATATACAGCTGTGCGTAAACTCATCACCTCTGTTTTAACTCCGTCACAACAGTCTGCCTGTCATCACACACACACAGATGCACATGTCTGCAGGCTGTTTTATGAAGCGCAGTCTTGTAGATTATCAGGATGTGCGATAGGGGCTGCCGGTATCTGTACGGTAATGCAGACAAAGCAGAGGCTTTCATTCACTTTCTTTCTTTCTGCCTGTCTTTAAAAAACAACAGCTGCGTGTCATATCACCTTGACTGTGTGTGTGTGTAAGGGTGTGTCTGCTTATATTTCATGTACAGTTCGTTCCCTATTGTGAATAAGATCCCACAGTGATATTCGACCCTTTAAGGTTGTGTGTGTGTATACTCTGGTAATCCTGAGAGAACAGCATCTGGCTCATCCACAGGAAGCTCACTGGGCGATCTAAAGGACGCTTCCTCTGTACCTGGAGGATGTGTGTTTTTGGCTGGGTTTAAAGATATGTTGCAATGCAGCCTCGTTGTGAATAGCTCTAGGCTACAGTTAGTAAAGCTCAGTCCAAGTGTGTGTTATTGACACACTTAGTCTTGTTTTTTAGTCTTAGTCTTGTGCTTTTATCCAAAGAGACTTAGGAATACATCAAACAAAAAGTGTTGAAGTTGTGTAGAGTTGTAAAGGCAAGAACAGGGAGGGATTTAGTGAAAATAGTGAAAGCATAGACTTTTGTTGTTGTTGTTGTTAAAAGAGTCAGCAGGACACAGTCAGGGTCTCACGGAAGAGATGAGTTATGCGATGTTTCTTGATTATTATCAAGAAACAGCTGAAAATTTAACTCACCTCAAGAGATGATAACTCGTCTTTTTAACAACTCATTTATTAATGAGACCTTTATAATTTATTCCTTGTTTTTTTTAATTTCTAATTTTCTAAAGATTATTTACTTTTATTTACTTTTCATTATTTAATTTTTTTTGTCAATTTTTTCTGCATTAAATTTTTTTTTTTTTGTTCTGCTTGATTAACTATTTGTCAATACTAATTTATTTTGTTTTAATTTTACTTATTTTATTTTTGGTCTGCTTTTTGTTTTAAATTTTGTATTAATTTGTTCTGCTTTATTATCATTAATACTATTTTATTTTATTTTATTTCATTTATTTTATTTTTGGTCTGCTCTTTCCCATTTAGTTTTGTATTTTATATGTAGTCTGTTTTTTCTTTTCTTTTCTTTTTTTTACTTTTGTTTAGTTTTTCTGCTTTATTTAATTTTTTAATACTACTTATTAATATTATTTTTAATTTTATTATTTATTTTATTTATTTTGCTTTGTCCTATTTTGTTCTGTATTGTTGTTTTACTATAGACTTTCTATTTACTATTTATTTTGTTCTGCCTTTTTGTCTGTTAATACTGCTTGTTTACTCCCTTTGCATTGTTATTTTAATAATTTAATCTTATGAATGAATTAAATTTATTTTCAATTTAATCTTCAATTTTACTTTAAAAAAAATAGAGAGTGTGTGGGGTCCTGTGTATATCTTGCGTTAAAACAGAATGAGACCTATTTAAGTGCGTTGCTTTGCATATAGTTGTGTGTGTGCGTGCATGTGTGTGTAGAGAGAAACCCACTGTGGCCTCGTACTCACTGGCCCCATCTGAGCGGATTAGCGCAGCTGCTCTTGTTTAAACAGACCACAGAGACATCAGAGCGGCTCAGATGAGCTGTGGGTCTCGTCTGCCCTCGGGCTGTGAGGTCAAGCCTTCCATGGGACAGGCCCTCGTTCTCTCAGTTACTCTACAAACAGACCTCTTCTCTTCTCTTCTCTTCTCTTCTCTTCTCTTCTCTTCTCTTCTCTTCTCTTCTCTTCTCTTCTCTTCTCTTCTCTTCTCTTCTCTTCTCTTCTCTTAAATACTGATCATCTTCTGTCAGTTTCTTCCTCCTGCACTGCTCCAGTGTCCAGCTGTTGTTTCAAGAGACACATCACATCATTGATGTACATGACAATTATACACTATCAAAATTAAGATGTACCATAGACTTGTCATGTGTGTGTTAGAAAGGGGAAAATAAAAGTAATTCAACAGTCACACTTAAAATGTTGTGGCTGATCTGAATGTCAGCATGGCTGTGAATAAGTCATGCTGATGTTCAGTATAACAGCGTTTGTATTGCACATTATCATGTGTGGTCTGGTGACTGTATGATGTCAGTGCTGCTCATGTCTGGTAGGCAAATGGCAAGTGCATTTCAAAAGACCTCTATGGCATCTGTGAACCACAGATAAACACATCCGCTGCCCCTATAAACACATAAACAAACGCAGAGATACACACGTGTTTGTTTCATTTTACTTCCATTGTTTTTATATCAAGTTAATGTCCTAATCCGACCCGACCCCTAAACATAACCCTCACAGAAACACTGTGCAAAACACCAGATTTAAATATAAACGTGAATTTCCTAATGTATAAGCCTTTTTAACTAGTGAGAACCAGCTCACTAGTCAGTGTTCAACAGGTTTCACTATACATTTTAGACCTCACAAGTAGTCATGTAGAGCAAGATGTTTGTGTGTGTGAGAAAAGGAAACCCAGAATTGCTTATCGGACTGTGTGAACATGTGATGTCTGTACGGTGGCGTTCTCTGACAAACATGAGAATAATACTGCAGTCAAGTCATTTGAAAGTGCACAATGTCCTAAATGAGATAGAACAGGACAAGACCTAACCAAAAAGCCCACTTCACCTTGACAGAGACTGTTTAAATCCATTATAAATGACTCATTATTTAATTATTGGTTAATAACTCTAATTATGATGATTCTATAAAGTTAGAAATGTTTGACTTTATGCAATTAGCAGCTTCTACCAAAGATTTTTGGTTCATGCGTTAATAATCGTGTTATTTTGCTGCAATGTCAGTCAAACTCTTTCCC
The DNA here is from genome assembly GCA_036326025.1 of Chrosomus eos. Classification (NCBI taxonomy): domain Eukaryota; kingdom Metazoa; phylum Chordata; class Actinopteri; order Cypriniformes; family Leuciscidae; genus Chrosomus; species Chrosomus eos. The sequence continues at coordinate 21,865,196 of CM070835.1, forward strand.
CAATTAAACTCATTCCATGTCAAAATAGTGACATAATATTTACTAACTACCAATGACACATCTGTCTCTTGTCTATCCTCGATTAAACCACTGTCGATGCGAACGGGGCTTTAGTGAGACTGGTAGTGTTTCCTTTACTTTATCAGCAGAAACTCAAACATGTTTTAATCAAATGTTCAGTTTAACTTAACCCTGTGATAATAGTTTACATCTGGTGTTATCTGGCACCGTGCTAATGTGTGTTCTCATTTGTTTCCAATAGCCAGGGGTTTGAGTTATTTCCCAGAGCGGACAGACAGAACGCTCCTATCAGACTTTTCCTAGTGTTTCAGAAAGCCAACATCTCATCTTCTAGCCTGGGAGGCTTGTTACTTTTGCATGTGCTTCACTTTCTAAGTGTTCTCCGGCAGTTGTAGTTCTATAAAACATTCTGGGTGTGGACCCATTTGATTTTATAGAGCAATAAGGTTTTTGGAAGCTCTTAACAGTGTTTGAAAAATTTCTGTTCCCGGGGCATATAGCGTGACAAGCCTGTGTCCCAAAGAGTGTTAGTTTAGCGGCACTAGAGATGGCTTGTTGCCTTAGATTTGGGCCTCTTCTGAAACAGAGACACTGGGGACTGCACTGAACACCAAAAGACAAAACTTTACCCTCCCTCAGCTCTAAGACCCCAATTTCTCACGCCTAATACGGCTGATGTAATGGCTGCGGTGAGCCAAGTTTAGAGTAAGCTGAAGCTCGTCTCTATAAATGAAAAAAAATGACTTGGTGCTCAAACTATTCTAACTGGGCAAGTGCTCAAAGACTCTGTGTGTTCTTATCGGCATGCCTAAACATGACTCAGTCAGAGACAGATCTCTCAGGCCTAAATGTATGCGAGTTAGCGCATTAGCCAGCGCTGACGCTCCACCGTAGATATTTGATCAGGGGTTTCATGTTTTTTTATTTTTTATTTCAAGGCCCCCCAAATATGATGATTTACCTCATTTTTAAAATGTTCAGAGATGAAGCTCATAGCACACACCCAGTCTGTCTTCATGTGTGTTTGTGTTTGTTCCCATGACTGTCAAACATTCACTCATGCTGATCCGTAAAGTCTGCAGCGTCTCTTTGTGTTTATACAAGAATGGTGCGTCATTTGTGGAGTTTACTTCCTTTGAGGGGAGCTGTTAAACTACAAAACCTTCTCCACAGTTTATTCAAATTTTAATTTAATAAATGTGTACAATCTTGCTAAGCTCAGAGACAAATCCCCCTGCATTAAAGTTTTAAGGACAAACACGGTGAAACGCAGTTTCCAGAGACAGACATAAGTAAATCTTCTGTCCAAAATAAAAGCAATCAATCCGAATATTTTTGAGGTTTAAGGTTTATTAATTTATGTGGATTGGGATTTGTACTGATGTGATGTCATGGTTCTTGTCAGCATATGAACCAAACAACCAACAGAAAAAAACAAAACAAGAAAAACATGTAGTCCCTTGTTAGGACGTGGTGTAAGGCCAAGCACATCATTGTTTGTTATTTGTTTAGATATTTCTATAATAATGATGCTATTATGAGTTATTTGAAACCTAATCTGACTGAAATAATGTACTTTTTAGGTGACATAATGGGGATCATAAATACCCCATTATTTGGGGATCATTATGATGGGGATCATACTGGGGATCATAAATACCCCATTATTTGGGGATCATTATGATGGGGATCATACTGGGGATCATAACTGGGGATCATAAATACCCCATTATTTGGGGATCATTATGATGGGGATCATAATGGGGATCATAAATACCCCATTATTTGGGGATCATTATGATGGGGATCATAATGGGGATCATAAATACCCCATTATTTGGGGATCATTATGATGGGGATCATACTGGGGATCATAAATACCCCATTATTTGGGGATCATTATGATGGGGATCATAATGGGGATCATAAATACAGTGCATTATTACAATAAACTTTTACCAGATTTTGTGCTGTGCTGCCATATTTTAAGCCTACACTCTAAAAAATGCTGGGTTGTTTTAACCAAATTTTGGGTCAAATATGGACAAACCCAGCCATTGGGTTACATTTTTTAATTACATTTTTAACCCAATGTTTGAGTTTGACCATATTTGACTCAAAATGGATTAAAACAAACCAGCATTTTTTAGAGTGTATAATGTTGTAGTATCAACGACAGAGTGAAAGAAAATCGGCAAATTCTCTGTCAACCGCTGCCCTCACATATAGTTTAATTTACGCATATTGCCAAATTAGATTTTCATATTTAGGAAAATATGTCTTTCCGCTGGTGCCGTCATCAGGACCATCTGGACTTTCCAGGGTATTGAGTTACTGTTCAAAAAAGCCTTTTCCCAGTGGAGCTCAGGGGATAGTGGTTAAAACACTGCAATTATCTGATTGGTCTTTGATTATAGAAGTTCCCTCCAGCGCTGAGATGTGTCTGCCATGTGTAGGGCAGAGAGGTGAGCATATATTACATGTCACTTCTCATGTTGTCCTAGATTTGGGGAATGTTCTGTGAAAAATTAGATGCTCTGTTTTTCTTTTTTCGTGTGCTGTGGGAAACAACTCTAGGCTAGATATCTTTCATGCACACTCACTTTTTCTCTCATTTCCTGGCTAGAACTTTTCTCTGCAGTTCTTTTCCCTGGTTTATGCCCTCACTTTCTTTCTTTCTTTCTCTCTTTGAACTCCACCCTACATTTCTTATGCTTTTTCTCCCATGTTAATCCCACTTTCTTTCCTGCTCTCCTTCCTGACTGTGTTGAGTTGTATGTGACACACTCCAGTCCCGCAGCCCTCCTTCACTCTAATTAGATCCAGAGAGAGGAGGAGAGAGAGAGAGAGAGAGAGAGAGAGAGAGAGAGAGAGAGAGAGAGAGAGAGAGGCGGGCCGCAGGTAAGGCAGGAGAGCAGACAGCAAAACAAACCAGAGCTCCACATTCCAGCACGCAGACTCCCGTCCCGCTGCTGCTGACTCCACCAGGACCTTTATATTCAACACCTCATCGACTCCAATAAAAAGTACCAAAAAGTGCCACACTCTAAAGGCCTCTTCACATCAGAAGCACATTGGAAAAGGGAACAGTTGCAGATTAATGTCTATGCACTCCAAGAGTTAAACAAATGGTCATCTATCTGAATAAAAACCAAGTTTACTTCAGGACAAAAGGTGGCACTGATTTACAAATTTACTCAGTGCAATACAGTTGGTTTTATGAGAATGGTAACATAATACTTTGTGTAACACAATACTTTTTGAACAATTACCAAAATACAGTGTTTTTTACACTACCGTTTAAAAGTTTCGGGTCAATAAGATTTTTATTTATTTAAAGAAATTAATACTTTTATTCAGCAAGGATACATTAAATTAATCAATGAAAAATGTATATTATAAATAAATGCTGTTCTTTAAAAAAAGTATCACAGTTTTTACAATAATATTGAGAAGTAAAACTGTTTTCAACATTTATAATAAGAAATGAGCATGATTTTGAGCAACAAATATTAGAATGATTTCTGAAGGACACTGAAGACTGGAGTAATGATGCTGAAAATTATTCAGCTTTGATCACAGGAATAAATTATATTTTAAAATATATTACAATAGAAAATGTATTTATGTCAAATATAATATTTACAAATAGTAATGTTTTACTGTATTGTGATCAAATAAATGCAGCTTTGGTGAGCATAAGATACTTCTTTTTTTTTAAATCTTACTGACTCCAAACTGTTCACTATAGTGTACATTTGGTTATACCCTGATTTTTTTTTTTTTTTATAATTGTCACTAACACATTTAGCTTGCTTACTGGTTGAATGTACCATTGTAATACCATGACCTTTTGAAGATGTGCCTTTAGTTATTCAGGTGCTGTTGTCTGTGATGAGCTCCCTGAGACCACCTTCATCCAATATGCAAATTTATCTGTATTGTACTATTGTTATAATATGAAATTTACTGGTAAAAATGTACTTCTGTGATGGTATATGAGATTTAACTGTGTGGTAGTTCAAAGGTTATTAAACGAACCCTGCCATGGTTGCTTAAGTACACACAAACTTTAGACAAATGCTCTCTCTCTCTCTCTCTCTCTCTCTCTCTCTCTCTCTCTCTCTCTCTCTCTCTCTCTCTCTCTCTCTCTCTCTCTCTCTCTCTCTCTCTCTCTCTCTCTCACACACACACACACACACACACACACACACAATACACACACACACACACACACACACACACACACACACACACACACACACTTCAAATGGCTGCTTAATGTGTGTTTCAGTGGATGCTGGTCCGTTTGAAGGTGCACGACTGTGAGGGTTTTTCAAATAAACTAACACCTGACATTAAAGCAGTCTAGAAAGACCTCCATAAATCCAGAGTAGAATGGGGGTTTGGCTTGACCCTGATCCCAGCGCTGCTCCTGATGACCTCTGCATGCCTCTGTTCTCAACGGCTTGATCTGCTGTGGCACTCACACCAAAAACTCCCATAGAGATATCCTTTCTCTTAGAAAATAAGTCCTTTTTAATGCAGACTTTTTGTTCTGACAACCTTGATCTGTCTCATGTGGTCTCTTTTCTCCAGCTTTTTCTCTTTTACCATCTCTTTCAAAGATTTCACCACTTTTTACCACTTTCTTCTCCCTAGTTTTCCTATTCCCTTTCTGATTGTCATTCATTGGTAAGAAAAGTTACAAACGAGAACTTTTTAAATGGGTCCTAATGCCTTTTAGTGTGCAGTTTTGCTGTTTGAGCTTGAACAGGGTCTGCAAAGTTAAAGAGCAAAAAGTCACTCCACAGGCAGTCAATATATATAAACAAGCAATTTTCTGAAATGCCTCGATTGTAGTCTTCAGTTTTCTTCCGGGAAGGCACATGTAACAATATTGCTCATTTAAATAATTCCCATGCATAAAAAAGGGGCGAGGCCTGGTTGAGTTGCTTTAGTAGTGTGTTGAAACTTGTGGTTTTGGTAAAGACCGTGATATTTTTTAAACATGCTCGAACCGGTTGACCAATCTCAACACATTGGTCCAGTCCAGCTGACAAATCAGAGTGCATAGCGCTTTTAGACAGGAGCTAAACAAAGCTTTACAGACAGACTGGAATAATGTATATATGTGAAAAATAATGCTTTTTGAACACTCAAGCATGCAACCTATTCTAGTAAACCCCAAACACATAAGAACTTTGCAAAAGGGCCCTTAATATCTCAATTGTTTCTCCTAGACGGCAATGGAAATAAATGGACACCCACAACATTCAATTTCAGGAATATGCCATACATCCTTGAATGGTTACATCATGTCCGTAAACAGAAAAAAGTTCTGATGTAGCAGATAGGCTATTCGCTTGCTTCCATGACACATTTTTAGAGATATACCTTGTAGGGCTTTCTTCTTACTGTCAGTTGGTCTTGTGGGAGAATGACAGATCTGTACCAATATGGTGATCACAGGGAACCATCTGTATCCACCTTATTTTACAGGTTAGAGTGCTGGCCATTTGTATTTTTAATGTGTCTGACTTGCAGTGTTATTCGCTTCCAGTTATTTTGCCAGTACAAAACTCGGTATGCTGCTTGATATTGATTAATAACTGGTATTTCTTACCGTATTATTTTTATGTAGTGTCTTAATTATAAACATGCTGGTTTGGTCAAACAGTTTTACAGTTTACTGCAATTTGATATATTCCTCTCGTTATTTCCCAATAGCGGCTAATAAATCAGAAGTCTTGCACATTCTCAAAAAAACCTTACTTCTGTGTTGAAAAATAAGATGGATACCTCAAACTATCCAATTCATTCACTCAGAAAAGCAGTGCGTAAACACCTAAAAAATATAGTGCAGCTTTAAAGTAGACTCAAATTTCATTTGAGTCATATCAGTTCGATGTATTTTTAAAAGGATTTTGCTGCCTTATATAGCTTCCCTGTAGTTTGCTAGTTTTTATTGCTTGCTAAAGTTAAACTACATTTTCAAAAGAGTATCTTGACAAGCTAGTTTCAAAGAAGTTTCTGATTGTCTCATTTGTGTCTATTTTTATTTTCACTAAGGAATTTTACAAGAAACCTCTGAGACCAAATTGATAGTTAAATGAAACCCCATGAAGTCACCTGAGCTATGAAACTGGCAACCTCTGGGCACTTTCTTACATCTCTCCTCTGCCGTTCCCTCTATAGTAGCTTTTTACATTCCCTCCTTCTCCTCCATCCCCCTCTCTTTTTCATCTATCTGTTCCTCTCTCCCCTGCTGTCTAGGAGGTCAGACAGAGCACATGAGAGGTCTTTTCCTTCCAATTAGTTAGCTTCTAATGAGGCTGAAGCCCCCAGACCCTCCTCCCAGCACTCCTTTTAGCAAAGCCCCCTCATCCCGCAGGCCAGAAGTTTGGTGCCCCCCTACTGCCACCAATCTACCCCCACCCACTTCAGCCACCCCACTGGCTACAATTACCACACAGCCGGCTAACAACAACCCTACAGCCAGCTCATCTGCGCTGAAAGAAATGGGCTTACACCTACACGGTCAACGACAAACTTGTTTACTAACAGGACATATTTGTTATCCTGTTCTGCTGGAAAGACTTCCTATGACATGGAAATGTTACAGAGGGCACTTCCTGAGACACTGACCGACCAGAACTACAGTATTTACTCTAATAGCAAAACAAAATAAACAAAGCTGCATGTAGGGCCTATTAAGGTGGCTGAAGTGTTCACAAACACCTGTATCACCTCATTCTTTGTGCAGACAGACAGGTAGTGTCGCCCCAATCCCTACTATGACATTCACTGTTAAAAGTGTTACTTGGATCTAACTCAATAAAATTAAGACAACATTTTCCAACTACTTTTTTTAAGTTTAGTGAACTAACTGATATTTTGAGTAAGGACAACTTAATAATGTGACATTCAATGAATGCGAAAAGATTAAGTAGCATTTTCAGAAAAAGCAAAAAAAATTGAGTACAATCAATGTAAAAAATATCAGCATATTATACACATTAGACTTAAATAAAATAGGTTACTTTTAAATGAAAAAAATAGTAGTTAATGTCTTGATTTATTAATTTGGACCAATTTGCCCTTTCTTTGTTTTGGAAGTGTAAACGGCTTCAAATAATTAGTTGCTATTATGTCAATTTCCAACATTTATTTTAATCATTGCCATATACAAAACCGTAGAAATGTACAGTATAAACATTGGTATTCAGGCATTAAAGCAAGTATGCCCTCAGCAAATAAAGTGCAGGTTAGTGTAATACCTTCACAGTACAGTTTTTTACTGTGTACATAATGTTACAACATTTTAAGTCAACAGGCACTTTTGTAACAGTTCACAAGCTATATTCAAAATGAGCTGGACAGTTAACAATCATTATTACATGGCTTGGTAGAATTCCAATGTAGAATGCGGTGTGTTATTTCTTGATAACAGACGCTGCTTAGTATAACTGACCGTTGCCATGAAAAACAGAGCGTTACCAAGGACGCAGTTCAGAGACGGAACAGACTATTTTCTTTAGCGGAAGCAATACAATCGTTTTTAAATCAATAAACTCCTTTTTAAATCAATATTTTGAGTCAAATTATTGATTTATTTGGTAGGTAGCCATGTAATAAGCGGGATAATGTATAGCGAGGTGGTTGTTATAGCGAATACAAACCCTTCAGGCTCCGCTTCAGGTCGGGCACCTAGTCAGCCTGTCGGGGTGGTATTCGCTATAACAACCGCCTCGCTATACATTATCCCTTACATAACATCTATTCATGCATTAAAAAAAGCATGATCTCAGCTTATAAAGTGCAGGTTTGTAGAACACCTTCACAGTATATTTTACTGTGTACATACATAATATTAAAACATTTTACAGTGTTAAAATGTTGTTCACACTGTACTGTTAAAGGGATAGTTTGTTTTAAAATGAAAATTGTCATTTACTCACCCTCAAGTTGTTTAAAACCTGTATGAATTTCTTTCTTCTGCTGAACACAAAGGAAAATATTTTGAAGAATGTCAGTAACCAAACAGTTAACTGGACCTATTGACGTCCATAGTCTTTTTTTTCTTACTATTGAAGTCAATAGGTCCAGTTAACTGTTTGGTTACTGACATTCTTCAAAATATTTTCCTTTGTGTTCTGCAGAAGAAAGAAATTCATACAGGTTTTAAACAACTTGAGGGTGAGTAAATGACAATTTTCATTTTAATACAAACTATCCCTTTAACAGTACAGTGTGAACATATTTAAACATTTTAACACTAACATTACAGGTCACAAGCATGAGCTTCTGACCTCAACTTAGCATAATACAATAGCATAATACCTTCACAGCATGTGAATATTTTGAACAGCTTTACTCAAACATCTCACTGATCTCACTTACCGACCACTTTTTAAAGTGCAGCTTCACACCAGGTCTATTTTGTGTGTATAAAATATAAACTTTTTAACACCAGAAAGTATGACCTCCAGCATAGTATAAAACATGATAAGGATAAACCATTACAACATCCTGAAAATTCAACGTTATGTCCAAAGTATAATGATGTTGAACAGACAAAGAAAACAACTGTTCAAAAGCGCAGTGACAGTTCTGGGTGGTATCTTGAGAGGTGAGAGCGGAAGGAACTCCGAGATTTAAAAGAGCATGGGCAATCTATATGAATACAAGGCATGGCTGTGTCCAAAAGTCCCATGATGAAGTCTATAATGCTTTAAAATGTCACTCTTTCCTGGTACCACAGTGCTGCACACTTTACAGGGCCATCCCGTCTGTCAATGGGGAGAAAAAAAAAAAGAGTTAGTTACCTCTACTAGCCTTTTGAATACAAGCCTGATAAAAGACATTTTAAAAATACATGTGAAGAGTATCCTGCTGAACAAGACAAGAATGATTAACTTTCGTTTATCGCAAAACTTATTTTAGTAAATAACACTTGTGAAAGAGGACCTATGCCATGTGCTGATCCACACAAGCTAACAGTGCCCACACTCATACTGGCAAATGTTTGCTCCCTCGTCAATGTGGTTTAGGTTAGATTGTGTGGATTGTGTAATCGACAAATTAACTGCTGCTCTGGCACATTAACGTTTATCTCCAATCGACGATAGCTAATCACTTAGCTAGCAGCTAAAGTTAGCTGTGGCGTCGTGTGCGTCTGAGTCCACTGCCAAACTGTCGAAGCCACAACAATGTTTTTGAATAAGTTACAAACACCTCTGAAACATTAAACTATCACACAAAGACAACATTACTCATACCTTACAACGCACACACATGTAGATTAATACAGTATGTGGCTCAAGTTGACAAACTGTTTGAAGTAACGTTAGAGCACATTCGAAATTGGCGCTCTTCGACAGAGCGATTGCGCAACACAAACACGTTAATTAGGGTAAACATAACTTTTAACAACACAAAGAGTTACTTACATGAGATGAGGTACGTGAAGTATAAATTATCCGGCTCCGTAGAAAACCCCGTTCGAATAAACTTCTGGAACAGACGAGACGACAGTAAAGAATTTGCCCGGGCTTGTTCTTCCGTGGATGCAGGTGGGCGGGTCGTGTGTCTTCTTACGTATATACGTCTGATATAAACTTTTAAAATAAGTTTTGTAAAATCAATTTATGGTGAAGTCCGATAAAATTAATTTTATTATAGAAAATATTAAGTAACGAAAATAGTCACACTTTTTACTTTTTGACAACTCAAAAAACAAAGAAAGAAAAATAAATTAATTTATTGGAATAAATATAGTTTTTAAAATTAAGTCATATGGACAATAGCACTGAACGACTTTTTACAGTGTTGGCAGAAGTTGTCATGTTGGACTGCTTACAGACTATAAAGACTATTATAGTTTTGCATTTTCAGATTCTTTTTGTTTTAATGCTGTTTTCAAAGTTATCTTAAATTTCAGTTTAATTTTAGTTAGTTTCATTAATGGTTTTTGTTAATTACAGTTCAAACGTTTGGGGTCAGTAAGACTTTTTTTAAAGAAATTAATAGTTTTATTTAGCAAGGATGCATTAAAATGATCAAAGTGACAGTGAAGACATTTATAATATTACAAAAGATTTCTGTTTCAAATAAATGTTCTTTTCAACTTTTGAATGATTTCCAAAGGATCATGTGACACTGAGGACTGTAGTAAGCTTCAGCTTTGTGTCACAGGAATAAATTACATTTTAAAACACAGTTTATGTATGTTACTAACAACAGTTAGGTTTAGTTCTTCATTGAATTATTTATTTTAGCTTAGTTTTACATTTTGGTCTTGTTTAACCCCGGTCTCCCCTGACATGCTCTGTCCCCCCACCAGGAGCCGTGCCTCACGTCTGGGGTCAGTGTTTCTGACAAACACGATTCGTGTTGCCTTGAGAATGCTGTAGATTGAATACTTTGAGATGCGATAGTGTGAGAGGGAGAGAAGCTTACAGGTGGAAGGGTTACGGCCGTGTTGTTTCTCAGGCTGTAGTGTAACTCAAACCTCCCTTGGGCCCCCTGTGAGATTTGGCTCTATGTGCCGTTTCTCATGACTCGTCCGTATCTCCCAGCATGAGCTGAGAGAGGAACCTCAGAGAAACGCGGAGCTCCATCAGCACCCTCGCCGGAAAACACAACAGGAGCCTCTCGGTGGGTCAGAGGTCTCACTTCCTGTTTCCTCTCCGTGCGGGGTCATCATAGGGTCTCCTCTGTCTCTCTTTCCTTTTGTTACGGGGGCCTCACAACTCAAATCAATGTCTCTGCGATGTATGCGAGGGACTGAAGAGCTCACACATGTGGCGTACTGCTCGGTGTCAGTGCTTAAGATAAGACCTGGGACGTTACTGCGAACACACACACATTTCTAGACTGCATGGATGTATATTTTCAAGCTGCTTGTATAAATCATATTATACTTTTACATCTGCCTCCATAAATGTGAAAAAGAAATGGGTCAGGTTGTAGATCAGGGTTGTCAAAATCATTTTAAAACAAAAGGAAGCCTGAGGAGTTAGACGATACACGGGGCTTTTAGATACAAATCTGTAACAATAATGTACACATATGGGGATAATAGTGTTTAGATTAGAGAGAAAAAGAGAAAATCACAAACTTCTCTTGGCTAGATAACTGAAATAGTGTCAAATTAAACATGAACACATAGTTAGCCCTTAATAATCAAATCAATATTAACATATTATAATCAATTAGTGGAAAAAAACATCAATCTGACAACTTTTACCTAGAATTATTTAGCTGACTGAATAATTATTTAAATATTTTCACACAAACTTATTGTGGCCTTAGAAGACTCTGGTGCAGAGTTACATGGACTCATTTTATGATACTAAGCTGCTTTTGAATATTTGTTTAAAGCTTGAAAGTCTCCATCAGCACATTGTTTCAAAATATCTTCTTTTGTATTACACTAAATAAAGAAAGTCAGATTTGGAGCCACATGAAGATGCCATTTGTGGGTGAATTATCCCTTTAAAACGAATGACTCCCTTTTTTGTCCCCCCATTGTCCTCAACCATATTTGTAGGCCCCCATTTTGTTCCCAGTTGTTTGTGATTTACTGAATAAGGATTTTTACAAATATGTTTTACTTAATTTCTACATTATAGAATATTGCAGAGTTTTGCATAACTAGAAAATGCACATTCTTTGTACATCACACTTTTAATATTAGGCTACCTCATATCCAGTTTTTTAAGACCATGGGAAACCTGGTTCTTTAAAGAAAAAAAGTTATTGAGGGGGTGAATTAAAATAAGAAACATAGATGTTTAGTTGTTTTAGCTTGTTTTGTCTTGTTTTAAATCTTTTTAAGTCCTCTTGGATGTTTGCTGAGGCCCCCTAGTGGGTCCCGGCTCCCTGCTCGAGAACCACTCCTTTAAAGCACACATGATGTTTCCATGAGAGAATGCTGAGCTGGGAATCAGATGGTGATATCAGATGCACAGACCACATGACTCTGGGAACGATTGGTGATAACATGTCAAGCCCTGGAGCGGAAGACAAGCGAAGCCTGTCCTCAGACACTAATTAGATTTAGAAACTCTTTTAGCTCCAACTGCTCTGTCAAACAATCGCATGCATTTACTGCAAACATGCCAACATTTACACTGCTAGATAAAAGGATGGGGAATTCTCCTCTTTTTTAACTTAAATTATTTATTGGGGAAAAGTGCAACTTAGGTTAAAAGGTTAAAGCATATAATTCGTTTAATTTGTGTTACCTTATACAAACAATAAAAAGCACAATTGTAGCATAACAAAAAAGCCCAGTTGTCTGAAATTATGTAGCTTTGCCTTTTTTTTTTCAAATGAAAGAGATATCATTGTTCAAAGGCACAGAAATCTGTAATTTGCTTGCTTTCTTTGATAAATGGCTTTGTTACAGCACTGGGGAAGCTACTACAGAGACTTGTTTAGATTGCAAAGGAACTGATTCAGACAAATGTGGTAAAACACTCATAAATCATCTTTGGAGAAGCCCACACCCAAGGCCACTAGAGGAGGCCTGCTCTTTGTGCTCCTGTCCCAACAGGTATTAGTTCTAGGAAATGAATCTGTCTCTTTCATCTGTCTCAGATGCACCGTGTCTTGCGTGACTGCCTCTGCTTCAGACAGGTGAGAGGGGACGCTGAGTGAGAGATAGAGGGAATAAACGTCCACGAAACCCCCTCTTTATCACCTCAAATTCAATAAATGTTGAGTAATGCATGAAATCTGTGCACGCATGCGGGTTTGTACTGAAGTTTCCATGACTCACGCAGTGGAAATGTACTGTTTTTTATCCCTTCTTTCTTCAAGCATGAACCACAACAACAAAAGTGGGTGTAAGGTCCTAACCTATCTATAACAAACCTCTTTCCGGGGAATTTGCGACTGTTTATGTGTATGTGACCTTTGGTTGCTGTCATATGAATGCACTCTATGTAGGGCAGAGGTCATAATGTAATCATTTTGAGAATGCAGGAAATTACAATTCAAACGAAATTACACTGAGGTTAAGCACCAGGCTTATTCGATTATTCAGATTCTTTGCTAAAGAACGATGTCCGCTGCGAGCATTGAGAGTGTTCGTATTTCAAGCGCAGAAGGGGTGTACACTAAGTTTTGGTTTGGTGCAATTTTTTTTATGTTTTTGAGTGAAGTCTCCTACGCTCACCAAGGCTGCATTTATTTATTTTTTCTATTTAAATATATTTTAAAATGTAATTTATTCCTGTGATGAACTTTCAGCATCATTACTTCAGTCTTCCTGTTGATTTGCTGCTCAATAAGCATTTCTTCTTATTAGCAATATTTAAAACAGTTGTGCTGCTTAATATTTTTAGAAACCCTGATACATTTTTTGAAGGAATATTTGATTAATCTAAAGTTCAAAAGAACTGCATTTATTTTAAACTGATATCTCTTGTAACATTAAGCGTCTTTACTGTCACTTTCGATCAATTCAATGCATCCTTGTAGAATAAAATTATGTTCTTTTTAAAAAATCTTACTGAGCGCAGACTTCTGTGCGGTAATGTAAGTGTAGCTGTTGCTTATATATAATATGGCAGCATGCAGAACACATTATGAACAGACCACAAGCTACGGCGCATGTCCAGACATGCTCGTCGTATTCCGTGTAGAGCAGGCCAGGCACAATACACGGTATGATGCAAATCAGAGGTAGAAGGGAAAAAAATCTCTCCTTCGCTACATTTCATCCGGTTTCCTCGGTTTCTCTCTAGCAAACATAAACATGTAGGCTGCTGTAGAGGGAAGCCGTGCCCTGGTACTGACCCTGTTTGGGTTACACTTCAGAGCGGTGACACGCTGGATATGGTGCTGCAGTGTGAGGGCCAAACCACAGGCGTTTATCTCAGTCCCCTCTGGGGTCTTTATACCCAGCCCATACACAACCCTCAGCTGCTCACTGCCGCCCCACAGCGTGTGTTGTGGTTGTCTTGTCCTCTCATGTTTTCTCCACAGTAGGTGGAAATGTTTTTTTTTTTTTTTTCAGTGTTGGAGATGAATTGTGAGACTGACTAAGGGAAGAGATCAAAAGAGAAATGAATTTAACTACAAGCTCTGTTTTAAATCAGAAATAAGGAATATTTAAAGGTACTCTAAGCGATGTTGGGTGACGTCATTTCTTGTTGACGTTCGAAATATTGTCAAACAAAACGGAGGCTAGCTAGACCCTCCCTCCTCATCCGCGCACTAACCCCTCAAATCCTTCTTGTTGGTTATTGGCTGAGTTAACAGTTTGTTATGTTTCGTGGTGCGGGTTAGCCCAGTTTGTTTTTGTTGTTGTTTTTGGAGCCTGGGGTGTCTGCAGAGACCGCGTTTTTTTACAGTGTGTTCAGGGGACAGGCAGCTAGCGGATAGTGAGGAGATGTTTGCTGTATGTGACAAAAAATGTTTTGGCCTAAAAAACGCGTGACATCGCTTAAATCACCTTTAATAATAACTATTTGCTCAAACTAAGTTTTAAGGATTTAAACAAACTTCTAACTTTAGGTTTAAACTTGTATAACACTCACTTTATATTGATGCTACAGATACATGTATCTCAAATCAGAGTTTTTAAAGGGGTTGCAGGGGTGTGTAGATAAAAATAAATAATTATTTATAGAATTTGTTTTATTCTGATTCATATAAACTTGGCAGAAATGATCAATTTCTAACATTATAAATGTTACAAAATATAAAAATACTTGCTGAATAAAAGTTTTATTTTATTGACCCCAAACCTTTCAACACTATGTACATAAAAATATATATAGCCGGCTATATATTTTCGTAAAAGAGTAAGATTTTCATGTGGTGGTCTAATAATATTTATAAATCCCATAAACTTACATTGAAGGAGGGATACTGAGCCACACTTAGGGACCAGACTATCACAGAGACTTCTATGAATCATTGTCTTGGGTTAGTAAGTAAACACAGCAACCGCATGGCAACACACTAAAACAACACTACAAACACCTTAGCAAACCCAAAGCAACACTAACCCACAAGACCATATCATCGCACCAGCAGGTTTTCTGCATGAGATCTGCACTGGGCTAATCATTGTTTAGTCATGGTCTTATAATTTCCAGAAACCCGTCTGTGAGATTTCTCCTCTTATACGCTCCATTGCTTGTCTGCTTGATTAAACAGTAAACTGCCATGTGGCATTACAATATTGCTCTGAGCGCTGACCCTGAGCAGAGTTCAGGCCTGGTGCGGGGCTCAGGAACAGGTCTGTGGTCACTGCGTCTCTCTCGCGACTGCTCTGCCCTGAGCACTTTGCCATATGTAAGCCTTTTGTATGAGTTTGTGAGTGGAGTTTTCCTTTGCATTCTGTGCAGTTAGGAAAAGGAGAGATCGCATGGCTGAACAGACACTAATTGCATTTTTTGCATTGAGCTTCACTGCATTCCATGAGCTCCGTGTTCCCAAAGCCTCTGAACCGCAGAGAGAAAGAGGAGGAGTGGACTCCTTAAATATGAGGCTTGTTCTTGATTTATCAAGCATATTTTGTTTTAGTTGTGTCCTCTGCTTCTTAAAGGCTCTCCAGTATTCACTGAAGTAGCGTCACTGCAGCTTCAGGCTCGCATTGTGTCTTCACACAGAAAATAAAGTGATATCTGCGTTATTATAGTATTTCTTTTAATTACTACAATACATTGTAAAATGGTTATCAGGAGTTGGCCAATGGGAGTTATAAGTGGGAATTTGGAAACATAACACACTTTTTGTATTGCTTTATTTAAGGATTGCTTTAACCATGCTGCTTACAAGGCACATACTTTATTCAGCCTCCCTTAAATACCAATCATTATTACATAATTTGGGTCTTTTGCGACCCGGATCTATATCTAACACGGATGGATCTCTACCTGTCACGATAATATATAACTCTCCTGATATTAGATTAACAATAGGTTATGCAGTGTTTACAACTGCTGTTCTCATTTGGTTGGTAAACTTCATTAACTCACTAATTTATGTGTATACACTTATTAAAAACATATTTTAAATATGTTAGATTATTTTGAAATAAAGAAATGAGTAGAAATTAGCAAAGGTGCATGAATAAAACTGATTTCTGAAGGATAATGTGTGAAGAAATTCAGCTTTGACATCAGAGAAATAAATAACATTTCTAAATATATTATAAGAGAAAATCGTTGTTTTAAATTGTAATATTATTTCACAATATTACAGTTTTTACTGTATTTTTGATCAAATAAATGCAGCATAAGACACTTTCAAAAACATTAAAAAATCTTACCAAACCCAAACTTTTGCCGCTCAGTGTTGATTCCCCCCACCTGTCAGACCTGCACCTGCGATTATTACATTGATATTAATAAATCTAACTTACATGAGGAGGGGGGCCACGTTACCATGTAACGAGCCCATTGCTCAGAGCATAGACTACATACTGCTTAAATTGTCTTACTGAATAGACTGTTTCTGCATCTGTCACTGTGCGACAGATGTCTTTTTTCAAAATATGGGTGAGTAATTCACTCCATTATTTTATATTGCATCATAAAAGCATATATTACAAAACTGAGTTGTTAAATAGGTTTACAGTGCATTTTCATTGTTTTCTGATGAGTTCAGCACGCCATGTGTGACAAAAATAGACTCGCCAACGAAATACTGGTTGCACCTACTCTTCTGTTACGCAGGAGTGTGTACAATGTGAATTATTGTTTTCCTGTTACATTGGTAGGCAAAATAAATGCATGCTGCATTGAATAAGTTCCCCCATTGTCACAATGGCACAGTCTAGAAATGTACTCTAACCAGCCAAACCAAAGCATCCTGTGCTACCTCAGCTGGCCACGGCACATGTGCGTGCGTGTGTGTGTGGTGTGTGTGTTGTTGTGTGTGTGTGTGTGTGTGTGTTTGTGGGTGTGTGTGTGTGGTGTGTGTGTGTGTGTGTGTGTGTGTGTGTGTGTTGTGTGTGTGTGGTGAGAGAGAGAGAGAGAGAGAGAGAGAGAGAGAGAGAGGGGGCAAGTGGCTGTGCTCCATCCATTTGGCCTTCTCTCCATATACCCAGTGCCAAACAGTTGTCCGTAAGCTTTTCTCTTTTCTTTTCTCCTTCTACCTTTTTTTAGAGTTTGTTTTAAAATACCCTTGACCGCGTTTTTCTCTCTCTCTCTCCTCTCTCTCTCTCTCTCTCTCTCTCTCTCTCTCTCTCCTCTCTCTCTCTCTCTCTCTTCTCTCTCTCTCTCCTCTCTCTCTCTCTCTTTACGACTGTTTGCTTTCAGAGTTTAAATGGTTTGTGGGGACGGCCCGTCTCACGTCGTTACTGGGCAACGGTCTTCAGGAAGGAATTCAGAGCCCTCAGTAAATGTGCTTAGGGCTTAAACTCATGCAGCTCTCCAAAAACATGCTGTTGAAACAAGAGTGCATTAAAGGCCCATTCCTCGCTGTAATGCTGCTCAGGGAAAACAGGCGTGTTTGTTGTTCTTTCAATTTTATGAACAGCAGAAGTCCTTGATGGGAGTGCGGTTTCACTAGGTGGCGCTATTCATTTTCGCACCGTTATCAGGCATCTTTTGTCCGTTTTATGCTTTTTGGTGTCATTGCCAGTGGGCAAACTGAATAAATGAATCAGCTTCTCTGTCAGTGCTATAACCGACCCTGCGGACTTGTTCAAACAGAGGCGGTCTGTGCCTCCCGTGTTCGGGCCTGAATGGAGGCCTGTGTGGATTTCTGGTGGAACATGTTGTATGACTTTCCCGGCTGACCTCCTGAGAATATGCTGACTTTAAATTACAGATGGTGAGGTTTGTATGTTTAGTAAGGCCTGTTTATCCTCTGAGGGGTATAATATAATAATTATCCATTTTTATTCTGAGAGAGAGAGAGAGAGAGATTTGTGTGCTGGTCAGAAGTTGCCCTCTGATTTGTTTCGGAGGGAAACCATTCATAGCCAGACCCATCTGATCTCAATTTTCTCCTGTAGACAAAAACAACAACAGCAATGAAAAAAAAGCAACAACAACAAGCACATGCTTGTGTCCGCACATCGGAAGGAAATCAATAAAAGAGGGAGACAGAGTTGAAAGATTAAAGGAAAAGCAGAAGACGGAGGGGGATGATGGAATTTTCAGCAATTATAGTTTGGCAAAACACAACAGCGGTCGATGCAAGAATCAACTCTTTTAATGTTTATCGTTTTATGCCTGACTCTATTTAAGTTCAGTACTTTTTAAAAAGAAAGACAAGAAAAAGTATTTTGGAAATAAATGGCTTGATTTCATTAACTTTATATATTTAACTTGATCAAGCTCAAAAATTTACAAAATACCATTTATAACTATATACTATGAAGCAATTTATGAAATTCAATTTTTTGTCAGGAAGCAGCTGACCTGTTCAACCCATAATAAAATCAAAAGAAGATGGTGATAGATGCATACTTTTCAACTTCAAGATTTTAGGATAAAAATATTATTGAAAGTGTGTAATTTAGGTTCCATAACTGGTCTGAATCTGATTTTGTTTTTTTGTTTTTCATTTATAAGCAACTTTTCACTTTATCAAATAGTCCTGCAGAGTGACAAATCATTTTTAATAGTATATATTCCTTGTAGTTTTTCCAAATAATGTAAAGTCATATCAGATTGATTACTTTGCATAAAAATTATCAAATAAATCACAAAATGCTGTTTAAAATAGTTGTTGTTGAAGTGACACCTTAGGACACGCTATGCCCAGAATTGTCACCTACCACAAAAAATCTTAATTTTTTGGTCCATTGTTTTGCTATTGATCATTTGTCATTTGGCTTTTACAGTAATCTCTCAGATTTTACTCCAACTCTATCCAGTAAATAACTACTTTCCCTCCAGATGTTGGCCATTTTACTTAGTGTGCTAAAATGAAATATTTGGCCAGGACTTTGTTTGGCAGATTTCATCTACAGTGTTATTGTGATCTGAGCACAAATCCATAAACCTAATCTCATACTGATATTTGATAGATGTTCTAGAGCAGGGATTCCCGAACGTTTTTCTCTTTAACCCAAGCTATTTACTTGAAGTACCTTTTGAAACTTTAAGATAATATTGCAATAATTTTACATATTTTCATGTTGAAGGTTCTCTGATTCGGTTAATGACATATTATATTATTATAACATATAATAAAATATGTTCAGCAGACTTCTGTAGTCATCAAGGTGTAATGTTTTATTCAGGTTTTCCACCATTCTCTATGCTAATGGTCTTTTTATCTGTAGCTTTTACGGATGGTGACGTTGCCTGAGAAGCGATGGAGGGCTCGACCAGGAGGGAGCAATGCGAGAAGAGACCCATCCGGACAGGCAGACGAGGATGAGGAGGGTCTAGAAAGCGGGGACTGCGATGATGAAGATGAGTGTACTGGTGTTTCAGGACTCGGGCCACCTCCGAGACGCAAACGCCTACGCATCTTTGCAGGTCAGTGATATAGCACTTACTCAAACTAAATGCGAGTTTTTAAACTACTGTCAATTATATGGGCTAATATTTGTTAAAGTTGACAGGGCTCAACACTAAGGATTATTTCTACTGGCCCGGTTGGGGAGATGGTTCAACATTTTTACTTGCACTGGCAAAATTTTCACTGGTCTCTCCCTAAAAAATCAAATAAAAAAGTTATTGTTTTTGACTCATTTAATCGTGTATTCTATTAAATAAGTTTATGATTCAACATTTTAGATACTATTGAAATTTCACAATTATTGATACCACAGCTAAGCCTAGCGGCCTACAATCAAATGTAAAATAACACATAATCTTCACTGCATAAATTAAATATAGATTTATTAAAGTTACAAAAGTTACTCAGTCAAGTGCAGTGAGTCCTTTTTTTGCCCTTTGTTCTTTAATAAACATTAAAAACACAGCAACAGGTTTATTAGGCTGTTGTCACTTTAAGACAGGGGTGTCCAATCCTGCTCCTGGAGAGCCACTGCCCTGCAATGTTTAGCTCCAACCCTAATTAAACACTCCTGAACCAGCTAATCGAGGTCTTACCAGGCATACTAGAAACCTCTAGGCAGGTGTGTTGAGGCCAGTTAGGAGCTAAACTCTGCAGGACAGGGGCCCTCCAGGACCACCAATGCTTTAAGACATAATGCACAGATTCAGTATTCGTATACTCATGCGTTTTCTTATACCCGAGCACAACAAGAAGACACGAAAGAGTAATCAGTTTGGTATTTGCACGCTGTCTAAGATGCGGCTTCCTGTGCAACTTGCTTGCAACTTGCAACTGTCTGAGACAGTTTTGTGTGCACACACACCGAAAATGCTTGCACAGTGCAAGCATTTTCGGTGTATGTGCACACAAAACTGTCTCAGACAGTTGAATGTTTAAATTGGCAAGACTTAAAAACACATTCTATTGATAAATTTTCGTGACAATGCAGTACTTGCCCGATTGGGACAGTGACAGTTCCGTCAACATCCATCATCCTTTACACTGGCACTGGACCATCAGGCAGTCCTTGTTGTCGAGCCCTGGTTGCCTCAACTTCACAGGTTACAGGTAGCTGTCTGTTATCAGTGACCCCGTGACCCTATCATTGTCCAAGGGAACAAACAGGGTACATGGGAGATGTTCCCTTTGATGCAAAACAAAGCACAAAAGAACCAACAAACCATGTTAGTGCAAAGAAACTAAACAGAGGCAAAGAATAACAGTAGAGGGGCAGGAACAAGGAGTTTGATACTGACTGACAAAGCCGGACCAGCTGAGCAAACACAACAGAGGGAGTTGTCGTCCTGGTCGTGTTGTTGTGGCAGAGATTTGGGCGCTCTGGGTAGCGCCGCCAGGGGCCCAGGGCTTGACTGAAAATCCCACATATAAAGCACATGTGGAAGGTAAGGATAACACATATCAGAACTCAGATTCACACAGAGGAAGCGAACCGGTGATAAAACTTCCAGCATTGAGCGCTGAGTTTGAATGCTCTCTGAACTGTGAGCCGGTGGTGTTTGTGTGCACGTCCTCCCTCCCTCTCGCAGACGATTTACTGCTTTAATTATTAAGAATGAAGAGAATGCGTTTTGGGCGCTGGGATGAACAGTTGGCCATATCTCTCCTGTCTTGGAATTTTATATCCCTCTTCTTTCTCCAGTCCTCTCTCATTCGCTGTTTGTTTGTGTGTGTTAGGGCAGTGGTTTGTGACCTAAGAATGGATTACAGGATTGTTCTGATAGTGTCGTGGACAGTGGGGCGGTGAAACAATGCGAAATGCTAATAATAAACTGCAACCACAATCAATTATGGAGGTTAGGACATTTACAAGAGATGTCAAAGGCTGTGCTTTCCAGCAATCTTTCTGGTGTTTTGGCATAAGTTAATATATCACTTGGCTATATGGCTAAAGCAAATACAGTATTTTCGGGCCTATGTTTGTTCCAAGTGTTAAAGGAGTAGTTCACTTTTAAAAAAACTTTTGCTGATAATTTACTCACCCCCATGTCATCCAAGATGTCCACGTCTTTCTTTCTTCAGTCGAAAAGAAATTAAGGTTTTTGATGAAACATTCCAGGATTTTCTCCATATAATGGATTTCATTGGGAACCAAATGGTTCAAGGTCCAAAAGACAGTTTCAGTGCAGCTTCAAAGGGCTTTAAACGATATCAGACGATGAATAAGGGTCTTATCTAGCAAAATGATCGGTCATTTAAAAAATAAATAACAAAGTTTAAGTTTTATAAGCACAAATGCTCGCCTTGCTCTGTTCCGTGACTCTCCTGTTCGAACTCGTTCATCAAAATTAACAAATCTTTTTTCGAGTCATGACTCGAAGGGTCCTAGATAAGACCCATATTCATCGTCTGGAGTCGTTTAAAGCCCTTTGAAGCTGCACTGAAACTGTCTTTTGGACCTTGAACCATTTGGTTCCCAATGAAATCCATTATATGGAGAAAATCCTGGAATGTTTCATCAAAAACCTTAATTTCTTTTTGACTGAAGAAAGAAAGACATGGACATCTTGGATGACATGGGGGTGAGTAAATTATCAGCAAAAGTTTTTTTAAAAGTGAACTACTCCTTTAAGGTCCATTGTCTCTTGTTAGTAGCAATGTATCACTTTCAAACCAAGCAGCTTCCTGTTGGTCATCGTGAACCTGTTGCAAAATCTGTGTGTAAAATTTTGACATGCATCACAACACTTTGTGTTTAAATGTCTGAGGAGATAGTAAGGTATAATAAGTCTGATTATTTAAAAAAATAAATATAGCCAGTGGCGGATCTAGAAAATTTTACATGGGGGGCAAAGGGGTGGCAAGAGGTCTTAGCAGGGTGGCAGGGGTAGACGGTGGGATTACCTATATGTGAATTGCTTTAATAAAACAAACACAAAAACACAGTAGTTAGTTTAATCGAGCCCTTACACACTACAAAGGTTTTTAATTCACAACAGGAATAAGCCCAGTGCAGTGTTCAAACAAAACAAAACTCTGCATCTTTTAAAAAGTAAAAGTATAAAAAGCAAAATGAAAATATTAAAAAAAGTACAATAATTGTGTCCAGGGACTTTTAGCCTTAATGGTTATGCTCCAGCTACTTTTTTCAACTACTCTTGCCAGCAAAAGTCAATAAGTGAAAACCGGTTATCCTTGTATTACATTATGCTAAACTGTAGGGCCAAGTAGCTGGGTCATTCCTGGTATGCGGTGACATTTTGGCTTCAAAATTCTTCAAAATGAGCTTTTCTTGCATAGTATATGTCCCTTATGCCATCTTAGATTTTTTTTCTTCTTGAAACCAGCAAAACAATTTTTGATGAATAGAATATGTTTCACATTCCACCCTGTTAGGTTTATAGACCTAACAGGGTGGAATCTAACAGGGTGGAAAATCCTGAGCTAAGTTAGCCCTAGCTCTTTGAGTGATCAACATTTAGCTAGCTAACCTTCTACAGATGAATATAACTTTTATAACTATGTCAGATTTGTTTTTAAAAAAATTTGATAGGACAAACATTCTCCATAACATAGCCTAACAGGGTGGAACTTTAAGGGTGGGACAAGCAGGATAACGTTTCAAAAACTAAAAAAAAAAAGTTACGAGTGAGAGTTGAAGCTTACTTCAGTTTGTACAGTTGAATTTCAGCAGGTAAAGAAATTAAGTCACTTCTTGAAAATGGTCTCAATGAAATTGCTGTCAGATTTGGAAGGCAAAAAAGTAAATACTAACAGGGTGGAATGACTTCAGGGACACAGTAATTGAAGAAAATTTTAAGAAAATACCTATATTTTCACATGATGTATATGTATGATTAGAGGCAATTTAGCCTAGTCTGTAACATAATAAAAAAATATTTTGAGGTTTTTGTCATTTCATGGTTTATATTTCTTGCAGAAGTTGATTACTGTGCACTGAGGACATGATATAATTGAATGCATACATCAATTAAAATTGTGTAAAATACAAAATGTTATTTTAATGTCTATTATCTCTGTTTAAATGGTAAAGAATACTCAAATCTACAATTTAAGCCATTTATTATAAATATGTGACTCATTTTAGAGAAAATATGTGTAAATAAACAATTGGGACAGGAAAAGTCACCGACCCAGCTAATAATTTTGTTATTAGTAGCCTATAACAAATATAAAATCAGAAATATTTATCACATGCACACACGCAGTTATGTTTAGACTACTTAATATAATAATCCTGATTTTATTAGTTATTTCCCCAGTTTTAACCTGGTTTTATCTGAGAGGAATTGGATTTGCTTAGCTAATCAAATGATCGATCTCCTAACGGGCACTGTATTAACGTAACGTCGGCGTAACAGCGACCATCAGTAAATGTTATTATAGATACAAACAATTTATATTTTTTATTAAGCTGTTCTTGTCTTTACTAAAATCAAAATTAGGCCAATCAAAGGGAAGAGTGCTCTTACAAATCACGAGGAAGCGATTTGACCGCTGATGCTGATGTCTTTAGCATACAATACATTCATTACAAATGTAACTTTAAGTTAAACGTTTGTTTAACTACACATGGGGAAACTCACTTCACCTTCAGAGGCTCTGGGGCAGCTCAGTCTCTCCAGTCGGGTTGCAGGGCTGGGCCACCGCACCGCAGCAGACTCGCTGTGTGTGTGTGTGTGTGTGTGCGCGCGCGCGCGCGCGTGACTGAGCGAACGCCGCTCTGCACGTTTGAATCAGGGACGTACTAAGTATTTGAGGGGCAGGGGGGACGGGCTTTAATAAAAATGTAATTGTTCACTTTTGGTAAATGTATCGTTTAGTTCACTGTTTTGAGAAGCTTGCAGGTTGTTTTTACAAGTACAGTTTTTGGATCACCAAAGTTAGGGGGGCAGCTGGGGGGGCAAGGCTCTAGAGTGGGGGGGCACCTGCCCCCCCTTGCCCCCCTGTAGATCCGCCCCTGAATATAGCTAAATTCTGCTTCTCTGCTGTTGTTAATGCATTTACAAAAGTATCAGTTTTTCTATTCAGCTATTGTTCATAATTGTACATTTCACTGTGCCTATAGTTTGATGTTTTTTGTGCAATATTTGACCAATATACTTGCTCAAGTGTTGTATAAATATGTCTGTTTGTTTTAGTATAGACCTTTAGGCCTCTGATGAAACAGGTACATAGATAACAGCAGATAGGCAGAAAGCTGATGACCCAGTAAAGCCCTGCTGTCTTTTCATCCCATTTTGGTCGTTTAGGGAGGGGTCAGGAAGTCAGAATGCCAAAGGTTATGCAGGTTCACTAATGGAAGTCCTGTCTGTGCCTGGTGCGCTGAGATGGACGACGTAGATCTGGTTTCTCAAAGCTCTGTGGAAGAGACACGGCTTCGGCTCTGCGCAGGGGTCTGGGGAGCGTGATGGGTAGAACAACAACTAGGTGCAGACAGGCCGCAGCTTGGGCCCAGACCCCCGTAAATCAAAGCTGTCAGCCGGCCAGTAATTTTGAGGATGTTCTGAGTGATCCGGATTGATTGATAAATCGTCATCTGGCGTAGAAATTCCAGGCCTCTTCACCCCCCAGGACTGCCCCCAACCCCCATACCTCCATACCGACCCATGCATTCCAGGCCAGCAGAGCTATTCCAGGACACAGGCTGTGTGTGTCATGTGCACACACCCCGAGATACACACAGCCAGCGCTGAGGTCCTGTCATCTGCCTCACCACACTCACTTTAATGTTAGCCGCCCCGTTTAGACAAGATAATGTGGCCAACGGAGCAGTCTAGCGCTAATCAAAACGTGCTGTTGTCACATATTATATGATGCTTTATGGAAAAGTGTTTGTATAAAGTTACTTTAGTTGTTTAAACTGAAATATTGATGTCAAATATTGATAATATTACTTAGTCCTCTGTTAAATGTTCTTTTTAGTTTTTATCATATTTAGTCAACCTTTTGTTTAGTTAGCTAACCCCCGGTTTCACAGACAAGGCTTAAGCTAGTCCCAGACTGAAATGCATGTTTGAGCTGTTTTAAATGAAAGCAACTTGCACTGACATACCTTAGAATATGCCAGTGCCATTGTTTTGTAAGATGCACACCAGTAATGCTTTTTCCTAATGCACGATTATGAAAGCTACTTAATGTCCTAGTTCAACCAAGGCCTAATCCTGGCTTAATCTAAGCCCTGTCTGTGAAACCAGGTCTGGCTATTTTAGTCTAGTTTTAGTCAACACATTTTTGTCATGCTGCATAATGGTTAAACAGAGCCAGTTCGGAGAAAGATAAAATGCACTTATTGAATTATAAACTGTAACGGAGTCACCAGATCAGCACGCTCTGCCCACTTGTTCACTCTACCCAGAATTCTGATTCACTGCACCTGCACATCATCATCAGCGCACAGTATATAAACTCTCTTCTCCTTGACTTCCTTGTCTGGTCTCGTCCCTACGAACGCATACAGACTTGACCCCGATGGTGACATGATTTCACCAAGTACCACATGTTCCTGGATCAACATCTTTGTTGATCCTGGAACATCTTTTAGATCAACCAATCAGATTGGAGGGATAAGTTTACAGTTTATGTCAAATTTAGGCTTAGAACCAGGGTTAGGTGCTTCAACATCAGTGTTATTCACCTATCATTTCCCTCTGACTTTAGGGAAAAGTTATGTGTAGGGTTAGGTTTAGGGGTAGGGAAAGGGTATAGGCTACATTTTGGGACAGGAATGTTATTCCAGGATCAACAAAATATGTTGATCCAGGAACGTGTTACTTGTCAAAATCATCCCTATCCGGATACCTACCTGTACTTCAAGGATTCCTTACCTGAACTCCGTCTTCAGTCATCCATCTTCAGCCACCTGTCATCCACCTACAGCCTGCTGCTCTCTCTCTCTCTGTTTCTCTACAAGACACAGACCCGTATTATCATCCAGTTAAGTCCTTCATCCATTCTGTCTCTCTGCCACAAGCTGCATAACTGTTCGGCTCCGTGCCACTGCTCAATAAAATTGTTTACGTATCACTTACTTGTCTGCTTCCCTCTGTATCTTGACATAAACGCAGAGCCGGGGGAAAAAAACGCAATTCAAATGTGGATGTCGAACAGTTCAATAGCCTGCTATATTGAAAATTGTGGCATCCCAAGTCTGCATTATGTCTCTTTTTTCCCCCTGACAAAAATAAAGAGGTTTTGGTAAAGTTTTTATTTTAAAACTTACATTTTAGTATTGTTTTTTTTTTCGTCAACGATATTGCATGTTAATATAGTCACAGATTAATACAGTTGAATTATCTTATTGTCGTCTCATCATTGTCTTGACGGCGCTCTACCCCCCGGCCTGCGAGGGGCAATAGGGGTATGTGGCGAGCAGGACGAGGCCGTGGGCCGTGAGAGAGCGGTCTCGTATCTCTCACGGAGGAGCGGAAGCATACAAGGAGGAGCGACGACAGTGGAGATCGAGAGAGGCCAAGTCTGGACTTGTGTTTGTTTTGTTATGTGACAGCAGTCGTCCGTGAGGGGCTGCTGTCTTTTACTTTCAATTTTGTATTTGTTTTTATTTCGTTGTTTGTTTTATTGTTCGCCGGTTCCCGCCTCCTCCTTCCCATAACATCTAAACTGTGTTACATAGTCCAAATACAATTTTTAACTGATATTTCACAAAATTACATTGCAACGCATTCTCATCCTAGGGCGTCATATTTTGACATTTCGTCTACAGCCGACGCACATAGCACCCTTTAGCGTCAATATAGATATGGGGTAGGTTTAGGTCTGGGGTAGGGTTAGGGTTACCCCGAAGGCGCCTTCTGGCCCATATCTATCTGCGTCTCATATTGACGCTAAAGGGTGCCATGTGCGTCGGATGTAGACGAATGGCAAAAGCGCCTTGGGATGAGAACGGGCTGATTATTGGTATTATATAGAATTATTATTATTAATAATTATACAAATGCTTTAAAAAATGGAACCTTATTGTAAAGTGTTAATGTTCAAAGAAATATCAGTATTCTTGAAATTGTGCTTGGCCAATCAAATAACAGGAATGGATTTCATTTTTAATTGACAAAATTGTAGATGAGTGGAATTGATGGTAGTGGTGAGTGTGTGAAAGATAAACCAGACATAGACCTGGTCTCTCAGTTTCATCGCTTTTAGCTGGGACAGCACGCCTGCACTAAGCCAAACCATAAACCTCGTGCCCAGCTGTCATCACTGCCTTTCGTTCTTTATGAGCTTCCGCCCCATTTTATCACACTTTCTCATCTTTTTCTTCATCGAGACCCTGAACGATCACCCCATTTTGTGTTTCCACGTAGTTTAAAACAAAGTGTCTCATTCAGCCCATCTGTTGCAAGTGCTTTGCTTACATTTCCCACCCTCTCTGCGCTTCTTGGTTCCCTTCTCATTTTATCAAGAAGGAACCCAGGAGGAGTTGATGAATGTAGCTATCACCGAAAGGCCAAACCCCTGGAGTCGGTCGGTTTTCGAGAGGGCCGGTCGAAGTGCGCTGGCCTCCGCAGCCTTGACCACTCCACCGCACAGCATGGGTCCTGTCAAAAGAGCTCTTGTTATTTTCCAGTGCTCAGCAGACGTTTGGTCACTGTAAGTGCTGAGGAGCATTTTTTCTTTGAAGCTCTTTGGCCCTTTATCAGCAGGCGAGGGTTAGCAAAATACAATGTGGAAATATGCCTGTAATGTGAAACATGCAGCTCGCTATGAGAGCCTGGGCAGGGCCCGAGTCTCCGGTCTGCTACAGATTTACTTAAGATATGGAGAGAGTAAGAGGGATGGAGAGGAGAGGAAATTTTGTGATGGATGGTGTGAATTTGTGAGACGAAAACGACAGGCACGAGCATTCAAACACAAGCACACTGAGCATACGCTACTCTTGCAGCATAAATAGTTTAATCCTTCTTCTGATCTTGAGGCTGGAATGCTAACAGGCTCCATGTGTCACCTCTGACCTCTAGCACCTGATAGGTGAGGAGCAAAGCACACGTTTTCTATTACGGAGCATTACAGCACAGGCATTCTGCAGCCGATCTGTGCCACAGCCATAAACAAGCTGCATATGAGGTGTGTGTGTGTGCGTGCGTGTGTTTGTGTTTGTGTTTATGTGAGGAAGTATAAATAAAGAAATATGTCCCTCCCCAGAAGCTAAATATGACAAAAACTTCCCTTTGGGGACATTTGAGAACATAGTTGGTGAAAAAAAGATTCATAAATATGCAATATTTATGTTTAGCCTTATAAGAACATCATCAGTATGATACGTCCTCATTTAGATAACAGTGTGAATGTGTGTGTGTTATTGTTGTATGGGAGTTTGTGTGCAGGTATGAGAATGCATGTCCATGTTTGTGTAAGGGCATATTCAGTGGTGTTCTGACTGCAGATGTTTGGCTGCAGTGGCCCGGGTGCTTGGAGCTATAGACAACACAGATGTCGGCTCAGTGTAATGTGGAAATCAACCTGAAACACACCTGGAAATGAATAGGGCAAAATGTTCAGGAAATGAGCAAGAGTAAAGTCATTTCTCAGTTATCTTTAGCTTCCCTTAATAAATGGTGAATGTCAACCATGAAAGACCAAACCCAGACAATAAGACTGAGAATGTTTCTTAAATTTACATCTTTGTAATAAAAAATTAAATTTGCTATTAATTTTAATGTGTTTGAAATCTTTGTTCAGCCCTGTTCTTTAGAGATTATGCTGAGTAATTGAATTGAATGGAGTGAAAAAGCATTTATTTAAACAAACGTTGAAAAGTTTTTGACAGAAGTATCGTATACTCATCAAGTCTGCATTAATTTGATAAAACTGTAATAAAAAAACAGTAATAAAGTTTAATTTAGCCTATATGTAATTAATAAGCGAAATTTTCAGCATCATTACTCCAGTCTTCAGTGTCACATCTAATATGCTGATTTGTTTCTCATTAAATATTTCTTATTATTATCAATGTTGAAAACAGACGTGGTGTGCCACTTCCTGCTTTTATTTTCTTTCTCTCTTTGATGTTAATTGTTTTGCAATAATATCTTTAGAAATTGTTTTTTATGTTTAGCTCTTTGAACGCCCAACTCTTAAAGGGATAGTACACCCAAAAATGAAAAATCTGTCATAATTTACTCACCCTTAGATCATTCCCAACCCAAATGACTAATTTCGTCTGTAGAACACAGTAGGACAAATTATGAAGAAGGTACCAGGAGAATGAATGGGCACTGGAGTGATCAAAATAGAAAAAGATTTCTCACTTAACAACAGAAAATGGTAAAATCTCAGCACTTGGGACCTGTAGAGTTAGATTAGGGCTCATCCAAGGCTGTTTGTAAACCGAGATGAGATGAGAAAAGTGAGATCAGTAAACGGAAAGAGAGCAGATGGTGGGTTTTTCCCCCTCTTTGAGAAAGAAGCAATGGCACCATCGCATCTGCAAATAATCCTGATCACAGAGAGAGGAAGTTTGCCATGAGAAACAGCCCAATGGATCTGGCTCATTCTACAAGGGATCCTTATTTCTTCCTCTGTATATAAACAACAATCCCTCCCCACACACACACACACACTCAACCATATGCACTTAACAGATAACCACATACACAGAGAAATAATGATACCTAACCAGCATTTGTGTAAACAGTGCCTGACTCAATATGCACAGGAGCTAGATGGATTACATCTACAGTCATTCCCATTGTGGAAGGCTTAACATGGTGGCTGCAGTTTATGGCGTCTCACCAAACCTTGTTGTATAGGCTGGTTTCAAACACTAACACAGGTGATGTCACATTAAAGGAAAAGGATAGTAAAGGAAGCTCGACAGTTGTGTTTTGACAAAAGTTAATAAACCAATTAGGCTCATATTTCATACAGAGAACACCTTTTTTTCTCCTTCCAATTCATGTCTGTGTCTGAGAGATTTCAAAAGAAAGTGTTTGTTTGTGTGAAGGTTTTATTTACATTAGCAGGATGTCCAGAATTGATTCCAGACATCTTTCTGCGTCATGTCTGTCCGTCACCCCAAAGACTGGAAACACAAACTGTGTCTCACCTACTGTGGTTCCTCCGTAAGCCGGGAGGTACAGAAAGAGCTGTGAGGTTGCGTTTGAGGTTAATACGGATTTAATTAGTGACAGTCGCTTCGGTTTAGTGCGAAAAATATCACCATAGTGAACCTAGTTTCGACCAAAATACAGTGACAAGCGTCGCTTTATAGTGTAACAGTCAGGTTCTGGAAGTAAAAATCCCATTCACTTACTAAATGTTTAATAATAAGGTATAAATTAAAGTATCCTTCAAAACAAGTCACCTTTACTGTAGAAACATACCACGCCAAAAGAGCTTAGCAGCAATCTTGCATTCAGTATTGCGAATGATGTAAATAAAATCAAACTTATTTGTAAAATAATTTGGCAAAAATAAATGCCATAAATCAATAGTTTTATATATCTAACATGGATGGATCTCTACCTGTTGCGATAATATAAAACTCTCCTGATATTAGAATTACAGAATAATAAAATAAAGCATATTTTGTTACCTTTTGTAGCTTGGAAGGGTTCAGTTTGAGCAGATGTTTTATACCATCATCACTGTCCTCGTCAGAGCTCATTTCCCAGAACATTCAGGATCTGGCTCATATTCACGGTCTCAAACATATTCTCAAAACTATCATTTTCAACATCTTCAAAATCAATATTTTGATCACTGACAGCTTCTTCACCTGATCCAGTGACAGTGACACTAATATTTGCTGGCGTTCAGTACTTGCTCTGCTATAAATCTCTGAGCCATTTCAAGTTTTGCTGATGATTCCTATTCTATTGTTTTCTGCCTGCGGTAACTATGAGTGAAACGAAACTTCATCATTGTGTATCAGACATTGCTACCTTGTGGAATAAATGTTAATTGCACTTATTCAGTCATCAAAGATTCAGTTATTGTTGTGCAAAAAATATATACTTACACTCAGGGTTTGAAATTAACACCCATCAACACGCCAAATGCGGCGTGGCGAGTAACGCTGTCATATCACTGGCCAATTTGGCGTGTTATTATGTTTACTCACTTTGCTGGGGAAGTTCATGCAAGTCAAATCTGTGCAGATTTAGCACACATACTTAACTCGTGAGTCATCATGGTATATAAAATACAGCGTATTGCGCAGAATCTGCGCATATCTGGCTTACTGGAACATGCCCGTCACGCAACAAATAGCGGCGCGCTTGTTCAGTTGCATTAAAGCAATAGCGGAGATTAAAAAGCATTTGGTTAACAGAATTCTTTTAAAATACAGTGTCATCCAACATCCTACATGTTCTTTGTAGTACATATTGATCTTTTCACCTAAAACACATTTTTGCTGAAAAAGATGATGATGAAAGATGAAGGGAGGAGATGGCTGGATGACAGGATTTTGTTTGAATATGAAAATGTATGAAATCCAAATTTTATTATATATATAAGCTGTGACGTAGATAATTTGGCAATTTTTTGGGGGATAGAAGTGCTGAATGGCCGGTAACTTAAAAATGTAATAGCCAAATTTGCCGGTGGGTAAAAAAGTCCATTTCCAACCCTGCTTACAATGTTACACACCTTCGGGTAGTTAGTGACCCTACACAATTTTTATGAAAAATGAATGGGAAAAGTGAAACAAAAAATGTTGTTATATGTTTATAATGAATTGATTGAGGATTACTAAGAATAATGATGTCTAACTTTAAAAATGAATGATGAGGAGGGTAGTGAATGACTTTGCGGGTCACTAAAGACCCGAGATATGCGTTTAAGGGTTAATCCTTATGGAAAAAAAATAATGGGAAAAATACTTCCAGAACCAAAACTAAAAACGTGGACAGTGACTGTTGTTGTGAATGTGTGAATGTGTTGCACTCATGATTGATTGATGATTGATTGATTATGATTAATTGATTGATTGATTGATTGATTGATTGATTGATTGGATTGATTGATTGATTGATTGATTTGATTGATTGATGATTAAATTATCCCCATGGGGAATTTTTTGTTGCTTGTGTTTAACATGCGTACACTCAAAGAACTAACAATATACATAAATATAAAAACACAAAAAAACAACAAAAAAACCAAAAAAACAATCATCACTGAGACCCTCGGGTCACTAACTTTCATTTAAGAATTTTACTGCCTGTGGCAGGAAGGATTTTCCCCCCCCTATTTTAAAAAAACGCTGGCATCCTAAACCTTCGACCCAATGGTAATCTCTCAAATGTATTAAACAGAGGATGTCTATTGTCTGATATGATTTTCGTAGCTTTACTAAGGCATCTGGTTTGATAAATTTGTTCTAGACCTCTTAGAGGGATACCACTCGCAATAAACTTTCCTAAGCGAACTCTTTTGTTCCACTGTGACATTTCCAAACCAACAGGTAATACAAAATGTAAAAACACTTTCAATAAAAGAATTATAAAACACTCAAAATCACTTGTGGTACGGGCATGAACCTGACCTGGCTTGTTGAAGAGAGCAAATGCCCTAGCAACCACATATCTACGCTCTGACAACCACCCACAACACAGCAGCATCACAATGCCATGTTTTGCACTCACAGGCACCACATGCTTTTCTTGGTATTAGCCATTACTATAAGCAAAACAAAGATAGAGTATCCCATATTAATTCCTTATATCTAAAAGAAAATATAGTTACCATGTTACATTTTTAGTACGGACTCGCTGTCTTGGTCACTGTTAGTCCTCATTCCCTTGTGTGTGAGGTTTCAGGTTCTGTTGGTCCATTTTTTAAATCTCAGTCAGCATGTTTGCAGCCTCTCTGGCACTAACAGCAGCTGGAGCATTTATAAGCGTTTCTGGGCAGTGAGTTCATGTATGCCCTCAGCTCAGCTCATTGAAATGACCTTTACATGGTAATTTCTTATGGTGAGACAGCAACTAGGCCTACCATACCACACCATACCGGAGAAAATTATATTCCCACTGTGGTAAGATCTGTCTCTGAATCTGTTTTATCCCTCTTTGTTTTGTGTCTAATCTGAATTTTAGAGCCTAAAAATATATTTGAGTAAATCTAATTATGAGCAGATTTAGTGAGAGGAGCCATATAACTGACACCAGTGGCCTCGTTCACATTGGGTTGTGCTAATTAATATGTGTTGACTTGAATTTGCCCCACAATGCCGGCCATTGAAGGGCTTGATGGGGAATGCTGACATAGGGTTAGGACGGTTCACAGAGGAAAAGAATCAGTTATCTTCAAACTAACAATCTTATACTGTGTTAGACTGTTCTTGCTAAAGAAAGAGTTTTCCCTCTTTCTTTGCCTTACCTAACTGTTTTCGGTCACACATTAGGGTCCAAATCTCACTATTAACTAACTATTAAATGCAACTTTTGCCTTAATAAACTCCTTATTACTGCTTATTATTAACCCATTTAATCCCAATAGTGACCGAAAAAAATGTCTCATTTCTAAGGCTATGAAAATGTTACTGAATGATCTATCAATGCATTTCCAGCAGATATTGAAATAATAAAGGGTCTCAATGAAATATGTGCAGTGTCGCATGTTTACTGTAAATTGTCACATGACCAGAGCTGTTTATTTCCTGTTTGTGCCAAGAGAAGAGGATGGCAGCAAGAAAGCTCCCAAAGAAAAGATTAGTAAAGTATGTTAACATAAAGATAGGACATAGATTTTTGGTACACATCATGTTTAAGGTGTCTA
This sequence comes from Chrosomus eos, assembly GCA_036326025.1. NCBI lineage: Eukaryota > Metazoa > Chordata > Actinopteri > Cypriniformes > Leuciscidae > Chrosomus > Chrosomus eos. The sequence goes on from CM070835.1 coordinate 21,899,426, forward strand.
GTATTGATATATGCATTTGCAATAACTCAACTTTGTTTAATGTGGTCATTAAACAAACTTTGTTTAGATTTGGACACCCCACACACATGCACACCACACCCCACACACCCCACACACACGCAAACCACAGACCCCACACGCACACCACACACCCCACACACACACCACACACACACACACACCCCCACACACACACCAGACACCCCACACGCATGCACACCACACCCCACACACCCCACACACACGCAAACCACAGACCCCACACGCACACCACACACCCCACACACACACCACACACCCCACACACACACCACACACACACACACACACCCCCACACACACACCACACGCATGCACACCACACCCCACACACCCCACACACACGCAAACCACAGACCCCACACGCACACCCAGCCCATTCTCACCCCAAGGCGTCATCTAACTGACGCCTTGGGAATCAGTTTGACCATGCTTCAATATTCGACGTTAAAGGTACCCTTTAGCGTCAGATAGTTGACGCGATCCCAGGGCGTCATCTAACTGACGCGTTACCCTTAGCGTCAGTTAGATGACGCCCTTCTACCCAGACCTAAACCTACCCGCGTCATCTAACTGACGCGTTACCCTTAGCGTCAGTTAGATGACGCCCTGGGATCGCGTCAAGTAACTGACGCTAAAGGGTACCTTTAGCGTCGAATATTGAAGCATGGTCAAAATTGTCAGTTAGATGACGCCTTGGGGTGAGAACGCGTTGGCACACCACACCCCCACACACACACCACACACACACACACACCCCCACACACACACCAGACACCCCACACGCATGCACACCACACCACCATCACACACGCACACCACACACCCCACACACAGCCACACACACACCCCACACACACGTACACCCCACACACACGTACACCACACCCCACACGCACACTACACACGCACACCACACACCCCACACACACACACACCCCGCACACACTGCACACACACACCCCACACATACGCACACCACACACCACAGACCCCACACACACGCATACAACACACACACACGCACACCACACACCCCACACGCACGCGCGCACACACCCTACATGCACACCACACACCCCACACGCACGCGCGCACACACACACACACACGCACACACCCCACACGCACACTACACACCCCACATGCACACCACACACCACACACCGCACACCACAAACACACGCACGCACACACACATGCACACATGCATACACAAACACACGCGCACACCACCACAAACACACTGTACAGGTCAAATAGACCTATACTCAGTCTGTCCAATGGTTGATACAACACATTATCCCACCGGTCACAATTGTGACCGAACATAAAACTCACTTTTTCACACACTTTTCCAAGAAAATTTCAAAAAATTATGATTGATTGTTTCAAAGGGATACTAATGACACATGATTTGGATATTTTTATGTCTGGGGAAAATTTGGGATTAAATGGGTTAAGGTAGTTGTTAAAGGAATAGTTTACTTAAAAATAAAAATGCTGTCATTTACTCACTCTCAAGTTGTTTCAAAACTGTATGAATTTCTTTATCTTTGGATTAAGGATTAAGCAGAATAAGGCATTAATATGTGCTTTATAAGTACTGATAAACAGCCAATACCCTAGTAATATGCATGCTAGGCAACTAGTTAATAGTGAGAATTGGACCTTAAACTAGTGTTACCTTTTCCACCTTTTAACCTTTTAAGTGTTTTTAAATAAGTCTCTTATGCTCACTATGGCTGCATTTATTTGATCAAAAATACAGTGAAAACAGTAATGTTGTGAAATAATATTACAATTTAAAGTATAACAGTTTTCTATAATATATTTTGAGATGCAATTTATTCATGTGATGCAAAGCTGAATTTTCAGTATCACAATTATTATTAATGAATATTTTGTGTAAACCATTTCTTCATGATTAATAAAAACAATTAAAAAAGAATTTGTTTGAAATATCTTTTGAAACATTATAAATGTCTTCCCTGTCATTTATGATTAATATAGTGCATCCTTGATGAATAAAAGTATGTTAATGTATTTCGAAATATATATATATATATATAGTATATCTTACTGACTCCAAACATTTAGTAGTTTACACAAATGTCTCAGTGTTTTTTTCTATAACTGAATCAGGTACAAAAGAATCATTCCCACTGTAAACAACATAACACAGCATTGCTGTTGCTCAGTGTGCAGTAGCGGCATCTCTGTCTGGATGTGTTTTATCTGCGTCTCAGTGTTCTGTAACTGTGTCTTGGCCTCCTCATGGCTGGCTAGTTTTTCTTGGCTAGCTGCTGGCTGCCTGCTGGAGTGGGCCTGTGGTCAGAGTGATGGGTGTGGAGACATATGCTCACATTCCTCCCTCTGTCCTCACCAGAACCAGCAGCAGCTTCGGCCAGAGACACTGACTGAGCTGCAAATGTGTGTTCACAGAGGGTCTTACGTTTGTTGAGATAGAGGTGTAGGAGGTACTGAATATCAGGTTTTATTTCTGACATACAATACCATTCAAAAGTTTGAAGTCGGTATGTTTTTTAAAGATTTTTTAAAGAAGTCTCTTTTGCTTGCCAAAGCTTCATTTATTGTGAAAATGTAATTCATTCCTGAAATGGCAAAGCTGTATTTTCAGCATCATTACTCCAGTCTTCAGTGTCACATGATCCTTCAGAAATTATTCTTATATGATTATTTGCTGCTCGAGAAACATTTCTCATTATTATCTATGTTAAAAAATGTTGTGCTGCTTTATATTTTTCTTCAGGATTCTTTGATGAATATAAGATCAAAAGAACAGCATTTATTTAAAATAGAATTTTTTTTAACATTATAAATGTCTTGTCTGTCCTTGTTGAATAAAAGGATTAATGTCTTTAAAAAAACGTAACTGACCCAAACCTTTGAATGGCGGAGTATATTTGTGCTTTTTGCAATAAAATCAGTTACCCATCGAGTGTAACCCTAGAGCAATATTTTGGGTCAGGCCATAAAAGTCTGTATGTTTTGTATATTAATGTCTGTCGGGAAAGGATATTGATATGAAACATTTGGAAATGAAAATGTCTCATTTGACACCTGCACAGCACAAAGTGTACTTTATTGGTTCCAGGCAGTGCATCTAAATCACCATTATCGTTCATAAAAGCCAAGTCAGTAGCACAGTCTAATGATATTTTATGATTTATAATAAAGTAGCTTTATATATGATACTTAAACTGCTATGAAAATAAAAAGATATCTGGGAAGATTAATGATCAGATGGCTGCGTCTTTTCTGATATCTAAAGGACATTTATGCTGAAGGAATGTTCTATAACATTTTTGTGTTTTCATAACCCCGGCTTCACAAATGTAGCAGCAATGCAAAGCAGTATTGGCCACTTTCATAAGCAGCACCTGTGTTTGGAGACTGACATTCCATGTACTTATCTAGTCCCGAGGAACACCTGTAAGGTGGATGGGAGCTCCAGAATAAACACAGCAACTGTATGTCCAGGTGGAGTGAAGGTCTGTCTGGGAGTTGGCCGAGATCCTGTGCTCTGTGATGAACTGCATTTCAAAACTTTTTGAATCTCTCTAAAGAGCTATTAGATTTTGATGAATGTTCTGCATGGAGACTGTATACATTGCTAACTATGTAGGCCAGACTAATGAGAGAGTCATATTTTCTTTTTGTGAGTATTTCTCTTTTTTTATTCATCAGAACCATAACTCTGTGTACACTTTAGTGCCAAATGAGCTCCACTTTAAAATCTAGTTATATGTTACTTATCTCATGAAGAAAATGTGACGGTGTTCACCAGAGTGAATGACGTGTTGTGGATGGTTGCCAGGATGTTGCTGTGCTGTTGCTGATGTTGTTTGCTAGGTGCTGCAAGTTGATTGCTTGGGACTTCGTTGCTAAGGGGTTGCTAAGGTTATTTGATTAGATGCAAGGTGGTTTCTTACTGGCCCAAGTTAAAAGAGCCCACCCCCAAATGTAAGACTTGGGTCCTTCCTTAAATGCGTTTTCCCTCTCCCATTTAATCATTATAAAATGACAATAAAAATAATTAGGTAAAACTTTATAATAAGGTTTCATTTGTTAACATTAGTTAATGTATTAACTAACATGAACTAACAATGAGCAACACATTTGTAACTGTATTTATTAATCTTTGTTAATGCTAGTTAATAAATATCCAGCTGTTCATGTTAGTTCACAGTGCATTAAAGGACGTTTCACCAAAATAATCTTACTCACCTCAAGTTGTACCAATCTGTATAAATGTCTTTATTTTGCTGTACACAATGGAATATATTTAGGAAATTGTTTCTAACCAAACAAATGACTACCCATTGACTACCATAGTATTTTTTTTTTCTATAGTCAATGTGTCCTGAGATCTGTTTAGTTACAAACATTCTCCCAAATATCTTCCTTTGTGTATAGGAGTACAAAGACATTTACAGTAGACATATTGCTTATTCTTAGTTAATGTTAACTAGTTAACCAAAGTAGTTAACTAATATTAACGATTGGAACCTTGTTGTTTTTAATCATTCTACTCATCAAAGAAACCTGAAAAAAAAAATCACGGTTCCAACAAAATATTAAACAGCACAACAACTGGTTTTCAACATTGACAATAATAATAAAAGTTTTTTTTTAGCAGAAAATCAGCATGTTATAATGATTTCTGAAGGATCATCTGACACTGATGACTGAAGTAATGATGCTGAAAATTCAGCTTAGCCATCATAGGAATAAATTACATTTTTTAACATATATGAGTTTAAAAAAATTTGTTTTAAATTGTAATAATATTTCACAATATAAAATTGAGTGGTACTAGTGTAGATGGCTTCAATGCTCTTAGACATACTAAAATCCACAAAACCGTATTAATGTCAAAAGTTCTCTAAGACGTAGGTTAAGTTGTTGAAATCTCTATCCCCAAGTATGAGCTGTAGTAGGATGCACCCTAAGAAGAATTATCCTCACGCTTGGGTAAGCGTAGGTTTGTTTGTTGTTTGAAAGAACAAAGATTGTCCTCTTGAGTTAAGGAGAGCAAAGCACTTAAACACCCTCATCGCCTCTCTTTAAACACCAAGAGCTTATAAATCTTCTTTAACCAGGTCTTGAAACAAACTAGTCCTCTAAAGCAGTCAGCTAATGTCTCATTCTTACTATGGAGTGCTGCAATAAACATTTAAAACTTGTTTCTGTGTTCCTGTTTGCTGTGCCTGTGATATAGTGCGCTGTGGGGATTGAGCTGATCCAAGCCCACCATTACCAATCAATGGTGACTGTTGACCTCTGACCCGTGTCGTAACTGGAGCTCGTAACTCTGTGATAAAGCCAGTCAGAGCTCTGCTTGCGTGGTGGAGGAGAGCCCTGGAGACTGATACTGCTGAAAATTGATAGCCTTTGCGAGCCTTTGTGCTATTGGTCTGACTATCTCATGCTCATTCGTTGTCTGTAGGATTTTCTGTTTTCTATATTTAGCATGCCAGCCTTTACATATCCATCCAACTAATTGCCATTGTGTGGATATCAGGTCCAAAACAAATGTCAACCGGACCATCAACCATACTGTGGATCCCGTCACTCACATTATTATTCGCAAGTGTTCACGGCTCATTATAACAGGATATTATTGGTCACATTGTGGAGTTGGGTTATACACAGTTTGCACTCTGTGTCGTTTCTTTTGGCTGCCGCAGCCGGACCCCAGCCCTATTATTTTTATGAACATTTGGGGTTTTACTCAGTGACTCATACCTCTCCGTACTCGCACAGCAAACAATAACACACACACACATTATTCACATTCATTCCTATGCACACGACACCTCATCTGATTTAGGGTGTAGTGTATATAAAAGCTGTATTGAATTACACCTCTGCTTTAATTGGACTAGTGGTACAGTGTGCCGCTGTCACAATGAAAAATCAGCCTTTCAGGGGCCGTGGAATGTCTAACCGCTGGCTTGTCAGTGGACGGAGGGAAAGAAAAAGTTAATTGTTTTCTGGCGCGCGTTCAAGCTCTGTCGTAATTGCACAGAAATCTCAAGGAGGTTTCAGCGCCGAGGCTTTATTTATTTGCCTCCTTCCTCTGTTTTAAAGTCGACTGTGCTGAAATGGGCCCCTGGGCATCCAGAGGACCCCCTGAGAGATGGCCTCCATCTTTTTTCCTGCTCTCGGCCTGGTTCCCACTGGCTGGCATGCTGAGTTCAGGGCCTAGAATTAATTAAGCTTCATGCCTTCCTGTTGATCCCACCACTACTCAGCCACTGGCCCAAATGGTGGACTTCCTCCCTGTGGGGTTAAATTCCCCCAAACGAAGGAGGCAACTTGAAGACGCTGGTGAGAATGGTATTAAATATGGCATTTGATCTTAGTAGATGAGATTGAATACATCTTAGTTTCCAGTCAATGTATTGCAGAGAATATTAGCGTACAAACAGGTGTCCAGATGCCCACTATGTTGTGTAAACTGATATAATTTTTTTAAATGCTCGCAGCCTTCCACCAATGTTGAGGTAAGCACTACATGACAAACACAGACCGCATTTGTCATGTTTGGTTATTGTGTGTTTACATCTCTATATAGTGGGGTGAAAATGCGTCTCTCATCTTGGTGTTCAGATAATTAAATGAGCTCAAAAGACTTCAGACTATTGGCAATTCTATTACAGTATATATATATATATATATATATATATATATATATATATATATATATATATATATATTGTATATATTGTATATACATGAACAACCTAAGCATACTGTATATACAAATATTTGAAAGAAGTATATTAAAGGTGCAGTAAGCACTGTTGAAAGTGGATCAGACCGAGCACCACAACACACGTGTGTGGGCGAGTCCACTCATGATGGGAGAGGGGAGAGAGTGAGCAAGAGGAAGATTTGACTGTAGAAAGAGAGATGGCTGAGAGACATTACGAAAGAGAAAAGGTCAGAAGAATATCAGTGGAGAAAGAAGGGTTATGATCACAAAAGAGCTTTAGGACTCACGTTAATGTTAGAAAAGCTTTCCATTGCTGGAGTGATTGAAGCGGGAAGGCCTGAAAATGGATGACGATGTTGCGTTGCTTCTGCTTCATACGAGTAACATTGATTTTGCGGTTTCACAGAACCAAGATATTCGGTTGTTGTAAAGTAAGCTAACAGAACAGTTTTGAGTGTCATTGTGTGTCTGTGCTGCTGGCGACTATAAATCAATTCTTGCAATTCTTCATCTTCGCTTTATTTTTCGCGAAGCATATTTTGACAAATTTGAGAACGTCTCAGTATTTGGTTTGACCCCATTTCTTTAAAGGTCCCGTTCTTCGCGATTCCATTTTTCAAACTTTAGTTAGTGTGTAATGTTGCTGTTAGAGCATAAATAATACCTGTAAAATTATAAAGCTCAAAGTTCAATTCCTAGCGAGATATTTTATTTAACAGAAGTCCCCTTTTATTCCCCCGGTTTGGACTACATCCCTCTACTTCCTTTTTTAATGACGTAACTAGGAATACACAAAAATAGGGGCGTGGTCTTGCTGCGCTCCCACGGAGAGTAAGCACTTCAGCTGCGCATGCATCTCCAATTTATGGTAAGAGGCGTGACCTTTCCGGGCAACGTGAGATAAGCTGCTGTCGAATCACAACACAGCGGTTCGCTGGCACAATCAGAACTCCTTACGTATTTCTGAAGGAGGGACTTCATAGAACAAGGAAGTCATCGGGCCGTTTTTTGGACAGTGAAAACAGCAGTATACAGATAAGTAAATTGTGTGAAAAATACAGTGTTTTTTTACACGCGAAACATGAACACATGTACACATGTTATATTGCTCACTGTAAACACAATCAAAGCTTAAAAAAAAACATGAAGAACGGGACCTTTAATGACAGCAGCACTCAAGTTGACATGAGCTCCACGGGTTTGTGTTCTCCATGATTTGAAAATGTTCCAAAGAGCAACATGAACTCTTTAATACCATCAGACCATTTGCACCCAGTCACATGATCAATGTCGCAAATGTACTTAATTTGATTAGTGACCTTAAGTCTTTTCCTAGTCAGTCTATTTTACGTTTACATTTTTACAAAATTTGAAAACACTGTTTATTTCCAGGTTTAAATCCTAGATATTCCATTTTTTTCAGTGTATGTTCATTGCCTATGGTTTAGTTATGTCAGATGGAGAGCAGGAATTTGAGGTATGTGCTACATAAGGCAGGGGAGCATGTGTGTATATATCTGCCTCTGCTCGTTTGTGTGTGTGTGTGTGTGTGTGTGTTGAACGAATAAGATTCTCCTCAGCTTAGAGGGACACTTCACAGGGGACAAATAGCTGGCGTGCTTCTCCATACTTGATATCCTCTTTCCTTTTCATAATTTTCACCTCATAGTTCTGTCTCCCTCATGGCTGATTTCCCAGACAATACACCTCATCTGTAGATGCTGAGATAAATGAAAAAAATGTTTTTCTTTTAGTGAAGAAAGCGATTGTTAAATGGTTTTAAAATGGAATGCTGCCATATTCCTCACACCAGTAAGACGACGACATAACAAAACTAATGACTGGTTATTAGAGACTGGAAGTAGCTATTTTTCCAGACTAAGTAAGCACACATACGTCGCCAAGATGACTGGAAAGGTTTGTGTTATAATCATGGGGTACAAACACCTTAAAACAAAGAGCAGATTCACATACATTCTATCATACATGTCTCAAAAATAACTGCTGAATATTTTAGTGACATATATTGCAGTTGTCTGTGAGTAAAACTCACAGAAAACACACACATAAAACAGTAGGAAAGTGAATTGTAAAGAATGTAATGATTGTTATTGTAGTTATAGGCTGATGTGTGTGATTCTCTAAAAAGATCTGACTTGTCATTTGTGCGGGTTGTGTCAGGTTGTGCTGCATTGGTTTGATTCACTCAAGATAACTGACTCATCAGAGTAATTAATTCAGGAATTGAACTACATTGTTCAGAATGTGTTTGATTCAGTAAAAAGAACTGACTCATTAGAGCCATGCATTCTAGATGGGACTTTTAAAGCCATATAATAACTTTATTTGACAAATATTAATTGATGTAATTATTATAGCACTCGATCAGGCTTTGAAACAGTTTTATGCTCTGCATATCTATCCATATAATTTCTCTTTCTCTCTCTCTCTTTCTAAGATTTGGCAGATAACTTGGCAATTGATGACTTGACGCTTCACGAGTTGCTCCTGACTCCCAGACTGGCCAAAGACGCACACGGCGGAGCTTCCATACCTGGAGCGGCACGGCCGGCATACGTTCCTAGTGCAACCTTCATCTTTACCATCATCATCCTCATAACATTGGGTCTTCAGTGATGAATCTATCTTCAAAGCAGTTTGATCAGAAACGATACTGATGCCCATGTGTACATAAACCTCCATGATTTTTGGCCAAGGACGAGAACCTTTCCTCTTCTCAGCCTCAAGTCTTACTATATGAACCTCTTCTTTTATATATTTTGTGTGGACCCAAGGATTTCAGTATCATCTACCACGCTCAGACTATAAAGTCATTTTTCTACAGCATGAAGAGCATTACATACACATACAAGAATCATGCTCTTTCCCTCCATGCTCATATGCGTCACAACAGCCATGTGTTTTACATTGAGCATCGCCTCCCCTTTGCTATACACATGCAGTTTTACACAAAGGCCAAAGCCTTCTGGAGGAAAAGGAGCTAAATCGCTTTTGAAAAGACAAAGAGGCTCAGCTTTTGTGAGTGAATGGGCACACTTAAAGAGAAGGAAGCGTGACTGACAGAGTCTGAGAACACGTACAACATACAACCCTAGTTGCACAGACTGTCTCTCACACACACTGCAGCGAGCTTCTCCTCGGCCACTCATTTCCTGTGCAGTAAATGACCCTTGGAGTGGAGGACATCAAGGCATCGGCATGTCGTTGTGAAACCCTCTCCTTACAGCGCGACACAGCTGTACTTCATTTACAAAAAAATGCTTTTAAACTGTTTTATTAGAATGCTGACTTTCCCTTTTCAGAAATTGTGGTATTTTATAATCTCTCTTTGATTTGGTCTCTCATTATCTCTCTTCCTTTTTCTTCCATTTCCTCTATCCTTGCATTATGATCGTGTGATTAAAACGTTCCCTTATATGGACACCCTCGACACTTCCTGTTGTTTCTTTTCCTCCAATCCTTTTGCAGGTCACCGTAGCATTTGCATTCAAGGAAAGATGCGGCATGTTGATGGCTTGATGGATCTGTCCATTTGTATGGTTTTCTGTTTCTGGATATTTCCACATACAAAGGGCTAATGCTGTCATTTTAGATCAGAATGGGAAACCTATGGACACTGTTTTCCTTTCATAACCTGTGACGTAATTCATTACTGATCTCTGTGCAGTGCTCAAAGGCATGTCATCATCTGTTAAGTGTGAAGAAGTGTTTTAAACAAACTGAAACAAACTGTTAGACTCCACCAGATTGGAATGATACACAATGTTTTCAGACCTTAACCAATTTTTATTTGACTAGATTACAAATCATTCATTTTTTTCCTTTTTTTATATAATTTCAAAGCACCTAATCAAAATAATTTTAAAGGTGAAGAGTGTAATTTATTTATTGTATTTATTTATCGCGTGCATATCCAAATCCATTTTTTACGTCCTTTAGAAGTGTAAACTCTGGGCTTTTTCAAAACACTGTTTGCTTAAGCGATCGTGTCAACTTCTGATTCAAGCGGCTTGAGTTTGGGGAAGAACTGTCTGTTTGTCCAAGTCTTTTGGGAACCTATTTGGGTTTTTTTGCAATTCCAAAATGTCACATTTCACCTTCATTTTGACAGTTATGCATATAACTATTGGTGGTTACACTTTTGGCCGATACCAATAGGCAGATGATTATTTTCAAATCCCTTAAAAAAAGGTTTGCTAAAAGACACACCATTTTGCCTCATCCGGTGGACTTTAGACAGATCCATTTTTTTGTTAAAACTACAGATCGAGCTTCTGCATTTTGGTATTCCCACTCGGATAAATAGAGGGGTGCCACCAAAAGTTTTTGGCAAAAGGAAACGCCACAGTAATTTCCCCTATTAATGTAGCACCAATTTCAGAAAACGTTTCATCTTTGCAACCAAGTTTTATTAAAAACTCATATTACTAGTGGCGAATTACCCATGAGCTCCTGTCCTGCTGAAACCCAATCCTCAAGTTTAGTTTTGGAACAGACAAAACATATTTTCTTGTAACTTTTCTGTATTTTTCCACATCAATTCTTTGTTTTGGGTTACCCCAGACTTCACAGCACTACCAGTCTTTACAGTCAGTGAGAATGGTGTTTTCTTTAAGGTGAATACAGTGTTTTACAACACACGTCTCGCCACATCTTGACAACGTTGGTCGCATTTGACTATGAAATCTTTTCACACATTGCAACTCGTTCAATATTATGCTTCTTGCCAGGCTGCAGTTATGTTTTTATGTGATTCTTTAGGAGTAATGAGATCTTTTGTGCCCCCCTCCCCAACAGGCCAGTGATACGCAGAGCTCTTGATACGGTTGACTGGTGCACCTTCACTGATCACTGGCTTCTCTGTAGCTTCCCTCACAGGTCTCCTTGTTCATGCGCAGAGTCTTGAGGGGCAATCTTTTTGTGGCAATGTCTGGATGGTTTGATTTAGCCCTCACCTACTGATAATTGTGCCAACAGTGCCCGCTGGGACATCCAGACACTTGGATAATGCGTTTTGCCCATTTCCTAATTCAAACATTTGTTTTACTTTAGCTCAAATTTCTCAGTAATGCTCTTTTGTCTTCATTTTCACAGCTGTCCTTCAGTTCCACAGCCTAGATAATGATCACTTAACTGTGGGGTTTTATCCTGAAAATGTGGTGGTTATTTTAATGAGTCACAGGTAGAGGCCAATTGTAAGGCAATCATTTGGTTGCAGCAATTGTTTCGCATCTGTGTAAACTTAGAACTTCTGTTTATTTTGAGCGTTCTGTTTATTTCACATTATAAGAAATAAATCAAATTTAAGATTAAGTTCTTACACATTAAAATACCACAATTGTATGTATTCAGAAAAGACAGTCAGTTAAGGGTCTTTTGCAAGACACTGGATATTTACAGTGATATGCTTTATGTAAAATTGTAAAAATAATATAAAAACTAGGCTGCAAGAAGGCATAATACATTCAGTTTGAAAGAAAAAAACATACAAACTTTAAAAGCAAACTATGGCCAAAGGATTGATATACAACGATCTCAGTTTAATTGAAACAAATAGCTTGTTGTCATTACAGTATGTATTAAATGAAGGATGTGCTTTTGCCAGTAATGGAATGTGTGGAGTGCCGTAATTAAACTCTGAATTCTGCAGTACTGTTTATACTGGTACTGATTGCACAGTGGGGGTGCATTCAGGGGCCATTTGGCACATTTGAGCACTTGAGCTTGGCTTGAGCCGTTCAATAACCAGAGCGACGGGGGAGGGGGGTAAAATGGAGCCCTTCGTTCACTCCAGGGTACAGTTACTCAGACCTAATATTAGTGGAGAAACTGTCCTGCCTCTACCTGCTCTTTTGGGAAACCCAGTGTACAGAATGTTTGATTGTCAATACTACTTTTCAAAGGTCAAAACTGAACGTTCAGAGTACAAATACTGTTTATTTGTGATAATAAAGTACATGTGTTATCATTTAAAAATGTCCATGTAAATGATAATCAAATAAAAATGTTAAAGTTGCAGTTGTGATGTTGTTTTGATAGTTTGTTTGTGAAAAACTACAGTCTTTATGGAGCTTTTTTAAGTTTGACACTAGTGAATGAAGTGTAGTGTACTAGTGTTCATATCTATATGCAATTCTCATTCCAACCAGTTGAGGAGTGTCTTTTCGACATTCAGTCTTTCAGTATCTAAAAATGCATGTTTTCCTACATAAAGTGAATGCAAATGAATAGCATATTATCAACTCCACTCATCTCCATTTTGTCTTGATGATCTCCTCTCAGCTGACCCAAGCTGTCAGACACACCTGTGGTGCCTCACCCTTACAGTTGCAAATTAAACCTTATTTAGTCTGTGTTTTCTGTCACCCCTCCCCACACACACACACACACAAACAATCCCCTGGTGTTTTTAACAGACTTTATCTCGTTACTAACCTAATCTGATTGCAAGGGCTATATTTCAGTTTTTCGTGGATTCAGATCCTGTTGTGTCCCTCTGGTCTTTTCTCCCCTAAAGCAGTGAAGAGAGGCCGGTTATCAGGCGAGAGAGCAGCAGAGGGGCTGTTGGTTACTCTCTGAATGTTAATGGACGAGTGAGAATGGGCAAACAGGCCCATTGAAATGCGCAGGTTGAATGTTTTCTTAGGGTAATAAAGTGGCTATACAGGGATCCCCCATTTTTAGGACCAACTGGTCTTCTTTGTTTAGGGTGGCACAGTTAGTCAGGCTAATTGTGTTCTACAGAAATTGTTACTAGTTTATTGACGGTTTTGTGATTCTGCGGGTGAAAACCATCTTTATACTAATGGGCCACGATAATGCACTCAAAAAAATATTTTTTGGTGTTTGTTCAATTTCGTTAATTAAAACAAACTAGCAACACATTTCTTTGAAAATTCATCAAAATGTCATTGTCTGCAATCAATTTAGGTTTGTAAAATGTAAATGTACTTAATCTATCAATTTTGTTGGCCATAACAATCTAATTAATAAGTAATTATTTAATCTAGTACTGTAAAATTTGGTTATTTCCTTATTTCTATTTGTATGCCAGAAAAAAAAACCAATATACAATCAATAGACAATGTTTGGTAAAAGACAATTTTTTTTATGTAATGCAGATATGTATTGTAGTAATAATTTAAAAGTAAATAATTTTACAAATATAGGATATAGTGAATTCATTACATTTCATAAACTAAATCAATTAAAATATATATTCAGAATTTTCAGAAATATAATGTAGAAAGTAGGCTAATAATTATTAATTAAATTATGAATAAATTATTAATTCAATATAATTAATTATTGATAACTATTTTAACAATTATTAAAATTCTAATTTAGTAACTTCATTACATAAATGAAATTAAAATCAATACTTTTTTCATCATTTTGGGGCATTCATTTATACACAAATTTAATAGGCTACTTTAGTAATACCTAAAGTTAATTACGCTAATTATTTTTAAGTGTTCTGGTTTATTTAGAATGTTAAACACTGATTTAACTTTATTTGAATAATTTACTAACAACATTATGTGAAAAAAATAAGACTATGCTAAATATTTAATATAAAGAGCTTTAAGTGTAATCAGTCAGGAACTGATGAACTAGTAGAAATTTGAAAATATGTGAAAAAAATAAGACTATGCTAAATATTTAATATCAAGAGCTTTAAGTGTAATCAGTCAGGAACTGATGAACTAGTAGAAATTTGAAACAGATTTGTATTAATCGCACATCTTTTGTGCAGTGGCATCGCAGAGCTGTGGATTTGTCCATTACTAAGTATTCTGGGAAAGAGAGTGCTCTGCTCACCTTTTGTTTTCTATTGAGTAGCTATAACACCGGTCCACTCTCTCATATCCACAATCAACAGACCCCAGAACCCCTCCGCAGGATCTCATTGGCCACTAGCTTTCCCAGCTTTGGTCACAGCATGAATGGGGTAGGCTGAGGAATGCGGGGACACAATAGGTGGAATGTCAGTTTGCTAAGAGCTCCCCCCTAGACCATGCATAAACACACACAGCCACAACAACACATGAAACATACACATGCTCCAGCACATCCAGACATGTCAAAGTGTGCCCTCTCTGCTGGTGCACTTCAAGGCTAAGAATGAATAGAAAACTATTATCAATGTGAATGAGATTAAGGAAAAATAAATCCCTGCATAATGAAGGCCACATGAAAACCATTTGAGAGAACATCAGGCGTATAGATACTGTAGCAATGATAGAACAATCTGGATCATGACTTTCTCATCTATATAATCCATTAAGGAATAATGATGATCACAAATTACATTTTTGCCTAAAATGTTTTTGCACTAGTGCTAAATAATCTGTTTTAGGCATAAATGTAATTGCTGCATATATGCAGCAATTACATTTATGTATTACCTTATACATTTATACATATACATTTATATATTGCATATATATATGCAGCAAAATATATGTGGTCCTTACTTTCCCAAAAAAGATCTCAAGTCTCAGGAGTTTCACAACAACCGCATTACGCACAGTTCAAAACCGCTCTAATTATGGCCTGTGTGATTGTTGGAAAGACGGGCTGCAGTCCCAGAGGACTGTCATAATCTGAGTGAGATGTTTCGGTAAGGTTGCTCATTATGGGATGAGATTCCACGGAGTGTCTCTCTCTATGTTTCTTTCAGCCTCTCTCTCCCATTCTTCGAGGCTGTCATTGAGCTACTAGCCACACCACAACATTTACAGATCCTTGTAACATTTCATGACATGCAGACATATCAGGAGGTTATGTTAATTCTCACCTATGTTTAGTGCCTTTCTAGTGAGCTGATTGATCAAACAAAAAGACTATCCATCCATCCATCCATCTCTGTCTGTCTGTCTGTCTGTCTGTCTGTCTGTCTGTCTGTCTGTCTGTCTGTCTGTCTGTCTGTCTGTCTGTCTGTCTGTCTGTCTGTCTGTCTGTCTGTCTGTCTGTCTGTCTGTCTGTCTGTCTGTCTGTCTATCTATCTATCTATCTATCTATCTATCTATCTATCTATCTATCTATCTATCTATCTATCTATCTATCTATCTACCTAGTCTCTATCTATCTATATACCTAGTCTATATGCTTAGCTTAAGCATCAAATAAGTGGCAAAAACTCCTGTAAAATATCAACAATATATCTACTCAGAACAAGAATGATTTGAACAATATGTACATGATGAGTAGCCTCCTGGCACACTGTAATATTCTAAGTCAATGTAACCTCCTGCGCGCGCCATGCTCCACCCCGTGTGTTTCGCGTGGCCAACTCTCTTTGTCCGGAACTCAGCTTCGTGCTCGCGCAGTCCTACTGACTCTGTGCTGAGAGATCTCGCCGCGCGCACAAGCAACTCCTCGATTCCCACTCTGCGTCCCGACTGCACACCAGCGCGAGAGGGGGAAAACTTTCCTAAAACTTTTTATCTACATTTTATCGCTTCATCTTCGACAGAGCAAACTGCCTTGTAGATCCTTTTCAATAGAAGAAACTGCTTAAGTAGCTACCTTGCCTTTACAGCACTGAACATGTGTGCGCGTGCATAGCGCTGGACATTGAGCAGATTTGCTTTTGTTTTTCTTAAAAAAATTTTTTTTAAAGTCGCAACGAAGAGCGCAAACTCCTGACTACTTTGGTTTCTGTTGTTACTTTTATTCGTTACACACTGCGGGATTGTTTCGCTCGTTGTAACCTACTTTTTATTGCTCAAGAAAATCCAGTTCGCGAGATCCGAGCGGCTATAAGAAGTTCAACAGGGACGCCGCATCCCCATGAGGAAATCAGAAGCGCGAATCAAAAAGATTTCGTGACTCAACTTTTTCTTTAGTTTTCTATTACTTTTTGGTGTTGCGGCTACATTGCTCAAGCAGTCAGCGATGAAGATGTTCGTTGTTTTTACTGTATGTATGTCGGTTGTGGTTTTGGCGTCGGCTCAGGCTGAGCAAAAGTTAAAGAACTGCAATGAAGTCAGAACTGCCTACAGTTCGAAAGGTCTGAACGTCAACGATGTTCCCAACAAAGGAGTGCATGGTGAGTTACACTGATTTTATTGACCTAACATAGTTTGTGACAGTTGTTCCAAGAAAGATTTGATTAAAAAGGCTTTAGGTAGCTACTAAACTTAAGTTGTGTAAATACACAATCGGACAAACACAAATGGAGTGAAGGACATAACAGTTCGAAAAAGGTAGGCTGCAAATGTCTGTTTTGTATTTTCTAAGAAAGTGTATTAATGTTTACAAAACGGCACAGGTTTTTCTCTGTCCACATTGATTTTCTGTAGTTTTTTAAAACTCTGCTTTTCTAATAGGCCTTTTGTTGTTAACTCATCGTATCGGCCTTAAATTGCATTAGGTCATTATGGTGACTAACATAGTAGCCTACATGACGTACAGTAGGCTATGGGATAGCTCGCCTAAATAAATTAATACTGTCTACACGTCCTCATTTTGTTCCATACCTTATTTTATTTCTACTGTGGAACATGAATGATGTTAAAAGCAGAATGACAGCCCCAGTCCCCATTCACTTGCATTATATAAAAATGGATGCAATCAAAGTGAATGGTGGGACTGTCATTCTACCTAAAATAATATTTTGTGTTCCACATAAGTAAAAAGCCAAAAGGTTTTTGAAAAAAACACGAGTTTTGAGTACATCGCCGAATTTTTTTATTTAGGGTGAACTGTCCCTTTAAGTCGCTTTCTCCAGCTTGCATGTACGTTACCGCACTTCGGATTGTAACTAGGCAGTTACTGCATCTTTTAAACGGGATGCAGCTCGTGATTACATTTCTTTAGTTACAAGTGTTCCGCCGTTCCTCCCCTCTGCACCCCCAGCTGCTGTCTTTGTTTCAAAGTGGTGTACTTTGTCATTGTAAGCGAGAGTCAGTCATCGGACAGTGATTGTCATTCAGACGCGCTAATGCTCATGTAAATGCCCTGATTTTATCTGGAGCGGGAATTGGGGCAAGGGGGTGTAACAAGTTGCAGTTTTTAGCTCCTCTTCAAGGTTTGAAGGAGTGGGAGAAACTAGCCCCGGGACACCGTTTGGGTTTATTTACTGACTTGTTTACCGTTAAAAAAAGAGAAAGTTTTCCTGACTTGGAGGCCAGTCCGAATGCTTCGTCCAAGGAGACCTCTACCTGTAGGCCACTCTCCATTTAGGACATTGAATCTAATCATAAATCAATGCACATACATGAATTAACTCACTAGATTACACTCATCTGAAAATTGGCGTGACACTGCAATTATGCATTATTTTAAGCAATATCACAAGAGTAAGAGTGCTGTTGTTTTTCAGGCTGATTGGAAATATGATATTCCCTTTATACAGCAGTTTACGACTTTTTACAGTAGG
Source organism: Chrosomus eos (assembly GCA_036326025.1). Classification (NCBI taxonomy): domain Eukaryota; kingdom Metazoa; phylum Chordata; class Actinopteri; order Cypriniformes; family Leuciscidae; genus Chrosomus; species Chrosomus eos. The sequence goes on from CM070835.1 coordinate 21,917,617, forward strand.
CTATTCAAGTGTTATTAACTTGTGCTTCAGGCAAAAAAAAATTAGTTTGTATTATTTCTTCTCAGACAGTAAAAATAGGCCCAAAGAAGCCAAAGGGTGCTTTGAGTGTCATTAAGCAATTGAGGCTTTGATCCATGTGTGTGACAGCTTTCTCCTCTCAAGGGGTGTAAATTGGACATTTCATCACATTGATTCTATTAGCCTCCTTTGTATTCTATTACAGTTTGATTAGATTCAGGGACCTGCAAACAATATACCAATTCTACAATATTATGTGCCTGTTTTTAAAGTTTTTATGAATTTACAAAGGCAGCCAAAATATGATATAAAAGTTTACTTGAACTTTCTGGAAATTTCAAATCCTTATTTGGATATCCTCAACAGAGAGAAAAAAACCCTTAAAATTCTATCACATTTTTATTGATGCACTGCTAAAAGCATTTTAAAATCAGTCAAATTTAAGGACCTGGATGAGCTTTTGTGTAATATCTAATGTAATCCTATAATCTCGATTTTTACCGATTAAACCAAGTCCATGCATGACTGCAGCTAGGTGAAGGGGAACAATTGAGCCTTAATTTTCCCTGTACTTTACACCAGCCCAACAGTTCTATTGTCTTTCCTGGGATGTCATTGTAATGCAAACTTTGAGTGTTCCCCAACATGTCTGCATTTGTCATGTTTTATTGTGTCAAATCACCAGTTTTGTTGCGATTGCTGTAAAGAATGAATTATAATGGCTCATTTAGAGGGTAGGTTTGGGTGCCATGCGTGTGTGCCTCTCACAATGGTGCACAAAATGCGTCGGGACCCTGTGCAAGACTGACCTCAGTTAGCATGCCTTTGTCAATAAGAGACTGAGATAATTGATACAGAGAAAGTGACATGGTCTGCTGTCGCTGAGGGGTGGAGGTTTTTAGAAAGAAAAAAAAAGGAAGCACAAAAAGCCCTGCTTTGGCTTAACAATGTCTCCTGTTGCTAGGGAGAAAATGGTCCACAGGAGAACCTAATTGAACTGGCAGTGGCCCCCTGGTTCTGGCTTTCAGAGCTGGTCCTCTTCACCTTGTCAAAACAGGTTGTCTTTATTCTTCTGTAGTCCTGAAGCACAATTTTATCTTCATGGATTGAGCCAGTCCTACACGTAGCACTAAATTACACTCCATGCATGATTATTATTCTGCATTCCAGCAATTCATTAGTAAGGGTGTTATTAGTTTATAAACAGAATTGTTTTTCATGTCACTCACACTAGTCAAGAAAGACTGGTTGTTACATTGAATACTGTTCTTTGGAATGCCTTTTTGATTTAGCTGGAGTTGTAAATCAGAAGTTGAAAATGTTATGGCTTTTGCAGGCACTGCGTCCAACACGACAAGATTTCCTGGAGCTGCTTTAGATTTGCACTGAAAGGATGAGACATTTTTACTTGCTAGCTACTTATGCAAAATGCCTTTAACCATAAGGGATCGCAATATGGAAGTGAAACAAAAATAAGGAAATATTTAACAAATTTGGTGGTTATGTCATGATTTCCTTCCTTTAATAATATGTCTTTAAATGTTAGTCAGAAGTTCTTTAGAACCTTAACACTCTATATAGCCTATTTATATTCTTGTTTGGCTGAACTACCACTTTAAGTTTTGCCATTAACCACATTTGTAAGAAAAATAGCTTAACCTCTTGCTTTTTGTCTTACAAATGTGGTTAATGTATGATGAAGAATTACCTAAAATACTTCACAACCCTTGAAGCATAAATATTTTATAATGTGTCTTTAAAGGCAAGGTAGAAGTGTAAGTATAGCAGAAATTTTATGGTTTTAATGAGCGAGTCATATCGTGTTTAGGACACCTAGCGAATAAGTTCAGGGAGACCTTTAGCACTTAATGCTGCCAACTTAAATAAGCTGTAGCCAGGTGAAGGGTTGTGGTGTGAAATTGGTGTTGCAAAGTGTTTCTCCTCTTGATTAGCATGGTGTTTGTAAGGAGATTGTGAGGGTGGGGAGCTTTTGGTTAAGCAGAGGTGAGATCTTTCTTCATGGTCAGAGTGCCTCTCTAGATCCTATCGGTTTGAGAGGACTGTGGATTATTGCACCTTAGGAAGCTTCATAGTTCTTTAAGCCTTGAAGTACATAGATCCCTGCTGAGGACTAAACCGCCAGTGTCCTTCAATCCTCAGCTAAACCGAAAGCACTGCCTGGCCTTCTTATAAAAAGCCTCACTGCTTGTGATAGTTTGATTGGCCTAGATGTCGTAAAACACGTGTGTCAAGTGCCTCCCGCCCAGTGGCAGGCGGCCCATCTTCAAAAGGTTCACAGGAGGGGTGGTTAATACTGACCAGATTGGTATCTCGGCTTGTCAACAGCTCCTCATAGAGATCCAGCAGAATGCTTTTCCCTGCTCGGGAGAAATCTGCTTTGCTTTATAGTTGGCAGTTTGCTCTTATGTCATGCCTGAGGTATGGACAATGGCAAAGATCAGACATGTTTCCTCCCCTTTCTCCTGAAAGATTCATCCTACTCTTAATTACTTCAGTGCATTATGCGGTGACTTCACTGGCCTCTTGATATTGTACAGATCAGATCTGAATTGGATACACTTAATCTTTGGCCTGTAGCTTAGATGCATCAAGAAATAGATTTATTTTTGCAAGAAGTTCTATCCTTTTTCCGTCCCTTGTGTGTTTGTTTATTAAATACTTAAAGCTGCAGTCCGTAGCATTTTCCCTTTTTGTCACCATCTCTGTTCGAAATCTTTAACTGCAGTGATTCGCGGAATTATCATCTTTACGTGGGTTGTAAATCGGCATGAAACAGCGCGGATGAACACAGTGTTTTGAGGCGAGTGCTGCTGTCAATCATGCGCTGTGTGGATACTCTCATTCAGAATCACAGATTCACTTTTTGAAAGCTTGACCAACATAAGAATTTTCACCGGAAAATGTCTTCTGAACAAGTAAGTAACATCCATTTTTGTTCTGATCAACTAAGGGGGAAAAGCATTCGACGTGACAAGCGATCATTAGATTTAATCAGCGCGATTTACAGCAACCGTGCAAATCATAGCCTAATTTGTTCTCAAATAGTTCATGTTTACAACATCAGCATTGCGTGACTAACGTTATTTATGTGTTTTATGATTACCTGTGTAGTTCAGAAATCATATTCTCCATAAAAGCTAAACGAGAAAGGCACAACAAAGGAAACTCCATAACTGTGTCTGTGAATAAAGAAAACCAACTGTTACACGATTGAACTATTGAAATGTCTTACTTGTTCAGCAGAAAAAGCCGTCTCTTCTTCCGTTTCGAACCCCTTCGGGAGTTCACGCACCTTTCAAAAGCCCCACCGATGTGTTCGCATGAGACGGTTTTCTTTCTCTTTCCACCTTAAATCCGAAGTCTTTTGGGTTTTATAACTGGTTAATCTCCAGTTGACACTGATGATTGTTGTTTGGATCTTTCTGGATCCGCCATGAGTTTAATCATGTAAAGTGCTGCGAGAAAAGCCCATCTCTACATCTCACGCGCAGTATAGCCGGCTAGCCGAAACTCCTTCTTTATTTGTACGGATGTGACGTAATGATGCAAAGACATGCTCGAATTTCCCGCGAAAACCCACCAGTACCATTGGAATTAAAATCATTATTACAAGCTAACCGTTTTGAATCTAGCTATGGCAAGCAGATAGTTTTGAACACTGGCTGATGATGGTTTTTTTAAATAATTAATTTGGATTATTTTTAACTTAAAAATGTTACGGACAGCAGCTTTAAGCAAATTTGATAATGTTTTTAGCTACTAGGGATGCTCCAATCAATTGGACGCAAAGTGGTATTGGCCGATAATCACATTCTATGATTTGATCGGTAGTCACCAAATTTGGTGGATCTCACGAACCAATAGTAATTTGATGAGGTAAAATCATGAAAAGTTGCCGCCGACATGCATGTAAACCATATAGAGATGAGACTTTTTGCGCCACGTTCTGATTCATAACTTCGTGAAACATTAGTGAACCATAGTAAATCACACGTCTTTATTTAGAGCAGGTTGTCTCGATTCAAACGAGCACAACATAACATGATGCGTAGATCTAGAGAAAATCCTCATGAAGTGATGTGGCATGCTGCGTGGCTAAAGCTATAGGACTTGCGGGATCCGGTCGTCATTTGAAAGTTCAACCAATGGAAACTTGATCTCGGGTATGGTGGGTAGGGATGATGTGTTGAGACCAGTCGTACATTGTTTTACAGCTGGAGCATGCTTGTATTGGATTGATTGCTCAGATTGACAGGTCAACACTGGAAGATTATCAAAAATGAAAAGTAAAAGTAAGCCATTATTTTTAAGTATGCCTCTTGAAAACACTCAAAATCATTAAAAATGCCGTCAGGGTGTAAGGGTTTTAAATCCATTATGCACTCACTGCACATTTCCCCCCAAAGAGTTGGTGATTAGATATAGAGAATACATATGAGCTAATTTGTTGTAGCCTTGCATCCTCTAAAAATGCAGAACAGCAGGTGTATTCCACCTCATTTGAACGTTACATATTAATGCATGGGAATTTATCTCTATGCAGTCAGTGCATTACAGGATAAAAGGAAGACTTGGATTCAGCTGTTTAGTTGGGTAAAAGGCAAACAACTTAATTTTTTTCTCCACTGACAGTCAGATGGGTTGAGTGTCACATGAAGTTGATCAGGCCAGTAAGAAAGTTAATTTATGCCGTTAATGGGACCTCTGTCTGCCACTGTGTCAGATTAGAGCGCACCACCACACACACACACACACACACACACACACACACACACACACACACACACACACACACACCAACACACACACACACACACACACACACACACACACACACACACACACACACACACACACACACACACACACACACACACACACACTCTGCTGCTCCAGCTAATCAGAGAAAAATCTTGCAAGTGCAATAATTAAAGAACAAATCACATTAGTTGTCACTGTTGGCAGCCGTGTGTGTGTACTGTTAAATAAAAACACTTCAATATTTTGTGAATTATTAGTTTTACAGTGATTATGCTCATTAACACCCTGTTACTTCTACTCAAGGTAGATGACAAGTAACATGGCCATGAATTTTCTGCTGACATTTTTGTATACTACCGTTCAAAAATGCAGTTTTGTTTCTTTTTTAAAGTCTCTTATGCTCACCAAGGCACTATTTACTTGCAGGAAAATGCAGTAAAACAGTAATATGGTGAATTGCAGTTTAAATAATTGTTTTTTATTTTGTATATTTAAAATATAATTTATTCCTGTGATGCAAAGCTGAATTTTCAGCATCATTCATTACTGAAAATTCACATGATCCTTCAGAAATCCGTCTAATATGCTGATATAGAAAAACACAATTTTTGATGTTTGAATGTCAATATTGAATTGTCTGTAGATGGGTTTGCAAAGCAGTGTTTTTCCTGCTGTGGGAGAGACTGAAACAGAGCTGACCTGTGCGCTGTGCTCTCAGTGACCTGAGCCCAGCTGAAAACGGCCTGTAATTGAGTTTGGTTATCAGAAGGAAGTGGTCTTGTGAATGTGAACCAAGCAATGTTTGGTCATGAGCAGGTAGGAGGAGAAGTGCAACCTGGCCAACATACTCTTATGGTAATTCATAACTATTTTACGTTTTGGTGAATTGGTGGCTGATTCAGATCAGGTTGTACAAGCTGATCCCTGATGTAGATGTGGTACTTGGATCTTGATTCTGGGTTAAATCCACGTTCTGTTAAATGTTTTTGTGATTTATGTTTACCAAGATGAAGATGTGTGGAGAAAGTCTCTTTTTTTAGCTCTTATTTGGATTCCTCTCTAAGACCCCTGCAACCCCCACACAAAAAAAATGACGACCTGGTGGGGGGTAAGTGTAGTGTGTGGGATCAATGGGGCACCCCTTTTAGCCTGATTCTGCCCCCTCCTTAGCACATTCCACATGGGACCACCAAGACCTCCTCACTGGGACCTCAGAGCCAGGAGCAGCAACAAAGACTCAGCTGGAGGATCTTCAACAGAGATTTGACTGACTGTTGAATGAAAGAGGAAGGAGTTTTGACAGACAGAAAACAGTGGCAGTGAGAGGCGACTTTACATGTTTCTAAGAGGAGCTGCCACCACATATGAGCGAGAGCGAGCGACCCGCTCTCAGGGAATGCGAAGAACGCTCTGAAACTTTGCCCGGGGTTGGATTCATGAGCTCTGACTCACCCTGAATCATCCGTGCGCTCTGAATGAGGCAGATGTGCACAGACATGAAGAAAAAAGCCCCAAACTTCCTCGGCCCAAGACATGTGTCTCTTGTGACAATTGTTAGTGTAGATTGTGGTTTTCCCTGAGTAAATCTGGCACAGTACAGAGTGATGTCGGATGGGTGCTGTGTAATATTGGGCCCTGTGTTTGTGGCTTTCCACACTTGAAGGCAGATACAGGCTGCCACTGAAGTTCCTTGTTAACACTTCCCATTTGCATGCTGTTAAATCGACACTCCCCGGGCCCCCAAACTTGGCCGGTGGGTCTGTTCCTGTTCCCTTGCATCCCGCTGGATAGGGACAGCTTTGTAGGAAGTGTCTGTGCCGAAGCAGCTACTTTTTTCCCCTCTCTCTCTCTCTTATCCAAGTGTTATCCCCTCTTTCTTTTCATTTGCCCCACTCTTTTCACCTCCCTTTCTGCTCTGTGTGTGGGAAGCTTTCCAGATGATTTTAATACCAAAACAGACTGCTACAGCGATGGCTGCTGTTTGCTCAAACCCTTCCTCCCGTGGCTTTGCCATCAGGCATTAGCATAGCCGCTATGTGGTGGAAGATTCAAGACTGACTAGAGTCCGGAGCTTTGGATACAGTTCTCCACTGGGACATTCCCTTGCCCTCATTTCTCTGCGAAAGCTCCCTGTGTGTGTGTTATTTAAGAGGTGGTGTCTTTTTTTCTCTCTTTTTTTTAGCTGGTTTCAGTCAGGTTGGTGTTGGTCCTCCAGCTATGAGCAGTGCTCAAAGATCTTCTCCCAAGATTCTTCACATCATAATTTTTTGACACCTCCAAAAGCTGTATAAAATCAACCAAATGAGATATGTAGATGTATGGTATGTAAAGGTTCAACGACTTAATGGTGGTGACCATCAAAATATGATGAAAACAGCACAACCGTTTTCAACATTGATAAGAAGCGTTTCTTGAGCATCAAATCAGCATATTTAAATTATTTCTGAAGGATCATGTGACACTGAAGACTGGCGTAATGATGCTGAAAATGTAGCTTTTCCATCACAGGAATAACATAAATTTTTTATATATTCAAATAGAAAACAGTTTTTTTCAATGTAATATTTCTTAATATCACTGTTTTACTGCATTAAAAAAACAGCCCTGGTGATCAAAAACGTACTCACCCCAAATGTCTCGACACAAAAACAATATGAAAGCACATGCAAATAAGTCTAAGTCGATAACACTTTAGAATAAAGTTCAAATCATTAACACTAGTAGTTAATGCATTGTGTTGTGAACTATGTCCATGAACAATTTTTATAGCATTTATTATTTTATGGGCATTTCATGTTCAATCATAATTCATTAGCTAATGTGAATTTATGCAACTGAATGTGAAAAATTTATTAGAAAGTGTTGAAATAAATTATGATTAATAAATGCTGTAAAAGTATAACTAAAAATGGACCTTATGCATTAAATAATGTTAATAAATTAAACCTCATTTGAAAGTGTTACTAAAACGAGATATGATTGTATCAAAACAACCTTAATGTAAAGGAATAATGCTAATCATGACTATATTATGTCTGTGGTTTTTCTCCTGCCTCTATCAATCATTTGAGGCTGTTTTGAGAGCTGAGAGATGTAGGCCAGGGGCTCATCTGGGTTTTGGGCAGAAGACCTCAGCTCTGGGAATGTTCCAGATTTCCTGTAATCCCTGCTAATTACTCCCACGGCCAACATCAAGACTCCCCTGATGAGCCTCCGACCAGGACTCGTTTCAGCCGGCTTTTATACGACCCATTCGATTACCTAATTGTGCACCTCATACACATGTAAAAAAGCATTTGGAGAGAACGGAGGATTGAGGTGGTGTGTGTTCGTGCAGACGGGTGGAGGCTGTTGAAGAGCTCCCTCACAGACCTCCGTCAATTTAACTGACGAGGTGATGGGAACTCTTAAAACGGTCATCTAAACCAAATGTCTCGGCTCCGGTCCCACCTCTGGCTCCGACATTTAAGTGACTTTTTTCTAGTCTAGTAGGATTGTTCGGTTTGCCACAAGTCACTCATGCAGACCATGGATGAATATATTTGAGGTGGGGCAAAGTCGTAGCAATGATTTCTCTGAAAAACAAAATGGAGAAACGACCTGAAACCCAAAATGGCCACATTTGATCTCCTTTCAGTCTTTGAGTGCAGAAGATCCTCTTATTGGTTGATTTATTTACATACCTTTCCATATATATTATCCTAGATAGGTAAGATGTCAGTCAAAAGCATCGTAAGTTTATCCCGGTATAGGTTTACTCCGCTACAATCACTTATTACTGCCGCTCTGCCCACCAACTTCACGGCTATCCAGTTTCCTAAGCTCAACAGGTATATCAGAATCATTGTTGCAGTGTTGTAGATTTGAGGACTTGGAAATGTGATCTTTGGCCTGACCTCATCCTGCCCGTGGGCCCCTCTTTCTCTTTCCCCATCCCCTCTTCTCTCTTTCTAACACACGGCTTACACATTACTTCGATGCTTGTCCGTCAGTTTCGGCATCTGGTGGATTTCAGCCACCCTTAGATGTCGGTTATAAACAGTGTCAAAGAATGGCTCGGTCTTCCGCTGGTTTGCTTTATCAAGGGGGATAAAATATAGCGCTCCTGCGCTAAAACCTTTCATATGCTGAAGGTTAAGGAGATGTTTTTGTTTAAAAAAAAATTGGAATTTGAGAGTCAGAAAAAATATGAGTGTAAAAATAAAGGGGATCTAGACTTGAAGAGCTGTACAGTTGGCGTGTTTGTGGTTTCGGTCGTATGCGGCTTATGGTGGACTTGCAAATTTCCAAACAAGACATGCTTTGACCTAGAAATACCCCCTTTTTGACCCTCAGGCTGTTTGAAGTTAAAGAGCTCAGTTCTGTACAGTATGAGGTTCTATAACATAGATAGAAAGAGATATAGAGAGTTGAGGTGTGTGGGAAATGTCACACACACACAGTGTATATATAGCCTATGTTATGATGAACGTGCGCTCAAGGCATACTTTTGGTTTGAATGCTGAAAGTAAGTAGGTTTGTATTAAGCAGTGACTTAGGTTTATGTGTTGTATATTCAGAATATATTCGCATCTTTCAGTGAAAGCACACTATTGCTCAGTTTTTGTTACATAGCAACTAATCTGAAGCGTCAACTTTCATTTAATCCAATTTGTAATGAAGAATTACAAGAAAAGATGTGTTTGGGAGGGCCAGTAGGCATCATTTTACATTTTGCTTCATGCGTTTACCTCTTGGCATAACGTTGTTACTTTGCGTTACAGCAGAGCTTTGGTTTGGGGTTGTTGATGTTTTAGGGGAAAAGTACGTTTTCTGCAGTTCCCCTAGAATGTTTGTTACCGTTTGACTGATTATTTTAGGTGATGTATGCATTGTCACTGCTCAGCCAGGCCTGCAGTTTCTCACGTTGTATCTTCCCACCCCCTGCTAACCTCTCCACTGTCATCCATCTGTGTGTGTCTTCATGCAAACATGCGCACAGATGTTCATTTTTGGAGAGGGATTGAGGATTCCTTCATTGTAGCATCAGAGTGAGCTGTGTCATCAGCTTTCATGTGTTATTTTCCCCTCTTTCTCAACCCCCTCCTCCTCGTCTCTTCCTGGTTTGTACCTTTTGCCCGTTTTTTCCTCATGGGTAAATAAACGGTGCATTCCAGGCTGTCAGTGTCTCTGCTTACATGCCGGCTCATTGTAATTTGTCTTTTATTGTATCTCTGGCTGGAGGTATTGGTTGGGGGTGTGTAATTGCTTCCAACTGAACTTTGTTCCATTTCATGGAGCCGCTGTGTCCACTTCTTCACCACGTCCCTTACTCCGCTCTGTAAGGATGAATCAACTATGTTCTCTGGTATTTCCCTCAGACATGCACTGATATTGAACATTTTACCATTACTAAATTATGGTGCGTAAACAATATGATGGCTAATATTTTAAGTCTGTATGTACCTTTTTGTATACACTGTTTTGCCTGTTCATAAACAAAAATGCACCAAAAGATGCATTTTGGTGTTGGCTAATAATTAAATGTGAATTTGTGAAATGTTGTTTATTTTTTTAAGCCAATAAATTGTAGTCAAATGGTCAGGAAACTTCACATTTCTAGTTCTAGAACTCTTGAGCCTATAATACGTTTTTGTTTTTTAATCAATGGTATACTTTTGTTTGTTTCTTTTGTTTGAGAATATGGGCATGTTTAATTTCTTTATGCCAATAAATGATTTTAGGATAAGAAAGTCTGAAAGATTGTCTGTAGATATGGGATGTCATTTGAAGCACATACACTTAAAAAATCATGTTGAAAACAAAACAAACTATGTTGTTTTCTTAACGCATCTTTGTGTCTAGTTAAGGACAACACATTTTGTGTTACTTTCAACCAATGTGTTCTTCTTCTTAACACAGAAAATGTTCGCACTCTTTTTTACATTAAAAAAATGTAACATTTAAAAAGTCAATCAAAATATGGAAATTTAAACATTAACCATGTTGCTTGAATGAAGAGTTCCTGAAAAGTTAGCCAGATAAAAATGTTTGAATTAAACAAACGACACAAAAAAATAACAACATATTGTAATAGTCATAACAAAAAATGTGTTAAGAATTAACATCCTTTTTGAGAGTGTCTAATTATGGATAATATTATATATTGTTAGGATTGATAATACAGCACGACTTGATATTCGCCGCCATGCCGTGCATGTCAACGTTCTCCCATGAGATCCGACCCTGCTCTGTCATTAACTGACTTTCATGTAGTTTGATAGAGAAGCTTCACACTCCAGCTTTCATGAAAGTAATGAACAGCGGAGATTCGTCAATTCCTCTGTTAAACTCCAAACATGCAGTGTCCTGACTTTTAATGTGTCTGTGAAAGAGGCAGTCCAAGTTAAATGATTCACAATGAGGTGACCTGGGAAGTGGTGTAGGCAGGGAGCCTTTATGAGCGGAGACAAAGCCAGAGACGGCACACTGGGGCGGGAGAGGGAGACAGACATGGAGTGAGAGACTGGAGCGACGTTGTGGAATCTCCTCAAGGACTTCTGGGTAAACGTTCATGGATGGCAGCCTTTTGGAATGCTTACCAGTGGGGAGTTTTAATTGGCCAGAGGCCCTGCTCTGGTTTAGCAATCAGAAATTGACTGGTACAAAAGGATGAGAGCTTGTGGGTGATCGCTCAAGTGTGTACACACACACACAGGCATCAATCTAACATATGTGTGTCTCACCGCACTGATTCAGAGTTTGAGGATTTACGTGGTATTAAGGCTCCCTGCCCAGCATCATACTTTACATCTGTTCTGTGTTTTACATGTTGCTTTGTGCCTCAGTGCACCACAGAAGAGCAGGAGATGGTTTAACTGCTGTGCTTTTACCCTGGTTAATGATCACACAACCGTCTAGACTCATAAGCCTGTTATTAAGAGTCGAGCGGTACGGCTTGGTAGTATACGATCGGGACCTTAATTTTTGATGAAAACAACCATATCGCTTTGTTTTTTGCACATTTATTTCCTCTTCATTAACCTGCCATGGCATCTGAAAAGAAAATGTTGGTGGTTTGGTGTTTTGACAGCTGTGTGAGAGATTTTAATCCCTGATTAATTTAAGGAAGCATCATTTCGCACACATGCTTTTCTTGGCCTTGTGGCAGACTGCCAAGTCTCTTCCACTCTAAATCTCCTCAGCTGAAATTCCTAATATCTGAACCATTTCAAAGCGAACCTTGAGTGCTTATTTTATATGATTTGAATAAAGAGCACAGCAAGAATTAGATTTAAACATTTCTGTGGGTCTAAATCTTTTTTGGTTGTGATTTATGTGGGTTCAGAGTACAACCAGATGTATGTATGTAGCGCTGACTGTAACTCTTGCTCTAAGATGTTACTGAAACAAGGGTAGCTGACATGAAATATTTTTGGTAGGTCAGCATGTCTGAATTAAACAATTGTAACAAATGTTTAAAAAAAATAAAAGGACAAAGTCTGGCATGCATTTTTGGAATAAAAAATATATTAAAATGTATATATATAAATATATTTGTCACACACATTGCAAGACCATTTAAAAGGAAGGTAGAATGGTGTAAAGTTAATCATCACAATACTTGCATTTAATAATGCATAAATGTGAACCTAAAAATGCATGGACATGTTTTGCATTTAACAACACATTAACCATTTTTTGAATATTTTTTCCCCACAATCATGTCTGCTCCATTACCTCTGTAAAATCATTAACCATTTATAATTTCAAAGTGAGAAAGTATTTCTAGACTAAACCTGTTGTCCTATTATGAATTTAAATGGAATATTTTGGGCAAACAGTGATCTAGCAGTTGTCACAGTTGTCATGTTTTGTCTAATCACACTTCCTTTATTTTGGCTTTACTGGGCACAAGGGCCATAGTTTGCCGAATGAGCCCTTGGCTGGACTATACAGTATTGTAAGAGGGTTTCCTGCCCTGCACGGGCGTCAGTTGGGCCAGTTGGCGTGGGATATCCTGCTTGTTAACTCAGTTCCTCATTAATATGACACCTGCCCCACAGGGCTGCAGAGAGATGTGTCTCTCAGAGGATATCGCTCATATCTTCAGATTAAATGGCGAAAGGGATTAGCAGCGCTCATTCCAGACACGGTGTGATACGTGACCTCTGCGGATGGATCAACCAGATGGAGCAAGTAAACAACCTGAACCTACTATGGAAAATGCTCAGCTCAGGATCAGTAGCGTAACCTGTAAATGTGGCCTCAGAGGATCAGGGAATAGTAGGTGCTCTCCGTAGAGCAGGAGGAGGATATATCAGGAATGGAAAGGGGGGATGGATTGGAAAAACATCACTCTAATTGTAGGTCAACAGACCTGTGAAGAGTTTTTTTTGCTGATGTTTTTATAGTGTTAGACCTGAGGAATGTGTCCTTGAGCACAGTCTCAGAGCTTTTTGAATCGCCCCCTTCACTTTACCTCTGTGATCAAGCATCAACAGAACGCGCATGAGCGCATTGGCCTGTTTTTGGGAAATAGATGATCTTTGCTCTTTCGAAATGAGAGTTTGATCCCTTATGTAGACAAACTCGAAGGTTCGTCAAGCTCATTTATGGAAACTAAGTGGAAAAAGTGGGTCATGTTTATGACGTCAGAACTATCAGTGTATTAACATATGGCCTCTCACATTTATGCATTGTTTATCCAATGCTCCAGTTCAGAGTTTGCCAAATGGGGCTTCATGAGGGAATAGAAATGGAGTTTGTGAAATGATGAAAATCTAAATTATATTGAATGTAAATTTAAAATAAATAAATTGGGCTTGAAGCTATAGTATAGCTTGTAAATATTTTTTTTTAATCAAATGCTGAAATTTAACTAAATAACTGTATGGTATGAGACGCTGCATGATCCATAGTGAATCACTCAGTTTATTTCATTATTACGGTATAATTATCAAATTTTTATTGCTTGGATGTTTCTGTTTTTATAATTAGTTAAAACATGCTGTGCAACTACTACTAATAATAATTATCATTATTATCATCAACATCAGAGAGCTGTGAACATGGGATTGTGGCAATAAATGTTTGAAATATTAACTCAAAATCTCAGAGGGTACTTTAAGTAAACCTTTAATGTGTAAGGGGTTCGACCCGCAAAAAGTTTTAGGAGCCCTTGCTCCAATTTATCTAGGTTAGCTAATCATAACAGATGTCATTTACACATTGGAATTTACCATTTTCCAGTTTCCTGAACAGTCTTTCATTGATCAGCAAACATAGCCCTGTGCCAAGTGCACAACATTGGCTTAGCTTGGTTTTAAAACACCAACAAGCATAGCAATGTTTTTTAATCATGCCACAGTGTTTGAGGGAATCTTTTCCAGGCTCATGAATAGCTTACTTATAGTTGAAGCACTTGGCTTCATTTGAGTTTTTAACATCCAAAAATAATTATACACTTCAGCTTTAAAGGTACAATAGCAAAAACTTCATGTGTAATTTAAATGGTTAGTGAAAGCGTAATTGGTATTTTAAAAACTAAAATATGACACTTTATGATGCCCTAAAACAAGAAACCCTGACTAACATAAGTGCTCTAAAATACAAAAAATGAAGTACTGCAAAAGTGTAGAATATGTTAAGAAGGGAAAGAGTTGGTCATTTAGACTGACAGTGAGCAAGTAAAAACTCGTCTCATAAAATCTGACGACGTTACAGGACAATATGGCCTACATGTAAGCGTTAAGTGCCTTCTTACCAAGGCCTGTTTTTCTCAGTGCTTCACTCCAAGTGCCATTAAATGACCCCCTTGACATCATCCACCATTTTGTTTAGTGATCGTATGCACCGGCCAGCTCTGCTGTCATTTCTATTTAGCCGTCCTACATTTATTGCAAGTCTCTGAAAGGCATCATTGTGCTGGCAATAGTGTTGTAAACTTGTCATGGCAGTGTTTGAGAGATGCTGGATTGGATTTGGAGAAAAAGAGAAAGTAATTCCCTCTTTATTACCGCCATATGAGCAGTTGCTCTCTAATAATGGGTTCCTGTTACAGTTTTCCAGTTTGAATGCGCTCCCATTGCGGTGGGGAACCGCACAATGAAAACCTGAGGAGTTGTATCTTTACCTTCTGTACAACTCTATTAATAGAGAGCACCAGCTGTTTCCTTATGAACAAGACGCCAGTTGTGGTCTTTCGTACTCGTTGAGTGAACCAAAGTATTTAGACTTTTAGGATTGAATTAAATAAAGATTTAGTACTGAAGGTGACTAAGTCTGGGCGATATAAAAATGATCTGGTTTACGCTTTATATTTATGTATTTTTGTTTTTTTGTCAAAGGAATCATTTCAACAAAGTAAATTCAAAATATCTAATTTTGTTTAGTAAAATACTGGAAAACATGGGTTCGTTTTTTCTTTTTGTATTTATATGATTACATGTTTAATTGAAAAATATTAAGCTATAGGCGTCATTATTTACTTTAATATGAAAAATGCCTCAGGGACTTCTGTAAAATATTGTTTGATGCTAACAAGTTGTTGAGTCTGAGTATTGAAACAATACATTGTAATGGGCCGTTTGAATTTACGGTCTCATTTTGTCTATTAAAATTGAAATCCTAGAAACTATCAAACCATTTTATTTGTAGATCCTTAAACAAAGAAGTCATCACAGCATTTCATTACATTAGTCTAGTGCAATGAAATGCCCTTTAGAAACTTAATGATGAAATAAAAGTTCATCAAGCCCGTAGAATAGTTTGGCCGTCTGTGTCCGCGGACATCCGCACAGACTGAGCAGAACACAGAAAATAAAGTATACCCAGGCCTTAACCCCTTACCTGTCGCCCCCCTTTTTGACAATCGAGTGCAAAATGACATACCCATAATAAAATGGATGTTGCTAATGAGTCCTTCTGGCTACACACAAAACCAAGGTATCATTTAAAAGCTGACATTTGACAGTTTACTATGAAATACTAAGAATTGCTCTAGCAATTACTAATAGAAAGATAAAGAAGCTCAAAAACAATGGAAAAAAATATATTTTTGTATAATAAATTTTTATGAAAAAGAAAATTGCTTAAGGCAAATATGTACGGGCCTGGAAACACAAGCAATCTAAAGCCATAGTTCTTAACAATGTAGGTTTCAAATTTGAAGTTCTTACAAGCAAAAATGATTTTTTTACAAGCATTTATTTCAGCGCATGTCTAGGCACCTACCCAAAAAGGCCACTTGGAGACTCCAAAGGGCCACTTGGTAACCAACTTTTACCATGATCTATAACATGTTTTTTTGATCCTTTCAATATATTTTCTTATTATAATATGACAAAGCATAACTTGTATACTGTCTCTGGTGTATTGTTTACATCCTAATAGTTTATAAAAATGCATTTATGTGCATTTTTGGAAAGGCTCCAAAAGGACCATAAAGTGACACTTGGCACTTGCTTATAAAAAGTATATATAACAAAGTCTTTGTTTACTACCAATAATTTAATGGTTGTTTAAAGAATGACAGATTATTTAGCACAAAAAAAAAAAAACGTTTTATTAATTTATACATCTGTATATAGTTACAAACTATAGTTTCTTAGTTATTAGCAATCAACACAGTGATAACATTTCTCAAAAAAAATGAATACATAAATAAACAAATGTACTACTTACAAAGTATTGCACAGTTTGGCAGTGCTGTTCTGTTGATGGTTTGTCAATTAGCCGGTAGTTAGTTCACCCGGTGTTCAGCACACATAGAGGAGAGTTTTACCACAGGTTTGTCAAGCCCACTCTTCCACCCGATACACATACTCTCACAGTCCCTATTGCGAAATTGCTATCATTCTTTGGACTAAATATGAAGTCACACTAGGAGGTTGTTTTGTGCATGATACTTAGGGAGGTAGCAGAAAGCTGCATCACAGTTGTGACACTTCACAGGAGAATTCCGGTGGCACACCTTACATATGCGTCTACCTGCCCTGCTGCCGTTGGTGATGTGCACAGGACTGTGACACCCACAAAAAGTACGAGAAGGAGGGTCAAAAACCTTGCTTTTGGTGGGATGTCCTGCCAGCTCGTCTCTTTCTTCCATTATTTCCTCTTGAACTTCTGGAGGCAGCTGAAGATGTTGCAGCCACACATGGATGCTTTACATGTTGTCCAGAGCCCTCTGGTTCCCAGTCATCATCTGAAGTTGTCTCACTGTTAAATTACACAAAAAGTATTAGAAATACACTTAACATAACTGATTATCTTACACATGAATACATGCATATTAATGCCTTTTCATATCAGAAATTCAAACAATCATTCACATACAGCAATCTTCCTCTACACCCACTCTATTGTTGCCCTGACTGCTAATTTGCACTACCAGCTTTGAAAATAAAATCTGTAAGGATGATTCACATACAGAAAATTCACCTCCATAGCCACTCTATTGTTGCCCATTAACACTACCAGCTTAAAGATTTTATATTCAAAGAATCATTCACATAGAGCAATCTACATCCATAGCCCCTCTATTGTTGCCCTGATTGGACATTTACACTAACAGTTTACAGATTTTATATTCAAACGATCATTCACATACAACAATCTACATTCATAGCCCCTCTTTTGTTGCCCTGATTGCACATTTACACTAACAGCTTACAGATATTATATTCAAATGATCATTCACATAGGCTACAACAATCTGAGTCCATACCCTGCATATTTACACTACCAGCTAATAATGAAGACTGTGATCAGACAATAATAATGCCCTAAAATGCTATTTTTTCTCTCTCACTAAACATTACTTTACTTGCTTCACATTATTTGCTTACCACACAGTGCTGGGCTGCCTCTTTCCTCTTGAACTTCTGGAGGCAGCTGGAGATGTAGCAGACACACGGAGGCTGCACGGACGCATGTTGTCCAGAGGCCTCTGGTACCCTAGCTATCATCCTCTGAAGTTTCGTCACTGTTGAATTACACAAAAGTGATTAGAAACACGCCTAACACAACTAGTTACCTTACACACATATAATTACATTTTCTTCTATGAATTTTTTTGTTTGAACTTCGTCTTGCGTTCTACATACAAAATAATAGCCTATAGCTAACGTTACAAAGTAATGTTGTACATGGTTTCTTCTAATTCACCGCTTGAATAACAATTTCACTGCATTTCAATGTACTTATAAGCCGCAATAGTGCAGAAAATCAAAAACAGAAAGCAATGTAACACAAACTCACTAAAATGTTTAGACACTTACCGATCTAAAACTGGATCGCGACCTTCCAAACACATATCCTCTTCTCCGGAGTCGACGCTGGATACAGCCCTCTCTTCTGAATATTACACGGTTTCTTCATAACTGATTTGCGAAGTTATTCCAATGCAGCAGCAGGAGAAAATAACTTCCGTCCCCGACGTGAACGCATTGAAGCAGGCGAATGCAAACAGAGCGGCGAATGCAAACAGAGCGACTGCATTAGAGCAGCGCCAGAGAGCAGGTGACCTCTCTGCGTCACGACAATCACGTGTGCGCAAATTTCCAGGAAGCAAATGGTTGCGCAGACAAAGGAACACTGTTATAAACGCGAGATTATGCAAATCTGCACATTGGCGTATTCGTTATGGCATAGGCTTCACACTGGATGACAACACAAACGTTTCCCATTGCTATTGGTTTATTTTTTACTACATATATTATCATTATGCATGATCATACGTCACCAAAACCGCCTGTCATCCTTCAATACTTTCTAAAATTACATGGCCAGTTTTCATTGAACATCTTCTGGGCCGACCTCATTCATTTCCAGACACTCCACTAAATACACTGATATGTTATGTTTCATTGAATAATGCGCTAGATGTGGAGAGTTCGTCGAATAAACAGGACAACGCCCTCGTGATTAGCAAATTTCAGGATGTAAACAATATACATTCTATGGATATTTTTAACAGTTTGCATATTTTTGGACACATTTTTACCATGGTGATCATATACTGGACTCTTCCCAAGGTAAAAAGATCGATGTCATCATTATTCTGCCAAGCATTACATTTCCACAACACAAAAAAGGTAAAGACCCCCCCTCTCTTCATAGTTGTATCTTATTGTTTATGTTGATACAGAATTACAAAAAACGGTTGCAAAGTTATCTTGATTGTATAATGCTTATAACGAGACGAATATACAGTGTCGTATCTTTCAAACAATGTATTGGTTAACCTTATTACTTGCCAAAATGATATTGTAAACACAAGATAAATGTAAACAATAAAAGTTGGGATCACCGGTGATCCCATGCAGAGCAAGGGGTTAAAGGCCAATTTATACTTCTGCGTCGGGTGCGCGCGGTAGGTACGGCGTAGCATACGCACAGACGCGTGCCCTTCGCAGTACCCTTCGCCGTAACCTGACGCGCACCTCCTCAAAAATGTAACTACGCGTCGCGGCGACGCGGACCGCAAGATCTGTGATTGGTCGGCTTGGTAGCATCGAGCTTCCTCCTACGCATTTCCGGCGTGTTTTTCTGCACCGCCCGCCATTTTTAAATTCTAAGTACAGCGAAACTGTTAAAAAAACTAAAAACTTACTGCTTTTCCACCTCGATAAGCTCCAACTCCAATGTGATCCGCTCTCTTTCAATCGCCATTGCTTGTAGTAGCCTAAACTCAAAACAGTCGCGAGGAATCTTCTTCTTCTCTAGGAACCGCGTGGAATCTAAACACAGTGGAACTTTAAAACCCTCCGCTGCCAACTAGTGTTTCGGCGCTGTACTGCAGAGCAACGCAGACCTAAACGCAGAAGTATAAATGCTCACGATGGCATCGCCTACGTGCGTAGCCTACGCCCTACACTATGGCGTACACTCGACGCAGAAGTATAAATTGGCCTTAAGTCATCATGATGTCCACAATATTGCTTAAATTCTATATTGACAGCAAAATCTTTGCAGATATTTTGTGAATATTCAATATCCTACAGCCCTATATTAATTACCAAGAGTGCCTTTAAAACTATAAATGTATAATATTTCCTGGATCTTGTTATTCTTGTAAAGCACTCTAACTCCAAGTTTTGTGTGTTTTATAAATGTGTTGCATGATGTTGTCTTATTGTTATCAAGGCCCATCTCCATTCAGGCTATCAGACAGAATTAAGGGAAGGGGGCGATTGTGCGGAGTCATTGTGAGAGCTCTCCTTCCTCCACCCTGTATTCATGAGTCTTTAAATGAAGGATGGACAGTCCAAAGATAGCCTCAGGCCACACAGAGAGAAGAGGGCTGAGATCTGTCTTCATGCAGATGGTGTAAAGGCAGGAGAGTGCTTTGGCAGGGACACGTCTGAACATGTACGGCACATTTTGGAGTAGACAACCATATAATAGGAAGGCTATGATTTAGAAATCAAATATTCAGCTTTTATCGGTCTGCGCTTAATTTCGCTCTGCCTTTTATCTCAATAAACCACTCTCATCTCAAAGGTAATAGCAATGCACAAGCGTCTTATGCCAAAGGGGAGGGGAGTGTAGGCTACTCATTAAATGCTCATTCCACAAAGATTTCAAGCAATACTCATTTGGAGCATTTCCCCTCAAGGTTTGATGTTTTATCTGCAAGTTGTGGTTATCTCTCCTGAAAACAAGCCAAAACAACACACGATTTTGTTGGGTCGGGCCGTCTTGAACCCCATTTCAAAACAGGAAAAAATTAGGGCTGCCCCCGACTAAAGATATTCCTAGTCGACTAACACTCCTGCATTTTAGCGATTAGTCGAATAATCGTTCTTTTTTCCTGACATAATTATTAGCATCAGCCAGACACCTCTCCCACAAGTGCGCTTTGGTATACCGCGAGGCACGAGATCTCGTTGATCTCTTGTTGCTTTGAGGCCTGCATTTCAGCCCGATTGATTGACGATTGAAAAGCAAACATAGAAAGACGTTTTATAACCTATCACACTGACATGACTGACACATGACAGTCTGCTCACAGGTTTCCCGGCAGCGCGATCTGAGATTCGCGCGACCGGCTCGTTCTGTGTTTAGTGTCCCGGTAGCGCGCGTGACTTCAGCGCAGCTGGAAAAAGTATGACTGGATTAAAACCCTCCACTGTGGTTGCTGTGCTTTTTCTTCACGATGCTCTGAGACTGTTCTTAGCCATGTTAGGAGGTTGTTTTTTGTTTGATTGGACTTTATTTTCACCAAAACTGTTGGAGACTATTGGGAGAAATGGCCATGTTCTGTAGTGAAGACTTGATTTTTGAGGTAAGATAACCTGCATGTTTGTTTTAAATGTAATTTATTTGATTTGTTTATTGCATTCTCTGCATTGTATTGCGTAAACTCATTTAGTTTGCGAGCACTGTTGCGCTATTGCGACTGAGCAGCAGAGCAGTTTGGCTCAGCTTTTCAAAAATGACAATATTAAACTAACGTTAACTGTCTGTGTGATATGCTTAAGTTGTTTTATATCTATGGATTTTATTGTAGCCAAGTAAAGTGTTGATTTGAGAGGCTATATGGATCAAACATGTTTAACTCGCTGTCGGCTGCTTGGTCGTCATAAAAAAAAAAAAAAAACATTTTTCTTAATTAACTTTATAAAGAAATGAAAATAAACTTACCGGTAAATACTTTGCCATTGAGAACAAAACATATCTGTTTTACTGACTGCAACATAGAGCAGGCTGTGTATCATTTTGAGGCCCGTGCAGGACTCTACTTTGATGTCATGTCATACACTGACTGTGCAGCCCCTGATTGCGTAATTTTTTCACGTGATTTCTTTTTTGCGACTAACCGACTGATGAAAATGTATTCGACCAAGCCCTCCTCATATCGACTAACATTTATTCGACTATTTGGGGGCAGCCCTAGAAAAAATAGTAGTTCCCCTCCTTCTGTGGTAATAGCAGCTTGTGTTAGTGTAAAGATGGCACTGGTGTTGGGATGTTGGCCCGTGTTGCTTTGTAGTAAACTCTCACAGTAGTGTGTGAATCATGTTGTCACATTCATTTTGAATGTCTCCTATCACTGAGAGTGAACATTACATTACTTTCTTGACAGTTCACCTTAGTGAGGGTAGGGCACTGTTGATATTGAACTAAATTACATATTTGGTAATTTAATCAAATAAAATATTCGATTAGATGAAAAACATAAAAAAAATGTATTGTTGACTTGGCAACTAAACAGAAATATGTTTAAGTTGAAGTACTACAATTATTAAAAATAAAATTACTATAAATGAAAGCTAAAAAAAAAATGACAAAAGCACACAACAGAATTACTAAAACTTAGTATGGTATATAAATAATACTAAAATAACTGGAGTAGGGATTTTTTTTTGCCAAAAACAAAGCTGTGAGGGATTGTTAAACCACTTCTGTTCCTATGGCACGTATAATTTTCACAAAACAATTTCCTTTTTTTTTTTTACTTTGGATTTAACTTTGTTGTGGCAGTTAAATATGACAGCTCTTTAAATAGTGTACTTTCAAACTTCAGCCTTGTTTTAATTCATGGAAATTAAATATGATGTCTTTAGTAAGGCCAAAGTCATAGACAATTCAGTATGCAAATAAATCCATGAAAGAAACCCAATTGCAGTTAAGCATGCAAATATTCAAACACGCATCATTGCTGTCAGTTATATTTTGAATGGCTAACATTAACAATGTGTATAGCTATATACTTTTTGTAGAAATGTTATTTGGTTTCTCTAGAATAGATCGAATGTCTTTCAATCTGTTCTAATGAGGAAAAGTGTAACTATGAAATGGCTTTTGAAGAGATGTGAGTTTATTTTTCAAATAAGAAGCTGAATGATGATTCTCCATGGCTCATATCCACCTGAAATGATGGTTGTACGTAGAAGCGATGGTGTTGATGACACTCATGCTGGCATGTGGAAGTTTCCGCATATGTCTTATTAGGCAGACAAGGGAAGCCCATTACTCTGCTTCTTTTGGCAATGGCATGTTGATGTGGTGGCCAGAGCGATTTATAGTGGCGGGCGGCCTGAAATAATCCCCCAGAGAATTTATGACTTCTGACTCAGTGGGTCCGGCCTGTGATTGAGTGTGTGTGTGCGTGTAATATGTGTGGGTGGTTGGTCTGCTGGTCAAACCCCAGCAGGGTCACAGTGCATGGCCTCTCTCAGAGGAGTGGCTGTTAACCTTTAACCCGGGTGGTTAAGCCTGCTGGCTAGCAGCGTGGGGTTATGGAGGCTGAAGTCTGTCTGGGGCCGAAAGCCCATCGTGGCCTAGTAAGAAGGAGAGAGGGGAATGGGAGGGGGTGTCAGGAGGACTAATCTGGGTTTTGTCCACAGGGCAATTTCCATCCCCTCATCCGTCAGCAAAACAGAATGTTCTTGGGCCTCCAGAACAGCAACAGGAAGTGACTTATTGGAGACTGCAATAACAAATCCCTCTTTCAGATTTATAGTCAGGTGGTGTACTCCTAAGAATCACATGTGAATGGAAATGGATCTTATTTCTGTCAAAAAGTTTGGCCTTGCGTTAAAGCAACATGAAATCGCAGAAGCCTCCCTTATGCGTGTGTGATGGATTTCTGGCTTTTGCATGAATATTGACTTGGCGTCTTAAAAGATAGACGTATTGATTATACACCTATTAAATAAAGAGTACAAATACTGTGGCACTTTCTAAATTGTTTGTTTGAGTGGGCCAATATGTCTTTTGGTGCTGCAGAAATTACAGAAATGTTATGTTTTATAGTATAAAACTGCAAGTAACGCATTGAATTAAACCTGAAATCGTTGTTGCTAAAATCTTTACTAAAATCACCCTTAAGGTTCAGAATTGTTTTCCCTGTTCAGTAATTTGCAAAACCTTTAAATTTGGTTCCATTTTTAATGTTTTTACTAGAATATTTGCTTTGCTTTTTCAGGTTAGGTTCTCTCTCTCCAAATGCCTGTATACAAAGAGCTGTCTGTTGGGCTGAGATATGATGTACGGGTCTTGTATGTACCTGATGCCAAGTGTGTGAAAGTGAGAGTGATTTGGACGGGGTCCCAGTGGAGTTGAGGGGTACAGCTGGTCTGGGGCTACGGCAGGGTGAAGAAGGTGCTGCTCTTTCTCAGCTTTATAGACTAATTGTTTGAGACTCCTTATATGTATGAAGCTTTAATGCAGGATTGATTGAATGAGGTGGTACAGTAATGACACCCAGTCAATACCAGTTTTATCATAAACATAGATAGGCCTATTTGTTAAAAGCAAGCCATTGGCATGCATATTTAGTGCCACTTCACATACAGTGTCACTCCTTCCTGCTCCGCCTGTGTAAAACAAGCCCTGGCAGTGGTCAGTGACAATTCCTCTTGGATATTTTGCGAGATGGTGATTATTTGTAAGCTCTCAACAGCTACTCGCTTTTCACCCACGCCGATGTGTCCAGCAGATGTTAGGATATGAGTCCCACCACAGATATTGTGCACATGACAGAATGCACTGCGCCCGTTACAGAGGGGGGTGTATCTTCTTTTAGAAATGTAGTTGATTTTCACCTACTTTTTGGGCAAAGTCTAATCTGATCCCTCACGGGAACATGATGACCTTCAAAATCGTATGCATTTCACTGAATAAAAATGAAATTCATGGAGATGAATGTATATGCATATTGAGGAATGGAGAGAAGGGGTCTCTCGTCGGTGTGCAGTATGCAGTCCAGAGTGGCCAGTCCTGCTGAACAGCAGCAGGGGTAGCCAAACCGCCGGTCGGAGTCCAGTCCACTGAAAGGACCCTTGTGTTCTCTTGAATTCCAGCAACCACATTAAAAAAAGAAAGAAAAACAAAACATTATTGCAGCTGCGACTTCGCAGTCCTCCCTGCTCACACTCCCCATGTTAATGTGATGCCTTGTTTAATCCAGCCGCTCGCTGTCCATCTGTGCCGTTCACTTGTCGACCGCAGTGCAGACTTGTTTTCTGATGGGGTGAATCACGAAGAAAGCCCGGGTTCCCTCAGAACTACTGAAACTTGTGTCCACAGGGTCTTGAATATTCAGTTTTTTCTTTTCATCTTGGATGCCTGTGGCTTGTCAGCTCACTTTATACTGTATGCACGTTGCCTTCAGTTCTGTTCTTTGTTTGATTTGTATCAGAAATTAGGTTTTCAGATTTCGGGTTGCCAAGGTAAATGAAAGGACTTGCTTCTAACATTTGAGATTCAAGAGTTTTTTATTGGCATTGTAAAACAGCTTTTATGTTGTTAAAGCATTATATTGCATTATACTGTAGGTTCCAAAAGTCTGAGACCACTACTGAAAATGCCTCTATTTTTTTCCATTTAAAAATTAAATAGCATAGCAGTTATTCAGATCTCAAAGAATAAAAAAGTAAAATAAACATTTAATTAAATCATTATTATTTTATTTGTATTTTATAATTTGATTTGTAGTTTAAAACATAAACTGCTAACAATTAAATACAGTTTAATCAACTTTTTTCTTTATTTATTTTACCATTCCACCATGTCTTTTTCCAGCTCATGTTCTTGTCCCTCTGGTTGCCTTTTTGTCATGGCAGAACTTTACCCTGCTTCTCTCTCTGTCTGATTTCAGGGGACCATCTGAAGGTTTGTCCTCAAGGTTTCTCCTGCTGTACTCTGGAGATGGAGGAGAAGTTAAGTCAGCTGAGCCGCACGGACCTGAAAGCCCCCGTTCATCAGCTCAGCTACAATCTACAAAACTCCTTCACCCAGAGACACCGTCACTTTGACCGTCAGTACAGCTCTTACGAATCTAACCAATCAGAATGTTTTGTTTTCATTTAAAACGAGTTCTGCAATATTGTTGGTTCATCAGTTGTTGATCCCCTTCCATACACTGCTACAGTTAGTTTGACAGACACCCCCGGCTGCCAGACACATAGTCTATATGTCCATCTCTCCACCTGTCCCTCAACATCCCACAGTCATCTGACACACACACACACACACACACACACACACACACACACACACACACACACACTCAGCCTTGCAGACAGACCACACACACATGTAGATGCCTGGCTTCCTCTCTGCAATGCATGTGGCAGTGAATATCAGGCTGAGAGAGAGGGATCAGGTTTCCCTAGTGCAGGGCAGAAGGGTGCATGGGAACATGCATCGACACTGCTGACTCATTCAGGAGGGGAAAACCCCGCAGATGCTCTGCCGGCTATCACACACATACGCTCTCGCCTGGTTTATAATGCATGTTTTATGTCTTCCCTTCTCTTCATGCCGTGATGTCATAAAAAGTGTGTCAAATGGGGAAAAGTGAGACAAACCTGGTCACATGCATCCGGATCAGCCCAGCTTGAGTTCATCAATGGTAAATTTGAAGGAAAAACATCCCTTTGGGTTGCTGAAAGAGAATTAAATGAGCCAGGACTATAACGGGCTTTAGCCTCTGAGATGAAATGGTGAGATGGTGTTTGGATTGATGGTCAATGACTGGACAGTAAAAGAAGGATAAATGAAGTGCTGATGGCACATCTCCCTCCAGTCACACATGATTCGGCACCCATCCGCTCTGAGCCACAGCTATTTGTAAATGAGACCCATGTTAACTCACATGTGGCCATCCAGCTTTACCAAAGCTCTGTTACTCTGGCAGAGCAGCCGAGCGGTTTTTAATGGACTCAACACTAGGATTGGGTATCGTTTGGGTTTTTTTTCGATACCGTTGCCAAATCGATACTTTAAAAAAGAGAGAGCCTCAAAACGATGGTGAATGACAATAATCACGGCTTTTTATTGAAAAAAAATTAATATATTAAAATTGTAGAGTAAATATATAAATATAAGTTGTCTAAATACAAAACACAACACATTTACATAGTCACAATAAAACCAAGCCACCTAACCCAAATACAATTATTTAATACTAAATAACACTATAGTACTACAGGGTTTCCCATGCGTTCTTTTATTTGTGGCGGCCCGCCACAATATCAACGCTGACCGCCACTCATTGATTTTTTTATTGATTTTTTACTAAGCCTATTTAAAATCGTATTTGATTGCAGAGCGCCGTAGCGTTTAATATTAATAATATTATTAATAAAAATAATTGTTTTTGTTATATCAAAAAATATTATTATTATTAGTGCAAATGGAATATTTATTTGTGCTATGTAAAAAAATATTTGATTTTGTTCTTGTTAATGTTTAATAATAATAATAATAATTATAATAGACAAGGTTATTATGCATATTAGAGTGGCTCATTAGGCATTTATTAATATTTACATTCATTATCATCTTGGTAGTGAAGTAACATCTTTTAACATCCCTCTTGCGGAGGAAGGGAACAGAATCTGAGGTGATGGTTGCAGGGAACAGTGATGGAAGTGAAAGGTGACCAGGTCGGCTCTCAAGATTGCCTGTTTGTGTGAATGTAAAAAGAAAGTGAGACTTCAGGGAGTGAATGGTAACAGGGATCGTGTGTATTGCAGCCAGATGTGAGCAGGAATGTGACGTGTCGGAATGCGGCGGTGGCCAGATCCCGCCCGCCTCCTCTGCTCTTTTTCTCTGCTGCCTTTTGTCCCCGTTCTCCCCCTTTTTTTTCCCTGCCATAAGTCTGTTATGCCTTTCATTTCTCCTCCATCTCCAGGTTCTCAGGTCTTTTGAACTTTTACCGTGGGAATACGCTCTGAATCGCCAGTCTGCGTTAAATGTGCACTAGACCCTGGCATGTGACTTAATGAGCTAAACGGCCTTAAAATACCAGTAGCTTTTATGCTTGCAAACAAAGACACTCTCAATGTGTTCTTTCATTGAAGCAGAAGTATTTTCTTCACTATGGAAATGTCTAAGGTGTAAATGAGATGCTTGAGTCTCTTTGAGAGTTTAGAAGAGGTTTTCGCCACGGAAGATTTTCATTTTGCTTTTGTTTACGCACAAACAGACGGTTCCTCTGTGCCGGACAGGCCTACGGGATGCAGAGGTGAATGTATTTATAGTAGTTGGAGATAATGAAGACTAAATGATTACACACAACTTGTTCAGCAGGAAACACTGTAGAACATGTCCGCTATCAACACAGTGGTTAGATGTCATTAAGATGAAATGAATTTAAGCACGCACACTCTTAAGTGAGTTTGGGTGGGTTGGAGGGGGGTAACCACGGCAAGCCTCGAGGATGGAGTCACGGGCAATTAAGTCCCCTACCAGAAATAGTTCTCCCTCTAGAGCTTGCTGTGTTTGTTCCCCCCAGTGCGTCCGGTCTGGGTCTAGGTGACCCTGTCTGGCGGAGCTGCGACTCCACTGCAAGATTCAGGATTAACCCCCTACCAAATTCTCATCCTCTACACCTCTGCAGGGGGGTTTGAAATCCCACAGGGAAAGAAAGAAGCTGAGCAACTAATTGGCACAAATGGGGAACAATTACTGCCTGGGATAAAGAAGAGTTATCAAAGGGGGATGAGTAGAGGAGTAAGCTAGTGTGCAGGGTGGGACAGGGAATGAGTCTGGAATTTTCCCTCCTCTGGATGTCTGAGGAACATGTTTGAGCACTCAAGAGTTTTGGGACCTTTTTGAGGCATTTGTTGAAGTGTGAGTCTAAACACCCCTTTTCCATTCCTCCTCATAGATAGTGTAACATGGTTCTGTAGTTCTCCCAGCAAGCACCCTCCCGTAACCTTTCACTCACATTTCTACACCAATGCAGAAAGGTCTCTTGAATGGAAAAATCAGAAGGGAGGTCCACAGCCCACTTGTTGGCAGACTCCCATGTATCATAAAGTGTCTTTTAATGATGAAGTAGGACGCCTGAGTAACGCCCCTCCAACTGTAACGCTTACAACACTGGGTCCCAAATCTCAGCAGTTATGCTGGGAAGGATGTAAAGAGGAAGAGGAGTGGGGGAAGGTGGATGTTGAGTGACTTACTTTGCTTTACAAACAACTGTTAATGGGTCAGTGACAAGAGTGTATACGAGTGTCCACGATAAAGAAAATATCTTTTACTTGTTTTTTTTAAAATGCTGTTTTCAGAAATGTACTCAGTCTATTTATGTTTGTTCATACAAAATGGTATGAACGTTTTTATTTAATGAAACGCGTTATGGTGTAACCACATTAAAAGTGATAAATGTGACTTTTTTCTTGACATTTTACAACCTAAACTAAACTTGCCTTCTCATAAAAAGGTCAAATTATCTGCTATTTTGAGACCTGCTGACCTTGAAATAGTCTGATATTTCCTGTTTTTTTTTTCTGCAAGTTGGTTACACCTGACAAAAACGTTTGGACTAATATTTTAACAAAACTGCTTCACTGCAATTTGTCCTGTGATTGTTGCCTTGCATGAATTGTATTTTAATGTTTTTTTGAGATTCTGATAAAAAAAAAAATGGCGTCATACCATTGACCCATATGCGGTTTAGCAAACACACTTAAGTTTCTTGCATTTAGTTGGTGTATAATTACTATTTCCAGTTGTCCTTTGATGCATATGCACAAAAATCATCCAAGAACTACAGAAAGTCATTCCACTTGACGGTGATTTAACGTGCGTTTCCTTGAAGTGTTTTTTTGCCAAGTGGTTCATGTACCTTTTTTTTCTTTGGCAATGGCACAATGACATGCAGACCTGGAAAATATTCTCCTCCACCTCTTTCTCGTCCGTTTTCCTCGTCGCCCCCCGACTTTAAACTTGTGACAGCTCTGGCATTCCTTTGGATCTGGAGGAAGGCGGGTGCGGTGGCCCTTAAGGTTTAATCTCTGTCAATGGAGCGTGGAGCTGGGTGCCTTCTATCTCTCTCCCTGTGTGGGGCCAGGGACCGAGGGCCACTCGTGGGAGGGGAGCTAAATGCGAGGGCTGCGGTGTTTCCGGTATCCGTGGTTACACAGCAGGATGGGGGCATTTAGAAAAGCCCTTGAATACACTCGCATTCCCCTGTCCGTCTCTCACATGAACACACACCTCTTATCATTCAGCTGACTTTGTGTTAGCTCGAAGTGGAATTGACAGCTGCACAGTACGTTTTGTTTGTTTATAAACCCGAGGTGTCTTGTTTGTGTCGATGAAGCCCATGGGTTGTGAAAGACGGTTTTACGAGAACACCATACGACGCTTTCAGATTCATGGCCACTTAACACTTCAAACACTTCACTGGGCATCTGTGCTGTGGGCCGGCAGGCTTTTAGCGAGAGGAGAAAGGTGATACAAAGGCAAAAAAAACAAATGGCGCGCTTTGCGGGGCGAGCGTGTGTGAGCGCGGGAAGTGAGGTGAACCATTTCTTTGGAATTCTCATTTTGTTCAGATTAAGAAAGTAGGGTTTGCCGGCCGGGAGAGAGAGAGAGAGAGAGAGTTTCATGGGAGAGAGGGGCTGGATTATTTGGGGAGACTGGGAGGGAAGGGGGGGCCTGACATTCCACAGGATGAAGTAGGGCATTGTTCCCCGTCTCCAATGAAGAGAGCCTTCAGAAGCCACTGATGAACTGAAAGCAGGAGAGAGTCAGTGAGAGTGAGGGGTTTCAGGGGGGTACAGGTCGGTTTTCGGGGAGGGGGGTCGGCATTATTCAGTAATCCTATTGAAAAGCCTTCTGAAGGAAGGAGCGGGAGCGGTGCGGAGAGAAAGAAAAGCGAATGGAATGTGACAACAGGAAAATGCCATTGATAGCGGTCAGCCTCAGCCGGCTTGATGGGCGAGACGTTACCTATTGGAACCGCGAGCTGCCCTTCATCCTTTCTGCGCTCTCAGCTCTTTCTCCTTAAACACAAAAGTTATTTTCCTGGAACGTAGCGAGTGAAAACCTTGCATTGGGTCAAATGGAATATGCATTAATCTGTTTAGATAATAAGCGTACGCTTTTCTGGCCTCCCTGGCAGATCCTGGTAGGTTTTCCAGTCAGTGAGAGCGAGTTAGGCAGAGGGCTCTGCGGAGCACTAAATCGCTGTCTCTCGAGTGTCATTGTAATGACAAAGTCATGGACATATTGCCAGCTGAAGTTCCAAAGTTAATAACAATTCATTTTATACGTGTTGAAGTTGACAGTCTGTGTGCTTTTTCTAAAGTGAAATCTTTCTGCTTGCACACTCTGTTTCATGTTACGTGTGTGCACAAAATATAACCTGTTATATTCATGTTAAGGGGCAGTAAGTGCACATTCTTTTAAAGATAAGATGAAGAGATCTCATTTCTTATTTTGGATCCTATTTCTTATGCAAGAGTACTTTAAAGCTGAGGGCTTGCCAAAAATACTAATTTTCAAAAGTTTCTTAATGTACAACTAATGAATCTCAAAGCAGTAGGTCTCTCAAAAATGAAAATTGCCATCATTTACTCCCTGCCATGTTGTTCCAAATGGAATTCTTAATGAATCTTTCTTGAGATGTTTTCTGACAGTTTATAGTTGCCACATCTGTCAAATTTAAAAAAAGCACAATGAAAGCACTGTAAATGTAGTGTGGATGACATTGCCTGTATTCCAAGTCTTCTGAAGACATACAGTATATTAACTTGTGATTACACTGTAAAAAGTGATGAGTTGACTTAAAAAAAAACAGTCTTAAAATTATTAAAGGGTAACTAAACCCCTGGTCAGAGCCTGACTCCACCCTCTGGCAATATTTGAAAATGCTGGAAAAATGGGCGGAGCCTAGCGGAGATAGAGGGGATGAACTGAGTGCAGTTAAATACTCTATCCTGATCGTTTTCAATACTTTCAATTCCAACTCCTGACTCACTACAGTGGTTTTGACGAAACAAGATGGTTTTTACACTGCCAAGGGCGTGGTAGCTCGTACCAAGAGCGTGTTTAGCTGGAACCTGCTTACATCAGCTCTCACCGCTTACATCACGAACCACCGCAAAGATCCAATAGGAAAATTCAACTGCAGTAGCCACTGTTCAACCTGAAGAGGGCAGCACTCAGACGTTTTTACACCATATATTGTAGAATTAAAACACTTTATACCCAAATGTCAAAAAAGTTATTTGAATCAATGATCAGCACTAATAAAGCCCCAGTCTTACAGATCATTAACTAAAAAAAGTTGGTTTGGTGTTTAGTTACTCTTTAAGTAATAAACTGCATGCGTGATTGAAAAAATGAAGTTATGTGAACTTAACCATTCCACATAACTTAATTTTTTACATTTTTTTAATTACGCATAACGTTTATTTACTTAATTTTATGGCAACAGGTTCCCTCACCTTTTTTAAGTTAAGTCAACTGATCACTTTTTACAGTGTAACTGACAGGTTGGACTTCATCAATCGTTATTGGTTTTTGAGCATCTCATAACCAAAAATCATGATGTCAAACATGCACCATATTTTATTTGAGTTGCAGTGGAGATTAACAGTGAAAAATGACTGTCAATCTGTTCCTCACTTAAAGCAATCTAATGGCTTCAGAAGACTTCTCTTCTTTCTTCTTTTTAGTACATTTTTAGTGCTTTTATTTGTCCTTTTTGAGTAATGAATTAAAAAACTGATGTGATGATTCTTGAAAAAAAGAAAAATGTTTCTTGGAACAAAATAGCCACATACGAGTTTGGAACAACATGATTGTCAGTTACTCCTGTGATGAAGTACACTTTAGTGCGCTTTTAAAAAAGATCACTTATTACAGAAATAATGTATTTTATAGGAATATTCTTGTGTGAATTGAGTGTAATGTTTTTAGATTGTTGTTGTTTACAATTACATGAAAATTTCATTGTTTAAGTTCATTTAAAATACAATTAGTTGATCTTTCATATAAGTACATCACTTCTAGTATATATATATATATATATATATATATATATATATATATATATAATATATATATATATATATATATATATTATTTTTTTTAATGGGCTTTTAAGATTTGAAGTATGCTACAAGTACACAATTAATACAATCAAGTACATGGAAATTATGATGAGATTTTTGGGAATGCATCTAATTTTCTTCTCCCACAAATTTCATCAGAACATTCACACGGCAAGTATCACATAAGGGATACACTTGCACAAACTTCATCAAGTTTGCCGCATTTAAAACTAACCGACTTTCTTGATATTGTTCTTATTTTCTCAGAGTTCTTCAGAGAGCTGTTAAACAATGCAGAGAAATCTCTCAACGACATGTTCGTGCGGACCTACGGCTTGATGTACGTGAAGAACGCAGAGCTCTTCGAGCAATTCTTCAGTGATCTACGCCGCTACTACCGCCACGGGAGCAGCGCTGTCAACCTGGACGACATGCTTGCGGAGTTCTGGACGGAGCTTCTGGAGCGCATGTTCCGACTGGTCAATGTGCAGTATGACTTCGACGAGTCGTACATGGAGTGCGTCAGCAGACACATGGAGCAGCTCAAACCCTTCGGTGATGTTCCACGCAAGCTCCGCCTGCAGTTGACCCGTTCCTTCATCGCAGTCCGCACGTTCACCCGCGGCCTGGCGCTCATGCCCGAGGTGGTGGGCAAAGTCTCCACGGTGAGAAGCATGCGTTTGTTTGTTTTTGGAGTTGCCCCCACTAATGAATCTATGCTGCAGTTAATAAATCTTTGGCACCAAAGCAAAAGTAGTGATATTTCACCAGAGTTTGTGGTCTGATTTATAAACAAGCGACTCTCTTATGTGCAGTTCTTGTAGTGAATTAAAAACATGACCAGTTGGTTTGATTCATAAAGAAATGACTGAACCAGTTATTTTAGCGAATAAAAAAAAGCAGAGCAATGAGTTGGGTTTAATTTCAATTTATTTATTTCCAGTTAGTAATTATAGTACTACAACTTGAACTAAAGGAAAATGTTGCCTTGGCATCAAACTGAAAAAAGTTTTTCATCTATTTCATCATCAAATGATTTCATTTCCGCTTTATATTTAATTTACAAAAATATAGTTAATGGTTTTTATTGTACTTTTAGTATTAGTTAATGATGATAACCCTGCTTATGAAAAATTAAGGAAAAATCAAAAAGATACATTTAAATCAGTTTGAATCTGTCTTAAACACTGGCCTGTTTAAGTTACAGCATTAGAAAATAGTTTTTTTTATTTAAGAAAAATGATGTATGCAAGACTGACGCACCCCAGTGAATTAGAATAAAATCTAACTGTATCAGAATCAAATCAAGAGCTTGTAAATCAGATTTAAATTGAAACTGAATCTTAATTAATACCCAGCCCTAGCATTGACTTCAGAGATCAGGGACAACCGAGTTCGAAAGTACAGGTTTTCTGTAGGGTTTATCAGCATGTGAAGGTGGACACCTGGATGGACCCATCGGCTCTTATCTCCCAGCATTAAAAGATCAGAGGCCAAGGCTTCTCAGTGTGTGTAGTGAGCTAGCAGAAGCAATTGAACCTCCAATGACAAATTGAGCAAACACAAGTTCAGCAGTGACCTTATAAAAGGTGGCGGGGTCACTAATGCTCTCTGTTCAGTGTTTTATCAGCAACATCAGGCATATGAATTAGGTTACAGACTCATTAACTCATCTGTTTTGCTGACTCTGCTCAATAACATTCTTCTTGTTCATCCTCTCTCTCAGGTAAGCTCCTCTCCGAACTGCGTGCGTGCAGCTATGAAGATGTTATACTGCCCGTACTGTACCGGCCAAGTGGCACTGAAGCCCTGCAAGAACTACTGTCTCAACGTCATGCGAGGCTGCCTGGCCAATCAGGCTGATCTGGACACAGAGTGGAATAACTTTCTGGGTAAGAGAGTTTTAAATGACTCAAGTAATTGAATGATTACTGAACCATTACTAGATGGAATGGAACCAGTATTGCAAACTAAGCACAGGAGTATAATAAGCACAGATTAAACATCAACAGGTCACATTGAAATCGTTTCCTCTTGTTCACTTGCTCTTAGGCCAATACTATTTACGTGAAGCCTCAGCTTGAAACCAGGATTGAAATTGACTTGCATTAGGAGTGAAAGCTGGGGCGCAGCTCTGTTTTTATCCTTGCATGTGTTTCATGAAGTGTTTTGGGCCTCTTGTGGCTCTGAAGGCCGTGTGGTCCCAGGTCCCATTCTCATGCGCTCTCTCACAAACTGTTCCTGGCTTGCGGGACTCTGGGACTGGCTTTGCTCACTTTGCCTGTCAGCTTTTGGGGAACCTTAATTGGGGCGCCTTTTTCAGGCCTCTGTCTGTTTTACAAGCTGTTCGTGAGCTTAGCCTGGACCGGTGACTATATGCTGCCCTCTAGTGATTGAAATAACTTGCAGCGTGATGTTTTTGAAAATGTTGTTTTGTGGGTGTTCCTCTCATTAATGCATTTCTTTTCCATATTAGATTCCATGTTGGGTCTCGCTGAGAGGCTAGAGGGACCTTTTAACTTTGAGTCTGTCATGGACCCCATAGACGTCAAGATTTCCGACGCCATTATGAACATGCAGGAGAACAGCATACAGGTCTCACAGAAGGTGTGGTTTTTAATTTCTTTTATGACATGTAAATCGCAAATGCTTGTTTTTATTATATATACACACAGTTGTAAATATTTGAAGTGGATCATAACCTTTTATTAAAGTTATTCATGAATTTTGAACAATACCCGTTCTTGTCTTAGGACATCTCTCTCTCTCCTCTCTCTCTCTCTCTCTCTCTCTCTCTCTCTCTCTCTCTCTCTCTCTCTCCCCTCTCTCTCTCTCTCTCTCTCTCTCTCTCTCTCTCTCTCTCTCTCTCTCTCTCTCTCTCTCTCTCTCTCTCTCTCTCTCTCTCTCTCTCTCTCTCTCAAAATGGTTTATATATTTATGGTATGTTTCAGGTGTTTCAGGGTTGTGGGCAGCCCAAACCCACCACGGCTTACCGCACTCGACGCTCTTCTAAAGACTCTGGCTTCCCTGGCCGTTTCCGACCCTACAGCCCTGAGGCCCGACCCACCACTGCCGCTGGCACCAGCCTGGACCGACTGGTGAGGATAAGAGTTTCCCTTATTACCACACATATCTGTTCCAGACACTTTCTTTAAAAACATGTTGATTGATTCTACCAGATCAGAATGGAACATTTGTAACAAACGGTGTGTTTCCTAGTTGACGGATGTCAAGAAGAAACTGAAGCACGCCAAGAAGTTCTGGTCCACCCTGCCGGACACGGTGTGTGTTGGAGACCGGATTTCCACCGGAGATGAATGCTGGAATGGTACAGCCAAAAGCAGGTGGGTCAATGAGATGATTTTTTTATGAATTTAAA
The DNA here is from genome assembly GCA_036326025.1 of Chrosomus eos. Classification (NCBI taxonomy): domain Eukaryota; kingdom Metazoa; phylum Chordata; class Actinopteri; order Cypriniformes; family Leuciscidae; genus Chrosomus; species Chrosomus eos. The sequence goes on from CM070835.1 coordinate 21,953,581, forward strand.
ATGCAAGGGTTAGTGTTTAGGGTTAATTAAGTTACTTTACTTAATTAATAACTCAAATTTAAATAATAAACAATTGCCATGAAAAATCTATATTAAAACATTTTTGAAAATAAAATGTGAATACTTGTGGTGTAAGAAAAATATTGTATTACTTTTCACTTGATAAACTACATGATTTTTTTTTTCAGACAAGGCTTTAGCTAGTCCCAGAAAAAAATGCATGTTTGAGCTGTTTTAAATGAAAGCAACTTGCACTGACATATCTTAAAATATTTCACTGCCATTGTTTTCACACCAGTGATGTTTTTTTTCTAAGGCACGTTTATAAAAGCTACTTAAATGTCCTAACTATTAGGTACAAACAAGTAAGTAAGGTTATTGTGTATATTAATGCTTTTACATTCTACTTGTACATTTGACAATACCTGCATGTAATTATAGCTGTAATTCATTTCTATAATTAGACTATTGACCCTTAGTTTACACCTTAACTCACCCTGAAACCACCCATACCACCAAACCCAGCCCCACCTCAATAGCAGCAAACGTGTTTTGCAATACTATATGAAAACAATCCATTGTACCTAACAATTTTTTATCTAAGTGGTAGTTACAGACACCTAAAGTGTGACCAATTTTTTCTAAAACCATATGAAACTAACAAATACAAAGAGAGCATTTCTAAGACCTTGGTGCTTCTAGTTTAAACAAAAAAATGTTACACCGTAAAGATAAATTTACATAACAAAAAAAAGTGAAGAAATCCATTGCCTTGAAATCCAATTCATGTGTAATTGAAAAAATTAAGTTATGTGGAAATGTGGAATTCACATAACTTAATTTTATCAATTACACATTAAGTTTATTTACTTGAAAAAATGAGGAAACCCGTTGCCTTAAAATTAAGTCAATTGAACACTTTTTACAGTGTAAAGACACTCTTAATCAGTGGTCACCAATCTCGGTCCTGGAGGGCCGATGTCCTGCAGAGTTTAGCTCCAACCAGGTCCAACACACCTGCCTGAAAGTTTCTATTATGCCTAGTGCCTCTTCAACCACCTTGATTAGCTGGTTCAGGTGTGTTTAATTGGGGTTGGAGCTAAACTCTGCAGGACACCGGCCCTCCAGGACCGAGATTGGTGACCCATGCTCTTAATGGTCATTGAACCAGATACAGTAAAATGACTTAATTCCTTTCCACACTCAAACTGTTCCTCCTTTTCCTCACGTGCAGGTACGAATCTGTCGTCATGGGCAACGGCTTAGCCAATCAGGTGTCTAATCCTGATGTGGAAGTTGACATCACCAAACCAGACATGGTGATTCGGCGGCAAATAGCAGTGCTGAAGGAAATGACCAGCTGGCTTAAAGCTGCTTACACTGGCACTGACATCTCATTTGTCAATGGTACGAGGCATCTGCTTCTGCACACTTCATTTGAGCAACAACGGATGTGGTTACATTTATTAGAAATTCAGTATGAAGATATGATGCAGGATGCCATCATCCAAGCCTTGTTTTTTAACGTTTATCTGTCTTTCCTGGCTCTTCAGAGGATGACGGCAGCGGAGAGGAAAGCGGAAGTGGCTGCGACTCACCCTCTTGTAACTGCGACTCGCCCCCTTGTGACGACATCTACTTCTCCACCCCAGAGCCCGTTAAACCTCGCAAAATCAAGCCTCAGGAGGCTGGAACCCAGCCCTCTAGTGGTACACGGTTGGCACCCTGCAGTCTGGCACTGGCAGTGGCAGCGCTCCTGCTCGCCCTACTCACCCTTCACACGAGATAAGACCGGCTGAGAGGAAGAGGATGTGTGTTTGTACGAATTTGAACAAGAGAGCAGAAAACTGCCATAGGACATTAAAGACACTGCTTTCAGGATCTCCGTCTGCCTGCCATTGGGGAAGACACTCAAGTTATTAATATTCAAATAACTTCCCTTCAGTGTATTTTGTGTGTGTGTGTGTGTTTATAAGAATGGACTTCATACGTTTCCACTCAGCATTTCACGTCAGCTGGGTTTTATTCCTCCATGTCTGTAGAGTCCAGAATCGTCAACCCGGTTATGGTTTAAATAAGTGGCGTGTTTGTTTGAAAGTGGGTCAGACTGAGTGTGTGTTTGGGTTGGATGGTGTGTACGATTGGCTGTATATATCATCCAAGTGCTTTCTCTAAAGCTAAACAATTAATCAACCCATATAACACATGTATGATTTAAGCAAATCTGTATGAAGTACTCATTAGACTGACTTTTAATCCATTTTGAGCGCGTGTTGATGTGCATGGAGGCTTCGGTTAGATCCAGATTATGTATGTTCCCTGAATGTTATTGAGGTTGATAAATACTTAATGATGCCTTAAATAGTTTATAAACAAGACCTTTATTAGGGCTTATTTATAATATATACAATGCTGCCTTATGAATGAAATCAACACTTATAGGATCCCAGACACAAAGCAGTTCTTCGGAAAAATACCCCCCCCCCCCCCCCCCCCCCCCCCCACCCCATCTCATCATCCCAAATACTTTCAGTGGTATAATATATAACTTGAGAATGTAGTCTTCAGTAATAACTTAATAGTGTGTGATGAAGGAGCTTTGGTTAGGTAAGGCCTGTGTGAAAGTTGATTCATTGATGAATAGGCCTTGATGGTTCCATCAACGATGATCATGCAGAGATGTGTTTCCTGCATGATGCAGACTTTGTGGCCTAAGTAAAATGTTTTTTTTTTTACTGGATGTTTAGTTCTGAACTTACAGCAGGACCAGCTGAAAATGGGTGTATGCTGAAGATGGCTTAAGACTGAGCTGTGGATGAATTTTACACAGGATTTTATGTGGAGGTGTTTATCTGGCTAGAAATGTATTGTAAGGTATAAAAACTATAATATAGGTACTGCAGATTTCACTACGCAGACAGCCGGTGCTGATTTGAGAGGTTGGGTGGCCTCTCTTGGTTCTTTTCTGTTTGTAACACAAAATGTCCAGCTTTTTCCCCATTCCCGATTTATATCCATAGAAGTTGGTACGGTATTTTAAAACCATTCCTCATGTAGAGCAATAGACTGTGTGCGTGTGGTACGATCCAACACCAGTTGACAGGGTTTTTTTTTTTTTTTTTTTTTTGCAAGTTCCCATTCAGATGTCTGACAAGTGCTTGTTTGTTAGTTTAAAAGAAAGGTTTTCACCTCAAAAAAAAAAACGATCTCCCCTCGCTCTTGTACAGTAAGTTATTTAACCACATGTCTCTTTGAAAGGCATTTGCAAGCAACGCTTTTCTAGGTATCTTAATTTCAGTATTCAAAATATTTATGTCTGTAGATGAATGCATTCTAATGATTTCACACTTTGATGGTTTTATATTGGCTTCAAATTTCATAATACATAATATTTAGATTTTGTAAACCAAGCTACCGTAAGCATTTGTTTTGTCATAGTTTTATGTAAGGGGATTGTGAAAATTGTACAAGCTGATGCAAGGACAGGGCTGGCCATCGGTCCTTGATCATTCCTGATGTCACATGCACTTTTAATTGGCATTCAGATACCTCACAGCAAGAGAGTTTTAAATGATGCTTTTAATCATATCTGCAGCATGCATATTTGCTTTTCAACTGTTACGTTAGTTTTTATTCATTCATTTGGAGATTCATTCAGTATGTATGGATGAATGGCCAGTCCTCGGACATGAACAGAATCTTGTCAGGGTTTCAGGAGCCTGAAACGAGTAAATATCTCCACAGCAGTAATGCGACGCACCTCAGATTGGATATGTATTTTTCTAGGCTGATGTGCTGCCACGAATAGGAAGCAATATGTGCTTTCTATCCTTCCCTATGGCCTAAAGCTTCCCACTGTCACATGTTAAGATGGCTCTCATGTAAAGACCAGGAAAGGAAGTGCTTAGTATGTCGAGCTACTCTGAGTCAGTGTGAAGATGACATGGACTCTTGAATGAACCTCTGCAATGTCATCTTTAGTTTGAATGCTGAACTTCAGGTGGACAGATTGCAGGGCTTGCAGCCCTGTATATCAGTGGAGTCATCTATGATGAAGAGTCAGAGAGACTGAAGAAAGAAAAGGAAAAAAATGTGTAAATAATGAGCAGTCGCTTTAGTGGTCTCTGAGAGATGTTCATCAGATTTTACCCATTCAGAGTATGTGCTTAATATGGGCAAAACAAAGAGATAGATGCTAAAAAATGTAAGAGAAAAGTTATATTAAACATTTCTTAGTCTTGTTGAAATAAAGACTGCAGATATTTAAATGTGTTGTGTCATTTCTGCTCTTGCCAGTATTAGCACTACTGAATTGCATGATTGCTTTGAAAATCTCTTTGAGGGACCCATTAATGAAAACAATGGATGACTTAAAACAATCAGGAACATTGATTAATCAAAACCATTAATTAAGCTGAAGTGTTAAATTGTCCTTTAGTCTTCCTGTGTGTTATTACATTAAACTGTTAAGACCAGGGGTGCGTTTCCCGAAAGCATCGTCGTTAGCCAACTATGGTCGCAAGTTGGTCGCAATTTCCATTGAACTCTATTGGTAACGACGGAACTTGCGACCATAGTTGGCTAACGATGCTTTCGGGAAACGCACCCCAGAGGGAGACTTCTAGATATGAATATAAGGCTATATATCCCTTTCTGCATTAATATCAAAATTTTAAACAACCATACCTTGAGGTTTTCTTGCAATAATACAGAAAATAAATGTGATAAAGACCATATGAAGAAAGCTACACCTTCAGAGACTCAAATTCTCAAATCAATGTTAGCAAAGATTCATAAGATCCCTTTCAAATGTTATTTGATTAGATAGATTCATAGTCTCGATCGTGTTTATTTTATATTATTGGAAGGAAACCTTATCCAGTATGGGACATGAATAACCTTACATTTATAATCTTTATTATGATGCAGTATATAACTTAAATTGTATACTATATATATATATAAATGTTAAATTGTGGTTGGTTTGGTTTATAAAAAAAAAAAGGGTGGTGGGGGGGTGTTGTTGTTGATAGTTTACAACGATAATACGTGAAATATAAAACTAATTGTTTGTTTAGATATTAAATGTCCAGATAACCTTGTATTGGAAAAGAGAAAATAGAATTTGTAAATTATTATTTGTGTATAACCCCCACCCCATCCCAAAAAAAAAAATCCTCACGAGGACTTTTATTATGAAGAGAGAAATGCGGGTGCGGAGCGAACAGGGAAGAGCGACTGCGGAATTGTGGCAGAGCAGAGGTAAACAGCAGAAGTTATCTGTAGATCTCAAAGCGATACGATGTAACTACAGACAGCAAAGCCTCATGGAAACATGTAGACATCAATTACGTTCGATACTAGCAGACAAACATCCACAAAAAGCGCTGGACGTGTTCATGTTTGGATGTGCTGAGGCTCGAGTCACAGGTTTTGTTCTACATTCCTCCCGGCCGACGCGACGCGGTGGGGAACCGCACAACTGAGTAATGCTTTCAATTTTCCAGCGAGAAGATGGATGAAAAATCCTACTACAGCCGACGACTCGTCGCACTGCTGATGGTCCTGTGTTTCTGCGTTATTGTATTACAATACATATGTCCTACGTCCGACTGCCAGTTGCTACACCTGGCATCATTGTCCTCGAGACTAGGGAGTCGCGCGCCCGGGGATCGCATGAACGGAGCCGGTGCGGGAGATCCGTACAGTTCAGAAGACGGTGCTTTGGTTCGCTTTGTGCCTCGCTTTAATTTCACCATTAAAGACCTTAATCGCGCTGTAGATTTCAATATCAAGGGGAACGATGTTATAGTGTTCCTCCACATTCAGAAAACCGGGGGGACCACGTTCGGGCGTCACCTGGTCCGCAACATCCAGCTAGAGAGGCCGTGCGAGTGCCATGCGGGCCAGAAGAAGTGTACTTGCTACCGGCCGGGCAAACGAGACACATGGCTGTTCTCTCGCTTCTCCACCGGCTGGACCTGCGGTCTGCACGCGGACTGGACGGAGCTCACTAACTGCGTGCCTTCTTACATGAGCAACCGTGAGTCTCAGGAGAGGCGTGGGATTCCCAGGTGAGTGTTTAATTGGTTTTTATCAGTGTAATAAACTGATTTTAGTGTCTATAATGGACTGAAACGCGTCTCCACAAACAAACTTATTTCTTTTGTTATGGTATTCTATGTTGTATGGTGTCACGGTGTGCTTCTCCACTCCTTTCCCTCATATTGTTCTCGTTCAGTTCGGGCTGAAGCCTCTTAGCAAGTCAATTATGTGGAGACAAAAGGCCTCCAACAGGTCAGGCTCAACCCCAGAGTGCTTTCATTCAGCGCATTCCTGCAACAGGGGACCCATCATCATAATCATTCACCCTTTCAGACACCCTGGAGGGCAGACAGCCTGCTGGCACCAGAACATCTGCCATTCTCTCAGACTTGTCCTTTAAACAAACTCCCCGTAGCATGGGCTAAACAGTGTTTGATAATGTTTGCACTGGGAGGCATTGCTTTTGATAAATAAACTTTGAGTGCCTTAAGCTTAGTATGTTGTTACTGTTTTAAAAGCTACACTACTGTTAAAAAGTTGGGATTAAAAAAAGGCCTAATACTTTTATTCGGCAAGGACGTATTCAGTTAGTAAAGAAGACAATGTTGTTACAAAATGTCTAGGCTATTTCAAATAAATGCTGTTCTTTTGAACTTTCTATTCACCAAAGAATATTGAAAAATGTATCACGGTTTCCACAGAAATGTTTAGCAGAAAAACTGTTTTCAGAGCAGAACAAATGTTTCTTGAGCACCAATCGGCATATTACAACGATTTCTGAAAGATCATGTGCCATCAAAGCCTGAATACCGATAAGGTGATAATTATTGTCAAATGTAGTTGTTGTTTTGGTTGATAACTGATGAATGACAGATATTAAAAATCTATACTTTTATCTAATTAAACTAAAAAATTTTACAAGTGAATTTTAGCATCTCAATTTAATAATGTACTGTGTGGATTTTAATTGAGATCTGCTAAAGATTACATGCAACGTTTTACATTATTGGTATTTTTAAATATTAACTTTAAGTCAATGTCAACTTTATTTATATAGAATCATTAAACAACGATTCTTGACCAAAGAAACTACACAAATCAGATATGATTAAAAGCCACATAAAGGGAATTACAATAATCAAGCCTTGTCGTTAGATAACTGCAAAGGTAAGCTAAATGAAAAATAGGGGATAATGAACTATTAAATATACAACAATATTGACTGATGTATATAAAAGCATGAAAGGCCTGTTTTTTCAAATGGACACAATTAGATCAAATCATTATCCCAAGTGTTGGCTTGCAAGTAATGAAAAAGTTGAGGCTCACCAGATACTTTCTCTGTGCTGAATGGATTTGTCTTAATTGATATTCATATGGAAACTGTTCTGGATGTGAGCTGAAAGATGATTCTTCTTATTCGCTCATTATGCTAAAATGGCCATAATTACAGTCAACCAGCAATAATTCATTCCGTTTTCCACCAAGATCGCTCCCCTGACACACTCCAACAGAAACTACGCCATGAATAATTCTGTTACTGTGAACATGCACAAAATATGACAGCTTTACTTAATGATTCATATGCAATATTACATTTCATTTAGTTTCTTTTTTTCTTATAGTCAACAGAGTGATTGCTTTAGTTTAAACTCATTTGGCCACTTTTTTGATAACCTAATTTGATCAATTCTTCTCTTTCCTGTCTCATGTAGTAGGAACTACTACTACATCACTATCTTGAGGGATCCAGTGTGGCGGTACCTGAGCGAATGGAGGCACGTTCAGCGCGGTGCCACATGGAAGGCCTCTAAACACATCTGTGATGGCCGTTTACCCACCCTGACCGAGCTGCCCAGCTGTTACACTGGTGACGACTGGTCGGGCTGCTCGTTGGAGGAATTCATGGCGTGTCCTTACAACCTGGCCAACAACAGACAGACCCGTATGCTGGCCGACCTCAGCCTGGTGGGCTGCTATAACCTCTCCATCATGAGTGAGAGCCAGCGCTGGGTCATGCTACTGGAAAGTGCCAAACGCAACTTGCGAAACATGGCCTTTTTTGGTCTAACAGAATATCAACGTAAGACTCAGTACCTCTTCGAGCAAACGTTCCGTCTGGCCTTCATCGCGCCATTCACACAGCTCAATGGCACCCGCGCTGCGAGCGTAGAGGTGGAACTAGAGACCCAGCGAAGGATTCGAGAGCTGAACCAGTGGGACGTGGAGCTGTATGAGTATGCGCGGGACCTTTTCCTGCAGCGATTCCAGTATGCCAGACAGCAGGAGCGCAGGGAGGCCCGTCAGCGACGCCTGCAGGAGAGACGCAAGCTACGTGCCAAGGTGAAGCCTTGGTGGGGGGTGACTGGAAAAGCTGTTTTTAAACCCACCAAGGAGCCATCAATGACAGAACAATATCCCGCTTTCTCCGAAGAAAATCAAGCGGATGCTGGACAAAAGCTGGAGAGTGAGACAGAAGGACAGGTAGAGGACAACTGGTTAGAGGAGGATGACAATGAAAACATATTGGACTATTTTGAAAATGTGGAGCAGTGGCGGTAGCGACAGCTATTTGGGAAGGGGGTTAAACTCAATAATGGATTAGAAAATGGTGAATCCATTTTATTACTATGAAGTACCTATAATCCTTTTAGCCCAAATCACTGCTAAATATTAGCACGTACGGGTTGTTAATTGCGGGTTGCTCTTTTTGTGACATGAATTTTGTGAAATGCACATCATAATTCCCATAAATATTGGTTCATAGCACCAGTTCACTGTCAAGTATCATAGTTTAAATTATCGTCTTGCTGCCTGACCTCTCTTGTGACTTGTGAACTGAAGAGATGCTAGAATCCCATCCCCACTCTGCCCTTGAGAGAGGGCATTATGACTCAAGGTCGCAGGTAGATCATATCTGTAATTAACGTACTGAAAATCACTATGGAGGAAAAGCAAATACATAGCTTAAATACTTATCGTTAAAGCCAAAGAATGGAATGTAACATTTTCTGACCTTGCTGTTCTGAGGAAAAAGCTGGTGGCAGCCCATTTTTATTTGCATACCTGTAATGCAAGATTTAAAAATATTGCCTTTTTTTTTTCTCCAAGTGTCCTCAATAGTCACGATCCCATGCACATATGTTGCCTTTTGTTGATGTCCAGCAATTGTCTTTTGGGTTTTTTGTTTTTTATTTTCGATCAATCGTTTTATTTGAAATTATTCATATATCATTCATTATTTATATGTTTGCTAATAGGATCACATGATATGGGTTGGCTCATGGTATTTTGCTACTTGAAAATAAAAAAAAACATTGTGAATTGCTTCATCTTTATACCACACCATAGGTTGTACTGAGGAATGCAGATTGTTCTGCTGGAAAATGAATAACATTTGTGAGTACAAATAAATATATATTTTTTTATAATAATCCAAATTGCTTGCGTCTAGTTGCACTTGATTTGGAAGGGTGAGTCTTCATTTTTTCTTTACAGCAGATGGAGCCAAAGTAACACCCATTGCTTCTGAATGGAAGCTTACATGTATAAACGCATTCAATCTGTAGTAAATAAGGTGTCCTATATCACAAAACACATTTTGAAGTGTATAGTGACATATTTCTGCCTGTAATTAGGCTATAAAGCTTACTAACTTCTGATGTTTAAAGCCCACAATTTGCTTTTGCTTATCGCTGGTGGTTTGTGCTGGCTGCTGCAATTCACTAATTCACTCTTCTGCGCGTATTGCCCCTTATATTTCCAGTTACTCACATTTTGCTTGGATCATGCACATGCGTATCCATACCATCTTTCCACACTATTCTATTGACCCAGGCCCATGAATGTATGTGTTGTCCATTATATAAAATAACATTTATTATAAGTAATTGGTTAATTGTATGATACGTCAGGTCATGTGATGTCATCATGGCTGCTTCCACGAGGGGGCGACCCGCTCTATGTACAATAAATCGGTATTTTCTAGAAGACTATTTCATGTGAATATACAGAATTTTTTATAATATTTCATAAAAGTACTATACATTTGTTTATGTAAAGTTTCTTAGTTTAAAAAAAATGTTGAGTGCACCTTTAACACCCGTTACTCACAAGCAAAGTAACAGTTGCATTCTTGTCTAAATAAAGCTGCTGTACTATACGACATCAAATGCATTTAAATCTACATTTCCTTAAGGCTTTGGGTGAAATATTTCTCATTATAGGTGTTCTCATATCCATGAGGCGCAGTTTGCACTGAGGTCGAATGGGAATCCCCCTAAAATGGAGGCAATACATGGGAATGCACGTAGTGCCGTGCACACTTTCGCTCTACTCCTCCCTTCTGCCCTCCCTCGTCTCGTCTTCTGCCTAGCAGCAGCTAGCAAGTTCGCTTCACGCTTCCCCATCGCTAGCTTCGTCGTTCAACTCGAAACACCCCGCAGCCGCTGGTCATTGTACGAGGCTTTCAGTTGCAAACTGCGCGATCGAAAGCTCTCGGTTAAACGCGGGAACTTTTGCAACCAAAGCGCGCGCCTCACATCAGCCAGTGATCGTGACGTAGTTATTGACAAATCTTTATTTCGCTTTGCGCTGCATTTGATGTCACCCGAGCTCTAGTCGCGCGCCGTCGGCACAGGTGAGTCATCTGCTTTCATAAAGACCAATATTTCATATTCTTTATCCAGTCCTGCCGCACCATGTTATTGCAAATGCGATGGGTGTAATGCATTGCTCGCTGTCACGACTGACGCTGGTCTCGTTTATGGGTCTCCATCTCTAACCTTGCTTTTGCGCACATGGCCTCTTCGCACCGTGACGCATAAAACTAGAATTTGACTTTTTCCATATTCTTAGTAGCTAAGTCTATCATTTGACCTTAGCGCACAAGCTGTCACTTGTAATAAAACGTCTGTAATGCAGTTCGGTGTCGAGCATTGATCATACACTTGCTGACAGCTGTTGAGCTTTCCATCAGTGCTGTGGTGCCCTGAACAGCAGTTTGTAAACTGTTTGGATGGAGCTCAAACTCTATTCGTATGTTATGAGCCCCTGTAATAGTCAGGTGCAGTGGGCTGTATGTCTTTTCTGATGCTGTATTTGTGTCTGGCATCTCAAACAAGTAATGCTGCCTGTCATGCTTGCTGACATTTCAATTTTCATGGCCAGAGCTGGATGTAGTCCCAACCATAAGGTGTTCACCCACGGTTGAAGCTGAATTTGTCCTTGATTTCCTGGAACATGTAAAAGGTGGAACTGGAACATTTATGAGGGTGGTTTTGTATCTTGGTGTGGTTTGAAGTTAAATATCCTTAGTCCCGCTTACCCTTAACATCATCGGACATTTGCCAGCACAGACAACTGGCCAAAGCCAAATGATTTAGTTTATTTAGTTGTCCAGGCTTGAGTGTTTCCTTCTACAACATATTGTTGAGTCTGATTGACCTTTATTTTGTTTATGGTAACGGTTTAGTATACAGGGTTCCCATATGTCCTTGATTTTTAATATCTACAGTATGTGTTAGCACCTAGATAGATGTATAACACTTTATAATAAGGTTGTAAATGTTGACATTAGCCAATGCAGTAGTTAACATGAAAATTTAGCAATTTTACATGATCAATGTTTATGATTTACTTGCACTAATTTATTTTTAACATTAAGTTGTATTGATTAACATTAATGTATTGTAAACTAATATTAATGTGCATATGAATTAACATGAACTTGGATAAATGTTAAAAATGTCATTTTTAACAAATGTCACTTTCATTGTTAGTTCTTTATATCTAATGCATTATGTAAACCAATTAAATGTTATTGTATATTATCATTTATAATAGTCTTTAGTTATAAAATATTTCACTGGCTAGATATAGTTCTTTGTACATTTAGCAGTTGTGCCATATTAAAATTTCAAGAAGATTTTTCGGGACAAGACATTTGTACATTAAAAGTATAGCCATTTCCATGGATTATCGGGCATTGAAAATTGAGTGTTTTATTGACCTGTACAGTCAGAAATTAAAGGTTTGGACAATCGTGTCCCTGAAACTTCCAGTTGTTCCATTGCACTTAGGACTTGCTTCATATTAAAAATGTAAAAAAAAAATCTAAGCTTTCTTTTTGATCTCATTTGGTTATAGCCCACAGATTTTGTGTGAAGAATATCAAATACATGCATGACAATACAGTTGCTTTAAAGTGAAGTGGGTGAGTTACACCAAACAGTCATGGTGCGAGAGCACCTGCAGTCGTGTGAGTGGCAGTTGACATTCTGTTTGATTTCACACCTTGTGATGTGCACTGTCAAAGGTCAGGTCAGAGGAGTCCTGCTGCTTTAGAGGGCTGGTGTCTGTCAGACTTCAGTGGCATCGCTGCCCTTTTGCGATTTAAAGGTCTTCACATGGCTGACAAGTCATATATTTTTGTGGTAATACCAGGCCAATACATAGCACGTACCCTCATTCTCCCTGAGGGGTCTGTGTTATCCTGCACTTCCTGATTTAAATTAGAACTAGACCCACATACGCCGTACACAGAGACAGAACGCTGTCTGACGACAAGCTCCATTAGTTCCCAGTGGTCACAACTGGTCATAGACGAGAGAAAACGAGAGCTAAATCCTTCTCAGAGGTGTGGGGTTAAATCAGGTGAGATGCCAGTAACCCTCCTTATGGTTTTTACCTCGTAAGGAATAGATAGGGAGTAAAATATTAGGAAGCCCCCTGATGGTACGTCTGTGAGATGTCATGATTTTAGGTTGTGAACGATTAAAATGTCTGAAAAAAAAAAGAAATATCGTAGTATCGTACTACAGTGCACATTCTGTCAGTTGCAGTTCTGGCGAGGCACCCTTGTGCCAACATACTGTACTACACAAATGACGTACATTCACATCACATGATTAGCAACAGAGTGGTTACGCTCACCGCTTATGTGACATTGCAGTTCTTTGCAATCACGCAAGTGTATTATTTGCATGCATTTTAAAGCCTTGCCAGTTAAACATTTTATTTGCACACTGTTCTGACATGCTTTTCTGAGCGCGTACACCCGAAGCATGCACTAAAAGCCTGTCAAACAGCATGTGAGAACTGAACTAAGTTCTCTTTTGCGTCTTATTGTGCTTAAACTGTCAAATACGCACAGGGTTTACATTAAAGGAATAGTTCACCCCAAAATGAAAATTCTCTCAGTAATTACTCACCCTCATGTCGTTCCAACCCCGTAAGACCTTCGTTCATCTTCGGAACGCAAATTAAGATATTTTTGATTAAATCTGAGAGCTGGATCACTCCTCCATAGGCTTCTAAGGGATTGAAACTTGAAAGCCCTGAAAAGTCATTAAAGACATCGTTAAAATAGTCCAAGTGACTACAGTGGCTAGATCTTAAGTTTATCAAGTGACGAGAATACTTTTTGAGCGCAAAAAAACAAACAAAAATAACAACTTTATTCAAGTATTCATTTCCTTGTCTGTGGGCCTCGAGATTTCACGTAGTATAATTGCGTAGACCTTCTGTGTTCTACGTCACACGTAGGCTCACTATTGGCCGACGCTGGTCATGTGTGTGACGTACAACCAGAAGCTCTACGCTGTTACAGGGGCTTTTCGGGGCTGTCAAGTTTCAATCCCTTAGAAGCCTATGGAGGAGTGATCCAGCTCTCAGATTTAATAAAAAATATCTTAATTTGTGTTCCGAAGATGAACGAAGGTCTTACAGGGTTGGAACGACATGAGGGTGAGTAATTACTGACAGAATTTTCATTTTGGGGTGAACTATCCCTTTAACAAAGTCACTAGGTCTTAAAGGGTTAGTTCACCCAAAAACAAAAAATTCTGTCATTAATTACTCACCTTTCTGTCCCTCCATTGACAGTCTACGCAACTTCCATTTTGATGCTTCAAAATGTTCATAAAGAGATTGTGAAATTGAGCAGTTTGGTCCAAATTTTCTGAAGAGACACAATCCCTTTATAATGAACAGATTGAATTTAGACTTTGCTTAGTCTAACGTAGGCTGTCAATGGAGGGACAGAAAGCTCTCAGATTTCATCAAAAAGATCTTCATTTGTGTTCCGAAGATGAACAAAAGTCTTATGGGTTTGGAACGACATGAGGGTGATTAATTAATGACAGAATTTTCATTTTTGGGTGAACTAACCCTTTAAGTGAACATAAACAGTTGGGAGAAAAAAGGATGTATATCTGTATATTAGATTCGCTTGGGCTCTTAAAGTGACAGCAGTCTAATATACTTGCCTCCATTTATCATTAATGTTAATCAAAAAAAGACAGAGAAAATCTCTTACTGAACTTCACTGAATAACTTCAGTAGCTTTAATAAGAATCAATGCACAATTTATACAGTGAAGTCTATAGTGTTTTATTTTTACATTTGTTTATTCAATTTCTTACTTGAATGACTAAATACTATAGCTGAAATATGTAAAGCACTGTTTATTTTATTTGTATATTATATTGTATTTGTCCTAATATTTGTAATTTGCTGCTTTGTTCATATTTTAATAACAAATATAAAATAAAGAAATAAAGATTTGTGTGTAAGGATCTTTTTTTTTAAAATAGGCAAATTAGTCTTGCTGTGCAGTGACGTATAAAACCAATATGAAAAATATTTGTGATAAAATCTAAAAAGTAAAATACATGATCTTCCCGAAAAACAATCATGATATGATATTTCTGCCATATCGCCCACCCCTACTTGATGGTCCCACGTGCACACATTCGCAGTCTTTTAAACACAGTCACTGTTAGCACCTCATATCCGCATATTGCCGCATGTGCTGAAACTGCACCACAGGTTCAGGCACGTTTGCCACCAACGCTGTGGACTTTGCTCTCGCTTTCATTCACCCTATAAAATTAATGATAAGAACAGAGAGTGAGTTTACTGTACACATGTCCTCATTTCCCCTCTCCTGCTTTGCTGGACCAAACATGGTAGTTTATGCCATATGCTTTGAAATGGCAATAAAACGTGGTGCTGGGCTGATAAAGCAACAAATGATCAAACATTGAGCGACTATATTGATTGAGCTGTCTTATTTAGCTAGCTTGCTATAAATATTGGTTCTCTGTCTACTGAATCTATAAGAACTAGACTATTGCGTTCTATAAATATGGCCACTGCCCTCTTTTCGCAAGTAGGTTATGACATGCTCAGATTGAATGAGCTTTTAACCACTATTCTGTAAAGTGCAATGCACCATTTGTCCAACTAAATATAATTTGGCTGCATTTGCACAAACACAAATGAGGCATTGGCAAGTCTGCGCTTCATTTGAAATAGTTGACCTGCTTTTAAACATCTTGTGATGTTTATAATTGCATAAAATGATGTATTTGATCCTGCACTTGCTCCTCAAAGTCGTTTCGTTTCTCCAGTTTGTTGTTGCAACATTACACTGAGCTGGGCAGAGGGGAAGAGGCTCAGCCTGTTGTAATGTGTCATGTTGCTTAAGCCTATGATTTTAGAGTTTGTTTGTGCTCTCCAGAGCGCTGTACGTGTCTCTGTCCTTGCTGTGAGTTTTTGAGCGAGCTCAGGCAGCTGCATGTTTTTATGAATGGAGGCAGTGGGGCTGTAATAGGCTGAAAGGATTATATATACTTAACCTAATTATTTTTCCCTGTGGCTGGGGGCTTTTCTCCCCGTCTCACAAGCTCTTGAGTCTCAAGACTTCTCTCCACCATGTTAGACCCGGAATCCACCTAAGCTGTCAGAACTGTCAATTTCTGTGGGTTCTTTTTTAGTTAATGCTGCAGTTTTGGCCCTGAGGAACAGAGAACTATGCGTCCATGTATTTTTGCATTGCTTCCTTTCATTAAGGGAAGTACGCACATGGCTTAATATCGGTTACGTTTGGGTCATACTTCTGCATCAGATTCTCTGCACTGATCAGCCTTGTCCTTTAAATGTCATTCAGACAGTTTGTTCCCTGTAATGGCCAGGACAGTGTGCCTATTCATATGATTCAATCATTTAAAGAAGTACGCAGCCATCTTATACTGATTGAAACTCTAGGCTCTAGTTCATCCTAAAATGAAAATTAAGTCACAAATTACTTGCAACACTTGGAATATACGATGATATGCAGGCATTTCTTCTCATTAAAACTCTTCTTAAAGGACCAGTCTACAAAAAAAATGTAAATTTTGCCATCATTTACTCACGCTCACTAGTCTGGTTTTGTAAACCAAATCAACCAATTTGTTGAAAAGATCTGACTTAAAAGAATAATTTGCTCATGAATCGGACATCCCTACCTCTCTCATAAACACACCAAGACCTAGGATGATGTCAATATTTCCAGTGACCGATGACTGAAATTTTGTTCTGTTCTTCACATAAAGCCTTATGGAGCTCTTTTATGATACTTTATGGTGCTTTTTGTCATTTAGAAGCTTAGGGAATCATAATTGAACAACATGAAGGTGAGAAAATAATACTATAATACCCCTTTAAGAAAAGTAAATAATGAATAAACCGCTATATGAAATCATATTAAAACAGCAAACCTTGTTAAACCTCAAATCCCCCAAAGCATGACTCTGAGAATACACTGAGAATTTCTGAGAATACACGTGGGTTCAGTTTCATTTCTCTGTGATTTCACCTTGGCAAGATAAGAAGTGCAAAAGAGACATTTAAAGACATAGTTCACCCAAAGATGAAAAGTCTGTCTACATTTACTCAGCCTCATGTTGTTCCAAAATTGTATGTTTTTCCTTCATCTGCGGAACAGAAATGAAGATATTCTGAAGAATGTTGGTAACCAAACAGTTTTGGTCACCATTGACGTCCATCGTATGGACAAAATATATTACTTTTAAAATATCTTTTTTTTTATCTCCCACAAAAGAAAGAAAGTCGTACAAGTTTGCAACAACATGATTGTGAGTAAATGATTACTGTCACTAGGAAGCAATACAAAGGTTAACTTTGAGCTACTGAACTCTCACTTCACCGTGAGAAATGCTGCAGTACAAGCTGCAGCAAGCAGAATGCATGTGGGGAGCATGTGCTGTGCTGGTGGAGCTGCAGTGTGTGCTGGTCATGCTGGGCTGGCCTTGTATGCGTCAGCTCTGTGGTATGAAGGTTATGTTGTGGTGCTCCAGTGCTGCTGAGCGCTGCAGTGCGTTGGAACAGCAGACTCCTCTCTTTCCTGCCTTGACCTCTGCCAACTGACCCTCGCACTCCCACTGCTGTCTCTGTGGACGAGTATGGCAGAGGCAGAGAACCAGATTCAATCATGCGTTGGTTCTGCATATCATTCCGATGTAGTTTGTTCACTTGCTTTCCTCGGCTTATTTGGGAACTCTGTGCCACTGACTGTCAGAGTGTCAGTGGCGGCAACCCGTATTGAAAATGCTTATCATTTGAATGCTGCGCCTGTTTGCCCATCATCACCTTCCCACTTCCCAGCATTTCAAGGTCAGCTTTAGTTATGATCATGCAGCCGCATTGCTCTATTTTCCCTATTCACACATTAGTCATGTCCCAAAGACTGAGCTTCCATGAAAAATAAAATGTTCAAAAGGCCCCGTGGCCTTTGGTTTATTTACATAAGCAAAATATTGCACTCCGTTGGGACCTGAAAAAAAAGACACGTCTGCAGAATGTTGCTTCATCAAGCCATGAGATTTGTGTTGGCTATTAAAATATATTGGTCGGCAGTTTTTTTCCACATTGTAGTCTGTTTGTTTACCTCAATTTAATTAATATTCCTAGTACATGACATGAGTTACAGTGAAAGGCTTTTTTGAAAATGGTTAAAATAGACCTCAAATGAACACTAAACAATGTTTACTCTAGTGATCCCTGTAATTATTTTACCTAGGGCAGCTGTTGTCATATTGATCCGTATAATCGATCATTCCAAGATCTAAGATTAGCTCATTCAGCAAGTGTGTCTCAAATAGACAACGAGGAGACTGGTTTTCTGTTTTTAAAGCATAACGAAGTTTACCCGAAAACGAGGGTGAGTAAATTATTTTCATGTCGTTCCAAACCTGTATGTTTTTTTTCTCTGTGGTATACAAAAAGCAGATATTTTGAGAAATTTTGTTTTTTGTATTTTGTTTTTTGGTCTGTAAAATGAAAGTCAATATGATGTTGTTTTGGACCCCATTGACTTTCATTACATATAGGCAAAAACAGTTAAAACATTCTTGTATGTTCCACAGGAGAAAAAAATTCACACAGGGTTGGAACAAAATGAGGGTTATGAGGGTTAAATAAATTGACAGAATTTTAATTTTGGATTAACAATTCTAAAGTCGCAATGAAACAGATCTTTTCTTCCGTATTGTGACGTACATCCAAATGTGAAATTTATTATAGAATAAAAAAAAAATGTAGGGCAAATACTACTAATGTAGGTTCTATCCATCGGTTGTTGATTGGATTGTGGAGGGGCGGCTTTAAGCAGACTAAATGATGAGGAAGTCCAGCATTCATCAACAGTCACAGTTGAAAAAAAAAACTTTTGGTAGCAATATGTACCTTTATGGTACTAATATGAGCTCTTTAGGTCTCCAAGTGACTGCTTTTGTACCTTTTTTTCTGAGAGTGAATAAGATAAATACCTTATAAGATGAATTTTCATTTCATGCCGACTTAAAGCATATAGCATTTAGCATTTAATTTAGCAGGAATAATGTTATTTCTCACAGACAGACAGTAGGTGGTTTTGTTGACGGCTTCAAACAGCACGCTAGTGCCTACAAATCGTAGCCAGGTTTGGATGAAAGATCTGTTTCTCAAACGCCCAGTCTTCTGCTATACATTCCAGTTATTGACTTGATTCTTGTGTACATGGCCACACGCGGTGCCTGAAGGACACTGCTACAAGTGCGATGTGTATACAGCTCGGTGACCTTGTAGAAACAATACACACTCGCCACCTCCACACTTCTGATATTTACAGCCTCCTTTGTAGATCTGCGCCAGAAACACTCTCACACATATACTGTGCTGTATATCCTCCGCCCAGCCGTCTTTCTGCTGTAGAGAACATCAAAGTAAACCGACTACACAGCCAGCACTTACACTAGCCTGTATAACAATTGTACTACATATAGCTGACGTTATTAGTATCGAGCACACGGTTATTTGTCTTGTCTGTGGAATTAGAAATGATGTTCTTTCTGAAGTGCATCGGGGTTTAGAGTTTTAAGACTTTTTGTGCCATTATTTTTTAAATCTCTTCGATGCAAGTTTAGATGCATTTAATCTAGCCTATATATTTTTCAGTAGTGCGCTACTAGCTCTTTTCACAATAGTGTAGCTTTTTAATTTAACTAGCTAGTTTTTCCAATGTGCATTAAAAAACGCTGCATTGCTGTTTTTAATGTCACATTGTATTGCATGCTCAGCCTGAGCAAGCTGAGGCAGTTCATATTCTGATTCCTTTTTGCATCGTTCAGATGGTTTATGAAACCATACATTAACTGATTACAGTCCCTGGTATCATTGGGGATGCATGATATATCAGTACAAAATCGGTTATTGGCCTTCAATAGAGATGAGTTTTTATTTTATTTTAAATATCGGTACTAGCTGATATTAAATTTTTAACTGTAAATGCTTACTTACCCTATTTTTTCATTAAGATTACTTTTTTCATAATCTAACGCTCACTTAAAATTAAAATCACCATTTTTCTTTATATGGAAATGAGCATAAAAAAATGTATATCTATTTTCTAAATGCATGTTATTGATCTTGTGAACAATTCATAAAATGTTTGTAAATAACTACTTTTTCAATAGAATATCTTGACTGCTCTTTACTTTACTTTAACCTTGCTTTCCCAACACTTTTGTCTTCCTTTTTAACTTTTCATTCAGTCGTCCTTTAGATAAAACAATATGCTTTTCTTTTAGTGTTATCTGCTTTTATGTCTGTACAGTAAATACAGCTTTTAATAACTAGGCCAGACCTACACCAACCAGTCAGATTGCGTTTTGTCGGTCTACTTTGCATTAATAATTTACTTCATCACGTTGTATAATCAGTTCAAGACATCTATTTATAACAGGTCCCATTGTTTCGGGGGGTGTGTTATCGCCAGCTTTGCAAGCCGCGAAGATAAAAATCATCCAATTTGGGAAATAACGATGATTATTATTGCGAGGGGGATTAGCAATCGTTGGGAGGGCAACGCTTGTACTACATATTAAGGTAATAGCGGCGTCTGTGGAGGGAATCAGACACAGCGGCTGACGTCACGGCCACATGTTCTCTTCACGGATCGCCTCTCCTTTCACCTGCTTACATATGAATCAGATAATTGGCCTTTCACTGTACATGCAGGAAGCAGGTGTGGCTGAGGTACCATGCTGCTCTGAGACAGAGATGTGCTAACTTCAGTGCTGACAAACAGCTCAATGCAGGTCTGCGTTCCCCGGGGGGCGTCTTCATCGATCTTACTGTAGGGCTGATATTGGGGAGGGTGTGCTCACGTCAGCCTGCTGTAAAACCTACTTTCTGCTTTGCCTGGTGTTACGTTGCGCTGTATTTAGTGCCTTTGTTCTTGTATCTGGAGGTGGGTGTCATTAATTTAATTTCTATCCTCTCTCCCTCGTTTTCTCTCCCGATCTCCCTCATCCGCTCACCGCATTGCTCTCCTTCTGGACCGTCTGTCTGCGTGCCCCCCCCCCCCCCCCTCCTCCTGTCTGTGTCTGTCGCTGTGAGACACAGGGACAGATAATATCTGCCTTAACCTCTCATCTAATCCCTTCAATGTCTGCTCGTTCACCTCTGCATTATTTGTTTTCATTTTACCGTCCTTTTATTTGTTTAGCCATCCCTCCCTCCCTCCCGCATCGGTTTCGAGTGTGCTTGGTCATCACAGCATTGATTATTCTTCACTGTACTGTCTCTTTCTCTCTCTCAAGGGAGCACATATCAGCTGTCAGACCCACCCAAGACACCCACTCACAACCCCCCGCGGCACCGCCCCCGGTATTTCACTTCTCCACCCTTGCACCTTCCCACATCGTCACGCGCATTGAATGAATGCGATGATAACGATCCATTCGCTTCTCCTTTCTTTTCCCTTCATCCTCCCACCTGTGACTCCGAAGAGGCGCCGCAGCGATTGCCTATACTTTAAAACCTTCCCGTTAATGCTCCAGGGAAGCAAGAGAGCCACTCTCCTTCGGATTCAGCAAGGAGCAATGCAATGACAAAGAGGGTGGGGAGACTAACGATCAATATATTAGGCTCCTCTCGATTGGTCGATTCACCTTGCCTGGTTGCATCGCAGCTGCGGATTGGCTGTTGCAGTGTTCCCTGCTCAGCAGCTGCAGCTATGGGGATTTGCCCTTCCTCTCAGCTGCTCTAGTTCCTTTTTCTCTCACAAAAGCAGCGTTCAGATCCTGAATGCTGAGAGTGGCATTCGCCGCATAGTTTATGGCCTCTGCAACGAGCGCCGTTTTGTTTTGCGCTAACTTTCTGCAACTTCAATCTGCCACACAGACATAAAGTGACGTTGCTGTCTCCCATGTGCTTTCTCTGCCTCTGTCCCTTTCTTTGCCTCCTCCCTCTTTTCCCTCCCTCCCTCCATATCTTAATCAAGACACAGCCTTTGCATTGCTGGCTGCCTCCCGTCTGCACTCCTCCTCTACCTCTCGTGCACTCTCTCACTCGCGCTTTCTGCCATGCGCTTTCAGCCTCTCTCTGTTTGTCGCTCACCTCTGTATTCCCCAGTTACAGGTTTGCAACATAAACAGCTGTGGCTTCAGGCATTTTCTTTTGTTATTTTGTACTTTTATTGTTTGTTTTTTGCGAAATATTCCTTTTGCGAAGTGTTTTTGCAGTTTTGAACAGGACAAGCTGTTTTAACTGAGTTTGTTGCCTTTGCTTTTTGTGTCTTTTTGCAAAGGTAGGTTCTCCTGCTGCAAGAGGACTCTTAGAAGTGCGCGAGGACAAGTCACAGTGCGATGAAAGGAATGCAGGGAAAGCAGGAGGGATGAGAAAGCGATTCAAGTAAAAGAAGACTTGCATCACCATAAAGTGCCTCATCTGGATGCTGCGGAAGCCCTCCTCTGTGTCTGCACTCCCATCCCGGCTGGTCTCTGCTTCGGAACGCTCTTTTCCCCGCTGACTTGAGCGGTGTGCGCTTGGCCTTGGCATGGGCTATATTTCACCCTGACAGTCAATCAACCCATTTGCCTGTTCCTCGATTCCAACTTCGCCTAGTCGCCATTTCACCTTATAATACAAGGACACTAGTCGATTAGTTTCCCTTTTGGGTTCTCAAAGTGTTTCTCCCTTCACTTCTGCAGTCTCTCCATCCCTTGTGACCCAGACATGCGAGCACCTTTAGGGGCTGCTGCGGCTATGGCAACAGGGCAGGGGGTTTCGGAAGCCTAAAATTAGAGAGAGTCCGTTTTACATCAATGCAAGAAAGCTATTTTAAACCCAGCGCTCCCGAGGGTGAGTCTAGACAGTGGGACGAACACTGCAGACAAATAGAAAGTGCCGCTCTACTCTACTTTTAATGCTTCGTTTTCCTGGAAGACAGCCGAAGATGCACCGCAGCATGTCACAGTGACCTACCCCACCTCAGCACTCTCGATTCGTCGCTCTCCCTACCTGACTTTCAACTAATCTCATATTCTCGTCATACTTACCCTTTGGTTAATCACTAGACTATGCCCCCTACCTGTCAATAAGAGAGTTTGTTTTTCATCTCTAGACTGGTAGTCTGAGGATCTCCTCGTTTTTTGCAGTCTTTGTGCTTTATCACGCCTGGCTGCCCCACCCAAGCCCTCCGCTCACCCGCCACTCACCGAGGGACCGCCATGGCCGTCAATGTGACCATGGGTCGCGACACCAAGTGGCTGACCCTAGAGGTGTGCAGAGAGTTCCAGCGAGGAACCTGCTCACGCTCGGACGCCGAATGCAAGTTTGCTCACCCCTCTCGCACATGCCACGTGGAGAACGGCCGCGTCATCGCCTGTTTCGACTCACTCAAGGTAAATACAGATGCACACATTATTATTGCACTGTGATATATTAACTATAAGGAGCATTATTTTAAGTTTTAGTGCAGATTAGATCACTCACCAACAATTTTTGGTCATGCTGTCAACACCTCTAGGATATTTTGCTGAGTGGTTGTCTTTCTCCAACTGATGAAATCAGTCTTTGAGTGAATGTTTGTGTCATCATAAAACACTGCAACCTCTGGTCCGGAATTAGTTAGTAATGATTAAAAAAAGATGTGACATTCTTATTTCAATATGCCATTAAAAAAACTACCAATAAATGCTGGGAGTATTTACATGCTACTTCAAAAGTGCTAGGAATACCATGGTATATCCAAAAAACATGCTCCAAAATAATCCATGGTGATTTTTGTTACTTTTTGTGCTTAAATAATGCTTTTATTTGAAAGCCTCAACATTTAAAGGAACAGTTCCATCAATTCCACCATCATTAACTCATAACTGTTCTCAATATTGATAATAATAAGAAATGTTTCTTGTGCAGCAAATCAGCATATTAGAATGATTTCTAAAGCAGCGTGTGACACTGAAAACTGCAGTAATAATGCTGAATTCAGTTTGCCATCACAGTAGTTTAAGTTATTATTTGCTGATAATCTATCCAAAAATGTAGCTGACTGGACCATGAAGTCAGTGAGTAGGAACTCAGAAACTAGATCAGAGATTCATAAATGTTAAATTTAGATGGATGTGAATCAGATCAACTGATTAATAAAAAAAGAATGATTCATTCATGATTCATCATTAGTGGATGTAAAGATTTTTAGTGATATTTATTTTGTTTCTTTCACAAAGCTGTTGTATGCCATTATACAACTTTAAATATAGTCATAATAATTACTTTAATGATGCATTCTTGCAATCCTCAGTCCCCATTCATTGTAACTGCATGAAAGAGAACAACCAGCACATTAAATCTCCTTTTGAATTTTTGGGTGAACTGTCCCTTTAAAATTTGTATTTCCATAAACATAAATTGATTGTTTTCAGCTTTAGGTGATTTTTTGCTGTATAAGCTCAAATGTTATACCTTTTATCTTCTGATTGTCCATGTTCATCTCAGGAAGCTACTCTCTGGACCTGTGGGTCAATCAGGACTCTGAGCGTTGAGCTATGAGCACAACAAATGTGTTTGTGTGTTTATGTCTCTGCTTATGTGTTTATGTGCAGTGAAAGAGCCAGACAAGGCCCTCTCTGTCTGAGTGCAGCAGCTGTCTCCTCTTTTATTGAGCTAGAATGTATTATTTGGCCATTTTTTGGCTGTGGGCAGCATGTGTGGGGGAGCTCTGGATGAGGAGGAGTAAAAGAGAAAGCTACATGTGGCCTAGCAACAGCGCCAGCCGACTGGATACAGTAATCTCTATGAACTGTGTTATAGTTGTTAGCACTGTGTGCCAGTGGCCTGTGTGGATTAATTACTCATCCAGTTGTTTGATTGTTTTTATCAGAACAGTAAAAGTAGCCATCCGTCACTATCAGAAAAACTCGAGGTTAGATTGCTGTTATGACTGAGAGAGATAAAAGCTAGAGGAATAAATGAGAGAATCTGTTTGTGGTTTATTCTCATGATGTGTGTGTGTGTGTGTGTGTGTGTGTGTGTGTGTGTGTGTGTGTGTGTGTGTGTGTGTGTGTGTGTGTGTGTGTGTGTGTGTGTGTGTGTGTGTGTGTGTGTGGTGTGTGTGTGTGTGTGTGGTGTGTGTGCGCGCGTGTGCGCGTGTGCTAAGAGGAACACATAAAGTCGACATGTAACGGAAATTATACGATTGTCTTTTCTTCTCTATTATTGTGACATACTGTATATCCGAGTGAAACTGCTTCTTGAATATGAATAATGTAGACCGGGGCTTGATTTTGTTTGTCGAAATTGGTTGGATCGTTGTTTGGTAATATCTGCAATGTCATGTGAGTGACAGCTTATTGTCCCGCCCTCACGCTGGTGCACACGTCATCAGAGAAGAGATGTTGTTGTAAGGGGAAGGAAAGTTAATGTTTTTGATGAAAGATTACAAGGGCACATGTAGAAAAAAAAGAGGTGTATGGATAAATCATTTATATTATAAAACAATTACTAAATAAACGATAAAGCACTGCTATGACCTCTTCACCGAACAGCAAAATTAACTCTATATTTAATAAATTTTGAGTGACCTCTCCTGGCGCTACGTCTGCGTCATTCACATTTTATTTTTCCGTTTTGTACTGTATGTAATCAGTGCACTGTATGTTACACTGTTTAATTATGCTTCTTGAATCTATTGAAATGTCGATTTTGATTTCATAGTAAGTTCCTTGTACAAAAAACCTTGAGACAAGACAAGCCTTTGCATGCAGAACCTCTCTGCTAAAAAAGCACTGGCAGAGAAACATGCTCACATGCTCATGCTAATGTCATTAGGTGCTTTTCTGGGTGATCCGATTTTTTTTAGTTGAGGATGATGAAAAAGAGCAAATCATCAGCAACCACCCAGAACAACAGCATAGCAACATGCTAAAAAACACCTGGCATCCACCCATAGCACTAGTATGCTGGGTAGGGTTGCACCAGCCGTTCGTAAGTTCTCTCTTAAATTGGAACGTAAAGTCCACACTAGAGGCTACTAGCTAGTTTGTAACTAACTCTGTACTTTATTCTGTTGCACCATTTGTTCGTAAGGCAGAACGTAGCTAGTAGGTCGTAAGCTCTCCGTAAAGTAATGCGTAGTCGCATCATATGACGTTTAGTCTCAATGATCCAATAGCAGCCTTCGAAAACGCGAGCAGAAGTTGTTTTTAAATGCTATAAATTTCAGTTTATCCTTCATTCTAACTTATTTTGCCTCACTTTAACTAACAGTAAAAATATGTTTTCATTAAATACGACACTTAATCATGAATAACACAAGTATTTTATATGTAACCTACATTCAGAAACTGTATTTGAAATGAACTAATAAGGATAAATAAGTAATGATACAAAAAAAAACAAGAAATAACATTTATGGACTATGACTGATTTTATGTGACATGCACAACACGGACCGATGGACAGATGCACACAGCGGCGCGCTGTAGGACGGGTTCGTGTTGATGAGCCGCTAACAAAGTAATCTATTCATATAATGTTCTTTCTTTTAAAATGTAAGCGAGTTTAAATGTCAGCATTGTCATATATGTCTAATTGAAGTCTGTCTGGTAAAAGAAGAGCTTATGATGCAGTTCAGTCTGCCTGCTATTTTAGTCCATCCGCTACTCCTGATCGAGGCTGCCGTAAATATTTAGTTGGAACGTAGAGTTACGTTTAAACTAAGTTTAATGGTGCAACCCAAAAATATCTAGTAGTGTGTAAGTTGTAACTTAGTGCCCATTTACGTCAAAACTAGGCTAAGTTTGAACTTACGCACAGCTGGTGCAACCGGCCCCTGGACACTGGTGTTGTGGGTGGTTGCCAGGGCATTGCTACGTAGTTGCTTAAGTGTTCTGCAGTTCAACAAAATCTTGTAATTAATTGTGCAAGATCTCAGGTTTTGAGTGCAGCCCCCTTCAATCACGATCATTGCATTTTTTTATATTAAAATAATTCCAGCATTTATCTCCAGAACCAATCTCGTCCCCCCAGGCCTCTCTCTCATCTGCACACCTCCACATCTCTTCTAATTTATCGACATCAGCTAATGGCTTCTGTTCTGTTCTTCTTTCCACTAGACCCTAATGCACAATGTCTTGCTTTTTGCTGTTTGTTGGCCATTAATCTGGTTTGGTTTGCTTGAAAACGTATCAGGGATGCATGAATTAGGCAGTCAGCTAGTCCATGTAAATGTGATTGAGTTATTGATGCTGGCACAGGCTTCTGTCTGAAAAAAACAAATCAGCAGGTACCGTCATTGACTGCGTCTTATTCACATGAACATGAGTTGAAAAGTTATTTTTAGAAAATAGGACAACTAAATGGCCACTGAGAGACACTGTTCCAGGAAGTACATTTAATGGGGACATTTGGAAAA
Source organism: Chrosomus eos (assembly GCA_036326025.1). Lineage (NCBI taxonomy): Eukaryota > Metazoa > Chordata > Actinopteri > Cypriniformes > Leuciscidae > Chrosomus > Chrosomus eos. The sequence continues at coordinate 21,980,651 of CM070835.1, forward strand.
CAGGATTTTCCTTGCTCTTTTGCAATAAAAGAGTTGATGTACTTAGTACTATGTGAATATTAAAGTAATCAAAAGTGTGGAGACAGTTTTTTAAAATGTTTTTGAAAGTTTCTAATGCTCACCAAGGCTGCAATATGTTTGATTTAAAATGCAGTATGTACAGTAATACTGTGAAATATAAATAATGATATTTAAGGCAAGACACCCCAGGTAAATAGGGTAAAAAATGAACTACTGGATATCACCATACTTCCCCAGCTGATTGATTACATTAAGAATTGCAAAGATTTTTTTTGCATTACAGGTTTTCCGAAATGTTATGTTTTAATATGCAAACGAGGCATTATCTAATTAAATATGAACTCATTTGCTTACATTTAAACCAGGTGACAGAATTGAAAAAAAAAATATTTGGAGAAAACATATGTACTGTAATTGAAACCTACAGATGCAAATAGATAAAGTGCTATAAAAGATACACTTAAAAGTGTGTTTTGGATGTTTTTTTCCACTAGTCTAAAAAAACATCTTATGAAAAGCTCAAATCAAAATTGGCAGATGCATGAAAAACAGTTCAAGGGTCTTTTATTGTCATTTCATACACATTTTCACATGAAGGAATGCAACTAAGTACTAAGGTCCCAGTCAAAACATAAGTTAAAAACATGAACCAATAAAACATTAGAAACTGGAGTATATGTCTAAGCAGCTTCGTCAATAAATAGCACAATAGCAATACAAAAACTAGAATAGACAATGTAAGAATAAAAACAGTGAAATAATTAGTAATAAATTAGGACATAAATAGTCAAATATTGTTGCACATATGTTGTTATGCTCAATATTCTTTGATGAATAGGAAGTTACATTTAATTAAAAATAGAAATCTTTTGCAATAATACCTCGTTTGCATGGAATGAAATCATTCCAATTGATGAAATTTGATGATAGTGTTTACTTGAATGCTAAATAAGTGCTCGGGTAGTTGAGCATTTTTATATGTAACAAGCTACAAATCTGATTTGATATTTTGACATGCACACACTACATGAATATTTAGAGCTTCCCGCTGTTTACACACACTAGCCATCCTCCTTTACTTTGTTTTAAAAAGCAATATTTAATATTTATCTATTTCATGTCCTAATTAGGAGATGAAGAGCACATAAAAATATGTATCTTGTATTTTACAGAAAGTTTGTAATAATAATAATTATTATTATTATTAATAATAATAAAGTAATTAACTATGCCAAATATGAATAAAATAAACTATAAATACAATGTCATATCATATATCATTGCATCTTGCTGTATATTTTCAACAGGTGAATAGTAGTCGCACACCAAAATAGATTTCCTTTCTGCCATTCTCTCCATCTCTCTCAGTTTAGTGTGTGTGTGTGTGTGTGTGTGTGTGTGGTGTGTGTGTGTGTGTGTGTGTGTGTGTGTGTGTGTGTGTGTGTGTGTGTGTGTGTGTGTGTGTGTGTGTGTGTGTGTGTGTGTGTGTGTGTGTGTGTGTGTGGTGTGTGTGGTGTGTGTGTGTGTGTGTGTGTGTGTGTGTGTCTGCAAACTCGATTCTCAGAGTCATGTGACAGGCCTGTTAAATATGTCAGGGGTGTTTTGGCACAAACAAAAAATACTTAAAGGGATACTCCACCCAAAAATTAAAAATTCTGTCATCATTTACTCACCCTCAAGTTGTTGCAACCCTGTATGAGTTTCTTTCTTCTGCTGAACACAAAGGAAGATATTCTGAAGAACGATTGGAACTTTGGCACCATTGACTTCCATAGTAGAAAAAAAAATACTATGGAAGTCAATGGTGCCAAAGTTCCAATCATTCCTCAGAATATCTTCCTTTGTGTTCAGCAGAAGAAAGAAACTCATACAGGGTTGCAACAACTTGAGGGTGAGTAAATAATGACAGAATTTTCATTTTTGGGTGGAGTATCCCTTTAAAAAATTTGAAAGTGATGCAGAAACTCACATTTTGTATTGTTATCTTAATATCAATTATTTTTTAAAGTATTGATGCCAAAAAAGAAGCTTTTGAGTATTGATACTGTAGTATATTGATGTGCTCATCCCTATTCGAATGACACACACAACAGTCATTTACATCAATAGCTCTTACAATGTGACATTATGCCATTTCTACGTCATTGCACGTGCAGAACTTTCCAAACAGTTTTCAGTCCGATTAAGGGTTTACACGCCCTAACAATCAGATTGGAAAGGTTTAATCCACCCCTCACAATCCAAATGAAATTTAAATCTGATTTGCCCAATTCATTCCGATTGACGCGGTTACATTATTACATTATTACATTATAGTGCTACTATTCAGATTACAATCGGATTATTAGGGTGTATAATGTATAATTTAAACGTAGCTAATGTAAATGTCTTTACTGTCACTTTTGATCCATTTAATGCAACCATTCTACAAACATTAACATCACAAAAACATGATCATCCTCATTTTAAATGCTGCTATAGACTCCAGCATCCCCTCTATCCTATATAGGACAAGTGGTACAGAGGTAACTTACATATTAAAATCATAAAGTTGCACTCATTAACAAAAGTTTTATAAATGAATGTTTATTTTGAAAAATGTTTACATGATGTACACTCTTATGAGACTGACACCAGTCATGCTGACAGTCTAATAAAAGCATGCATAAAGTGGGTCGCTTTATGGGGGCCACCATGTTGAAATCACATGACCAGTTAAATACTACTCACTTAGACTCTTGCTAGGTTTTACACCACAAATCCTAGACAACTGCCATGTTATCCATCGCAACATGAAGAAGTACTGAGTTCACCTTTAAAGGTACAGTAGCAAAAACAGCTTGTTTACTAATAAGGAGGGTAAATTTTATTGAAAAAATTAAATGATGTTTTTGGCACAACATATATTGTCTAGGATTGTAGGGGAATATAATCTCTTTTAAAAAATGCTTTTTGAACAAGGAAAATCGCCATTATGAAAAGGTTCAGCGCTCAGATTTTAATTGAGCTTTATTGTGGTATAATCAGATATGCAGTCTGCTTTCTCCATTTGTACAGTCTCTCTTTTTCTTCCTCCCTCTCCCTTTCTTCCTCACTGGCCAATCAGTAGTTAGGAGACAGCATGAGGCAAAACTTACTCTCGGTTGCCGGGTGTGTTACCATGACGACGCAGAGGAGATCCCTGACCTAGTCCATCCTACATGACATGACTTACAGCTTTTCATCTCTGCAATGTTTCTTCTCATGGGGACACGTGTCAGAGCCCTCTGCACATTTGCTGCATCTCTCTGGGGTGACAACCTGTGTTTTCTGTATCACTGTGTACTATTGAAATGAGCGGCATGTTCTCATTGTCTTCCAGAATGTTAAAGCTTGGCTGTGAGGCTGGTTCTCATGTGTGCTTTGGCAGGATCACCTGTCTGCTCCTTTGAGACGGTCTGCTCATTACCCACACACTCCCACAACACACGCCGCTGATGCAATTGCTCTCAATGTCAGTGTGTGAAAGCGACGTACAAGTGTCAGGGCACGCAATTAACAATGTTACACAGATCTGTGACTGTACATCCTTGCATGCGAGTGTCTTGCCTATGATGTTTTTATGGAGAGGAATTGAAGCGGTGGTGTTTGATATCGTATCAGGCTAAGACGGCACGACCACAGACCGTCCCATTAACCACTAAACCAGATCGTTCATAGACTGACTGATGCATGTTCCACACAAAAGCAATGGTGTAAAGTATTTGAGTAAATGTAATTAGTTCCCATACTTAAGTATCTTTTTGGCTACTTTGTAGTTTGACTGAGTATCAAAGCTATTAGCAACTTTTACTCTCTGCGTGACAATTTTTCATGTTACTCTTTACTCCAATATATTTGTGATGAGTTATGCAATAACTCATTACATTTTGCATGGCACCTAACTTTTTCTGGAGCATTTTATTTTTGCTACAAAAGTGAAATCGCCATCTACAGGGCATTGAATGTACTATATCTTGTGCGTTTTGGGTTTTGCCCATACCCACCTAAAATTGTCAACAAGGCTGCTTTATGTGAATGCGCGTGCGTTAGCAGGTAGTTGCTGAAATCGCAGGCGTTTCATTTATGAAATGTGGACATGGCTGCAGTCAGTGATGAGGCCGAAAGTAAACAGCACGTCTAGTGCAAGTAGGCTTTTACTATTTAAATTTACGGTTATATTGAAAAAAACTTTTTTGAAGGATATTGGTTTACTTCTGTTCTTTTTTCGGCGGCCATCTTGTCCGAAGACACCGGTGTGGCGGGCATGACGTGAAGAAGCTCAGGCTCTGGCGTGGGAACCAAAGGACAGGGAGGTACATAAAACACAGGACTAGCAATCACCAGACCTGGGCATGCTGGTGACTGATGGGCCAAGCTCGGTGGCCATTGGAGCTTGCTGCATGGTTCCCAACCAAAAAGAAAGTTTAGAGGAAGAGTCCTCCTCAACCTCCCCAACAGTGAAGGAGGAACCAGCCAAATTAAGGGCATAATCTAACTGAATGAGTGACCCTCAAGGACCATCACAGATGAGAGTTGATTGATAATATTCATTGAGTCCATAACAGAAAAAAAAATCTATGAGAGCATAGTCTGGGAGGTTAGAGAAATTGCCAATGTTCAAGAAGTCCTGGATATGGTCCTCGAGTGGTCGATTAGCTTGATGTAGGCGGATGATCTGAACTGCTGGATCCATAGTGGCGAAGTCTTCTGTCACGAACTGCTCCGAGACAAAAAGGTTGAGGATCCAAATGCAGTATTTATTGAACGGAGTAATCCAAAGATGTAATCCAAAGTACAGGCAAGGTCAAACGCAGGCAGGCAGTCCATACAAACACCACAAGGCAGGGAACACGGGCAAAAGAGTAATCCATGGAACAGGCAAGAAATCCGAAACCAAGAGACATAAGAGAATGCTTGGAATTGCAGTGTAACACTAAACAAGACTTTGCAGATAATGAATGAGAAAACCAGGCTTATATGGGGTGAGCTAAACAAGATAATGAGACGCAGGTGAATGTGAAAATGGATGAAGAATCTGGGCAGTGAGTTATGGGAGATGTAGTTTGTGAGGGAATGACAATAGTCTGATGTGGAGTGCCCTCTGTTGGCACTCCAGCTGGTGACCGTTACAAATACAGCCAAGTATATCTAGAAAACATGTATTTTAACTATATAAATTAATATAATATGTAATGTAAATACATTAACATGTTTCCATTAGTAATTTAAAAATAATGTATAATAATGACAACCGTTTAAAAGTTTGGGGTCAGTGAGATTTGTATTTCTTCAAAAGTGACAGAAGACATTTAGAATGAAAATATTTACAAAATATATCTGTTTCAAATAAACGCTGCTCTTTAGAACTTTCTCTTCATCAAAGAATCTTGTTAAAAGTGTATCACTGTTTCCACAAAAATACTGAGGTGGACAGTAACAAAGTACATTTACTTAAGCACTGTACTTAAAGGGATACTCCACTTTTTTTGTAAATAGGCTCATTTTACAACTCCCCCATGGTTAAAAAGTTTAGTTTTACCGTTTTCGAATCCATTCAGCCGATTTTCTGATATTTAGAATAATATCAGTAAGCAGACAGTTTCTGGTCTCATTGACTCCCATAGTATATTTTTTCCTACTATGGAAGTCAATGAGACCAGAAACTGTCTGCTTACTGATATTATTCTAAATAAATGGTAAAACTAAACTGTTTAACCATGGGGGAGTTGTAAAATGAGCCTATTTACAAAAAAAAGTGGAGTATCGCTTTAAGGACCCCTTTTTGAATATCTGATTCTGTACTTTACTTGAGTATTATTTTTCTGGAACTTTATTCTATCAAGGTCCTTAAGTAGAAAGATTTTGGTTTTGGTTGCAGGGGTTGCATTTTGGTTAGAAATGATAGTCGCGTTGACGTCAGAATTCGACGTCGGTTTGATGTCAGCATCCAACTTCAGACAGACGTTGGATTTTGGTTGGAAATGAAAGTCGGGATGACGTCAGAACCTGACTGATGTTGGATATTAGCATCAATCTGATGTTGGATTCTGACATCAACCTGATTTTCATTTTTAACGTTGCGTTTGGTCTTCTAGATGTGAATTTTGTCATTGTTTTGGAGCACACTAGCTTATATAACAGTAAGGCTAACATATTCATACTAAAAGCCAAACAACTTTAAATAGGGCACTATTTGAGGGAACAGTCAGTTGGGTGCCCAAAACCATTGTGGACGTTATTGAGTGCACTTGTTCAATCTCACATTCAATACCACTACTATTTGATATTGATATGAGGGTAGTCAGGCAGGCATCGATTCAGAGGCATAATGTACTGTAAGTATTACATACAACAATGCAACAATAAAAAACAATGCATTGACATTTTCTTTTTACTTTTGATACTTAAGTACTTTTGTACCTTAATTTTTTACCGTAAAATAATCAGTGGTTATAATTTCAGTGGTTCATCAAGTCGTAACAGGGTGAAAGGCACTTATGCCTCCGCTTTGCGGTCCTATATCTGCTATAACCACGTTATGTAAGATTGCCAGATTGGGTCGCATTTCTGTAGTTCTAATGAGACATAAGAAAACTACAAATTTGACTTGCTTTACGTCAAGCGTTACAATAGTCATTATTTTGTTTTTCTTTGTTTCTGATGTCGCAATACATCATCATGCAACATATGGCGCTTTTCCACTGCATGGTACGCTCGGTTCGGTACGGTTCGATTCGGCGCGGAACGGTTCGGTTCGGCTTCGCTTTTCCACTGCGTGGTACGACTCGGTACGGCACGGTTCGGTTCGCTAGCTCGGTTGCTTTTCCACTGCAGTTAGTACCCATTCAAAGTGGGTGGGACTGATCGTTACACTGTTTGTAGGTCCGGTGATAGCCGTGTGCGGCTAAGAGCTGAGCTAGCTGCTACTTCTTGGAACACTTTTTCATTCTGTTTTGCCCCATCCAGCTCTCGCTGGACCCGCTCCTAGGCAACCAACGAGAGGAACGTCTGCACCTCGACCACGATTCAGCCATTTCCTTTTTAAAGTGTTGATCTCTTTTTTTTTTTCAAGTAAGTAAAACACAGGTGCTACCGTGTTGGCTGTTGTCTACTGGTTATATGACTCTGTATAGCGGTCTCGTGTCGCAAATCCAATGACGCTGGTTGTGACGATTCTGTCTGTCTGACCAATCAGTGATCTGCAGTGTTTCACGTCACATTTTAGTACCGGTACGGTACGCTTGGAACCTCAACAGATCAGGTACCATTTAAGCGCGCCGAAGCGCACCGTACCGTACCGTACCATGCAGTGGAAAAGCGCCAAAGCGTGCCGTACCGAACCGAACCGTACCGTACCATGCAGTGGAAAAGCGCCAATACTCTACCTTGTCTGTGGACATCGTTCATTCCAAAGCCGGTGTTGGATAAACAGCGAGCGTGCGTGCGACAGTAGGATGCAGTAGGCTAAATTATTTACAACAGCGGTAATGGACAATTCCGCTTCCAACCACAGAGGAAAAGTTACTTGGTGTTGCTTTAAGTAAAAATTGGTCTTTACAACTTTTACTTGTAACAGAGTAATATTTGACCAGTAGTATCTGTACTTTCACTCAAGTAAGGAAGTTGTGTACTTTGCCCACCGATTTGTTTTCAACGTTGAGAAGAATAATAAGAAATGTTTCTTGCAGCAAATATTAGAATGATTTTTTATTAGAACTGTTTTTGCTGGATTTTTGATTTTAAAAAAAATGCAGCCTTATGAGCATAAGAGACTTCTTTCAAAAACATTTAAAATCTTACTGGCCCCAAAATGTATAAATGTATATCAGCTCACTATATTTTAATACATTATACTGTGTTTAGTATGAGTTTAGGTTGATTAAATAATTATTTACTTAATTTAAAAACAATGTTTGTGTATTGAAAATATTGAAATGTAGTTGAAGTTAAAGAATACCAAACAGTGTGAATCCGCTGCAATTCTTAGGTGGTGTATATGCATACTCTTCCAGCGGGCACTGATGGGATTCTCATTGATGGGATCGCTCTATTTCTGATTATATTGAGCTCGCTTCATTTACAAGTGAGCCAAGGGCGCAGTTCTTAACCAGAACAGGCTGTGATGTGGACATGACTTTATGCCATCTGACCTTGTGCGACTAAGTGTCATATGGAGCTGCATGTGTAGGAGTTGCATTGAATGATGCAGCAGTTGGATGGTGGAACATCTCCAACTCCTCGACAGCACACATATATTACACTGTCCCTGCACGCTGACACTCCAGACACCCACTTTCATCTCCATTAAGAGCACCAGATCACACTGGCCAGCAAAGAGACACCCCCACACTCACTCACTTCAAATTTTGTTAGGACTTCATCACTGTTAAAGGCTGCCCAGAGGCTACTGAAGACACAGACAAGTGTTTAAATTGCTGTTGGTGGTGGACAGTTATACATCTCATTCATATGGACTGACAGTTTGACATTCCATCTGAACTGTTAGCCTTGCACAGATACCATTTGCATTCATTGTTTCCCCAAATTCCATTTGGATTCCATAAGGGTTGCATCAGAATTCCATTCAGATTCCTCCTGATGGAAGTGTTCCATGCTACGCAGCTCAATTCGATTTGTGAGCCCAACAACCCATTAAAAGCTGTGATGACTTAAAATACAGTCTCTTATCTAACCAAAGAATGAAAATTTTTAACAGCAAATCAAATCATTGTTGCCTTTGCATGCCTACTGACGAAGATAGTTGTAACTCTTCGGGCGTTCTTGCAGATGATGTTTGTAAAGAGCAACATGAAGCATTAAGATGTTTTTAAATTCAGATCTGAATAAGAAATTCAGTGCAAAATTTGCGCTGAAGGAGTACAACTCTTTTTTTAGAATAAAATGTCTACATGTCATTAGAATAATTTGTTTTCATAGAATATTTGCTTTCTTTAATATGGAATTAATTTCTATGTTAAATGAAATTGACATTTTTCCTTAATTTATTCAACAAACAAGCCAACTGGGCATGGTTTGTTTTCTTTCTTTCTTAAACAAAAATAGATGTTTGACAGTCCATTCTGCTCTTTTCCATGCAATCACAGTGAAAGATTTGGTCTGTCAAGCTCCAAAAATGAATGGCCATATAAGTAGTCTGCATAACTTATTCAAAGTCTTTTGAACCCATATGAAAGCTTAAGTTAGGCCTAAGTCTAAATATTAGTTGATACCATGTTCACCATTCACTTTCATGTGTGTAAAAGAGTGACACACACATTCTTTTATATCAGGTCTTTGGTTTTCTGCAGAAGAAAGAAAATCGTTATGAGCAACATAAGGTTATAATAAAAATTATGACAGAATTTTCACATTTGGATGAACTATCCCTTTAAGAAAGAATGATTAATCTGTCAGAAACATTTGTGTTTGTAATATTTCATCAAATTGTATGTCGCTCCACCTCTGAAACAACTTTCTTTTTCTGCCAATGTTTTACTTGACCTCTCCCCTAGATTAACATTAAAAGGGGTAGTTCACCCAAAAATGTCTTACTCTCATGTCATGGCGCTCCTAACCCATAAGAATCTGGTTTATCTTCGAAACACAAATTAAGATATCACATATGGTAAACGCTGAAGCTTGTTAAAGCCTTTTTGTTTATCATATGTGACTCGTTTAATGTATGTGTGTTTATATGTGAATAAAAACCTAAATTGAATCTGTTCTTCATATAGAGCAAACTTATCTCTTCCAAAGACTTGGTTTAAACCATTCGAATCATATGGATTCATTATGTCTGTATAGTCTTTTTGGATATTGAAAGTTTTGGTTACCTGAACTTTCAATGGAGGGAAAAAAACCTCCAAAAGGTTTCATTAAAAATATCTTAAATTGTGTTTTTAAGATTAACTAAAGTTGAATATGTTTGGAATGATATGAGGGTGAGTAAATTATGACAGTATTGTCATTTTTAGGTGAACTGTCCCTTTAAGTTTTAAATTGAACAGCTCTATTAGTCGACCATTGTTACCCATTCCTAATTGTTAGGCTAGGTTTAGCATGCAATTCTCAGTTTTGTACCATAGGTCTCTATCCCCAAGAGCTCCATAACCTGAAAAGGGTAGAAAATTTAATAAAATAAATTTATGTGAAGGGAAATAGAGAAGGTATCTCCATAGAACATCAGAGTGTGTAACTGTCGGACTGATGGAACGACATCTTTCCCTATTGGGCTATTACAGTACCTTACGCAGTGCAGAACAAATGCCATTGCTCCATGGGTTCATTGAGTTTGTCTCGCAGCAAATCGACCCCGCTCATGAACGTTTGGTGTGTGTATTTAACCGTGTCTGCTGCTCGCTCATCAACATGTTGCTCGGACAGCTGGGTGATAAGCATCATGCTATACATCCGATCCATATGTAGGATGAGTGTGTACAACAGCCACAAGGGCTATATAATCTGTCAGCCGCACAGATGGGCAGATTGTTGATGCAAACAGACAGACAGAAAGGGAAGGCTGTCACTGTCAATTCATTTGGAAGTAGTGAATTTTTCACTACTTGTCCCAATGCTGTCATTTTGCTGTTTCCTCTGATCATTTGATATTCAGACCTTCCAGCACTCCTGAGATTATGCTATTTTCTTTTGATTTGATGGGGTTTTGGATGTTTCTATTGTAGTGGAAAGTTGGAATCGGTACTGTCAAATATCTAGGGATTCCTGTTTAATTTATCCTTTCAATCACAGAGTCCTTATCTTCCTGTCACACTGCACAAAGTCTTGGATCTTTTAGTAGCTGAGGTTCAGTGCAATTCATCTCTCTGTCTCTCTCTTCAACCCCTCGAAGGGACGCTGTACACGTGATAACTGTAAGTACCTGCATCCTCCACCTCATCTCAAGACCCAGCTGGAGATAAACGGCAGGAACAACCTGATCCAGCAGAAGACCGCAGCCGCCATGCTGGCCCAGCAGATGCAGTTCATGTTGCCTGGAGCTCAGCTGCAGCCTATCGTGAGATCAGATTTTCATAACCAATAACGTCACAATCATTTCTGTCGGCTTGAAAACATTGGTTTATTATCCCTTGTTGTATTTGTAACTCCTATTCAGACCTCTTTCCCAGTTACGCCTTCCTTGGCCAACAGTCCGAGCATGGCTTTCAGCCCGTACCTGAGCCACATGAGCCCGGGCATCAGTCTCATGCCCGAGCTTCTGCCCAGCGCCCCCGTGCTGGTCCCGGGGAGCCCCACCGGCATGGCCATGGGCAACGGAAATTCAACGCAGAAACATGTCCGCACAGACAAACTTGAGGTGTTGAACAGTAAACAACTTGCTGTTTTTGTTAGTGGTCTCTAATAATATCACTATAACTGTTGTTAAACATACATATTTGGCATGTAACTCATTCCACACTGCTACAGACATGAAATATATCTCAAATTGCGTTCTGTCACTTTTCCAAAGCGTCACACTTTTAGTTAACTGTTTGGCGATAAAACAATATATATGCATGGTTTGCAATAAACGTAAAATATTTTCTATAGATATATATAATCAACAACATTAAATGAATAGTTATATATGATATTTGCAATGCTTTATGGAATTGTAGTTCTGTATTTTTTTTATTGTAGTTCTTTTCCTCACTAAAGCCATTAAGTACACCATTTGTTATATTGTGATGCACCTCATAGCTGGTTGATTTGGTTCTGTTTAACAAAGACCTTTTTTTAAAATCCCTGTAGGGAAAAATGAATGAAAAAAATACTTCCAGATCCAATTTTACTAAAAAAAAGTGTGTGGGCTCTAATGCACTCTATAGCAACACCCTGGCAACCACTCACAATACAGAGTTGGACAAGGGCCACTCACATTATAATTAATTATTGTCACTAAGGTTAATTTTCAGCATAACTAATGGGTGATAGTAAATCTCTGCTGTCCTGCTCCCAGGTGTGTCGAGAATTCCAGCGGGGAAACTGCACGCGTGGGGAGAACGACTGCCGCTACGCCCACCCAATGGAAGCCGCCATGGTGGACGGCAGTGAGAACTCGGTCATTGTTTGCATGGATTACATCAAGGGGCGCTGCACCCGTGACAAATGCAAGTACTTTCACCCTCCGGCTCACTTACAGGCCCGGATAAAGGCGGCGCAGCACCAAGCCAGCCAGAATGCTGCTGCCATGGTGAGTTACTGAGACGATCCCACTACAATAACAATTACACGCACTAATTCTCATAATTACGACAATCACACATCATTTATACTTTATAAAAGGGGATGTACTGTGTAAAAATGCCATCAGTAAAGACAATAAGGCAACAATATGAAATAGTATTGATAATTGGGCTAAACATCATTTAATGCACTGTTCAATGAAACTAGTTAAGCAAGTGAAGACCTTGATAAATATTTCTAGAACCATTGTGTGGAAAGTGCTTTATTAAATCCGCCTATCTGAATTTTGAATTTTATTTTAAAATGAAGAAAATAAAGCATCCATTTTAAAATAATTAGTAAATAAATTGTGAATGTTTACTCGGGATAAATTAATCTAAGCTAATAAAATTGTGTTATATCATAAATGCAAAGTCATAGTTATTTATTGAATTTGTTACATATTTAAATAAATTCTGACAATTTAATCATAAGCAGCTTGGCTTAAATCTAAATAATCAAAACTCAAACCACTTTATTTTAAAAAATAAATAACGTATTCATTATTATTAACATTCATGATTACCAATCATTATTCAATGATATTAAATCATATACTTTTCGTTTATTTTCAAACTCGTAAGTATCACTTACAAAGACCACAATGCACTGTTTATTTGTGGGCATTTTATGTTGTAATTTAGCAAGTTTCATCATCATTCAGCACCGTTTTGTTGGAAAAGGAGGTTTCGGTGAATTATTATAATACAAGGCTAGTAATTTATCACATCTCATGTCATAAATGGACTGAAACGTCTTGTACTGGGCAATTCTTGTAAGCAAATAGCCGTTTTAGCATTCGGTTTTATCCAAGGCAACTTTCACTACACATTTTACAGGGACAGTCTCACTGGAGTAACCTGGAGTTAAATGACCGGCAACCTTAGTTTCGGCCAGTATGCCATTTTCAATAAGCTCTACTAGTGTCAGATGAAGGTGTGTGTATTTATAACTCACTCTCCCACACACCTTCAATGTGAGTTTCAGGAGTGTATTAAATAATTCAGATCCCCCACAGGAGTGTGTGTGAGCTCTTTGTCTCTTGTGTGATGTATGAAGACCAGGGCTCCGTGATCACTTGCAAACAGTGTCTGCAGTGCAGGTGCAGGAGAGAAAAATGATAAGAAAGGAGAAAACAAGCAATTCATTCCCACAGAAACCTCCACTAGTTAGCAGCCTCTCACTCGAGAGCATACAGCAGCCAATTTCCCTTTAATAATGTCATCTTTATCCCAGTCCTCCCTAGTCTTATCATGTAACATTTTTGCAGGTTTATTTACAGTGCACAGATGTGGGAACTTTATCCAGATATCCTCCCCTGCTTCTTGCAGTCACCTGGTTTGCCTTAGGCTTTATCATATGTTGGCTTTATTTGACTCCTTCTCAGTTCATGCTGTCATTCTTTTTGAACACTGCTTGATTGTCTTTACATCCTCACAGCTCTCTTTGTTGTCCTACAAGCTTATTACCCTCGTCTCTCTCTCTCTCTCTCTCTCTCTCTCTCTCTCTCTCTCTCTCTCTCTTCTTCTCTCTCTCTCCTCTCTCTCTCTCTCTCTCTTCTCTCTCTCTCTCTCTTCTCTCTCTCTCTCCCTCTCTCTCTCTCTTCTAACCTCTGCTGCATCTGTTCCTTCACGGCTCATTCTCTTGTCTTGTGTTTATGTCCACTGTCGTTGATTGGTTTGCCATCGTCATGTGGTCACTGCTCGCATACCCAGCCCCCAGTGCGTCCTCTGAAGCGCAGCCTACAGCCAACTTTCAACCTGGTACTTTGATCTTTCACCCATTTTTGTGTCTTTTCTTTGCTAATTTGTTCATTTCTAATTGCTCACATTGCATATAGCTCAATTGCATATAAATGTGTCAATACTGTAAGAAACCAGCCACGACCTCTGTAAAGTAATCAGTTAGAAGTGAAATGAAACTGAATAAATATGCAGAGATCTTTTTTATTATTATTAGTCTGGGTTCTAGTATATTTCTCATTAATTTTCTCCACAGGCACTTCAGAAAATTGAAACTTTGAACCAAACCTACTAGCTCAAAGAGGAATCACAAAATTGTATTCTCATTTGAAAAAAAGAGAGACACAAGAATGTATTTCACATCTTTTATATGGATGAAAAATATGTCAGTACCATATTGGCTGTTGTCTGATAATAGTTTTTTTTTTATGTATTGGTCAATATTAGATATTTCCATTGTCTAACGATTAAAGATTATCTTTATCAAATCATAAAATAAATATACATTTTTCACACTTTACATTATAATCTTGTGATGCAAATTCAAATTGCAGCATTTAAAATGATTGTTTTTAGTTTTTAATGCTTTATTTTGTTATTTATTTAGACAGAATTTTAATATCAGACGTTTAGTGGTTATATATATGCCATTCTAGTCTCTAGTCTTTTATGAGGGAATTAATTAACTACTCATCCCATAATGCACTGGGAAATATTTGTTCTTTGAAGGGGATAGTTTACTCCAAAAAAAAAAAAATCTGTCATCATTTACTCACCCTCTCTTCTTTGGAACAGAATGTTGGTTACAAAACAAAAACAACTTGGCTTTGTTGACCACTGACATCCATTGTATGGGCAAAAAACATGTTCACAGTATCCTATTTTTTGTTCCACAGGAGAGAAGAAAGTCATTTAGATTTGGAATGACCTGAGGGTGATTGACTGATTAACTTTTTAATATATATTCTTATTGGAAAACATGTTTTATGTCCTACACTACAACTTCCCATAATGACTAACAAGGTAGGTAGCAGCTATCTTTAGCTTACATAACTATGTAAAAATAGTTTTACAGAGCTGCTACGGCTGCAAGCAAAAGAAAAAAAATGTAGTGGAGATTACAGTTAAAGGGATAGTTCACCCAAAAATGAAAATTCTGTCAGTAATTACTCACCCTCATGTCGTTCCAACCCCGTAAGACCTTTGTTCATCTTCGGAACACAAATTAAGATATTTTTGATTAAATCTGAGAGCTGGATCACTCCTCCATAGGCTTCTAAGGGATTGAAACTTGACAGCCCCGAAAAGTTAAAGAAATCGTTAAAAGAGTCCAAGTGACTACAGTGCTCAATCTTAAAGGGATATTCCACCGTTTTTTCATATTAGACAATGTTATTCTCTTATCTAAGATGATTGGATACATGCCTCTCTCGTCTCAGTGCGTGCACTTAATCGCTCTGTCGGGCGGAGAACTTTGAGAGCAGTTAGCTTAGCCCCATTCATTGTATATGGGCCAAACAGAGATGAAGTTAGAAGCGACCAAACAAATCCACGTTTTCTCTATTTAAATATAGTTACACGAGTAGTTACACGACCAAGTATGGTGACTCTATTCAAAGATTCTCTTTGGGACTGGAGATTTCACGTAGTGTTATTGCGCAACGCTTCTGGTTGAACGTCACACGCATCACACACATGACCAGCGTCGGCCAATAGTGAGCCTACGTGTGACGTATAACACAGAAGCGCTGCGCTGTTACACTACGTCAACAGCTTAGGAGAAAGACATGGAAGAGAAGAGATGGTTGAATAAAGTCGTTATTTTTCTGTTTTTTTTGCACGCAAAAAGTATTCTCGTCGTTTTATAAACTTAAGATTGAGCCACTGTAGTCACTTGGACTCTTTTAACGATTTCTTTAATATCTTTTCGGGGATGTCAAGTTTCAATCCTTTAGAAGCCTATGGAGGAGTGATCCAGCTCTCAGATTTAATCACAAATATCTTAATTTGTGTTCCGAAGATAAACGAAGGTCTTACGGGGTTGGAACGACATGAGGGTGAGTAATTACTGACAGAATTTTCATTTTTGGGTGAACTAACCCTTTAAATTCCATTCAAACCATGTCTTCTGATTGGCGGATCTCGCATAGGATTGTAGGTAGTGCAATACTTCATCTGTAATTAATTTGACAGTTAAGAGATTGTTTTCTGTGAAGTTTAAATCACTGACTTATGCCTTCTTTAAAAACATACATCATCATCATAATGATGAAACTTAGAGCTCATTGGTAGTCTTTCTTGAAAGGTTTGTATATTAGTGTTGAAAATCAGAATCACTGTGGAGATTTGGATTGATATTTTTACTTTGTGAACCTGACTGTTGAGTGCTATACAGTACAGCACATTATTATTGAGTTACTTGGGATTGAGTTCACATGTAAATCATGAGGTCGGACTGCTCCCCCATCATCCCTCCGTTAGTGAATCACAGATATCCTCTTTCCTGTTGACCTTGCTCTTATCACCTTGCATATCAGTCTTCAGACAGAATTACACAGTGGAAGACAGCCATACATTCTCCTCATTATGCCTTCATCTGGGCTGAGCATTCTCAGTTTAATTATCAGAGGCAGATAAGGACGCTTCACTTCAGTTTCTGTTTCTGATATCACTCTTCCTCATGCTGCTGACACCCCTTATAGAGAAATAGAGAAGCAGACCCAGACATTTCCCAGAGATGAAGCCACAGCATAACATGAATAAAAAAAAAATTCAGTTCGTGTCAAAACTACAGTCAACAAAATTTGGTCAGTTTTATTTATTTTGATAGAATAAGAGTTGATGAGTATACAGGCTATCATAAAAAAGCTGAGAAAATGTCTAAATAGTAATCTTCAGACCATAATTTTTTAATTATTAAAAATATATCTTTAAACAATTAAATTATTTAAAAATACTATTAAATAATCATAGTAACAATTGTTATATAACAATTTATATAACTATATATACTTATAAACAATTTATATAATTGTTTTATATTTTAATGTCTTTTAAAATGTAATTTATACATTTATTCAAATAACATTTATTATTATTATCTTATTATTATAATTTTTTAGGATTTATTAATGAAAAGAAAGATCAGTATTAATTTATTTAAAAATCTTACTGACCCCAAACTTTTAAACAGTTGCATATATGCATGATAAAATATAATGCAATAATAACAAACATTTTCTGTTGCATCCTAAAAGAAGTAATCAAATACATCTCCATCATATTTCTATATTTTAATTATGACGCATGTAACGCATGATTTGCAACACTGACATATACACAATATGTCAGATATCACTGTCAACCATAGACATGAACACACACACAGTAGAAAGTTTTCCTGTGGCTCAACATCACGGCTGTCACTGACCTCTCCCTCCGCCCACTATCCTTCCTTTTCTTTCTTTTTGTTTTTCTCCTCTTTCTTCTTTGTCATCCTGATCACTTCAGGCTCTGCCACCAGGAGCCATGCAACAGCTACCAAAGAGACCGACCCTGGAGAAGACTAACGGCGCAGCTGCCGTCTTCAACCCCAGCATGTTCCACTACCAGCAGGCTTTGGCCAGCATGCAGCTGCAGCAGCCAGCGTTCATTCCCACAGGTGAGCCTACGCAGACAAATGCCTGCGCTCTAATATCACTGTATTCCTGTAATAGTTTGGCTTGCATACATACAGCACTTTAAAGACAAAGTGCCCGGCTCGACGAGGACTTGAGCACATTTTCTGCTTGCCATCTCTCTCCCTGTAAGCCCACTTGCTCTCTTTATAGTAGTCCACCCTCTGCCAATGTCATTAGTCCCATGATGCATACAGTCCTGCATTGTCTCCTCATGCACCCGAGCATTAGCCACTCTTGTTCTGATTCTGCAGTGCACAATATTTGCTGTTTTTGCAATTTGCAAGATTGCCTAAATGACTGTATCAACAACCCTTCGGCCGTATAAAAGGCTATGAGAGGATAGTTACAGTAGGTTTGCTACCCAGCAGAGTCTTTTAATGACCCAGTAATATCGAAATTGGAATTCTGTGGCTTTTAATCCAAGTCTATAAAGCACTGTAGCGATGACGTATTTTTAAAGGCCTAACCAGAAGTTAGCATCACCCTGGTTCCCCCGATAAAAACTCATATTTCGTTCATCATGATCATTTTCAAAAATGAACACAAACTTTTATGAATTTTGAAGCCTAAATGCAATCGCAATAAGTAAAAAGGTAAATGTAGGTTATAAACAAAATACACCACAGTCACATGACTTTAAGCTTCTGACAACTCTTCCCACATCACAAGGGGGTATTACTGATTATCATTTCATGAGGTCTTTATAGACTACATGAAATCAAAATGGGCCCTTTTAACTTTAACTTAATAAATGTTTCATGGTAGATTATCAGGTTATATTAAAGCAAGGCAATAGGTTAATCTACCTGAAAATTAATTTTATTATGTATCATAGCCTAATACACGTTGATCGAATCAAATACTTATGAATGAAATGAAGCCCCATTCTAAATTTTATCCTGATGAACATTCTGTTTAACTCTAATAAACAGCACATTTTAAGCGTTTTGATTTTAATATTAAACAACAGTCAAGCTGAACTTGTTAGCACTGGGCTACTCAGCTGACGAGACACAACAATGGATTGGCATCCAGGTTAACATCCACCTCCTGATAAGGACCTTTTATTCTGCAAGCGTGATTCATTTCCTCTTGGTTTCTCCCTGCTTTGTGTCCATGTCTCCATCTCGCCACCATGTTGTCCATAATGACGGTCCATGCTCTTTCGCTGTGTGTCACTAACTCTAAAGTTGTTTTGTCTTGTACTCACGCTGCTTTAACTCCCCCTTCTCCCCATCTCTTCCACCCCTCCATCCACCTCGGTCTCTCTTCTCCTGGGCTCTTTGTGCATGGTGTTGCAGGCTCCGTATTCTGCATGGCTCCATCTGGAGGCATTGGTAGGTCACTTCCCAGTCTTTTTGGATCAACATTTACCTTACAGCAACATCTCAGATCTGTGGCAGACAGGAAGGTCATCCAACTCCAAAGGCCCAGCAGTGTATCATAGGGGTTTTCTCCAGCTGTGGGCACTTTTATGTCCCAGGGGACATGACTTTTTTTTTTTTACCATTTCTATTTCAATTATACATTTTAAATCATTAATTAAAATCAATCATTTATATTAATATTTACACAATAAGATTGCGTTGTTTACAGCTGCCGTTAAAAAAAATCAAGGTAAATATAACTTGTGAACAGAATATTTTTATTGTGTGGCATTTTCAGTCTAGCTGCTGTTTATTTAAAGCCATTCTATTTAAAGAATTGTTTAAAGTTTCCACCAAAGAATGCTAATAAACAAAACATCATTTAGGATGTGGTGGAAACAGACTTTGAGGAGAAAAGTCTTTTTAAATATATAAAATATACATTAAATTTATATTAAAAATATATTAAATCTTAATATATTAAAATATTTTAAATGATTTTAATTTAAAATAATTAAATTTCATTTATAAATAATAGTCGTTCAAAAATAATAATCATTTCAAATTTAATTGTCAATAATTGAAAATAAATGATTTCAAATAAATGATATAAAATTTTACAGCTGCTAATAAAATATCACTTGTGAACAATATTTTTATTGTGTGGTATTTTTAGTCTAGAAATAAGCGTGTCATGTTATACAGTTTTCCATTTTATTTCGAACATTAAAATGTTATTTCCATCACCTTCATTTCCACCAAAGAATTCTATTAAACACAGTACATTGTTTGGGATGTGGTGGAAATGCTCATGACTTTCAGGAGAAAAAGACAAAAAAAAGTGCTCATAGTCGAAGAAAACCCTTAAAGACATCAATATGAGACATATTTAATGGTCTATACTAAAAAAGACAAGGGCAGCTTAGCATAATATGCTCCTTACACTGTCATTTTCCTCATGAGGCCTCAAACTATAGGCCTAACCCTGTCCTGTCTGTCACTGTGTTTACACCCAACCTGTGTGCTTCCACTGCATTGTTTGCTCATTATTTTGGCTCAATGTATGACATGTGCATTTGTTCTTGCATGTCTGTGCGTGGTTTTGTGTGCAGCTGACGGCACAGTGCGGGCACAAATAAGCAAGGCCTAAGCCTTCTACGCGACTTATTAAGACTGGTTCCTTTTTCTTTGTGCCCTTTCCTCCTCATCCTCTCCTCTCCCTCACCTCCTTAAATCTATTATAGGCTTATTCAAACCCCAAGGCCTAATGACAGATGGCCGCTGGGAGAGGCGGGACTGGACCAACTGCAGGCCCCCCCAAAGTCGTTACCTGTCAGGGCCTGGACATACTGGTGAGGGTAGAGTCTAGGTCCCCTCCCCTCGCAAACACACACTCACAACCTTACCATTTACCTGTTAAGAAAGGTAGAAAACACCCCTCCCATTTCTGAACACCATCGGTTTAAATATTCCCAAACAGAATCTAACAGAAACACAATTGTACACACGTTTCCATCCCCATAGATGAAAATTAACTTTTTTTTTAGCTGGCCAAGTTAAATGTGTCCTTAACAATCATTTAGCTGGGAAACAACTTCACCAGTCCTGTCAAAACTAGATCTGCGTTGAACCAGCGAGTGTGCCAGTGTGTGCCTGTGCGCATGTCTCTATTTTTAATTTTTATGTCATTATTTGACATCTGTAATGCACTTGCTGTGTACATATCATGCTGTGTTAATTTGCAGTTTTTCATATAATATGACCTTTATCTCTTTATTTTTATTACTAACCAATAGCTGGTTTTATTAGATAGTACTAAATTCTTACTTCATATTTACATGTATTTTGGAATGATTATGTCAAATATCAGGTTAACTCAAATAAAACCAAAGAAATAAAGTGTCATATTATTTTAAGGCAATATTTGGACAGAAATGAATTGCATATTTACATTCCCTGCTTTTTTTCCCTACTGTATATTTATCCATTTTCCGGCCCCCATCAAAATATGACAGTCAGACGTTCATGTCTGTTCCAAATGTGTGTGATTTTGATTACGGCCATGTTTTTATTTTGCCCATTAGATGTTTCTCAATGGTTTTATCTAAAAGTAATTGTGATCGGATAAAACTCTTCAAGCTAAAACTTAATGAAAGTGTTTTAAGTTCTTTTGCATGTTTGTTCTTGAGTGAATACATCATCTTTGCAGTACATAAAGACGTAGTTGCCATGACTCAGCCTATTCCTCTGGCATATTATGTCATGGTACTCATAACATTCCTCCTCCCCTCCACCTTCCCCTTTCCCTTGTTTCTTGTCTGACTCGCCTGAAAAAAGTACCCATGATGCACGGTGCCACCACTTCCACTGTTTCGTCGGCTACGACCCCAGTCACCAATGTTCCTTTTGCTGAATCAGCCGCCTCCAACCAGGTTTGCCCCTTCATTTTGGCCTCTCCTTTTTACAGCTGTAAGGCATCCGACTGGTCCATAGACCATAATGCTTGAATATATATAACATTTTGATTTTTAAGTGTTTATATACAGTTGTGGTCAGAATTAATGACACCCCTGGTAAATATGATCAAAAATGGCATTAAAAAATAAATCTGCATTGTTTATCCTTTTGATCTTTCAAAGTCAAAAGTCAAAGTTTATTTATAAAGCACTTTTTAAAAACAGCAAGTGTTTATCAAAGTGATGTACACATATCCCATATTAATGGTACAAACAGTCAACAGCAAACACCTGTCAGGTGTGGGGTTGAGGAGATGAAGCGAGGACTCAATTGCAAGAAAAATGGGTCTTTATTAACTATAAAAAATAAAACAAATGCAAACAAAACTACCCCGTAGGGGAAAACAAATGACTTGACACAAGGGGTAACACACCAGGTACATACGACAACGAAACATGAGTGTCAGGGCTCTTTCACAACACCAAGAAATAGACAAGACAGAAGGGACAGAACCCTGACACTACCCCTCCTATAAAGGGGACAGCCACCTGGCGTCCCTTACAAGGAACACCACAAAACAAGACATAAAAACTCACCAACAGGCAACACAAGACGGGTAGATCAAAACACAGAGACAAAGTGGGGAGGGAGGGGAGCCAAGACAGAGCCAGCATGACAGTCCAGGAAGTCTCTATAAGGGACCAGGGAGGGACGGTAGGGTTGAGCCAGGGAGGCTCAGGCGGGTCTGAAGTCCCAGCAGAGGGCCATGGCGGGACAGACCAGGCAGGCTCCAGCGGATCAGGAGTCCCAGCAGAGAGCCAGGGCGGTGCCGGAGGGACGGTCCAGGGGGACTCCGGCGGTTCAGGATTCCAGGCTGAGGGCCAAGATGGACCAGGCGGATCTGAATACTTGGCAGAAGGCCAGGGTGGGTCAGGCAGCAAAGACTGGGTTGGCAGGACAAGACATTTGGGTGACTCTGGGACGGCCTCTGGACTGGCAACGGGCTCTGGGACAGCCTCCTGGAGCTTGAGCGGAACCAGCATGACTGGCAGCATTGACGGAGCAGGCAAGGCAAGGCGCTTGGGTGGCGCCGACAGGGCAAGGCGCATGGGTGGCGTCGGAAGGGCAAGGCGCATGGGCGGCGCCGGCAGGGCAGGGCGCTGAAGTGGCGCCAGAAGGGCAAGGCGCTGGAAGGGCAAGGCGGGTGGGTGGCGTCGGAAGGGCAAGGCGCGTGGGCGGTGCCGGCAGGGCAAGGCGCTTGAGTGGCGCCGGCAGGTCAAGGCGCCTGGGGACGGTCTCTGGGCTGACAGCAGGCTTTGGAACGTCCTCCGGGCCCTGTGGTAAGCAGGAAGCCTTCATCCTTCTCCGTTTCCTTGAGCGAGGCGGCGCTGCAGCCTCTTCGGCCAACACTGGGGACGCGACAGTGGGCGGCTCTGGGACCACCAGACTTCTTAAGATGGAGGAAGCCTTCCTTCTCTTCCTCTGCTTACGTCTGCAAGGCGATGTTGTGGAGATTGCTGCTTCTAAGGGAAATGCAGCATTCACGGCCGCCCCTGGGGGAAATGCAGCAGGTGAATGGGAGGTGGGCCAAGAGGCGGAAGACCACCCTCTTCCCCACGGTGGTATACAAACCCCACAAACTGCCAGAAAGACAGTATCCCCAACATTTCCATCTCCCAGGCCCTGACAGGCTCGTTCAGGCCGCTGTTAAAAATGTCTTTAAGTGCAGTGTTGTAAAGGTCGAGCCCCTCCGCAGTGATGATGAACTGGTGGGCAAACTCTTTTACTGTGGAGTCCCCTTGGCGAAGAGAAAAGAGCTTGCCATAGTGTTCCATCATCTGACGAGCGGAGGAGCAAGGGCTGGGAGATGGAAGCAAGAAGATGCCCATTCTCTGTTTCGTTCTGTCAGGTGTGCGGTTGAGGAGATGAAGCGAGGACTCAATTGCAGGAAAAATGGGTCTTTATTAACTAAAAATAAAATAAAACAAATGCCAACAAAACTACCCCGTAGGGGAAAACAAATGACTTGACTTGACTTGAGGGGTAACACACCAGGTACATACGACAACAAAACAGCACAGGACTACTTCTTCTTCTTCTTCTTTTCTATCATGGCGGATTGCAAGCAACTTTAAGGTGCATACCGCCACCTACTGTTCATGAGTGTGTAGCAACATTGTTTTACATCTATTAAATTCTATTTTTTAATTTTGTATCGTGAAGATAATTAAATAATGCTTTCCTTAATCTATAAATATCTTTTATATTTCCTTTATTTCCAATAATCCTTTAAGACTCCATTCTTGGCCTGTCCTTTCAACTATTTTCAATTTCTCCGTTTCATGCTCATATGTTTTACAGTTCATCAATACATGTTCTATATTTTCTATCTCACTACATCTTTCACATTTATCGTTATTTTTTCTCCCTATTAAATATAAATTGTAATTTAAATAAGTATGACCTACTCTTAATCTGATCATTATTATTTCTTCCCTTCGGTTTCTCTCATTAATATTTCTCTTAACTACTGATTTTTGTACTTTATATAATCTTCTTCCTTTTTTATCTTCATTCCACCTTTTTTGCCAATTTTCAATTTATTTCCTCTTAATAAATGATTTTCCTTCCCCTTTCCCTAAAGGAATTGTAATTGTACAGCACAGGACTGCAAACACAGGGAGAATAAATAGGGAGACCAATCAAAGGAGGTAACGAGGGAGGACAGGTGGGGCAAATGAATCAATCAGGTAAAGAGAGAGGACAGGTGGGGCAAACAAATCAATAAACAGGTAACAAGATGGGAGGGTCTAGACAATCAACAGGAGAGCACATAGCACAAGGAAACATACATGACAAGCCATGTGCTCACACCAAACATGACTTGAACACAAGCACATGGCCAGTAAAACAAATCACCAGCCATGTGCTCACACAAAACAAGACAACATGAAAGCACACAGCTAGTGTAAACAAGCTGCGTGCTACACAGCACAAGAAACAAACATGAGTGTGAGGGCTCTGTCACAAAACCAAGAAATAGACAAGACAGAAGTGACAGAACACTGAAAACACCAAGGCAACTCTCACATAGCATCAAATGCCAAACTATAAAAAATACGTTTTTAAGGTAGTTTTAAAAACAGCAAGTGTTTGAGCTTGTCTAATGTACAGGGGCAAACTATTCCAGAGCTTTCATTCAAAAAAATTGCAAAAATCTAACCTTTCATTGAAGTAAAAGAATTGAAAGTGGGGGGTAAATCACATTATGAAATAAATGCTTTTCTCCAAAACACGCTGGCCATAATTATTGGCTCCCTGTTATTAAATACTTTTTGCAACCTCCTTTTGCCAATATAACAGCTCTGAGTTTTCTTCTATAATGCCTGATGAGTTTGGAGAACAACTGACAAGAGATCAGAGACCATTCCTCCATACAGAGTCTCTCCAGATCCTTCAGATTCTCAAGTTCATGTTGGTGCTTCTCTTCAGTTCACCCCATTTTCTATAGGGTTCAGTTTAGGGGACTGTGACGTTCATGGCAGAAGCTTCTTTTTGTGCTCAGTTAACCATTTTTGTGTTGATTTTGATGTTTGTTGCGGATCGCTGTCCTGATGGAAGATCCAACCACGGTCCATTATAGCAGAGACAGTCAGGTTTAGATTTTTTATCTGAAGGTATTTGCTAGAATCCATAATACCGTGTATCTGAACAAGATGTCCAGGACCTCCAGCAAAAAAATAGGCCCACAACATCTAACATCCAGCAGTATATTTAACCGTAGACATGGGGTACTTTTTATCCGTTTGCACAAAACACATCTGGTGGGGTTGCTGCCAAAAGCCCTTTTTTTGTTTCATCTGACCACAGAACCAGATCCCTTTTGAAGTTCCAGTCGTGTCTGACAACTGAATATGCTGGAGTTTATTTTTGGAAGAGCGAGGAGGATTTTTCTTGAAACCCTCCCAAACAACATGTGGTGATGTAGGGGTTGTTTGATATATTTTTTTAGGCTTTCTGAGTCTGACCCCCAAGACTCAAGTAATCTCTGCAATTCTTTATCTGTGATCCCTGGAGAGTCTTTGGCCACTCAAACTTTCCTCCTCACCGTCCATTAAGACAATATAGACACACGTCCTCTTCCTGGCAGATTCGTAACATCTTTAGTTGATTGGAACTTCTTAATTATTGCCCTGATGGTAAAAATGGGGATTTTCAATTCTTTAGCTATTTTCTTACAGCCACTTTCTATTTTGTGAAGATCAACAATCTTTTGATTCACATCAGAGAACTATATTCTTTGGTTTTACTCATTGTGACGGATGATTAAGGGAATTTGGCCTTTGTGTTTCCTCATATTTAAACTTCTGTGGAACAAGAAGTCATAGCTAAACAATTTCATGTTCATAGTCGCCCTGGTGTGCTTAAAAAAGTAAATATGAATGGGAATATACTTTAGAGATATTTTTCACATAAAAAATTCTAGGGGTGCCAATAATTGTGGCCAACGTGTTTTGGAGAAAAACATTTATTTCATAATGTGATTTCTCCCCCACTTTCAATTCTTCTACTTCAATGAAAGGTTCGATTTTTTGCAAATTGTTTGAATGAAAGATAAAAAGGATAAACAATGCAGATTAATTTTTTTCAGCCATGTTTGATAATATTTACCATGGGTATCATTAATTCTGACCACAACTGTATGTGTGTGTGTATATATTATATATATATATATATATATATATATATATATATATATATATATATATATATATATATATATATATATATATATATTATATATACTTTAAAATCAAAATGTAATGTCTGAAGATGCAATCTGAGTAAAGAGATTTTTCTGATCCAAAATGGTAGAACATAATGACATTGAGTCATTGAGTTTTCTGTGGACCAGTAAGGATCCTCTTTACCTCTTTAGCACAATGTCCCAGTTCAGCCATGTCTGTGTGTGTTTACATCTCTGTCTGTCTGTCTGTGTCTGTGTCTTCACTGTGTGTTAGAGCAAACAACTGCATTTAAAGATATTGTTCTCCAAAAATGAAAATTCTCTCCTTAATTACTCACCTTCGTGTCATTCCAAACCTGAATGCTGCTATTATTTCCACGGAACGTAATATTAGACATTAATGGTGCATTATTTGCTAGCTCTTTCCATACAATGACAGTTCATAGTGAACATGTAAAGGAAAATACAACAAAAAGGCACCGTAAAAGTAGCCTGTACGATTGTATTCAAGTCTTGTGAAGTTATATGATAGTTTATATGATAAGATAGTCTGTTCTTTTCAAAAAACTGTTTGATTTGATTCCTAAATTACTTGAATAATTCTTGAATTAATATTTTATTTTCTATTGAGCCAAGTTCTTTTCAGTGAACTATTTGATCTGATCATCAAAGACTGATCTGTTCAAGTTCAATTCAATTTGTATGGACTTATTTTATGGCATTGTTTTGGTGATCGTGTGGTTTTCAGTCATTTTTGGAAATTAACAGATTTAGTAACTATGAACTACTGTTGTATGAACGAGAAGTGCAATGATTCTTCACAAAATTCACCCTTTTGTGCTCCACCAAAGAAAGAAAATCTTACATGTTTGAAACAACATGAGGGTGAGAAAATGATGACAGAAGTATCATTTTTGATACTGTTACTTTAAATGTCAAAGCTCAAAAGTTCATTGTCTTTTCTACCCCTTCACCATGTTTTGATAATTTTGCACTGGAGCAAGTTGTTTCTTTGGCTCACACTAGAGTGAGATGGTATACGTGTCCACGTTTTTCTGTAAATAGGATGTGGGTGTCTGTTTTCAGATGACAGTTCTCTTAATTTTTGTTTGTCCTTCCTTCTTCATTGTCTTAATCTTACAGTTAGCTCAAAGTACATAATGTGGGGAAACAGGCAGTTCACCATTTAGTCTGTTTAGTTCATGTGTCCTGCAGAATCATAGATGAGCAACGAGCTTAACACGGCCAACCTTTAGTTTCGCTTGCCTCTTTATTTCCTAAATAGCTACAACGTGGATTGTTTTAGCATTATGTAAGGTGCCAAGATGTTCATTGTTTTTTTTAGCTCTAGTTTATAATCTAAAAGCAATTTTAAAGTACAGGAATATTCTGCGCAGACCTGAGGTGTCAGCGCTCATTTCCTGCTTCGCTTGCTTTTATGCTGAAATATGTCTTGCAAAATTACAAATGTGGAATTGCAGGTCTGCGCCCACTGTCTCAAGATAACTGATGCATTATGTGATGATATGGCACGATATTTATTCATTTTCTTGTAATTCTTTTTCTCATTTTTGGAATGAACTGCGGGTTTGATGTTCCAGTAGATGAGATAAGAATTGACTATATTCTCTTTGCATATTGCTTTTTTAACCGTAAGAGGTTCACTACCTTATCTGTGGGCTGTATTTGTACCTGTCTTCCAGTAGACGCCGCCGAGGTACTGAGCACCGACCCATGGACCTCCAGTGTGTTCCCATGGAGGCCCATTTCTGCCCCGTTCCTAAACTCCTGGTGGCCGCACCTATGACGCTGAATCCAGTAAGCCTCTCCCGCAATCCTACAACCTAATCAGGCCCATCACTCATGCAACGTGTGCCCAAACACAACAGAAAAATGAATGCAACAAACGTGTGCCTAATCAGTAAGTCCTTAACGGGGCAATACATTCATCCTCATATCAGAGATGCCCACTTCATTTGATGTCAACAGAGGTTTGTTGATATTGAAACAGGCAATACTTAAATTTGGACCTACAACTGTATAAGGAAGCATGCCATCTCAAAGCAAGGAGACTTAAGGAGCGTGCAGATGCTGAATCAGGAGACGGAACGCTCTCGTAACTCACAGCCATACGAATACATGCAAACCAATTAGCTGAGAAAATGAATTCTCTGGAGGTGAACATTAGATTTGAGACCCGATGCATGGTAAGAGATGGAGCCGATACAGATCATCATCAGCAGACAGAATGTTTCTCCGTCGTTGAATGTGACAACAGAGTGTGTGAGAGCAACACCTGCTAATGATATTTTACATAGTTGTAGTGGTGGTAATTTCTTTCACATTTAATTATAATTAATGAACGTGGCACGTTTTATTTCATGTTTACATTTCAAAATGTAGAGAAAAAAAAAGATTATTTGAAAATGATAGATTCTTTTGTAAGATAATCTGTTCATGATACTGATTTAGGTTTTTCGTTGAGAGGTTTTCAAAATGTCGTTGTTCGTGCCTTTGAGTTACAAGTGTGTGGATGTCTTTTTTTCCCCAATTCTTCTGTACTACAACTGACTTACATTTTACCATAGACTAAGAGAGTATACCTGTGTAGCCTTTCAGAATCAATGTGTCGTTCTTCCGTCAACTTAGAGATGTGTGTTGTTGTGAGTGACTTGGTTTTTCTTGGTATCATGAAAGAGTATTATTTATTTAACCACTGTCTAACAGGCTAAAACTGGTCTACTGAGATAAGTGTTAATATTCATGCCTGAAGTATCTCACCTCGCATTTCAAGCTCCACATCGAGAGACGGTCAAACACAAGATTGGTTCACATACTAGTACCTCCGTTTTAAAAATAGAACTGCCTTAAGCAGACTAAATATGAGCACTTCTTGTTTTACAGTGTGCTGCACACTGAAATGTAAGGTCTGATTGCAGGCCTTCTGGATGTATAAGACGTCTCATTGAGAAGATTTTAACTGGACTTTTTTTAAATTCCAGCTGGACTTTGTTCAATGTTTCTTGCAAAACTATCATCTGATGTCCTGGATATTCAAATACTGTAAAAATGGTCACATTTATTTGCTTTTTAGATTATAAATACATATCACATTTCTATGGTAATTAGGTGAATCTCATGAAAACATGTCCATGTCACCCAAAAAGCAGAGCGAATAAGACAAAATAACAAAAAAAAGACAATTAAAAAAAAAAACACTGTAATACGCAATAAATAACTATATATAAATAAACTATTTATACATCACAGTTGTATTTGTTTAATGCTGCTAATTTAAACAAAAACATAATAAAAATAATTGAATCACAAAAAAATGTTTTTCTTTTGCAGTAAAAAAAAATTGCTAGTTACAAGTAAATAATTGCACACACAAAAAATCAAAATTACAAAAATGTGGTTTAATTGTCATAAGAATGACGTTGCAAAGCAAAAAGATCCTAAAATGGGCATTGTTCTGATTTTGGTGTGAAATTTGACATATTTTCATGAGATTCACCCTATTACCATGTCTATCTTGGAAGACAACTCCCTTCTGATGGCTGGACTGTCTCTGCCAAAATCTATGCTCTGTCCCACCTGCTGTGTGACCGTCTGTTCGTCTCCTCTCCTCTTTTTGTTCAGCCATGTTTGGTGCATCCCAGAGTACTATAAAATATGTTTTCAATGGTCGTTAGTTGCCAAAATGAATCTCACAAAATCAGTTCTAACTGCATGTTTAGCTGTTTACACACTCATTTCAAATCACAAGAAGGAGGCATTTCTAGAAGTTACAGACTGGTACCTGATTTGATTATTCTGCGTCTCTCCCATTGGTTTGCTGTATTCAGCACCATGTGCGCCCCCCTGCACAGACATGTCAAGTGCACTGCTTTTGTGCCAATGACTCTCAGACAGGTCACATTGTGCCAATCGGCAGAGAACTCAGACTGCGCAATCGGGCCTTGTCACGCCAAGGTCACGAGCCAGATGGATTTAAATTGCAATATCGCAAATGTACCCATCCGAGCTACAAATGTAAACCCACATGAGCAAGCAATTATCTTGTGCTTTGTTTTGAAACATCTCAGTTATTGCTACCGTTCATTAGGCGAGTCCTACAGTTGGGAAACTGACAGTAGGGTGGTTTTCAGCAGCTGTTTATATTACTGCATCAGTGGACGCTGTACTAATAGACTTCCAATCCTTGCCAACCAAGAGCTCTATTAGATTATTTCTGATAGTTTGTCCATGGATGGAACATGAAAACTGTGTCAGACAGATGATACACAGAGGCCTGCAATCCATTAGGGTCGTACTGGAGTACTGGAGTTCCGTTGCCCATTTTGACTTCGGGAGAGACAGCTGGTTGAATTTTGACTATTTAAGACTATTTGTGTTTGTGTTTGTTGTGTTCATGTTTAGAGTGTGAACAGGTATAAATCACTGACTGTGTCCTTACTTTCAAAAGTCGGCAGACTCTAAAATGCAAGGGCGTAGATGACTGTGCGACATCAGAATATTATTCTTGTTTGGACTGTGAGCTGAAAGCTGCGGCTCTCGTGTAGACATGTTACCATTAAAGGAAAAAAGAAAATTAATTATTTTCAGACTGGGTACTTGGTAAAGGCCCTCATCAGCCAAAGCTTCATTGACAAGACATTACTGCCCCTCGCGGGCATTTACATGCATAAATGAATGTGACATTTAAGACAGAGAGAATGTCACGAGAGGTTTTGGATGCCTGTATCACCATTTCTCTCGAACGAAACTACAACCTTTCTCAACATATCAAGGAAGTGAAAGCCTCCCAATGCCATCCACTGTTGATGTACAAAAAGACAGAAAACTGAGAAAAAAAAGTGTTTATCATCACTTATCTCAAAGACCCTTCTCTAAACTGTTGTCTCCTTTGGGGCAGCCATGTTGTTTCAACAGCATAACCCCAAGAGAGAGCCATAAAGCGTTTTTTTTTTTTTTTTTTTTTTTTTTTTTTTAGATAACCTTAAAAACCATAATTGCACCTTTTTTAGCACACACTATCTAGGCCAAACACAAATGAAATGATAACATACAATGGTGGTCTAAAACAAACACAAAATCAGAGCAAGATGATACTATACTGTGTTATAACTAAAATATCTGTATTGTAAACATCTCTGTATAATGTTCATGTGTTTTAAGATTGTTTTAAGAAATATTGGGGCAAATACGTGTGGATTTCTTTAGGAAGGATCTCTACTGTTTATTGATGTGTTGGATTGTGTTGTGTAATTGAGTTCCATTGCCCAGCCAAGGTGTAGATGCTCTCTCTCTCTCTCTCTCTCTCTCTCTCTCTCTCTCTCTCTCTCTCTCTCTCTCTCTCTCTCTCTCTCTCTCTCTCTCTCTCTCTCTCTCTCTCTCTCTCTCTCTCTCTCTCTCTCTCTCTCTTATATAAAGAATTATGCCTTCTCCAACTGCAATCCAGCTGGAATCAACAAAATACTTGATAAAGAAAAAACAATGTGCCTCATCAGGGGCTTTAGGATTTTAAGATCTCACTTTTTAAGAAGTGTGCATACCTGCATAAAGTAGTTAGCTAGAATAATCTATGTGTACGTATCACAAATGCATCATCGTCATCATTCTAGTTTTTATCGACACACATTAATGACGGTACCTGTTTTAACTATATCCTCACGACTTCAGTCATGTTACAGTGTGTTTTGACAACGCTGTCAATGGTAGTTTGCGTTTGATCATTAGCGTTACTTGGTTCCTTACCTTACATCGTAAAGTCTGTCATCGCATGAAATTAAAATAATCTAAATAATCGACATCATAGTTTGTGCAGTTAGTGGTTTAAGATTAAAAAATACTTAATCTATATATCTATATATCAATATACACATTTGTATGTATTACAATGATAGATTCATTGTTACCTATGATAGTAAGTTCTTGTTGCTGTGGCAACAAAACTACAACATGGCTACCTTTGTATATCTTAATTGTGAATTTTTTTCACACTTCAAGTGAAATAATGTACAACGTTAACTTATTCAGAAAGGGAATGTGTTCTTAAGTTGTCTTGGAAAAAGATATGATTGACTATTTTGTAAAAAAAAAAAAAAAAATTATATATATATATACATATATATATATATATATATAATACCTATATATACAGACTTGTGAGATACTTTATGTCCAGAGGCCCTTTGGAGACATCATATGTTATTTCTGTTTTAATGATTATTATTTTTCTATTGGGGTTGCTGATCACTTTTAGATAAGAACCAGATCTTTACTTAAACAGCATCTTGGCTTTTGAACCAATCTGATGGATCAATTTGGGGGGAAAAGACTTTCTAGTCTCATAATTGGTTCAAAAGGGCTGGCAATGCATTCGCAATGGTGCGTTCCGGTTTTTATAATTAACGCAGCCCTGTGATGTCATAAACGTGAGCCCCTGATTTAGGTGTCTGTCCCCTTCTGGCCCGCCCAGACTGCACCCCAGCTGTGCTGGGACCTGGTGACTCACGTCACCCCATTGGTGTACGAATGTGTGTTATTCACCTTGTTTGCACTTATGTACATAAATGAGTCAAAATATTCAGAATTTATTTTGAATATACATAGATGAATAAATATATATATATATATATATGTAGAAGAGCAGATTCAAATCAAATGTCTGTATTGTTTGGAATACAGGTAAACTGTTAAAGAGATAGATGCTGTTTTGCCGGGGTGTTAAGGAGAAATTTGTTGTTTGTTCTGTTTGCTAATGCCCTCGTTCTCATCGTTAAGCATGATATTGCATTTTGCGGAAATAATGATGTCAAAAAAGGCTTTGTAGTTTTGCATAGCTTACAAAAGCGCGTCGAGTTGAGCACCGTGTCCGCTTGCGTCTGATCCCGATGTGCAGTTGTGTCCGGAAACCAAAGAACGGCCAACTTGATTCTCTTTTACCTCTACATCGTGTGAGTCTCAGGCTCACAGTTTTGTTTTTTGTGTAGTCCCATGAGATGCAGTGAAACGGGGTGTATAACAGGAAGACCTGGAGGGCAGCATGGGGCAGTTTAGCACATAAAGAGCACCTCAGGATCAGACTGCAGCTGGAAAGCATTGCTGCAGGTTCTACAAAATACCGAATTTCAGTTTTCCGTTTGGTTTGGTTGTTGACGGACATTTTCCATTCTTGTGCAATGTGCATTCACCAAGAACAACAAACAAACCTGAAAATCTCACAGGATATCCTTCAAAATCCCACGTTAAATCGCCAGACAAAACCCTCTGTTGAAGAAAACTTGTACATTCTGTGCTCTACAGTTGCTTTGGAAGCCAATAATTTTGTTGCCATGGCACTTGCCCTAATAGTGAGGGAGAGACCGAGTCTTTGTAGGTTCTTGCATATAGACGCACCTTTGGACCAATTGAATATGGTCCTCAGCCTTTTGACTGTAAAGCTGAGGTAGCACTTAGGACTTAGCATAGACTAAGGGTCCCGACTTGCATCCAGAAGCTGAATGCAAACACACGGGACGCTCCTTTTACCACTGTGCTTGACAGAGAAAATCAACAAAAGCTCTTCTGCTGTCCATTATCCTGTGCCTAAACATTCAGTGTGATGTGAAAGGACTGGTCTGTAAAGAAAGCCATTGAGGTTAGACTTCCACCTAACTGTGTCCTACATTCAGTCACGTCATCGTCATACCTATGACTGGAACACTAACGTCATTGGTTCGTGTTTACGTGTAGAAGTCACTGAGACCGGAGCATCACATTAATGTTGTACAAAGCTGTATAGTTTCAAATGAAATCGCTCATTGATGCAGAGGTTATGTCCCTTTAAAGGCATCTGCTGATGCCTGTGTAAATGCTATTGTGTGTGTGGAACCGTTCAAAGAATGTCTACATTGTTTCAAAGCCATATGAAATAGATTCCTCTCTCTCCCACTGTAGGACAAGATAAAACTGAATGCTTTGACTCTTTATAGGAAATGCTTCTCTTTCTATTTAGCTTATTGTGCTTGTATGTGCTTCAAGAACTGTGCTTCTTGTCAATCCCTTTGCAATATATAAATGTATGGAGTATATACATACTTAAGACTTCTGTTCTTTTTGTTTGACATTTTAATAAAGCACTTAAAAGGCAATTTTGGGCTGTGTTTGGTGTGTTTTTTTCTGGTTGTATTCAAATACAAACTGCTCTAAAGAGACGTAAATAAAACAAAGAATTGGATTTAAGAATCATTTGCTCAACTGTACAAAACACTGTACGTGCTAAGATAATGCCATCATTTGAATTTTTGTGTGTTGAAAAGGATGTCCAAGCTGTGTCCACTAACAGAGACAGATCCTTGACCACTTCATGATTACACATGCTTTAAACTGCCTAGTTTTGACCCTTGTTAATGTTGAAAACAAACACAGTCACTATCAAATAACTATTAGTCTGCTCATTGACTGTGCCTATGCCTCACTTTCTCTATCTTATTATAATTATCTTATAATATTAGTATTATAATTTATATAATCTGTAAATGTATATAATATGTAAAAATTGGCTCAATATCTGAATACATAGAC
Organism: Chrosomus eos; assembly: GCA_036326025.1. Classification (NCBI taxonomy): domain Eukaryota; kingdom Metazoa; phylum Chordata; class Actinopteri; order Cypriniformes; family Leuciscidae; genus Chrosomus; species Chrosomus eos. The sequence continues at coordinate 22,015,479 of CM070835.1, forward strand.
TGTATTGGAGGTTTATTTTATACCAGTATCATACAGTAATTAAAGTTCCAGGTAGGTGTGGTCGTGCTGGTATATAAAGAGTCAAAATTCCCCTAAAGACTGAGATACTGCTACTCATTTTAAGTTATTTAATAACTAATTAGCCTAATTGCCATTCAGATTTACAAAAACACAACACATTTTAATTATTTTAAAATTGCTGTCCTGTGTTAATACGTTTTGCATTGTGAGAGTGATGTGATTTCCGGCGGATGTTTATTGGTCAGTGTGCGGTGTGAGAGAGAAAAGCGTTTCTCTGCGGGACCCGCCTCATGTCAGCGAATCGGTTCTTTTGAACAGTTCATTTTATAGAACCTGTTCAGAAAAACGACTTGCGAACCCCTTGCGTCAAACTTAACGTAATTGCGTCACAACGTCGCCTCTGAGTGGCGTCCCAATAAACGTGTTCTGAAGTTGTATTAAACAGAGTATTATTTCATGTTTGTCATTTCAGTCTGTTACAGTAGCCTAAATTATTCAGCATATAAAACATAGTAATTTTAAAACAAATTACCTGTTACTAATTAATTACTAGTTGGAAAAGCGTTTTTCACGTTTAAAAAATATTTATTTAGACCAAAGTTATGTGTTGATAAAATTACCATACAATCAAGTAAACGTTTTTAAATACGTTTTCTGTAACATTTCTGCAATTCGGCTATTAACTTTCGGTCTGTCAGTCAAATCGATTAGTTCCAAATGTTTTTTCACGAGAACTACTCGGACCCAATTCAGTCCGATTCGCTCAGTCCGTGAACCAATTCAACCGATTCACTGAAAAGATCCGAATCGGAAGAACTGTTCGTTCACGCTTCTGTGTGAGCTCCGCTCCGCTGCTGCTGTCTGGGCCGATATGCAGAGGCGGGCCGGGGGAAAGACACAAGAAGAGAAGGCAATGCAGGATTCCAAGACGGCATCTATGAGTTGATCCGAGAGCAAGAAACCTGAAATTATATTCGTCGTTCAGAAGCGGCATTAAAGCAGGAAAGGGCCGTTTGTGTGTGAATGCAGCCTCGCTCTTTGAGAAGCACTAACGTTAGCCAGCTAACGCTAGTCATGTAACGTTAGCACTCCATTCACACGGACGCCAAACATGGACACGACTGCACTCAATACTTGTGTTTTATATCGCCTCTGTGGCTAACAAACTCTCTGATGATCGGATCTCGATGGAGATAGAGTGCAGATGGAGGGGCGTTGTGGATTTAGCTAGATATTCACCCAGAGAAAACACTCCTCCTCTTGAATCCGTGGCTTTGATTTCTTCGAACCCGAAAAAAGTGCTCCTCCGGTGTTTGTTTTGATCATAAAACGTTTCGATAAGAAGTGCTGTGGTATTTTTATGTTTTTATGGCCGTTGTTGTGCAGATAAAGTTTTCTTTAGCTTAAGCCTGGATCAGAGCAAATGAAGGAGTATAAGGTGGTTGTGCTGGGCAGCGGCGGCGTGGGCAAGTCCGCACTCACGGTCCAGTTTGTGACCGGGACATTCATAGAAAAATATGACCCGACCATTGAGGACTTCTACAGGAAGGAGATCGAGGTGGATTCGTCCCCCTCGGTGCTGGAGATCCTGGACACCGCTGGGACCGAGCAGTTTGCGTCCATGCGAGATCTGTACATTAAAAATGGGCAAGGCTTCATTTTAGTCTACAGTCTTGTTAATCAGCAGTCATTTCAGGTGAGTGCTGCATCTCATATCTGGCTATACTAGTTCAGCAAATATAGGCACTTGAGTCTTAGATTAGGACATTATTAGTTAACACTGTTACTTGCGTATCACAACAAACGAGGTCAGAAAATCACTCTAGAGCATGGGATCCTCTTTGATTTAGAAGTTTACCAAACCTAAACCCCTTTAGTCCAACTGTAGATGAGATAAAATCATAAGTTAAAGTAGTGTTGTGTCATATGCAACAGGTTGAGACTTGATACCAGGTGTTCTCACACACACCCATTTGTTTCATAACTTTTTATCTAAGAACTCAAACATTTACATTGTTCACACAAGATTTTGTTTTATATTTTGTATTGAATAAAATAGAAACAATATATGAAGAGCAACAACATTTGATGAGGTCTTAATACACAAAAGTAGTATGATAAAATGTCTACTTGAAGCCAGATATAATGTAGAAAAAGTTACTTTTAGGCTATATCTTAGCCTAAGTCATCAGGCCCACCACGCCTTAACCAGACCCTCCATTAAAATTGGCATACAATTAATTAATATTCTCCCTATATATATTTGAATGCATGTTATAGATCTTACTGTGAAAAAATTAATCTGAGCATGTTTCATTTAAAAAAAAAAGTACCTAGTAAGTATTGCTTAATCAAAGTGTCATAACTGGATATTCTGGTGAAACGGCTGGTTATGCATGCAGGACTTCTCCAGTCATTTTGTCCATTTAAACCACGCCCTTCAAGCTCACATTAAACAGTTTCCTCTTTTGAGTGCAATGCCCACATCTTAAAATCCAGTCAACAACCTATGCACAGAAACAAGTCCTCACTATACATTTTTCCTTTTTAATGATCTGTTACACTCTAATGTATCACAGTACAGAAGAAAAGATCTGTTGCTACTTCCGTTTCATCACAACTGTGTTCATTTCTCTGTTAACAAAACTAATTTGGAGTCTTAAACTGTGTTATCTTATACTTTTGTTTGATGAATCATTCCCATGAACACTGTTATCTCCATGCTCCGCAGGACATCAGACCAATGCGGGACCAGATCGTCCGTGTGAAGCGCTTTGAGAAGGTGCCTCTGATCTTGGTGGGGAATAAGGTGGACCTGGAGTCAGAGCGAGAGGTCGCGGGTTCTGACGGACGTGCCCTTGCACTAGAGTGGGGCTGTCCCTTCATAGAGACCTCGGCCAAGAGCAAGAGCATGGTTGATGAGCTGTTCGCTGAGATTGTAAGGCAGATGAACTACACCACTTTGCCCGAGAAGCAAGAGCAGTGCTGCACCGCTTGCGTTGTGCAGTGAGCGTCGCGTCCCGGCCTTACTTTCACTCCAGGTATGAGAGGGCAAGACCTTGAGTAAACAAATTCAGGCTATCTAGTGCACTCGCATCTCATTGAGCCGATTTAAAAAAAAATATCTATATATTTTTTTATAAATGTACACTGATACTTTGAAATATATTTACATAAAATTGTGTCGCTCGTGATAAATATGTGTACATATATTATCATTGGATCACAACAAGAGTGTGTTGTGAAGAACAAAACTGCTTAATCCCAATACCAGTGAGATGAAGCATGAAGAGACTGCTCTGTCTGGACAATCCTTGTGAAGAAAGGGGAAATCCAAACATCCTGAATGGAAAGTGATGTAGCAAAACAGGAAATGGTGTTCCTGAGAGATGTGGCGTTTCAGTGTTGTCTTTTATGTAAACAGTTTTTTACAGTCCCAAGTTTTGCTGATTGAAGATGGTCTTACTTCAAACAGAGATGACATTTATTTTGAAAGTTAAATTCTAAAGAAAAGCCATTGTATTGTATACATATAATGACATATAATGTTGTTTATATTTCTTGTAACCACAGCACATTTCTCTTTTCTGTGTTCTTTAGACACATGATCCAGACGGACGCTCTTTTGAACCAGTCTCTGATCGTATGACCCTTTGAGCCACACCTGTGCCACTGAGCCCCTTGAACTCTGACACTTAAGACATCTGGCCGAGGCTTGACTTTACTGCCCGGAAATAAATCATCGCAGGGTCTTCAAAACTCAAATCCTCCAGGGTCTGGATTGTAGAGCACATATACAATATCTTCATGTTATGTTTTGTTTTCCTGGAAATAAGTACAGTCTGTGAATTGGAGCACAGAAAACTTTTCGGTTATTAATAGCTATTTTTCGTATATAGGGGAAAGTTATGACGAGCAGGTCAGCTCAGGGCTGTAATATCCCTGGAGAAGCTCTGTTGTAAATGTCCCCTGTTTTTTCTTTTAACATATTAAGTTTGATATCTAATTATTAAACTGTAACAGCCATTATGCAGGTTTGAGACCTCAGTATGTAACATTTCTTTTTTTCCCCCCCCTCTTGGTTTTTTTAAACTACTGGTATGTATGCTTTCTCTCCTAATACTCTATTTATTAAAGTCTTTAATTACCGAGATAGATGAATATTGCGTTTTTATATTCTTTTGGCTGTTTTGGCTTTTTGTGACTACAGTATGCGTTGTTTCTGAAGTACAGCATTGATGATGCCTTAAATGATTACAGTCTAAAACCTGTGTTGTCTTTCTTTTCTTGTAATCTTTGTTTTTGACACACATTTCCACCACTGCTTCTATAGAAACTTGTAATGTTAATAGTCATTCATCACCGTAATGTAAATATAACTCTTAGCTCTTAAAACTGTAAACACATAACATGGACAAATGCCAAAGTTGGTAGTTAATGACATTTTTGAGACATTTAAACCGAAACAACTAAATAAAGAACTAGAAATTCATGCGTGCAATACCTCACAATAGGCTTTTGATAATGACCTTTAAGTTGCCTGGAAATCAGCCATTATCAGTTTCCAACAATCTGTCTTATTGTGGCAGAAAACCCAATGTCTGAAATCTGGGGATCTCATGATGAGCTTGAAGGACACTGTTTGTTTTGTTGGTTATGTGGGTCTTGAGAGTATTTTAAAAGCAGCATTAAATACAAAAAAGAGAAAGACTAATTGAAAACATGTGAAATCACCAAGGTTCACAGTTTTGCTGTCTGTACATTAAACCTGTGGTCAAGTAAATAAGCAAGAAAGTAATAGCTACTGTAACAGCTGCAACATTCTGTGGAGATGGGAAAACCTGTTGGAATGGTGACCATGTGCAGTGCTTGATTAGATATCTGTGGCAGAATGACTTAACAAAAGGCACATTTGAGGTAAAGGCCCATCACGTTAGTGGCTTCAGGAGTCACTTGAATGTCCTTGGATCACTATCCAGATAAAAAAAAAAAAAAAATAGAACCACTTCTCAAAAGGGTACTGAATAGGTTTTAATAATTGTGAGTCATTGGTGTTACGCAGTACCTTTTGAGCTCTACATTTTATATGCTTTTGTTTTAAGGACATATTTCTATAAATAAATGCCAGAAAATCGTGAAATTATTTAAAATAATCTCCCCTATGTTCAACTAGTTTGATAACAGAATGATTTTCATATTTAAAAAAAAAAGTAATAATTTTATCTAATATATTATAACCATAGATGATCATGAGATGTGCAGTAAATTACTGTAACAGGAATGGGCCATGAAAATTAAGTGTTTATTTTTTTGCTTTCATCAAACATACTAAACTAATATATACTTTCTGATATATATATATATATATATATATATATATATATATATATATATATATGTATATATATATATATATATATATATATATATATATATATATATATAATAATATATATATATATATATATATATATATATGTATTTTTTTTTTTTTTAAAAAGGCTAACTGTAAATACTTGGATAACGGATGACTAGTGCAATTATAAACCAGAAAGACTTTTATTTTGAAGGGTCAAGATAATCTTCATGTTTATGTCTTCTTCACGATTTCTGGTTTCATTTTTTTCCGAGCCTGTTTTCTGTTACAGTTAGTAACGTTAAGGTCTGTCACACTTAAACAATGAAAACAGTATTTGTAACTGTCGGGACAACAAGTTTTGATGATCTGATTGGCACTGTGACTTCAGAAGAATCTGTAAAGGTAATAATATCATTCATAAATAATTAGCTGCATGACAAGAAAGCCGAATGACACAAATAAGTTTCGGTACCTGTGCGTCAGTTTTATTAGCAATACTCTGTGAGTTTTTAAATTAAAAACACGTATGTCCTGTTTATGTTTCTGAATGAAGGTATTCATTCACCGTGGCTACACAGACATGGTGCTTCAGGTTGGCAGAGGTTCGGTTGTTCCTGATCCAGACAGCTGTCCTGGACTGACACTACAAGTGTTTCGCTTCAAAGACTCAATCGCTGAGGACATGAGACACTCAGACCTGGTCATCAGTCATGCTGGTGGGTTAAAGCGACCTGTGCCGCAAAAACTACTCTAAAGTACAGTTTAGTTAAAACATAAATGAGGCTTATTCATTTTGGGGCAAGCAAATAAGGAAACACTTTATAACAACCATCAGATCAGTAACATCAAGATCTGTAGTTTATATTGACGAATATGAATATCAGATAGTCAGAATTCCATGAGACAAACTGTAAAAATAAATAATAATGAAAAATAAGATTACACTAAATCTATAAATTGATTCTAGTAAACTAAGAATTTAACTAAAATAAGTTGACGAAATTAATTGATTCAAATCAATAAAAAAAACATCTAACAGTAGCCTACTGTATAATGGGTGGAGAATATTTTACTCATATTTATAATATTAATTTTCTCAGTATTAATTGGGTCTTTATACTTTTAAATTTTTTGGGTGGGGGTCCCTCGCACAAGGATGATCATATTTAGGGGTCCATGGCATCTTAAAGATTACAAACCCCTCATCTAATGTAATCTAGTTTGTTGTGGACTTTATAATTACCTATATAACAAAAAGTTATACCCCAGATTAGAAAATCAGTCTTAAATAATATCGTCTCTTTCCCCACTAGGAGCAGGAAGCTGTTTGGAAGCACTCGGAGCAAATAAACCTCTCCTCGTTGTGGTCAATGATAAATTAATGGACAATCATCAGCTGGAGCTCGCAAAGCAGCTGCAGGCAGATTCACATCTTATCTACTGCACTTGCAGGTTTGTTTCATATGAGAAGTCAATAACTTTTTCAACCATTTTAGTGGTTACTTTTGATGTGCTGACGGCAAATGGCCATGTTCGTGTTTTTTAAACCCGTTATCACAGTACCCTGCCTCAAACCTTGAGGGACATGGATCTGTCTGCTTTGTCAACCTATTTGCCTGGTCAACGGCAGAACTTCGCCAACTTTTTAGATAAAGCCGTCGGACTTGTTTAAGCACCGCCTCTCAATTACCCATGCAATTTGAGTTGAGGATGAACCTGTTCTAATGGACATACTTGCACTGGACCCTCAGGAGTCTAATGGTTGAGAAGAACTGTTTTTTACCAAACTAATAACTGACCTTTGATGATGTATGCACTAAAGGGTTGAATAATAATGCTACAGACATCATAGTGGTGAGAGTCATATGCAGCTGTATTAAAATGTTCTGTCTTTTTTGGCTAGTTATTTGTGTTAAAATATAAAAAAGTCAGTTGTTAAAACTGAAAAAGATCTTATTTTGATTAATAAAACATTTTTATTATTATTATTAATCAAAGATTTCAGATCACTGTAATTACTAATAAAATATTTAATACATTTTTTTATTATATCTATTTTTTTTCCTCATGACTTATATTGTCTATCAAGATATTTCTACTTGAAGGACCGGAAGCTGTCAAGGAAACACGCTGTAATGAACATCCTGTGTAATATCAGACCTTACTCATTTGTTGCGCAGACGCTCAGAGGAGAGCATGACTTACATTCACACATCAAGACTATATTTTGGGCTTCTGTTCTTAATTTTGTCCTTTCAACAATGCTGTTCAGCAGCTCCTCTGAGTAAGTATATAATTACACACAACATTGTATTGCACAGCGTTTTTGTGGTTAATGGCATTATAAAGGAACACAAACCTTTATGAGTTATTATCACAAGTTTGGGAATATAATCTTCACTGAAAAATAAAAAAGGATTTCGTAAAAAAGGATTCTGATTGTACGTTTGCTTTTAGTTTTTGTCTTTTAAAAGGCAAACAGTTTGAGAGCTATGTTTGGAGGGTTTCAGTGGGGATTTCCACGGTTTTTCTTTTGGATGTCATTTATGTGTGTATGATGATTATGATGATGCTCTTGAGGTTTGTGATTCTGAGACTGATTAGCAGTCTCTCTGTGTGGGTTACGGGAAATTGTTTTTTCTTTGTGAATTGTTACATGTATATTTTTGGTACCATGTTGGCCCGTGTAGATGTGCAGTGTAAGATCATCAACCTCGAGTATGTGGAGTGCATCTGGCAACCAAACACATCAACAACCAACTACACCTTCAGCAGTGTGTAAGTCTCCCACAACCCATTTTATACATCTATGTATAATACATTCTTGTGTATGTTGAATATTGCTTTGTGGTAATAATAAGTGAGAAATAATATTAGATTTTATATTTACTTTGTCAGATTTAAAAACAACGCCCCCCATGACTGTACAGAATACATCTTGGAGCACAATTACACTGTAGGCTGCAGAATTCGTCTCGAAAGACCTAATCAGAGGTTTACATCATTTGAAACAACTGTATTCACTGAAGGAAACCACACTATTATAACACTTTTTGATTCCCTCCTGAGAAATGGTAAGAAAACACACATTTGCAATGTCTCTATGGTGTGTCAAAAAGTAATTGTAAATTTAGACTATTGTTCAAAAGTGACAATAAAGACATCTATAATGTTATAAAAATCTTATAAATGCTGTTCTTTTGAAATTTCAAAGAATCCTGAATTTTTTTTGATCAGTTTCTACATAAATATTAAGCAGCACAACATTTCTCACCATTGATAATAAGAAGAAATGTTTCTTGAGCACCAAACCAGCCATTTAGAAGGATTTATGAAGGATCATGTGAAAATTCAGCTTTGCATCACAGGAATAAATGACATTTTAAAATATGTTAAAATAGAAAACAGTTATTTTAAATTATAATAATATTTTATAAAATTTAGTTTTGTTTCATTTATTTTTTTACTATATTTTTTGTCAAATAAAAACAACTTTGTTGAGCATAAGCGACTTATTGAAGACAAAAAAAAAACGTACCAACCCCAAACTTTTGAACAGTGACCCTCTAGTAATCTGAAAATAATTGTATTTCTCTCTGTATTTCTTGCTTCTGATTGGGCAATCATAGCATTCTTTTGCCAAATATTTTTTTTTGTCCAATATTTTTTGTCCAACAATCTTTAGGCTCTTGTGCCAGGGAACAGATTTCAGCTGTGCTAGTTACTATCTCTCTCATATCACAGTCTCTTTCTTCATATAATTTCAAAAATTAAATTTCAACTCAAATCAATATTTCATGTCCACTTTTTATTTATTTGGTTAATATCCATGTTATATATATATATATATATATTTATATATATATATATATATATATATATATAGATAATATATATATATATATATATAGATAGATAGATAGATAGATAGATAGATAGATAGATAGATAGATAGATAGATAGATAGATAGATCATCATGTAGGATTTATTTTGTTTTAATGACTCTATCCCTTTATGTATTATATTAGATATATTTAGTCTATTGTAAATTATCTGACATAACTGATTCCCTCCAAACTAACGACTCATTTGTTTGTTATTGTACATTTGTTTAGTGCAGCTAAATCCACCCTATAACCTGTCAGTGATGTGGAATGAGCACGACAGCACACTTTTACTACAGTGGGACAGCAGTGTCCCCATCAAAGAAAATTGTGTAGTCCATATGGTGCGCATTCTTTGCAACCAGAAAGACACACAACAGGTGAGACGATACGATATTATGACCATTTTACATTCATTCTACCAACTGTCTCATCTTTATCTCTCTTTTTCTCCTAGTCGTCAAACGTGACAGAGCAGTCATACAGTCTCTCTCAGGTCTCACGGAACAAGCACTATGTTTTCCAAGTCCGGAGCTCAGTTGCTGAAAGATGCAGTTCTTCAGCTTTATGGAGTGACTGGAGCGCTCCAGTGGAGTGGGACAGTACAGGTGGGCCAGTTAGGGACACCGAGAGATTTGCTGTCATTTGTCGTCTTATATTTTCCAATCATGCTTCTCTGTTTTCTAGAGAACATCAGCAGTCAAGGCTTGTGGCAGTCGTTGTATGGTATTCTGACAGTCTTTCTGCTGTTGTTCCTGGGTTGTTTGTTGCGCTATTGTGAGAGGTGAGGGAGACATTTCACTCAGTATATTAATCTATCTTATTATTTTTTAACAATTTATACTAATACTTTATATCCTATTTTTATATTAGTAAATGTAAGTGAAGTTTTTTATTGTATTTAAATCCAATCCATATTATATAGGAAAAGAATCAACTTACTTCCAGTTGTGCCTGACCCTAGCAAGAACCTACAGGATTTGTTCCATAAACATGATGGAAATGTTGAGGTATTCAACCTTTTTACTCTCTGTGCTGTATTTCTGTGAGTAAATCATGAAGAAATGTGCTTTGAAACCCTCTCGATTTCTTTTCAGAGCTGGGTTCACATCTCCAGAGAGCTGAAGGAAGCCTTTGAGCCAGACTACACAGAGCTGTCCTGCGATGTGTGTGAGGTAACGTCCCCTTGTGACGCCGGTCCCACACCTGTGGCCAGTCCCGCTTCTCAAACTGACAAGTGTGATGAACCAAGCACTGCAGAAGAGCCTGCAGAACAGCAGAGCTCATAAGCCATTCACCTGTAGTCATCTCATTCTTACTGTACATGTTCACAAGCTACATTTTAGTGTCCGTTTTCTTTTTGCACATTTACTTTTTACCATTTTATCTCATTTTATGTAGAGTTGAAGTATAAGAAAGTTACATTGCTAAAAATGATACAGTGGCCATGAAAGTTTGGGGTCATCACACTCACCAAGGCAGAATTATTTTTGAATTATTGTAAAATTGTGAAATATTATTACAATTTAAAATATCTGTTCTCTATTTTAATATATTTTAAAATGCAATGTATTCTTGTGATGGCAAAGCTGAATTTTCAGCATCATTCCTCCAGTTTACAGTGTCACATGATCCTTCAGAAATCATGCTGATTTAGTGTTAAAAACAATTGTGCTGCTTAATATTTTTGTGAAAACAGTGATACTTTGTTTTTTTTTTTGGTGAATAAGAGAGTTCAAAAGAACAACATTTAATTGAAATTGAAACTCTGTATTTTTAGGTTTTTCATTCTAAATTTATATGGATTGTTTCAAGCTAAAACTACAGGTATTTGTACACTTTCTAATGGTGAACTTGAAGCAAACCAACTTCATAAATCCACTAAGAATTGTGACCAGTTACCTAAAAATAATCGCAAAATGGCACAGAAAAGTTAAGTTAGTTCTGAGAAAAGGAGTTACAAAATCCACTTTTAAGACAGCTTTTATTGGTAGGCATATACTATTTAATAAAAGTGCCTTTTAAGTTTTGGTAACATGTTGAACAGATATGTAATAAAAGCTTTTGATTGTACATATTATGCTATTGTTGTTTTTCTTGCCCTAGTTTGGATGTTTTCCCTCGTCTTACTCTGATTCCATGTCTTTGTGACATCACAGTCTTGATGATTATGTTACTCTCTGTCTGCTGTGTCACTAATTTGTTAGCACAGTTACAGCAGGCAGCATCTTTAAAACTGAATAGTAGACTGAGGTTCCAACTTATTTTCTGCCGCAATGTTTATTTACATTAAACATGGAGGTAAGGATCACAATTATTAATCAACTTGTTTAAATATCAATGCAATAAATGCATTGATGTTTGTTTTAGATCTATATATTGCTTAGTAACTTACAAATCTACACAAAATTGTTTGATTTTTCTATTTGGTCTGTATGTAAATGTCAAAAAGCTGATCGATGTTATGTTTGCGTATTCAGATAATGACCAGTTCCTGGTCAACACCAATTGTACAGTTGTTGTCCTCATGCAGTACATGAAAACCAGGTTGCGACTTGCCGAGTCAGGTATGTAACCGTTAGAGCACTCTCCATGCTTTCTCTCATACATCAAGATTACGTGGATAATCAAAATACATAATCAGTCAAACTATATGTACATTTTTTCCAGTTCCAGGCACTTTCAATGAACAGAATCTTAAAAATGACATGATTGTCTTTTGAAGATACTGTCAGTCATTCCAGAGCTGTGCTTTTGTTGTGAATTTTCCACGTCAAAGAAATGCCTTTTGCCCCCTATATCTGAGAGTAGGTTAAACTGACTGTACTTGACAAACTCTAGAGATCCCAGGTCAGAGGAGGTTAGCTGAGCCCGGTGTGCTCTTTCAAACCCGGCGTGACCTCTGTGCAGGAGGTCACGGATCTCAGGCGTTAATATTTCACACTCTCTCTTAGCACATACTCCTACAACGGTGTCCGATTACATCTGTGGCATGTAGTAAGGGACATTACCCTGGATCAGCCCATCACTAATGGAGTGCTCATTACCACTGTCATTAACACTGTCCTCCTCCCTAAGCGTCTCTGCGCTTATGTGCGGGCTAAAATCTTGTTCAGAGACCGTAAACACGTATTATATGACAGTTATTACACGTGTTTGAAACAATATACCTGTGTGTGTGTGTGTGCGTGTGCGTGCGTGCGTGTGTGTGTGTGTGTGTGTGTGTGTTTCAGAGCTCATAGACCTGTGTGATGAACGAGGAGTGCTGAAATTCCTCTTTATGCCCCAGAATTCACAGGAGTCTGCTTGTGGAATGTTAAAGGCTAGAGAGTCATTCATTGCTTGCATTATTGAGCGTGAGTTTGAGTTTTTCGCATGATATTTATTGATAAAGAGTATAGTTTGTGTATTTTTAAAGTAACAGTCAGGGGTATGTGTGTATTTAAAGGTACGTCTGATGGGGCTTATACTTCTGTCACATCTCTACTATCCAGTGTTCACTCTGCTCTGATAGGTGCCATTGCATTTTGTACACTGTAAAAATATATATTTTTAATCAGTTTTATAATATATACATTATTTAGCTAAGAAGATTTTTTTTAAGATAACTATCCTACATTGTTTTCAGAGAATGTAGGTTAAATTAACTTGCGTTAATACTAACATGTTGAATATGTAGTGAATTCATGTTTTTACAAAAATACTTTTTTTTGCTGTATTTTAGTCTTATATTAGTATATAAATTACACTTTTATTATTATTTGAGCTATTTTATGTAGCAGTTGCATTGTATTTTATTTTGCTGGTACACTGTTTGTTAATGTGTATGTGTGTGTAATGACTATGACTTCCAGAGACTCTGCAGACTCAGATTGACAATCTTGAGAAAACTCGTCTGAAGCAGATTCATGTTGTGGAGGCTCTTATGGCTAACGTTGCATCAGTGGGAATTAAAATCGTGAGTATCTTAGAGCCACATCTGAGCTTCACCGTTCTCTCGTATTTGTTCACCTGCTGTCACCTCGATTTTGTATTATTCAGCTTTAATTTCAGTATTCAGCTGCACTGTTTAAACAAATCTTGTTAAATGTACTGTATACTGTGGCCAGATATTCACTGTAAGACATGCACAGACTTACCTGTAAAACAACTGGTAATATAACTTTATGTGAACAATAATCTAATCTTGTGTGTTGTTTTCATGTGGCTGTGCAGAGTAAAAAGCGCAAGAAAGTTACGCATGTAAATGCCGCTGATGAAGTCCAGCGCCACACAGGGGACAGAAAGAGCAGGAACTGAGAAATGCCATCACTTCGGTCTTCATGCTCTTTTTTAATGTTGAGTCCCTGTTTAATTCATTCAAATTACAGACGTGTTCATCAGAAATGCTGTATTTCCTTTTTATCTTTTCATTAGGAGATTCAAAGTTACTACATTGACTATATAAAAATCAGGTACATCCTTCTCAGATGAAAGGGAAGGGAAGGAAAAGGGACTGAATTTCCTTAAAACAATGTTTCAATGAAAATCTGTCCTTTTTTCTCTGTTTTCTTTTTTTTTAAATGTTGGAATTTTCCACTGGTCCCTTGCATTTAAGCAACAGATGAGGTCATCGTCTTGCCTGTGATTGGTTAGTATGAATACCTGTTTGTTACCAAGCTTTTGCAGCTGGGTACAAATTGAGAGAGTGTATTGGTGTGTGTAGTTACTGCACAAACTTTAATGCTTGGATCTATATTTGGTAAGCAATCAACCTGTCTGAATGCTGACGGAGTGGGTGTAAACAGTATTTTTGCAATAAGTTTTATGCCAGAGGCATGTTGATATCTTGAAATATAATTCAAGATCAGTATCTTGTATGTCTCTCTCTCATCCATGCAGCTGCAGACTTTCAGCAAAACCTACATAGGCCCTGCAGGTGCAAGGAACTTTATGATGTGTTACTCAGCACATAGATTTTTCCTTTTCAGCATTTCACCAGAGCACGATGTGGGCGGAATGCAGCCATTAGACAGGAACGAGTGGGTGAAATGCCAGTTAGCGGTTTTACCGTCTATGGCCATTATAATCTTTTGTGACATCCTTCCCTGATGTTATATACCGCACACATATCCTCCTGGCTGTTTTTTATTATTTTTCTTTAAAGCCCTGGTTGTGAAATTTTGAAATGTCAAATGTGAGTTATTCTGGAAGGTGCATAGAAAGGATAGTCATAATGTGTGATGAGATTGAATGTGATTGACAATACTGAACTGAAACTGGCCTATATTACAAACTGAAGGTTGCAGCAGTCTTGCCTGTGCTCAATATGTAATGCCTCACTTCCCCTTGTGTGAACAACCATGTAGAGTTTCATAGGGCTTCTTTTGTACATTTAAGTTCTCATAATTATGTCAGCAAGCATTCCCGTGTGTGTGTGTGTGTGTGTGGTGTGTGTGTGTGTGTGTGTGTGTGTGTGTGTGTGTGTGTGGTGTGTTTGTGGTGTGTGTGTGTGTTTGTGTGTGTGTGTGTGTGTGTGTGTGTGTGTGTGTGTGTGCATGCGTGCATAAATTGTTTTTATGAGATGTTTGTGGAGGAGGCTGGTATAAAAGGGAAGTACCATTTCCAAGTTCAATCCAATGTTCTTATTGTATTTACTGTAGCTCTCTTGAAATCCAAAATCTCTTCAGACAAGTATATTGTAATGTCAAACAGAAAACTACAATCTATTTTTATAAATGTTAAAGAGAGCAATGAGCTCAACTTTTCAAAGCTGTATAAATTGCCCCCTTGTGGCTGTACTTTGAAGAAAGTCATAAAATGACTATCAGTGAAAATAAAAGCATCATAATGTATTAAAACATGCCATTTTAGATGTTTTACTTATTTACCAGATCTTTAGAAAGAACTTTTATTTGTTTATTGGTGGCATAGTTTTTACGTATGCCATATTTTCAATGTTTCTTATTTGTAATTTCAGAATTTTCTCCCTGGGCTATATATAAGCATAATTTATGTTTTCATGATAATTCATATATTTTAATTATTTGAAAAATACAATTATATTGCTTCCTGCATCAAGTTGTGCCATTGTGAGTTTCTGTCTTTTCAAAAATCTGCTATGCACTGTTAACACAGGAACACAAGTCCCTTCTCCTTGTGGGACAGAGGATCTTGTTTTTTAAGCATTTGCTGCACTCTGGGTCACCCTCAGTACTTATGATGCAGTAACTGGCACTTTTGAGGGATCCAGAAGAGTGAGGCAGCTGAATCGACTGGTTGTTCTGCTTGAGATAGAGTAAAAGAGGCTAGTATTAGTTTACACTCCACCATTTAGGAGAATGTACTTTGATTAACAAAAACAAATGTGATTTGTGCAGTGAACACAGAAACAGCAAATAAGTAATGATATTACTCAAATGTTTTACTGCTCTTCAGACATGTGGCCCTACATTTTTAAGAGATTTCATAAATTCTATTTATTACCATGTAAATAGCCATATATTTACCAAATACACATTGAGTCAACAAACCCAATTACAACATCAGAAAATGTATAGCCCATCACATTCTGTCCCTTTTGTTACATTGTGTTCAGACAATCAAACAGTGATAAAAACTAAAATACTTGTTTTTATTTCACCCTTCCACCCCTTAAGACAAACATGGTTAAAAAAAAATATTTTATTGCAAGATTGCAATGCTTTTTTACAAACATCAATAAAAAGGAACGAGATGAACATTTTCAGTGTCTGGGGTCAGGTCTGATGCACTTCCATTGTAGGATCTAATCTGCAGGTATCACATGTATCTATCCGAAGTAAAATAATCATCAGTTAACAGCATACATTGACTTTATTCAAATTCTAAGACTTTACCAAACAAGAGCCTATTCATATATGTAGGAGAGATGATGGATTGAGT
This sequence comes from Chrosomus eos, assembly GCA_036326025.1. Lineage (NCBI taxonomy): Eukaryota > Metazoa > Chordata > Actinopteri > Cypriniformes > Leuciscidae > Chrosomus > Chrosomus eos. The sequence continues at coordinate 22,031,647 of CM070835.1, forward strand.
CCAGACAATGAGAGCCCAAAGGCTTTTGTTAAGATCACTCTGACTCGAGGGGAACTAGAGGACATCACATGTTGAATAAGCACTTTTGTCATATTTGTAATGCAGCTATTCTGTAATAAGGTATATGAAACAGATGACTCACCTTCTCTTAAACAGCCTTCACTAATTATACATAGTGTTTTGCCCTAAATGATCTCTAAATTAAATGTGACAGAGTATATTAAAATGGTCACACCCATGATATGTTTGTCCTACATGAGTTAAGCGACAAGTAGCTGCATTCACCAACTACAAGAATTGTACAGTCTCCTTGTGTACTATGGTCCAATTTCCAGTCAAATATATCTGATTGAGCTTTTCCAAATGCATGACTAAGCATATTTCAGTTGTTAAAGTAAAATAAATAATAAATAAAGGCCTTTATAGCTGTGAGAGTCTCAACTGGAAGAAAATAGGAACCATACATTATTTATATTTTACATTTTATTTATATTGGTTTTATGGAATATTGCATAGCCTTTTTTATTATAAATGATTTATTCCTTAACATAATTATTTATTTTTTATTAAATTAAATTCCCCTCCCTCTTGCAACAAAATCAAAATCTATTCACATGAACAACAACGATCCAATCGATTTCTAATGGACAAATCAAATCCTGCTATATTTTTTTCTTGTTCGAGAAATGGCCAATTAATTCATTCACAATCACAATAAGCAATAAGTTTTTCCCACAGACAGTGCGATATTGTAATCAGATTCAGTTGTCAGGCTGCATTCCGTCATGAAAGTAGGCGGGCTTACGTGCTTAACAGACAGGTAGTTTTCCACCACATGATTAGCGCTCATTGGCTCGGGATGTCGGACAAACACAGCCGTCACACACACACACACACACACACACACACACACACACACACACACACACACACACACACACACACACACACACACACACACACACACACACACATACACACCCACACACACACACACACACACACACACACACACACACACACACACACACACACACTCACACACACACACACACACACACACAGCCGTCACACACACACACACACACACAGTGCTGAAAGTTGATTGGTCATCACTCCACTCTTAGACCCACCTTCCCGACTCTCTGATTGGAGAACATCACTTGACGGCCTGTCAACAGTTTTTTTTCACCCATTGATACTGCAGCTGTATGTCCGGACATGTAGGTCTCATAGCGGCTTGGCCTTTGTTAGCGAGTCGGTGAGAACCAAGAAAGCCAGAGGAGCCGCATTCATGCACTTACAGGGAGGAAAATGATCATCTGCACGAAAATCATGGATTATCGCCTTGGAACCCAGTGTCAGTTTGTTCAAAATCAGGTAACATACATCACTGAAGTGAAGATATTAACTGTAAACCTTAACCGTACCTAGACTCTTGCTGGGAAGTTTCAAAGTTGACAGTTCGTCTACTTAGCAAGTTATATCGTTCGTTCGTTCGTTGTTCGTCGTTCGTCATTCATTCTTGTTCAAAACGCTCCTCAAAACGCTACTTCTGTCATCATTTTAAATAGCCCGCATATTCAAAAGTCCCTCTTTGATAGAAAAGACTCATCGCCATAAATATTATCCGTTATTTTTAAGCGTACATGATGAATGTAATGATTCACATAGGCTATATGTGCTAGTATCAAGATTTCTTTCATCCGTCGGTTTTTTTCTTCTGATCGCTACTTTTAAACGCTTGTTTGTTGTGTTATTTATTATTTGTTCCTGAAATAAAGTTTATTTATGACAAGACCAAATTGAACACAGTGTAAAGCTGCAGTTTTACAGTTAATCTGACTTTGAGGACGTTGTGCTGCCATTCATTTGTAACCCAAGTCCGCATAACAAAACTGTTCCTCTGACATTATGTTGTCGCCTATTTTGCGTTTTATGTAATTAAAAGAAGCCGTGCAAGTCCATTGCATTTATGACAAAGAGTAAGATCAGCTTTATAAGCCCATTTTATCGCTCATATGCTCAGTTAGATGGCCATTGTTTCATATTGCAACTATTATTTGGACTAGACTACTCGTAAAAGTGTGCATTGTGCATTTGAAAAACCTGACGTTTTGCTGTTAATGCTGGATATTCTACATTTAAGATTCTTGGGGAATAAGACTGCAGTCTGGAACAATCTTGGGAGCCTTTGGTGCAGATTAAGTAATGGTTATGGATTTCAAGAAATGATGTAAACCTACATGACAATAAGCTTTTATGCTGGCATGTTGAAGTTTTGTGGGTTTGACGCTCTCCGTCATGTCTGAGCCATTTGTTGAGTCATTTAAAAGGTGAATCTCTTGTTGTTTCATACATGAAGACAATCGATTTAGTATTTTCTCCTTTTTTTTGTCATCTGCTATTGAGTTTTTATTTTTAACTGCATGCTTTATCATCCTGTCAAAGCTTATGTATAAGCATTTGTGAAAATGAAAATCTGTAATTTGTCTGTAGCGCTGCCGTAGTGTTTTTTCGCAGTTCATGTCGCGCGGACACAAAGCCCTTTGTAGTTTCCAATAATAAAAGACGTGACACGACAATCTGCACGACTTTAAGGGAAGATGTAACATTTATTATCACTACTTCATGCTTGAGTTTTGAGTTTTGGTTTTGGAAGTGTGAGTGTTTTCTCTTTCTCCATTTATGCGATGTGATGCTGATGTACTGCCAATCAAAGTTGTTTTTCTCCTCAATCGCTTGCAGTGCCCTCTGAAACCTGAGGGTGCCGCTGTTGTGACAGCGCTGCTCCGCATACAGGAGAACAATAGATGAATGTGTCATTTAATCATTTCTCAGAAATATACTCTTCATTTGCCAGCCCATAAAAATACTCTTATCTTGTACTTGGATTGTTAACATCATAAACTCGTTCCCTTCAACCAACCACTAGTCCTCTTGTAAGAGACACAATTCAGGAAAAAATATCTGTAGGTGAGGTTTTTTTATTTGTTGAAAAACATTGTAATGCAATAGTAATATGTCATGCAGCTTATGTAGAAGGAGGAAGGGGATAACATATAGGCTATATAACATGAATAACATGAGTGAAGTAAACATGATTCACTTCTGGGTATGAGGAACACAGTGCTGGCAAAAAAAAACGTAATTAAGCGATTTCATAGCAGACCAAAGCTTGGACTTTCCAAACAGAAATGTGATTCATCAATAATCTTCCTTCGCTTCACTGACAGTCATATGCAAGCTTGCTGAATATATGTCACCGTCTGCTTATGTAAATGTCAGTCTTCCTGGTTGTCTGACTGCATCCATATGTGGCTTGCCATGTTTGTCTGTTTGTGTGTTACTGTGTGTGTGTTTGCTGCAGGGCTTGTTTCAGTCCAACCCCCAGTGAGGTGCAGCTGGCTGTTTTGTTCTTCCTGGCTTCCAGGTTGGCAGGCCAAAATAGTGTTTCCTTTGTAGAGAGGCAGCAGAGCGATGGGGTTTGTGCAACTGCAGTTGGGACATTTGCGCATGTCAAGAATGGAGCCCTCCAGGCCTTCTGAGAATGCAGATTAAATATCGCATCTTGCTCTTATTCTGGACTCAGGCCCTGAACTGAAGCCCCGCCATTAGACCCTCGTGTTAGACGTACTATGACAAAGACAAGCAGTAGACTTATATTTGTCTGTTTTCACTATGTCTGCTGTCTGTGGTTATGTTGCAACTTGTTAAGAGATAATTCACCCAAATATTCTGTCATCATTTACCCACCCTCATGCCGTTCAAAACCAAACCTGTTTGACTTTTTCTTCTGTGAAAGATGAAAGAAAATCTTTTGATTATGTTTGTAACCAAACAGTTTTGGTGACCATAGTTTGCAAAAAATAAAAGCAATTTCTCAAAATATATTTTATGTTCCACAGAATAAAAAGCCACACAGGTTTGGAACAGTGAGTTTAACAATTTCATCTTGGTACATTTTCATTTTTGAGTGGACTTTCCCTTTAAGCTCTCTCTATTCCCCTATTAAATTTTTTGTGGTATTTGGACCTTTTGACCAGCTAGAATAAACACATGAATTCATTCAAATCTCAATTCTAGGCTACATGCAAATATATTCAAATCTAAACACTGTTTTGTTTGTTCATGGAGTGATCATGCACTCCTTTTTTTTGATCTGTAATACATAGATTCTGCTTTCCTTAGCACATTAACTTGTTTTTATTTAACAAAATATGTATTTATTATCTAAAGACCATACATGCCATCATTTTTTTCACAGAAACAGATATTATGATGGCTGAAAATGGCACCTTTGTTTTACCCAATAAATAAGATTTCAGATGAATTTAGGGACTCGCCAAGAGGATATGAGACTGACTTCCTGTTTCGTGTTGACTGTTAGTAAAGACATGTTACTGATGCTAATGAGGCATTCTGTATTGACAAAAATCACCCCAAGTTTCAAAATAACCTTACATGTTTCACCATGAACTGGGAAGGTGTTATTTATGAACTGTATACTCTAGATATCAAGTTTAACCTTTAACTTTTGTTGATCGCAGATTTGGTATAAAAAAGTCCTCAGTTGACAGCATTGCTGCAGAGTTTGGTTGAGCCGCATCTGTGTGGGTGTGTGAGCGTTCAGACTCTCATCTGACTCGCATTAGTCTCTTATTTCCCTCTGAAGTTTCATTAGTAGTTAATTGCAAATTGTTTTGTCTTGTTCCAGGTATACAGACTCCCCTTGTGATTTTGTGCAGCTGCCGATACAGGCTATGAAATTAACACTCTATTGAACCATGATAACATTGAATATATGTTGCCTGTTTTTCTGGGTCACCGCTGAAAAGTTTTGGGCATTGCGAACAGACTCTGAGACATGTGATATGTTTACCAGGGAAAGTGCGTCCCAATGGATACTAGTGTTTGATTCGTTGTTTGAAGACTTCAAAATCTTAATCCCGTTTAAATGACTTGTCCCATGGCTTGGGCTCTATTGCCAATATGGCCCTTTGTTGACCATATTTTCACTTAATTAGTCTTAAAGGATTAGTTCACTTTTTAAAAAACTTTTGCTGATAATTTACTCACCCCCATGTCATCCAAGATGTCCATGTCTTTCTTTCTTCAGTTGAAAAGAAATTAATGATTTTGATGAAAACATTCCAAGATTTTTCTCCATATAATGGACTTCAATAGTGGCCAAAACGGTTCAAGGTCCAAATGAGTTTTCAGTGCAGCTTCAAATGACTTCAAATGACAAATGACGATACCAGACGATGAATAAGGGTCTTATCTAGCGAAACGATGTGCCATTTCGAAAATAAATAAAACAGTTAAAGTATTATTAGCACAAATGCTCGCCTTGTTCTGTCCTGAGATGTACGTTCGTGATTCTCCTGTTCGAACTCGTTCATTTAAATGAACAAATCTTTTTTCGAGTCATTTTATTCATTCAACGAACGAAATGACTCGAAAAAAGATTTGTTCATTTTGAACGAGTCTTTTTTTCGAGTCATTTTGTTCATTCAATTCAAAAGATTTGTTCATTTTAATGAACGAGTTCGAACAGGAGAATCACAAACGTACATCTCAGGACAGAACAAGGCGAGCATTTGTGCTAATAATACTTTAACTGTTTTATTTATTTTCGAAATGGCACATCATTTCGCTAGATAAGACCCTTATTCATCGTCTGGTATCGTCATTTGTCATTTGAAGTAATTTGAAGCTGCACTGAAAACTCAATTGGACCTTGAACCGTTTTGGCCACTATTGAAGTCCATTATATGGAGAAAAATCCTGGAATATTTTCATCGAAATCATTAATTTCTTTTCGACTGAAGAAAGAAAGACATGGATATCTTGGATGACATGGGGGTGAGTAAATTATCAGCAAAAGTTTTTTAAAAAGTGAACTAATCCTTTAAAACTTCGTGCACTAGGCCTATACAGTATCCAAACAATAGATGCATCCCAGTATTATGTAGTAGCCATTTTGTAGTATAAATAGTGTGATCATACTGAAAATGAACATTAAATGCCTGGATGATGCACTTAATTAACTGCACTAAAGAAGTTGAAATTGAAATTTATAACTTCGCTTTTCCTTGCGCAGAGGTCGATCAGACTCTGATGACAAAATAATCTTATAAAGGTCATACACTAGAAGGTTGAGTATAGTGCATAGTATAAGTGTACTGTGTCGTTTTTTGGACACAACAAATGTATGGAAGTTATATAAAAATATGGCTTGATAGACACTTGATCTGGAACGTGTATCAAAATGCCTGACTTTCTAGGTAACTAATGTTAGTCCATGGTGCTTTTGTTTGGCATGTTTTGCTTGCACATGTGTTGCAAGCCTTGACTCTGTTGAATGACAATCAAACCTTTTCTCAGGCAGAAACATATTGTACTTTTAGCGCTGACTTGACAGATATTTTTCTTTAAAGAAGAGTGTCTCTGTTCCTGTTTCATCATTGTGTCTCTCAAAACCTGTCATCAAACAGCTTTAGTGTCTTTTTTAAATAGTCATAATATTAGGCTATATAGCTATGAGCTTCAGTCATTCAAATACCTCAGTAAACAGGTTAGGCTGACACATCCAAATAAAGAACAAACCAAAGTTTGCACCTCAATCCAGAACCTTATTTCAATAAAAATGCACTATAAATTGGGTTAAGACACAAATATTGACTAAAGGTTTAGTCTAGTAGTGTTTAAGTTCGTACTCTTTCAAGAATGTTTACTCTAAGAACCTGTCTGAGAGATGTTTACTATATTTCCCGCAACGCTGGGATCTTTGTTTCTTCGTGGTGTCCCTTGCGCAGGAATGGCATTTCTATCTTATCTATGCAAGTGCTATCTCAGCTGTCCTCCAGAACTATTTATAACCCTCTCCTTTCTGCCAGCCGCTGTATGAAGAGCTGGGAAGGGAAGGCCAATCTGTAGGCCTAAACAGAATTTATTACCCACATACTTTCCTTCACAATCAACATTGAAAAAAGTGAGCAGACTTGCAATAATATAAATTCTTCAATGTATTTGGGTTTTTTTGTCAGTCTTTTTATTATAATGTAGGTAATGCGTACAAAGACTCCCATACTTAACATAAATAATAAGTAATAAAAAAAGTATATATCAATAAAAATTAAAAATAGCCTAACTAAAATGTACATTTTCATATACATTCACATACATATATCCAAGTCAAGACTGGCTGCCAAGCAACAGATTTTACAGCTATTACCTTTTACAGAAAAACGATTTTTTTCCAGTATCAGATGGTGCATGGGTCTCTAATCCACTGTGCAAAAGTAGGTGGATGCCTATCTTTCCATTTTATTGCTAAAAGGGTGGCAAAGGCTATCACACTTAGCACTGTGGTTTAGACTAGTGCCATATTCTGGCACTCCAAATATAGCTGTAATAGGAGAGGGTTCAATTGGTGTCTGAAGTACTTCTGAGAAAAAGCAAACAATTGTTTTTGAAAAGCTTGTAAGTTTTGTGCTGAAAGGCCAGTCTTTCACCTATCACATAAATTTCATCTACTTTTGCTGTACATTTTGGCCAGCTTCATCTTAGACCAGTGCAATCTATAAACTTTTTTGAACTGAATGATTGTGTGACGCATACTTAAGAAGAATGTATCCTTTTCTAAAGCATCTTGCCAAGACATTTGCACTTCAAGCTTATCATCTTCTCATTGTTTTTTTCTATAAGGTCATGACATCTTGCTAATCTGTATTCAGTATTGAATACACTGTTTCAATAATCTTCTCAGCATGTGGTTTGAGTTCTGGTGCAGTTTCTAAAGTAGATGTAGGTGGTGGTAATGGATATGTTTTTAGCATGATAAGACTACTACGTGATTGCAAATATCTAAAGAAATGTGAATGAGGGGTGTTAAACTAGGTGCCGAGTTGTTCAAAAGAAATAAAATCCTCATCATACGGATCCTGTAGTGAATTAAGCCCATTGACGGTCCAGATTTAGAAGGCCCCATCGGATTGTGAGGGCGCAAAGGGAATGCATTGTTATTATTCAAGTGAAAATGCTCGACGAAATTGTGAAAATTTTAAGAGATTGCTTCAGCACTAATATATTTGAAGAGTACTTGGACACCAGTTCATGAAAATGTATCTTGGATTAGAGCGATGTTTTTAATGAAACTGTGTTATAGGACATCTTCTCAATTTGCAACCACTTAGGGCTAGAATGTCCATTTGAAGAATTCATCCATTGAAGTATAGCCTAGCTCTTATAGTTGAGGCCCAGTAGTTCTTTAATGTGATTTTAAGTGGTATTTGGAGCCAATAAATATATAGTGACTCAAATGGATTTTAGGCGCAGTACACTATGCTATCTGTGTAAATCTTCAGTAGTGTCAGGAAGAGTTATGATGACCCAGGGCTGTTTTGGCCACGACCCTCAGTTGTCCCCCGTAGCTATGTAACAAGATTTCATTCAATACAGGACCACGTTCATGTTTGCGTTCTGTCAGAGCTCTTCTCTCCCCTCAGAAAGTGTAACCGAACTCCACCCAGACCCACGGAGCAGCGTTTTACTCGAAGGAATAACTGCTGCCAGTACGGACAGTTGAACACTAGAATTGATCTCATATCACCAGCAATGATAATTAGCCCACATCTAGATGATTAATTGCATTAAACCAAAAATTCAGCATTTTCTGTCTGTCTCTTTGTGAATGAGCGGCTCAGTTTTGTCATGGTTGTTTTCAGGGTTTGCCGTCTCACTGTATGAGGACCGTACACATGAACTTCATCATCTCCAGAGCTGCTCTGAGATTCACCTCTGAGCATTTCACCTTTTCGTTTGAGAAAACTATTGTCAAATTCACATTGAAACTGAAAGGTCTTCGGGATAAACTGCCTAAATAAGTGCAAAATATTTTTTTTTTTTAAATATATCATGTCAAAAATATCACTAGCCATGTTTCCATCCACTTGTCAATCGAATTATCTGAAGTTCGGTAAAAAACCTCATGCGAATAAAGCTGGTGAAAGTGTGTTTCCATCAAAAAATCTGCTTTAAAGCAGATAAAAACCTGTGCGTAATGACGTCACATGCTTTTTTTGCGATCAAATTGGCATATCGAATTGATTTGAGACATGTTAAGGTGTTTCCATTCATTTTCTCACCGAATTGCACAACATTCAAGCCAACATTTGCGAACAAAGTTTTACTAGGCAAAATGGATCGACACCATAATAACGTTTCCATCAGCGTTTATCGCATAAGCCGTATATCGATCAAGATTAAATCCGATGAGACCGATCGTATTTCATTTGAGTCGATATTCATGAAATTTAATCGAATTGTACTGTTTCCATAAGGCATTATTTTCATTCGATATCACTCAATGCGGATAAAAATGTGTGGATGGAACATAGCTAATGTTTTATTGTAAAATGTATCATACATTAGTTATAATAGTAATGGAAAAATTACAGAATTTACCCCATTTTTTGCCCAAGTTGTGCAGCCTTAGTCTAGACCCAATTCAGCTTCACTGCTTAGTTAATCAAAAATCTACCATTTCCACAGAGCTGTTTGTGTCAAAATGCACTTTCGAAACATTGAACTTTCATAATGTGACGTATTTCTTTGTAGACTGAATTGTGAAATTGATATTAATTGGTTTTTAGTTTTCCACCACCACCACAAAAAAAAGTAGTTTCAAACTGGAGAATGTAGCATTAATATTAGTGAATGATTATTATTCAGTTGTTCTCTCGCTGCTCTCCAATCTCCTGTTTCTTCTCTGTCTGTCTGTCTCCTGTGAGTCGCAGAACAGGAGGGGAGTAGGCAGGATTTCCATAATCCCACAGTCAGACACAAAGCAGGGCAAAGGCAGAGGAACAAGGCCTCGATTGGCCTTCACAGTCAGCATTTAAGAGCATGAAGACATGAGTCAGCAGATCTCCTCAACACCGATTAAACGAGGGCATCAGTGGATTTCCTTTCCACAAGGTGTCTTAGTTAATTGTGTAAAATGGACTCCATATGCTAAATACGGATGATTGAGCCATAGATCTGAAGTTATGCCTGTGATTATCCATGGGTATGGTGTCGGTGTCCAGTTGCTGTTTTTATCATCTGGATGTATTTTAAGCATCTTGGGGCGTGAAAGTGGGAGATTGAGGTCGACAGACGTCTGTCTAGTCTGTTTACTAAAGGAGGCCAAAACGGCAGTGGGTCGCACTAAGTGTGGAATGTCTATTGCTGTCCCTCGATACCCACAGGACCTGGGGCAGAAACAGTGTTTGTTTGCTAATATTCCTTTACTCATTTCTTTTTGTTTTGTTGGGAAACTATTTGAGGAATATTTCAAGTTGTTTAAAGTGTTCCTTTGATATTAACAAACCTTTAACACAAAAACTGCACTGAATAGGTATGTTTCGTTCACTAAATGCTCTTTATCTCCCTTTTTGTATGTAAATATCTTTTTTTTTCTTTTCTGACAGGTGATGGTGAACTCTGAGAAAGACCGTGCTTCTCTCTTGTGCATGAAGGCTCTGGCCAACAGGGGGCGTCTGGACACGGTGTCCCAGCAGATGGCCTCTCACCCACAATACCTGGAGAGTTTCCTGCGCACACAGCACTACATCCTCTATATGGATGGCCCATTGCCCCTGCCCTACCGCCACTACATTGCCATCATGGTAAGAACAGAATGATCAGGCATTATGGCCAAAGTCTTATGGCGGCAAATCAATGACTAAAAGAACCGCGAGAGGATAACAGTACGTGAGGAAACGGGAACTCACAAGCTCATTTCAAACAAAGGGGGTAATCCATCAACCGGAAACTAAAGCATTGACTCCCATTCATTTTGGCAGCGAATAACTTTACATCGGAGACGTCCATTTTTCCATTATTTATTTCTAAAGAAACACGACAATGTATAAAAGGCTCCATTACTTTGTATCTTACGTTATGGCTGATTTAGAAGCCGTTTTTGTAAAAATAGGCCAACGATTGCGTCATAACCCCGCAACTCTCTGTCGCACACTAGAGAAATTACCGTAAAGACAGAAGTAGAAGCTCCCGGGCAATCGGGGGGACGTGGAGGCATAAAGTCAAGGGAGAAGCCCATAGAGAGTCATAAAGTTGCTCCTGCTGCGAGCTCATGGACAGCTCTTACTCACGCTCTCCGGCTCTGCAAGATTCGGAAGGGAATGATTCAGATTTCTCTTGGCACCGCTACTAGGTTGCTCACGTCACATCTCCGTCGTCAAGCTCAGTTTGAGCATGCGCAGTACGCTCAGCTATCAGGAAGTGAGTGCTTCTAAAGGGCTTCAGTTTTCTCTGTTGAAATCTATGGGGTCACTGGTCCATTTCTTTTACTGTCTATGTTTCAAACCCTACGTGCGCCCATGACATCTCCTCTGCATGCAATTCAAGCCCATGCGCACAAGGACATGTCTCTCAGCACACGCATGATAAATCCCCACGCTCTCGTGCTCGATCTTCTCTCACCTGCCGCTTATGCTCGCTCCAACACTTTTATTTTTGCCTGTCGAGGGTGGTACTTACTGTTTTAATAACATCAAATGTCATTGGTTACTGCCCCTTTTCCGGAAGTCAGTTGTGATTGGACGCCTGTCCCATGACCCATAAAAATACTTGAGACATCACTTAATTTGTTTTTATTTAATTAATTTATTGTGGTTTATTAATGTGTAAAGTGTTTTAATGCATGTTAATATAGAATAGATTCTTACCAGATACTTTATTAACACGAAGTCTTAGGGGTAGATTGCATTATTGTGTTGTTAAGAGATATTTACAGACTGTAATGGTGCATTTCCATGGTTATTAGCATTGTAAATCTACCAGAATTTTTACGAAGTAAAAGTGATTCATTTATATTTTCTATTAAATGTAAAAGGGGTTTTGTCTTCTCAAGCTAAGATACAGAAGCTAAGATCTGCCTTTTCAGAATTTGCTACAGAATACAGAGGAACAAAATGTGCTTAAATTAGATATTAAAATATTATATAGCGATCTAAATCATTTAACTTTTTGTAAGCTAATAATGTATGAGGCATGTGCAGTACACAGCATAAATGATTACACCCCATCTGAACATAACGTATCTTAAAAAAAAAGAAAGTGTCCTAGATGTAAAGACAAATGTCATTCTGACATAATGTGTGTATTTGCACAATAAGCTGCGAAAGAGAACTGAATCGAGATCTCTTTTTTTTTTATCTCTTTCATTCACGGCTTATTACACTCAATAACGTTTTAACATCTTGCATTTGCTATTCCTATTCTCATTCATACATGTTTCTTTATCACTGTGAAGTGTCAAGAAATTCAAGTAGTACTGTGGAGATATTTGCATACTGCAATATTAACGATATAGCAAATTTCTAACGATAGGTTTTATATTGTTGCCACGATACATATATTATCATACTGCCCAGCACTACTTGCAAATGCTCTACAGTAAATCACAGGCTCAAGTGATATCTTGATTTTATTGCTTTTATTTGATGACACATGTTTGTGTTTCAGGCTGCAGCACGGCATCACTGCAGGTACCTGGTGTCTCTACACTCAGCTCAGTTTCTGCGTGTGGGTGGAGACCCGTTATGGCTTCAGGGGCTGGAGGCTGCACCCCCACGTCTACAGCACCTTAACCACATCAACAAGGTCCTGGCCCATCAGCCTTGGCTCACGGCACGCTCGCACATACAGGCTCTGCTCAAGACGGGAGAGCAGTGCTGGTCTCTGGCTGAGCTTGTTCAGGCGGTGGTTCTGCTGGCCCACTGTCACTCCCTTTGCAGTTTTGTTTTTGGTTCTGGTTCTGACTCTGATGGCACTCCCACTCCCAGATTGCATCACGGCACGCCCCCCGGTTACTGTCTCTGTGACGCTGCCAACGGCAACACGGCCTTATCACCGCCCCTGCTGGACCCACAGAGAAGACATCACGGCGAAGGGTATGATCATTCACAACAGTTTCAGTTGATAAAAGATGTTTTGACTCTGAATTAGATTTGTTCGGATTTGTATGAAGCAGCGGGTAAATAACAAAAATCAGATAAAATAAACAGCACAGAGTCGTCGCAATATCAAAATTCCAGTGATCATTATCCAAATGTCAAGTTCTTTCACTATTAATATACCACTGAGCACTTTTAATTTGTTAATATTAATTATTATTCAACTAAAGCAATATCACTGATGCAAATGAAGTAAACAGTGGAACTTGCTTTTTGTAAGTATGTAACTGCAGTGTCAGTATTCAAGTAAACATTGAGAGATGTAAAGTATCAAATATACACTAGTTTTTTTTATTTATTTTTTAAAGTTGATAGTTTTATCTGAAGTGCCAGCAAACATTAATATTACAAAAGATTTCTATTCCAAATGAAAGCTGTCCACAAAAATATTAAGCAGCACAACCGTTTTTAACATTGATAATAAGAAGAAATGTTTCTTGATCAGCAAATAAGCATGTTTTTTTATTTATTATTGTAACATTTTACAATATTACTGTTTTTACTGTATTTTTGATCAAATAAATTGGTCAGCACAAGAAACTACTTCAGTTATATTACAAAAACTAAATTCTACAAACATTCATACAGCACAAGTACGATCTTTCTACTCATTTTTTGATATTCACAATAGACACACACATATTTTGATTGTGGCTGGCTTGAGTAACAATATTTTCCTTAAGTAACAATTTTTTTTGACAACCCTAGTACAGCAGTGTGCAAGCATTGTGAAGTCAGTTGTAATTTAGGCAAAACCAGCATGTCTTATTTTTAACAGTGATCTGTTTTTTTGTAGTCTCTAGACTCCAGCTGCGAAGTTGCTTGCCTCCTAGAACAAATTCAAAAATCACAGGAGGAGATCAAGGAAAGAAAAGGAGACCGACTCCATTCACAGACACTCCTACATTCTGGTAAGATGTTGTTCACCAATTTAAAGACACTGTGTTGTGTAACTATGTTTCCCAACGCTGCTGTAAACAGGAAGCATAATTTTGGATTGGGACGAATGTTTAGAGTTATTTTTACACAAGCGCATTTTCTTGTGTGTATATCTCTCTCTCTCTCATCGACCCTCTTTCGTAACCTGCCTTTCTCTTTCTCAAATGCAACTCCATATTAGATGTGGAGGAGGAGGAGGGGGCGATGTTCTCTGCAGACCCCTCCCGCTTCGTCACAGATCCAGAATTCGGCTACCAGGAATTTGCCAGACGGGAGGAGGACCATTTCCAAGTATTCCGGGTGCAGGTGGGGACAGAGTTTGCATTGGGTGTCACCTACCAAAAGTAGTAGCATAAAAGGGTACTAAGGGTCAGAAATACAGCTCATGCCCGCCCTTCTTAAGACTGTCAGAACTTAACGTTACTCTCAAAACCTTAAAAGGAAGCTTTGTGCCACTGACAAGTCCTCTCAAATGCCTGTTAGGCTTCCTACATTTGATTTAAATGGGAATTGGATGCAAATCCTGTAGTTACATTTTTTTAATGTTAATATAGTTTTGTTTTATTCCAACTTACTACTTTATTTTATCCTAACACTATTATTCAAAAGTTTGGAGTAAGAAATAAATAAATACTTTTAATCGGGCATTAAATTGATAAAAAAGTGACAGAACAGACTTTTACATTGTTTACATTGTTTAACATAAATGCTGTTATTTTGACCTTTTAATTAATAAAAAAGTAAATAACGTTGTATGACGGTTTCCACAAAAACACAACGGTACAGCACAACGGTTTTCAACATGGATAATAAGGAATGTTTCTTCAGCACCAAGTCCACGTTTATTTTAAGGAAGTTAATACTTTTTATTCAGCAAGGATGCATGAATTTGATAAAAAGTCATAACATTACAAAAGAGTTCTTTTTTATTCTATTCATCAAAGAATCCTGAAAAAAGTATCATTTTCCACAAAAATATTACCGGTAAGCAGCACAACTGCTTTCAGCATTGATAATAAGAAAATCAACATATTAAAATGATTTCTGAAGTATCATGTGACACTGAAAACTGGAGGAATGATGCTGAAAATTCTGCTTTGCAGCACAGGAATAAAAAATATTTTAAAATATATTGCAATAGTTATTTTAAATTAGTTGATGTTATGAACTCTATTTATTTGTCTGTCTGTGCAGGACTATTCATGGGAGGATCATGGTTTTTCGTTGGTAAACCGGCTCTACTCTGATATAGGGCACTTGTTAGACGAGCGATTCCGCAACGTGGCCTCCCTCCCTTTCCCTCACAGTCCCGATCTCAAACGAGCCATCTGGAACTACATTCATTGTATCTATGGAATCAGGTACAGTTCCCTGAAATCTTTTTTTGTTTTTATTACACTGTTGCAATTTGGTTTTAGTTTGCTCTTTTTATGCAAAAGAAACATGAAATGAAATAAGAGTTTAGTTCTAACCTAGCTTTAAACTACACCATCCTACATTTACATTTTCTTGTGACTCATCAACTATTTGAAAAATATGTCTGCCTTCAGATATGATGATTACGATTATGGGGAAGTTAATCGGTTACTGGAGCGTGGACTGAAACTTTACATTAAAGCTGTGGCCTGCTACCCCGACTCCAGCAGGACCCCTCTATGCCCGCTGTCCTGGGGCCCGATCAAAGCTTCAGAGAAGGTGATTTCCTATCAACATTTGTGCTGTGTACACTTCAGTACCATCTGCTTACCCTATTAAGCCTACTGTATCGTATTTAATACGGAAATCTCTAAGGCCTCTAAATGATCAAGATGATCTTTAGTTTGAAACTAGTATTTATTTATTTTTAAATCATGTTAAAGATAGGGAAGGTGATTTGTTCCAAAAACATTTATTGTTATGCTGGTTGAAAGTCTCTTCACATCCTGATTGCAATCACTAAGTTAAGTGGTCTAAATGTATTTATATGTATATATCATTGCCCTCGTTCTGATGCCGATGTCCTACCTGCCTGTCAACATATGTGTTTCCAAACCTCTGCGCACCTGCTCAGAGACGTCAGTCACAGAGCACCGCAACAGCAGCCACCTTTTACAGTTCCCCCTGAACCAAAACAACAAGCTTACTCACGCCATAGCTACTATAATTTGGAAGATATGAAAATCTGTGAATTTATGCGTTTCAATGTAGGGGTGTAACGATACACTCGTGTCATGATACATACGATCGTGATATTTTTTTTCATTATTATTACTTTATTATTAAAATAATATTATAATTGGCCTATTTTATTATCAGGACCAACAAATATTCCCCCATTGCATTATTCTATATTACATTCAACAATATATATAGCAGTTTAATGTAGTAATGTCACTAAAGCTCTGTCAACTTTAAAATAAAATTCTCACGCAGACAGTACTCGTGCTTTCAATGCAGGTGTTTGTTGGATCTCTTAAACCGACAATCCGCGCACACACAGACTCTCCCTGTGCTCGCTGTGTCCCGCCTCTCCCGCTATTAATGCACTATACATATAAGAATATAGCATGTAAAATGCTTTAAATAATCATACTTCTACAACTACCTGTGATTTAAATGATGTTTGCGCTTTCACTTTGAGGAGTACCCTTCCGGCAGCGTGAGCGTGCACAGTTCTAATCACTAGAAAGCATGTCAAAATGACTATTCCCAAACTGTAAATGGGTTAGTTCATCCAAAAATTTTAATTCTGCATTTACTCACTCTTATGTTGTTTTCACTCGTCACGCAAGCATTTGACTGTCCGTTTTTGCTACAGTATGAGCGTCGTTGTAAATCTGTTCATCATATAAACTCTGACTTGGATTTTGATTAAACCACTCGATTGATTACGTTTACGATGCCTTTATGACAATTGTTTTACCTTTTTAAGTTTTAGGGGAATTTACTTTAAATGGAGGAACAGAAATCTCTCAGGTTTCATAAAAAATCTCTTCAAAAATCGTATAGGTTTGAAACGACATGATGAAAGAATTGACATTTTTGGGTGAATTATACCTAAAGTTAAGCTTAGCCTTGGATAAAACTAACTATATCGTGAATCATATCGTTTACATCGCATTTTCATATCGCGGTATCTGAATATAACGATGTATCATTTCACTCCTACTTTTTCTGACCATATAAATATCAGCAACTGCACCAAATTGCATAATATGTTCAGTTTGGGCCTCCGAATATTTTTTTTCTTTTTCTTACTGACTGCTAAACTCCTGTGACTATTAGACATACTTTACTGGACATTGTATTGTAAATGGACACTGTTTTTACTTTGTGATAACATTGTAGTTAACATTTTAAATGTATTTAAAAAAAAAAAAAAAAGAGTATCGCCTGAATGTATTTTAGTTATTTACCATGAAGATGCTGCTGACATGGCATTATATATATACCATCTACTTTAAATGGCTGTATGATATTTTATAATAGTGTTTTGATGCAAATCTTTCTGTGGTTTTGTGTTTTAGGTTCATGTTAATTTGTTAGTGATGGAGGCCCGTCTGCAGGCGGAGCTGCTGTATGCTCTCAGAGCCATCACTCAATACATGATCGCATAGGACAGCGCCACAGAGGGACGTGGTACAGCGGAAATCAAGGCAGAGATCTGTCTCTCCGTCTCTGTATTTGTTGTCTCTGAGTTGACCAGTGTGACGTAAGGTACTGCTGTGAAAAGTTTCTTTGCCAAAGGTGAAACTTCAGAAAGAAAGAAAAAAGTGCAAAGCAATCGCTCACCGCTACTGTCATTTTGCATGTTTCTCCTACGTGAATTTGTTAGTTGTTCTTTTGTGCGTGTACAATTCCTTTTTTTTTTTATCTTTATCCCAGATGGTTAATGTGCAATTATTTTTATTTACTGTTGTTGTTGTTGTTATTAATATTTTCCCATTTGTATGTTTATTTCTGTTGCTATTCAATTGAGAGAAGTGTCCAACTGTCCGTTTCCAAGATATCAAATTCTGGAAAGGTCACTGTTTACAGGAAATGAGTGACTGGACAAAGGTGCTTGCTTAACATGGCTTCCAGATAGTTCATTTAAATGTGGAATAGTGAGACCAGAGCAAAATTTAACAAAGGGTAGGAGACGTAACGGCTGTAACTTTCTTTTTTAATGAGCACTTTTAAGACAGTATATATCTAAATAATATTTCAATAAGCTTTCGGCTGTGGCTTCTTTCAGCACACAGCAGGTCGTCGGAGTAATGATTTCACTTATTCATGGGTGCGTTTCACAAAAGCATCATTAGCCAACTATGGCCGCAAGTTCCGTCATAATCAGCATCAACGAGTATGTGTTTCCCGAAAACATAAAACATAGTTCATCGCGAAGTTATGTGGTTGGAACTACTGTGCAGTTCTTGTTTGCATGACATGTGGACTCAATGAATCCTTATCTTGAGCCAGATAAGCAAGCTAACATCCAGTACAATCTATATGTTTTATTTAGAATACATAAAAATGTAATTTACGTCTTTTAGTTTGCGTTGTTATTGAAGTGTGCATGTGCGTACAAGCTCTACTACGTAAGAACGAGCCTATGATTGAATCTGGAAATCAAACAAAAAAAATTAGAAATAGTCCTCAGATGTCATGTCTGTATTTTATAGCAAAACATCTAGCATTAATTCGATCTCAAACAGATTTATTAAAAGTAGTTATTACTCCAACACCTGCATGACATCATTTACTGCACCAACGTGGTTGAACGACCAATTTGCGGCAATACGGTTTCGGGAAACAGTCGTGACTAGCTTAGTTGTTAAGCAGCGAGTTACATCATTGTATGGGAAACGCACCCCAGATCAAATAACATTGATGTTTTTTCCGAAATCTTCCACATGCTTTCCTCTCTGCATGGGGGCTATAAAGGTTGATTATGTATTAGTATCCATAATAATTCATCCCATTCATCTCAGTAGTCATCTAAACCGCTTTACAATGTGCTTTTGAAAGGAATTGCATTTTCTAAACTACTTTAAATTGTATGTTTGCTCTTTGTGGTAGTGTTCTCAGTTTCTTAGGGCAGAAAGTCGGTTTCACCTGCTCTATACGGACTGGCCAAATTGACACCGTATGTATTTTAAATGGTTTTTAAACCGTTTTCAAAAAAAGCATGCAACATAATGGATTTCAATGTCTTCAATTTGAAAAGGCCCCAAGTAATTCACCCACTGAAGGGATTCTGAAAAGAGCAGCGATCAGTGAGAAGCGCTGGTTAATGTAATACTGGCTTGTCCAGTATAGACATTTATTCACAAGAAATTAATATCCAATAATTAGGACTTGTTTTAAAATATTTTACCGTGTACAAATTAAGTCACGCTGTGATATATGCGAGAAGGGCTCAGAATAAGCTTATCCTTTGTGATTTTAGCGTCGACACGCTGGTATAGATCAAATTGAGGGTTCTGACAGGACTATAATATGCAGAAAGGTTTGTAGTCAGCCTGTCCCTATCTTTCTCAGAACTGACCTGCACAAAATTATTATTATTATTATTTTTCGCACTGAACCTTTTGCACAAAACCCTTTAAGTGTGGTTGCGGCTGTCATTGTTACAAACCGCTTGGAGAGACGTTGAGCCCTCTGATGCCATGAACATTTATATTCAATGTCCAGTTTTGTTGACAAGGCCAAATACCTGTACTGTGTTAAACTCTCATCGCTCTGGTTAAATAATTACAGTTGGCAGAATGACTTGGGCAACACCTATGGTTGGTTGTGTGTGTGTGTGTTTAATATTTATCATTTCATTGCATTACTTTTGTCCTTGTTCTTGAGGGAGGGTGATGTTGTTGTATCAGTTTTGCTCTCTTCTGAACTGTTTTGATTTAATACTAAGATATGTAAATCAGCAGAAATGTGTAAAGAAGTACAGGAGCTGCAGTCTGTGTTGGACGCTCTGTGCCTTTTGACTTTTGGCTCATCAGTATGGCATTAAACGGCATTAAATCTAGCTGAGAAGTGAAGACAAGCCAAGAGTATTCATCATCCTGGCTGACCGACAGCAACAGACAACCGGAGACATTTGACAGTAGGAGCAGAATACAACTGCAGCACGGCCATTCTACTTTAAGCAGGACTGTCTTAAATGCTTGTTCTTGAATGGCAGTCTGCCAAATCCCTGAAACGTGGAGACTTCCAGACTGTCTCCACCACCTCCTCCGCTGGAAGATGTTAAGGATGGTGCCTCAGCGGTGCAGACTGAACGAGCCTGGCTATTGCCAAAATGTTTATTTACCACGTAAATGTAGGAACTATAAAAATTTAAACTGACCAAAAAAAAAAAAAAAAAACATAATAAGAAACTGAAAAACCAAGCAAAAAAAGTTTTGAAATGTGAAAGATTATTTTTTCTATAAAGATATGCAATATCATTGAGGTGTCTTGTTTTTACTTAAACCAAGTATGAATGTGTTAAGTTTTATTCTAGAATACTAGTATTATAGTTAATATGGTTACAAATAATTTAATCAAAGGAAATATCTTAAAGGGATACTCCACTTTTTTTGGAAATAGGCTCGTTTTACAACTCCCCCAGAGTTAAACAGTTGGGTTTTACCGTTTTCGAATCCATTCAGCGCATTGTCTGATATTTAGAAGAATATCAGTAACCAGACAGTTTCTGGTCTCATTGACTTCCATAGTAGGAAAAAAATATATACTAGGGAGTCAATGAGACCAGAAACTGTCTGCTTACTGATATTCTTCTAAATATCAGAAAATCGCTGAATGGGTTCAAAAACGGTAAAAACCCAACTGTTTAACTCTGGGGGAGTTGTAAAATGAGCCTATTTCCAAAAAAAGTGGAGTATCCCTTTAAGTGTGACCGTGGCATCCAAATTATTTAGGATTTTTTTTTTAATAATGGCGTATGTTACTGCTAACTGCAATCCTGCCATCTAGTGGTAGATTTCCCTTCACAATCCCTTTGAGAAAATAACACGAGCCATTTAAAGAAAGCAAAGCATTACAATATTCCAGGATTAATGAGATGGAGCGTTTAAAGTAGACCTTTGAAGCGTTTAAAAGGAGAAATGAGACACTTGTAATGTTATAAAACCACTAACATTAACTCTTCCTTTAAAATGCTGTGTGTTGTTTGATCTGTGCATTTTATTGCGGGTTCTTTTAAATATCCCCTGGAGGTTCACGGTCCCGCAGAGTTTAACTCCAACCCTGATCAGACTCACCAGAACAAGCTAATCAAGGTCTTTAGGATTATTAGAAAACTACAGGCAGGTGATATTAATAAAGATTGGAGCTCAACTCTGGGGGACAGTGGACCTCATAGGCCCGTGGTGTATATGCTAGGCTAACAGACAGTTACCTTATATCTACCTTTACACACAAAAAAAGGTTAAATCTGATTATTATTATTATTTATCATATTGACATGCATATTATTTACGTCTTGTGGCTACACTATGGAAAGTGGTTTAACGTAGTTCGCCCAAAAATGAAAATCCGTCATCATTTACTCACCCTTGTGTTGTTCCAAACCTGTATGAGTTTCTTCTGTTGAACTAAAAAGATAACCAGACAGTTGACTGCAGCCATTGACTTCCATCGTAATTTTTTTCCTATGCAAGACAATGGCTATGGTCAACACCAACATTCTTCAAAATATCTTCTTTTGTGTTCAACAAAACAAAGAAATTCATACAGTTTGGAACAATTTAAGGGGTTTGACATAATTTTCATTTTCTGATAAAATTAGAACGATTATTAAAACGTTATAGTTAGCTATCGTTCTTAGTGGGTCTCATTGTAACCAAGATTTTAGCCAAAGGATGAATAAGTAGCCTAGAAATTAATTTTGCCACACTGTTGATTGACATTAAATTATACTAAACATGGAATATTCTTTAAGGTAAGAATCATTATCAGCTCAAGTTTCTGCGCGACCATCATGCCAGGTCATAGCTACAGATTTAATCTGTTTAATATGCATGGTTACTCTGAGCCTCAGTTTATCACACTGCCATTATGTGAATCATGTTTACTACTGCTTAATTAGCTAGGATTTAATGGATGCCCTGCATCTGTGCTAATGTCAAATGAATGGACCAATGACAGAATGAACAAAACAATCTCCGTTAAACAGATTAGGTTTATTTCTATTGCTTTCAATGGCCTCTGACTAACAAAATATAGGGGGACAAACAAAAAAAAGCAATCAAGTACATATACAGTATATTGGCTATGCACAACTCGTCAGTCTTACATCCCGCCATAACCCAAAACAAAAACGGAGGAAAAACCCAACCCAGACCATAAACTAATGTCCTGTGTTATCAACTGGGATACTTAGCAAACTCTTGGAAAAATTAAAGGAACTAAAAGAATGAATACTAAAGGGAAAAAAGAATAATATCAAACAAGGAAGAGAGATTGTGATTTGGAAAGAGGGAAGGTGTGGAATTCCTGCATTTCATGCAGCAGCCATGTGACGTCTGTCTGATGGGGCAAATACAATATTTGTACTATGAGAAATGAAACTAAGCAACGGTGTTAATCAAAAAAAAAAAAAAATCAACTTATATCAACACATTTAAATGACAAAAGAAAATGCCAAAGGTGACTGTCAGCCTAACGCTTTCTGGGAGATGTACCATGCAGGTATAACAACCACATAGCTGCATTACAAGTACAAACATAAAAACATGAGAAAAGATGCCCCAAAAGACAAGACCATCAATGTAAACGGTTGATTGGAAATCATCAGTTGCTGTTATCAAACGTTACACCACGCTGACACCATTCACAATATGTGGTGAGATGGTAAAGTCCCTCCCTCCCCATTCACAGCTTCTTTTATTATAGAAAAACTGAGAGTTTGGGAATTAAAACAAAGGTACATTTATCATACTATGTTCTACATTAAGAAATTGTATTCAATATGTGTTGCATAAAATTATTAAAGGCCCTGATATCTACATATGCACCAATCAAATATGGCCCTCTTTAATTGTCATATTTAATATCTAGCACCAATGAATAGGATAAAAATGATTCCTTTGTAAGGAGAGAGCATTTTAAGTTAATATAATGTACTCAGACCATTACATTGATGTCATAAGAGTAACTAATGTCAAGCTCTCAAACTGAAGCCAATTTATACACCCCTAACATGAATAAACCTTCAGACTGCTGGTTTTAAACTAATAGAGTAAAAACCATCTGAGAAAATAAAAGTTAACCCTTCTATTACAGAAAAGGTAAGTTGAAAGTTGATTAAAAAGGGCATTAAAACAGTATGGTTTGCTCTGGAGCGACATGCTATAGTGTTCATTGGCAGTTTACAAGTTTTTGTAGGAACTCTAAAAAAGCATACATTAAATCTCTCAATATAAACTGCGACATTAGATATATTTCTCCAATGGTAAAATATTTGTGACGTTGGCTTGCATAAATGACTTATAATTTAGACAAAGCCGTGAGCATTTAAGTCATAACATGATTATCTCATTACTTCATTACAGAAGTTGTTTTAATTGTTATTATTCATTACCCTGAGAGTGAAACATTGGATTAATCCTACGGTTGGACCAGTCTTGCATTTTGAGATGATTCATTGCCTAGAAAGGTCTTCTTTTTTTTTTTTAGCACAAACAATTATAGCATATTTTAACTTTTGGAGCATTGTATTCTGATAAACGTAATCATGCAACAAATCAAATTAAGATTTAGTTTACATGTTGATTTTTCGGAAAGGTTTTGTAAAGCTTATTCGCACTGCAATTCGTCCATCCATCCAACATGCAGTCCTTAGTGTTCCTTTGGTTACTGTATAAAATCTACATGCATCTTATCTTTTAAAAAAATAAAAGATTACATAGAAAATGACCGTTAAAAAAGCTAATTAACAGCATGTTTTTTTTTATTAGTCTGTTAACGATAACTCTCCAATCTAAATTAGAATTATAGTCGTTATATCCAACTGTTTTGTTCTTTAATAAAAAAAAAAAAAAAAAATGTGAGTAGTGCCGTTTATGAAAAACTGATCAATGAGAAAATAGTTTTTTCTTCTGTGCCTCTGTGGACAGTCAAACATGCCAGAGGAACCATAACATCTCATTATCGTAGCCATGTTTCTTCAAGATTCGCTTCAAACTCCCATATAACTCAGAAAACAAACTTTCTTTTGTGCCTTATTGAAATGATTCACCATAACTTTGAATTCTGTTGTCTGTGTGTTGGAATCAAGTTTCGGGAGCATTAAACATATTTGCACGCACGCAAATGTACACACACACCCTCCAGCACACACAAAAAAAATCTTCAGATATTGCATTCTGCAAAAGGGCACAGAGTTTCCAATAATAACACTATACCATTTAACCTGTTGGCAGGATTAAAAATGCATCAAAATGCCCTGTGAAAAAAAAAATCACATTTCTTCATACTGTTATTATCACTAACAAACACTTAAGAGCAGACAGTTAAATCATCATTCAGTTATCAGCCTCTTCAACACATCACAGGAAAAAACCCTTGAGAGCAGAGGTCATAAAAGTCAAGCTAATTGCACATTGAACCACAATGTCACCAAACACCTTGAAACTTTCAGCAATGTTTCAGCCCTTTGATGCACAAGTATGCATGGTATCGTTGAGAGAGTGCTTTTAAAAGCACAGCGTAACAGTTCTGCTGCTCTGTGTTCAGGGGTTGTTGCAACCATCACCACTTAATGTTGTTCTCAACTTAACATTCCTGTGGTGCCATGTTGTTTTCGTCCTCAGAGGGGGGCTGAGAGCGACAGCAAGTCACTCCATCAATGCAGAATCGCGGCTGCTCGGACTTCCTGTTCAACGAGTTCACATCAAGAAAAGCTGCAGAGTTTGATCCTCCTGGCTGAATGACTTCCATTATCAGTGTGAAGAAGATCAAGGAGTACCGCCATCTCCATCTTACACTGCACATCATAGGCCTAATGCAATAAACATGATTAGCTGTTTATTAGTCGTGCTTCTTTAGTCTAAATTTGCCAAAAAACAGCACCTTTCAAACACACACAAAAAAAAGTTCACATATAAGACAAGTGAAAAAAAACCTATGTTTCAAGACCATGTTCTCTGTGTCCAACAGCACACTCTTCAGTTGACATTGGCACTTGACATGTATGAGGTTTGATTTTGTCATCTAATTGAAAATTCTGAAAAATAGACTTCTTGGCCGAGTGTGTTGTCCTTAGCCAAAGCAGTTTGTGTATTTGAGGTACAATGGCAAACGCAGAGGCAAAAATTTGAGAATATTTTCTGGCGATGTGCCACATCTGTTTTCGAGGTTGTTTTAAGGATGAGGGACAATCCTGTAAAAACATCAAAAATAAATTGGAAAAACATTAACATATTAGGAGACAAAGAGGAGCAGCTTAATATAAATAATGTAAAACCATATACTCAAAAACAGAACTCAAAAGAAGGATGTTTAAACGATTTTTGTTAAATTAATGTCAATGGGGCCAAAACAACATTTGACCCAACTGACGTTCAATGCAAGATATTTTTTATATATATGTATATATATAATGTTTTCTTTTGTGTTCTGGTGAAAAAAGTCAGTCATACAGGTTTGGAACGACATGAAGGTGAGATGTCATTTTTGGGCGAGCTATCGCTTAAAGCAAACCAAAATTCTGATACATTACCTGTTCTTATCTTTAAATGGAGTTAGCTGGGCACCCAGTTATGGGAGGAGCTCTGTGTGGTCGCTGGCCCAGTATAGCCCTGTCCACCTTGTATGATAGGGTCAAAGTTGAAGTCAACCAAGTCTCCATCCATAAGATCACTGTTGATAATATATTCCACATCACAGTCCAGGTTTTCAGTGAACATCTCAATATCCAAGTCTGTAGGTAGACGGTCCTGGGAGGGCATGAAGCAGGGCGCTGACGCAAATTGGCCTAGACCTTGCAGGCCTCCGTTCCCGCCAAGTGACGGGACAGCTCCATGCTGCAGAAGCCCAGCGCCTGGCACATGATGCTGGTTCTTTATGGTTGCAAGCTGAGGCGGTTCCTGGTTCATGGATGAGTGCATCATTCCAAAGCCCATCTGTGAGTGCTGGTGTTGGGATTGAGGCTGAAGGCTCATCTGCCCCACTGTGCTTGGTCAATGCCTTTGCTCAACATCATCTGACCTGCTTTGGCTTGGCTGCTGGAAATAGATCCTGCAAGTCCCAAAAGGCCACCACCTCCTTGGCTAGGCATGAGAGGATCCATCTGGGTCATCATGACATCGCTTGGTGGGGGTGAATCAGAAGTCAGGAGAGCTTCGAGGCTGGAGGGCACGCGAGCACTGAAACCACTGTGACCAGGACCAGGCAGAGGGCTGAAGAGGGAGTTTCCAAAGCTGGAAGGGCTTGTGCTGGATCTGGCGGTGGGTTGAACCGTGCTCTGCGGACCTGATGGAGTGGATCCCTGCAAAGCCTTCGTTGGTTGCAGCTGCCTGAATGAGGGAAAGCTGGACCCTCGAGGCAGCAGAGTGGATGCAGAGGGTAGAGGTTGCGGCGGGGCAGGGGGAGCCGTGCTTGGGCTCGCACCCCCTTGAGAACCCGTCATTAAAGTGAGCCCGTCAATCAAATCCAGTTCTTCCATGAGGGTCTCAGTTAGTGTTGGGGGAAGATTCCCTGTAGAATAGCCACCAAGAAGGCCGTCCTCAGGTAGGTCATCCTCGTCCTCCTGCCCCGTGGCAATGGGAGAAAGCCTACCGCTCAGGGTGCTGGCATTGGAGCTTGTACGTGGCCTGAAACTCGTCCACATGTCGGGGTCATCCAGGTTGCCACGAGAGGAAGGGCTGCTGCTGTTAACTCCCCACTTTCCAAACTGACCCGGAGTCCCGGGACTGTCCGCACCGCTGGCACCGGAAGCACCCTCGCCCTGCAGGGCAGCTCCAGAGCCTCCAATCCCAGTTGC
This sequence comes from Chrosomus eos, assembly GCA_036326025.1. NCBI lineage: Eukaryota > Metazoa > Chordata > Actinopteri > Cypriniformes > Leuciscidae > Chrosomus > Chrosomus eos. The sequence continues at coordinate 22,058,566 of CM070835.1, forward strand.
TCCAGCTTGCTTTTTAGTCTGCTTTGCTCGCATACGACTTTTAAGCATTTTGCTGCTGTTGTCCATGGAGGCGGCGCGGCGGCGCGGGGCTTTGCCGGTCTTGCCACCCTCAGGGTTGAGCATCCACCAAGAGCTCTTTCCCGTGGACTCATTGTGGACTCGCAGGAACTTGTTGTGGAGTGATAAATTGTGGCGAATGGAGTTCTAAATAGGACAACAACAAAAAAAATCGAATCTCAAATTTAAACAACATGAAATAGAAACAATGTTACTGCATAACAAGGTTTAGGATCATCAGGGTTTGAACGCTATGAACTCCCTAGCCAATTCAGAGGGTTTTGATTGCATTCCATCACACACTTAAGGTCTCACCCCCGTCCCTACCTGTCAGTAGTCGAAAAAAATGCTCCACATCCACGACTTTTGCATGCCACTATACAGACGCCAAAAGTGCCCTCTAGCATTTTCTGTGGTACATAAACTTGGGTATAACTTTGTCATAATGACGATATTTTGGGGCATCATTTTAATGATCATTAACTTTTTTAATGAATGTCAGTGGAGGAGAGGCTACAATACCCTATAATAAACAGATTTCAATATGATATTTCTGATATTTTTATTTGTCCGGTAACTTAATTTTAGTAGCGAATTAGGGTGGTGAGTGAAAAGGTTAATTTTAAACCCTGATTATTATTGCTCAAAATTATAAATCAATACTTTCTTCTACGTACCTTCCACCCTGCAGAACTGTTACTGTCTCCTTTGTCCTTAAAATACGGCACCGTTTTTACCATCCAATCGTAGATCTGGGCTAGTGTAAGTCGTTTTTCTGGCGAGTTTTCAATCGCCTGGCTGATCAGATCGGCGTAGGACTGATTACCCCAAGCATTGCGCCGGGAAGTGCCTTTTCGAGGCGTGGCCCCTCCCACTCCAGCGACGACCCCGCCCTCGAGAGCGCGACTTTCTCAGGCTCGGATATGATTGGCTGAGGCTCGTGTTTATCCTCCTCGGCGGGCGGAGTTCCAGCAGCGGACTCTGAGCCGTCTGCCCCCCCGGCTTTGACAGATGAGATGTCGGGTCTAGGCAATGGCCATGTACATGACCTCGGTCTGCTCTGCGGCTCAAAATCTGGGTCAATCGGGGGTACGTTTTCTTCCTCCATTGTGCGATGCAATCCAGATAATTTCAGACGAAGGCTGGATTTCAGTGAAATAGTTTTGGGCGATGCTTTTAAAAACACGATTCAATACACCAACTGGGCGATGAAAGTAAGAGTATGACTATTTATAACTAAATAGGTCAAATAATCTTGTTTAGGTTTTTTTTTTTTTTGCTTGCTATATTGCACTACAGAATCCAGACTAAATTTAACCGTGACTGCCTATGGTAACAGCACATTCGTAATAATCTGAACACACCAAGCGTCAGTTAATCCTCAGATTGGAGATTAAAGGGGGCAAATAATCTCCTTAATAGTAACTAACATAAACCATCTGATTTACATAGAGCAAACGAGGATAGAATGGGGGTCTCTTTGTTTATGTAGAAGGAACAAAGGAAATTCACTACACATCAAAACAGCTGGATTGTCAAGAGCAACTACTGAAATAAAACTCAGGAAAGAGGAGCGCTGGAGTGACGGGATAATCTATGAACTTTTCATGGAAAAATAAACCCATTTTTACAGATACAAATTATTACCTAAGCAGTTAAATACGTGAAATAGCAAAACCAATCATAACATGCGTCGTAATTGCTAAAATACCCAAACTCCAACTGGTTCTATAATAGCAGCGAATGGTTGATTGGTTTTCACAATTAGACTTTAAAACAAGAAAAAAACAGAGCAGACAAATTAAGAAACTGCAAAAAGCGATAAACCACCTTAATACGCGTCATACAACAACCCCACTTGTAAACTGAGTGTTGTATTTCTGTACAATGTAGGAATACTGTACTTGTAAACGAATTCAAGTGAATGGAAATTACTTATTAGAGCTGCCTGTCAAAGTCAACAAAGCCATATTATTTTTTAATTGGATCGATTGAGTTAAAACAAATAAATGCGAGGCTTAAAGTACATCCTAACTCAAATGCGTTGAGCAAGAATGTTAAATCGCCAAAAGAAGCCCTACGGGGGAAAACGCTCTTTAACTTAATTAATCACGAGCAAGATTTTACATTTAAAAAAATACCAAGATAACATCTTACAGGAGTGCTCGATCATAACGGGTTGTTTTATGGTGTTTTACCGTACAGTAAAAAATCTCTGTTACTGTCGTTCAAGTTTGCACTGTCCTCCACGCTGTGCGCTGCTGGCGCGTGTCACCATCTGCCATGTTCCTCGAGACGCAGCTACACACGATGCTCGCGCGAGCACAGCTAAGCCGAACGTGTCCGTCCCGTTGAAGCCTTCCCAAATCCCACTACAGTCGATGTGTTCTTCGAAAAGAAAAAAAAGTTGTAGCCCGTCCACTTCTTGGCAATCACCGCGCCTCTGGGACAAAACTCGAAAGCGTAGTTTTACTACAGAGAGAGTAACTAGTTAGCTAACTCCAGTTTTTATGAGTTAAAATCCCTCCGGTAAAAGTCGAAGAAACCTGCTTCTTTTCAATAACTTGGTCGTCTCTTGAAATCAATGCGAAATCGTTTATCTTCTGCTGTTAATGGAGATAGACAAACAGCTATTCCTCGTAGATCTTTCTTGTTTTGTTTTGTTTTGACTCGAGGCGAAGACTCCCTTCTGACGTCTGTTTACCACTGCCAGACAACGCGTCGTGCGCATGCGTCGAAGGGATTGATGGGAATTGAAGTCAGTCATGTGATGTACCGTGTCCGTAAATACACAACCAGACAGAGAGAACCGGGATCCTGAAAAAGACTGAGCACGCAAAATGTTATGTAATAGTTTCTAAATATGTGTGTAAGTGCGAGAGCGAGTCCTGACTGGTGCTAAATGGTTTTGTCATTTTAGGATCTCTATGTTGTTGAAGGGGTGAAGATCCTTAATCCCCTATAGATCTGCAATGGAATCCCCTGACCTCATGCTGTCCACATGGTTCATGTTAAACTGGAAATCTCATTTTTTTAAATTAAGATCAAGTGGATGGAAGCTATTGTTATGTTAGATGTTTATGCCACAATGTCGTTATCCTTTATTTGATATCGCGCCGTGGTTAAGTTTCTTACGTAGTTTTGAAATTGAATTCAAGTTTACAATACATTTACATTTTGAAGAGCCCCCTTAGTGGTGTAATGTAACCTCCACTGAATGTACTCATTTTAAAACATACTCATTTTAAAACAGACTTTCACTTGTCACTGTGTTGTTGTTCATTCTAGGTCAGCTGTTGCTCGTAAGTTTTTTAATGCGTGTTTGTCTGTCTGGTCACAGATCTGCCATGAGAAACTACAATACCCACAGGACCTTCCGAGGCATTACCCCTTTCCCCAGAATTGTGGTGCGCAGTATGGGCACAGCATGATGCAACTCTCCCTAATGAAAACTAGTATTAGATATGTGAATAAGTAATTTATTTATTTTGAAAACATTTTAATTGAACAGTCCTTTTGACCAGAAACACATTATAACACCACCTTTTTTTTAAAATCAGTAGTTGACACGCCAATAGTACTCAAGTTAGATATTTATTCATAGTTGTGTTAACCCTTTTAAATTTAAAATAAAAAATAATATATTTATATAATAATATATTTTTATGGTTTCATAATTCATACTGAAAGCCTGTACTGAAGATTGAAAAAGAAAAGTGAACTAATTGTTAAAATAAATAATAGCAGATCGTAGTTATGTGGTTGGAAAAATATATAATTTTTTGCTTGTTAAAAAAATCCTTCTTGCTTTAATGAATTTGATAGGCCTGTGGGAAACTATGGGTATAACACGGGGAGAGTTGTAACACCACCAATTTCACCAGTCTGAGTCCTATCATTTCATTATTTACTCACTTCATCCCATATCCCATTTAATTGTTAAGGCTGTAAATAGGAATTCATGCAGATTTCAATTATGAAAAACATCAAACGCTTAAACATTATACAATATAACTTATATTACATCAAATTGTAGTTTCTCAAGCAAAATGTAATGCATTGGTAACCTGTATGGAGTCATCTGGCAACTCAAAGTCATTGTGAGTGTAAACTGTGCCAAGCAGCATGGGCTCACCATGCCAACACTTAAAAACTTTCACCATTACTCTGATTGAGAATACATTCGCATATAGACACACAATCTCACACACATTTGCACTGTTTTTTGTTAGACTTACATGTTCTTTAAACAGGTACACTGAGTTGAGTGTTCATAATACTGTTAAGGGAGTTTGTTTGTATACTAATTAGTTTCAATAAACCTGTTTTTGAAGCTTATTGGATAATGTGGCCTCTGTTTTTGCATCTTTTGTTTAATTGTTACAACTTATCCCAGCAGTGGGCTAGATTGTAACAAATTTATTCATATAATATGGAATTTCACATTTGGAATTTTAAAAAAATACGAAATTTATTTTAATATGGAATTTTACTCTTCAACAGATTTTACGGAAATTCAATTTAACAAGAAAAAAATAAACCATTCCGATGATGTTTAAACTGAAAAGTAGGTAACTGTGACAGCCATTTGTTATAAATAAATATTTCACCTAATATCAGGTTGGCTAGCATCAGTTTCCAAAGAAAGTGTAATAAAATGTTTTTGTGTTGTGTGTGTTTTTATTTTTTACCCTTTTAGATCGTGTGTAGGCAATTGGTTTAGAGCACCATGAAACAACAAATAGGTGTGTCCGCATATATATCTATTTGTTAAATTTGCTAATTTATATAGGCCTATTACTAAAAAAGAACTGAGGTCTTTGTTCAACTGCCAGCGCTGGGGGGCGCCGTGATGTTTCTAAACGCCTCACAGATCGTCGCTCTGATTGGTCAAGGTCTGAGCGTCTTGTCCAATGACTAGAATGTCGCCATTTTCAAATAGTCAGACACGGAAGTATCTAACACTCAAAGAAGAGAGTCAGCCTGTTTAAAGACCTGGTAAGAAGATGATAATGCTTACTAATGATTATGATCTGTTTATTTGTTTAGAAATATTGAGTTTGTTAGTTCATCATCGAAAGTAGGCTCGTTTCTAAGTTTCCGTGTCACGGGTTATTGTTACCGCAGCAAAACATTCGTTGCCGTTGTCAGTTACAAGCTCAGTTCATTGATTCTAGTTTTTTTAGTCTGTTGTGTAATGTTATACTTCCTGAACTATTATTAGATGTTTAAATAACTCATTTGGGTTTCTCCAATGCGGTAGTTTAGTTTTTAATTTTAGATAAGTATTTAAGGAATTTAAACTGGTGCTATCTTTTGTATTGTATATTGTATATTTTTCCTCATGTGTCATCCTCTCTGATATGTGTGATTGTCAGTAAGTAGGTTTCAGGAAGGCACAAAATAATTCCTTTTATTTATTTATTTTTTCAGAGACCTTCCTGCTAATGTTATGGAGAGCTTTCTAAGGCAAAGGCTTGCCCAGGCTAGTGGCAACCTATTGGGTGGATCATCTCTTCAGAAACCCAGTTCTTCTTACCAGGCTATCAGATTGCCAGATGAGTGTTCTAGTTTCTATTCAATTGCAGATGAACCTTTTCCCCAAGTGTCTGGATTTCTTGATGACACTTTCGGCCCGTCGTTTCTTTCAAATGAAGCAGGAGCTGTGTTGAATTCCCCTGCTTGCATACCATTAGAAAATCAAACAAAAAATAAGAACGAGGGAGTTTTAGCCCCAAGAAAAGAGGCTGCCATCGATACCAGTCTTAGTTGCTCTCTTGGAGCTCACTGTCAGTCGGCAGATGAAAGCATGTCTACTAGATCAATACAGAATGAGAAAGACATTAGTGCAAAGGCAGATGGGCACTGCAATGAACCCTCGGTATCCACTACATCTTTAGAGAAATCTGATTTCATGAGTGCAGAGTTGAAAAACAGCACTTTTGATGTAACTCATAACTCGAAAGAACGGTCTGACACTGGTGTTAATGTGACTGTTGATCTACACAACACCAGGGAGAAGAACAGCACTTTTGAGTGTCAAGAGTCAAAGGAGAGGTCCGACCCTATACTTAATTCAACAGTGGATATTGATGTCACCAATATTAAGACTGAGTCAGGAAATACCACTGTTGACCTGGTTCAGTCACATGACCCTAAAGAGAGTCCTGACACTAGGGTTAATGCAACCGTGAATATTCCTAATCTAGACGGTGCACATTCTAAAACCAATTCATCTGTGAATAGTGCACCCTTAAACACTACAACAGAACAGCTCAATGAAAAGCTTGAAGTAACCATAGACATTCAGCCACAAGAAAAAACAAGTGGTAATCCTAACTCTACTGTGGATGATAAAATAAAAAACACAGAGGAAACTAATTTAAAAGGCAATGTAATGGTTGATATTGTGGAGCAAATAGCCAGTGCACCTCATCTACCTTCTAGCGAGATTGAACAATCAAGCTCAGATATTTTAAAACCAGCTAAGATGATGTTTACTAAACATAATACAACCACTGATCTTCCTGTGCCAGAAGTTCCAGTTTTGAAGGACACCACTCTAGAAATGAAGCCCTCAAGCACAGAATTAGCTTTAGAATTAGACCAGGTCAGTGGTGCTTCTAACTCGGTGGAAATCACTAAACCAGTCTCTAACAGCAGCGAAACAAACGTTGAGATAAGTACCTTAGCTTTTGTTTGCTCTGTTGATGCTCCCAGTGATGCTCCTGATCTCAAAGCAGAGGAGCATCACAAAAAAATAGAGAGACCTGGATTAGCTGAAAGTCAGTCCGTTCCCTCCTCTGATATTGGAAACATGAGCAGAAACAGTATTTTTTGTTTGGATGATACTTTGGATATGAAAACAAGTTTCATGGTTACATCCACACCTATTGTTTTTGGCAGAGAACCCAGATTTGAGATACTGAGAGATGCAAAGCCCACACCTATGAGAAAAAGACTGTCTGTGATCAACAGTATGGATGCCCAATCGAATGATGAGCTTGTTGGTGTGAGTAATCACAATGGAACTGGTGCTGTGCAGGCGACTGAGAGCTCAAGTCAGAAGGTCTCATCGAACTGCATTTCAAGTCACAGTACATCAGAACCAGCAAATGAGAACAAGCCTCCCACAAAACTTCCACTTAAAAGACAGCTTCCTCAACTTTCCTCTAAGCTCAGTTATCCCAAATCCAGTCTTCCACCAAGGCCACAGTCATCCATGCACTCCTCAGTAGCGGACAAACTAAGGACGGTCCAAGGGCTACAGGTTCCCCAATATCGCGACACAACATCCACCACCCTGCTTGGCAACAGGAAGACAGTACAGATAAACAAGGGGAAGAACATCGCACCTGTCAAGAACACAGCGCCAGCTAGCACTGTTAAGGTAGGAAACTATGCTTTATGTCACTATGAATCAGTTACTTGGATACATAAAAATGTTGGACTTGTCTGGTTTAATTGGGTTAAAATGTGATTTATTTATTTATTCTTTCGGTAAACAGACCTCTATGGTTTCTTCTGTCACTGGATATAACTTCACTGCTGGTGAGTGGCTTATACACATTTTCCTTTTTCTTTACACATTGTATACATGCACAATTATATTACTGATCAAGAGTTACACTAATTTCTGAAAGATCATGTGACACTGTGTCACAGGGATAAATTACATTTTAAAATATATTAAAATGGAAAACAGTGACATTATAATTTTTCACAATCTTACTGTTTTTACTAGCCTAGAAATCTAGACGCACCCCAGTGGCAGCAAATTATTATTATTTTTTTCGGTTCCGTGAGAATTCCCTGCTACTTGAAAACAGTCAAACAGCGTCTTTCAAATCGGCTTTGGCCGCGATTCTGTTAAAGGAACACTCCACCGTTTTTTGGAGTCCACTCCACCGTACACTGTCTACTGTAGGCCAGCTACTATTCAATCTGGTATGTTGACAGAAGTTAGAGGATTTCAAGTGTTGTGTGATATCTCTGCGCCGAAGTAGCAGTGCTTCGCCTGTGCTTCCCCCCCAATATAGTTCCAAGTCAATATCTGCCTAGGAAATCGCCTAGTCTTAATCTGTATTCCTATTTGTACTCATTGTGAATAGGCAGGCCACAAGAAGTAATTTCTTTTTTATTTTTTTTATCACTTTTACTCGCAACATGCTATTTGGCAACAAAGGATTCCATTCATTATGCTAAGCTAGCGGTGGTGCTGCCAAACTAAAACAATGCATACACTGAGACAAAAATGCGTTTGCCCACCTATCTAAATGTAGGAAAGACAGTGAATAAGGCCTATTTCAAAAAACGGTGGAGTGTTCCTTAAGCTATTCTTTGAAAAAAGAACAAAGACGCTCTGACTACGTCACCACCTTCGTTGCTCTGGTTGGTCGTAGCGCTATCCTATTGCGTGCAGACTAAATTTGAAAGACAACCGTTTATCCCGCCCCTCGGATTGAGCCCTGCCAATAGTGTGTTCCCAGACCCAACATCTTGATGTGGGTCTGGCTTGTCAGGCTATGTTTTTACTGTATTTTTGACCCAAAAACTGCAGCCTCTATGAGCATTAGACTTTTCAAAAACATTGAACAAATTGAATGATAGTGTACATAACTGTACTTTTTTATTACTATGGTGTATTATATAGTAATTGTGCTTTCTGTAAGCTATAATGTGGTTGCAGTTGGAAAGCCTTCAAGCTCTGGTGTACCGCAAAACAAACCATCAGGACTACAGCCCCCAACCCGTAAAAGACTGGCTCTTAAGACGCCTCAGACTACACTATCCTCTGTTGAAACCATTCTGACTCAGCCCAGTAATAAACCAACAACAGGAATACAAGGTACTATTCATGATTGTTTTTCCATGATCATTTTTCCTTTTTATATCTTCAGATTTTAAGATTTTGTTGCTGATTTTATACTTTTATGCAACATGGTAAAATACCTAGACAAAATGATTATGTAAATGAAGGACTCTGGTTTTAATGTAATGCTTTGTCATTCCAGTCATGTTTCCTCTAATTCTATCTATGAAAGGTATGAGGACGAGGAATTCACTGCTTCCCAGTGTCGGCCAAACGCACTTGAACAATGATGGTTTGCCTTCGGCAAAGAGAAAAAGAATTGGTGCGATCATTTGTCCTTATTTTTTTATAATAAGTGTTTAACAACTATAGTAAATAAGTGCATTAGTGAGACTGGATGAATAACAGGTATAATACTTTCAGAAGGTCTACAACACCTTTTAAACACTAAAACACTAAATATTTTAAACCAATGAAATTTCACAAGGAAAGCCAACTAAAGTAAGAATTTTTTTTTATTATGAGTTTCTGGTGTTTTTTCTCTTGTGGTGGTTGGTGGAGAGTGTGGTACATTTTTGATATTGCTTTGTACAATACCAGTCAAAGTTTTTATTATACCCTCTTAAAACTAGTATTATTGTAACTAGTTATGTTTCCATCCACCTGTTTTTATGCGCATTTGGGACATTGCATAAAAAAAACGCTGAATTGAAACGCCAGGATGCGAATAAATTATTAACATGCGCAAAAAAAACATATGTTCTCAATTGAGGCGGATTGATTTCGTATTCGATATTAAAGGTGCTCTAAGCGATGTCACGTGTTTTTTAGGCCAAAACATTTTTTGTCACATACAGCAAACATCTCCTCACTATCCGCTAGCTGCCTGTCCCCTGAACACCCTTGTAAAAAAACGCAGTCTCTGCAGACACCCCAGGCTCCACAAACGGCAACAAAAACAAACTGGCCTAACCCGCACCACGAAACATAACAAACTGTTCCAGCCAATAACCGACAAGAAGGATTTGGGCAGGGGGTTAGTGCACGGATGAGGAGGAGGGAGGGTCTAACTAGCCTCTGTTATGTTTGACAATACTTCGAACGTCAACAAGAAGTGAAGGCACCCAACATCACTTAGAGCACCTTTAAGACGTGGATAAACTTTAATTGAAATGTATGGTATTTACTGAATAAATCCCTTGATGTGCAACAAAAAAAACCTCATGTGACTTTGCATCAGCAGTGAATGTGATCGGATAACTTGATTACAATTGAAAAATAACAACTTTGGATAGAAACATATTAGCTACTGACAAAAATTAAAAGACATTAAGATACAGATTTACTAACAGCTTACACCAGCGCAAACCCTCTTTTGGTGTTAAGAATTTCTGTCAGTGAAAAATTTGCGCTGAAACAGGGTTATTTTTGCGGCTGAACTTATTACATATGCATTTGTAGGAGTTTCCCTTTCAGATGCAAAATCTATGGGAGGACAGTATTTAAATTAATCACACAAGGGGATTTACTAAGGTTTGCGCTAGTCAATTTACTGATATTTGCACCATTATTACCAGTTGCGCCAAAAAATATGTGTCTTAAAGCAGACGTTAATTTGTGCTGCTCTTGATAGATTTCGTTGGTCATTATGGAAATGACCCGGTTGCGTCTGTGTTCTTTAATTTGCACGTCTTAAGTAGATCACGCGCAGAACTTTGCTAACCTGACTCCGCCAGATGGATTTGCTCCGCATATCCATCTGGAAACCTTCCGTTGAAGTAGTTTTGGTAAGGGGCGAAAATACTGGTTAGCTGATTGGCCTATGTTGGTGATAGACGGGACAAATCAACCAATCAGATCAACGAAGCATATGAGAGCAACGACGAAAACACAACCACAAGCCAGGCTACTCTTGCTGCTGCAGGTAAAGGCTCGTTAGCTCTGTAATTCCGTAATAACTCTGTAATTCCGATAAAACTTGCTCGATAGCCACACTGATGCTAGTTTCATCCGCTGAAGCCGCCATGTTCTTAAGACTGAAGTCGCGCTTCTCGTTGCGTCACACCTCAACCCGCCTCAAAGCCAACGCTGATTGGATGTTCGTTTGGTGAACTGCTCCCAAATTTTCTTTAACGGAAAGTATCCAGACTGATCTGCGAGTGAAACCTTGAAAGCTCGCGAGATCAGGATGGTCTCGCGAGGCTAGAACTTTGCATTCCCATCGGCGGTTTTATGGGATTGCACTCACTCACGCTAATTTGCCCAGTTTAGTAAATCTGGTCCATTATGAACAAAAAAGCATTGGGTGTGTCAAAGCAATATTCAAGAACATTATAGTGTATAAAATGTGGAAAATAGCCACCCTTTGCCTTAAGCCACACTAACAAATCTCAACAGGACAGCTTCTGATATATCACTGCAAAATATTCGTTCCTGAAGCTGCCAGGAATCTGGGCAAGAAAATTGAGTCATTAAATTAAGTTGTCTTATTTACGTGTCTTATTTGCAAGATATTTTCCCTGCTTAACCAGATGTAATCCAGACAGATTGATATACGTGTGAAGTGTGCAGTAATAGCCTTACTGAATAGATTTGAATGAGTAGTGTGTGCATGCCTCTCCTTTGAGTGTGTTCATTCTTTTTGTGATGGAGATTTCTAGGTCTGTTCTCAAACTCAATTATAGGATAGTACATTGGCATCCATGCTACCATAATACACTGCATTAATTATGAATGTAAAATAGAAAAAAATATATAAATATTTTATAAAATGTTGTAAATGACTATTTCTGATTTAAATTAGTTCTGTGTTCTTCAAACTGTTCATTAAAGGATCACACTAGACACTTCTTATGGATGTTTGGATCAAGCTGTTTTGACCAAATCAAACATGGATTTATTCGCAGGTTAATGAAGCTGCAAAATGAGGACCTCAGAGGAGTCTGTTTCTCAAACTAGATCCTTTGATGTCCTCTGTTGTCCACTTCTCTCTGTCCTGGTTTGGACAAGTTTGCTTTCTCCTAAGTACCAATTAAGAGCCACTTTCAACTGAGCTTGTATACGAAGAAAGTGTCCGCTTGTACCAAATTAGCACAGGAGTAGGTGACAGTGTTTTCTTAGTAGACTGGGGTAATGGCTGTTAAAAACGGCTTTGCCATCGCTGGTAAAGATAAAACTTTTTCTTTCTTTTTTTTCAAACGCTACTAATAATTTGCAGCATTAGAAATGTTTTGATTGATCAGCAACTACATGCTAATATTAAATCCTTTCAAAAACAAAATGTATTTGTCATTCCCAACCTTTCAACGGTAGTGTTCATGTAAATATGGATGAGCAAGTGTGAATGGTGAGCAAACACTGTTAAGACAATAAGATATTGGTTGGTATAGTTTGTTACCATCATGTTGTAAAAAAATATTGAATAGACAAAAACTGCGTAGTAAATGTTTGTGAAATATTCTAACAGTTTTTTTTTTTTTGTGTAACACTTTTTTCTAATGTATTTCATGCGTGTTTGTATCCATAGCACATGCTGCTCTTTCTACAGTAGAGAGTGATGCTGTGCATCCAGCTGGCGGAGCACATGAATCAGGTGAATTTTGGTGGTTGTTATTATCTTAGAGCTCATGTAGTAAGTTTTCTAATTCACAAATAGTGTCTGATATTTCAAACCTACCTAATCTTTTTAACCCCCCCCCCATCCAGGCTGTGTTAATTGTTTGCAACATCAAGACAAACTTGAGAGGGTCCTCCAAGAACTAAAGGGTTTGCGTTCAGGTATTTATTATTATTTTTTCTCCAATAACGTTACCCTCTTTATTTATTGTGAGATAATGGCTTATGTTTTGCATACCTGTCTTTTATAGAGTGTAAAAACTGGGGACCATTGCACGAAAAACTTGAGATGTGTGTAAAGGAAATTAAGAGAATTTAAGTAGGTGATCTGTGTCTTTTCACAATTTATTCCTGAAATTTTGTTCTTTTTACAGATACATATCAAATCATTGTATTATGCTGATATTAATATAAGCAATATTGTATACCTCTGCCTGATTCTGTCTTTTCTCTCTCCCACACTTAGAGAAAAGAGAAGTGTTGACAACGAAAGTTGTAACTTTTACCAGTTGTGGATTTCCAATTTCTATGCAGTTCTATGCATGTTTATGTGCTTCTAATAACAGACTGTTAATAAAATGTAACCCAATTGAATATTGCCTTGCTTAAATCTCTAGGCTTTCCTAATAAATTATTAAATGATTTGAAATATTACAATATGGTTCATTCATATTTTCATATTCATATTTTATATTTTCCAATTTAACACATTTTCTCAGTTATGTCATCTTGTGGTATTACAAATAAATGCAGCAATAAGCAGAGCAGGACTTTCAAAATGCTGGAAAAACCATCGCTCTCTCAAAAGTCAAAACAATGCTCGTCGATGGCAACACGATTGGTTTTGTTACTGACGTCAGGGAAGAAAAAAAAACGACCCTGTCTGGTGGAAATTACTTTTCCTTACATGGCTTGAATTTCCGCTTGAGTTTAGTATTCACGTCGGTCCTGCTCAGCCACTTACTCATTCTTCTATATTAGATTACACGCCAAGCGTCGTCTCTCCTGGATTTTCAATTCATCGTTTCAAGAGAGGGTAACTACCTTTTTAACCTTTATTCCTATAATATGTCATTCTTAATCTTCACATATGTGACGTAGGGAGTATTCGTTAAGTGTAAGATCTAAATTATGTTTTCAGTCCCGTTTGAGAGCATAGACTGTAAAGGTTGAGAGCCTCTTTGACAGTAAAGCGGATATCCCGTATGTTTATCATTGCATTCATCCTCGTGTAGAAATGGCGCGCGATGTTAAATGTACTTTTCTGTTATTATTATTTATGTAACGTTATACTAGCATAATACATTTCAAACAATCCGAGAAAATTATATAATTGGTGTCGTATCACCAAAACGTGTATAATAATGTGAAATATACGTGTATATTTTCTGTACACGTGTGTGTGTGTGTGTGTAATCAGTATAGCTACTGCCTTGCAACACTGATAGTATTTCCATCATGTAGTCATTGCACATGTTTCTTGATGTTTATTTTTCCAGGTACAGTTTTGCTTCATTAAAACATGGTTTAAATGAAACATTTTCGATTAGTTTTAATAAATCATCCAAAACTGAATGCATCGGTATATGTAACTCATGTCCTGTGGTGGGACAAAAACTATAAGCATTATTAATGGGATGCTGAGCTATAGTGTAGTTTAAGTCATGATGAGATTCCATTACTGTAAATATAGGTGTCATACAGGTACTGCTGGTCTATTCCATTTGAATAGTAAACGATACACCAGTAATTGTGTAGTATTGGACTTCATGCATGCAAGTGAAATCACTGGCTTTGTATATAAATCAGTGTTTTCAATTTTAGTGCTTAAATAAATAATTATCAAGCCCATGCCTCAGTGAAATGGCCACTTTGCTTAAAAAACCTAGGCTGCTATTAGACATCATTTTGAAATATAATTAATTTTGGAGACCAGCAAACTCCTCAGGAGGGTGAAGCAGGTGCCAGGATAGTCAGAGTATAGACAGTGGACCTGTGAATTCACCATGTCCAAACCTGTTTAAGTTGCCTGCTTATTACATGGAATTAGTTATTTGTTTAATTGCTTAAAGGAATGTCTAAGACAGGGCAGTGCTTTATGTGAGGTTACTGATAATCATCGCAATTTAACAACCATTTTCACGAGCTAGATTTATAGTTAGTTGGTGTGGGGTTTTTGTGTTAGTCGTTTTATGTAATAACCTTGGAAGGAAGTCAATGATTTCCGTGTAGTGACTTCGTGGAGTTAGCAAGAAGAGGTGTCCTTAGCAGTAGACCGATTAAAAAAAGTCATCCTCGTTGCATTTTTATATGTGAGTAAGAGTGCGGTAAGAATGCTTAAGGATTAGTGTTAGAAATTTTGAACTGTTAAATAGTAATGTATGCAGGTGCAGGTTTAGCTACTTCTAGTGTTCCATGGACAGGACCTGATCAAACATGTATGACTACTCAAGCTGCTGGTCAGAAACCCACACAAGAAGACCTTTACTACATTCTCTTATTTCCTATGAAAGTGTGCAACGCTTCAGACTGCCACTGCTTATCATCATTATTAATCATTTTATTTGATTGGACAATGCATATTAATGAACAAACAAGTGAACATCCATGTAAATATGCCGATTGTACTATAAGCTAGTTTCCATCCTAGTCCCAGAAGCTAAAACACAAGAATCACAAATATTACGAATAAATGTACATCTACATCTAATCAGTCGCTAATATTTGTCATATGTAAACACTGTATCCAAAAAGCATGTTTAAAATATTCACCAATCTGCATTTAGAGGGTGAGTTACCTCCCTATACTTTCTTTTTTTTGTTGTTGTTAAATGTTTGCTATAATTTTTTTATTTTCTTTGACTTCTGCCACATTTTACCCAGTCTGCTCTTTTCATCTAGTCAGTAAATTGTGACTACCGATAATCAGTTTGGTCTTGCCTGAAAATTGTTTCCGTCCACACCAATGTCAATGCTCGAAAGCTGTTGTACTTTATGAATTATGGCTCAATAATGAAAAGGCAATATAAACCTTTTAGATATTAATCTTATTAATTGTCCTGGTGGATTAAACTGCCCTGTGGTGAAATGGGTTTTTCGTAAAGTGCTCTGTCTGTGTCCACGGGTGTGGTGTGAAGCAGACACCCTGATATTTATGCCCTTTACATGTAATGACTTGGTTAAAGGCGTTCACACCAAGGACAAAAACTATAAAGTTTTAATAATCATTCTAATTCTATGAAAATAGATACTTCCACACCACACCTATACTGATAACCATATAGTTTGAATCACTTTCAGAACAATTTTCCCCCCCAGCTAATGAACGATTAAAACATTGACAGACAGATTTTAAAGAGCAGTAGGTGCTTATAATAAACATAAAATTATAGTGCGTTGTTGTGGAGGCTAATATAGTTATCATTATAGTTACTGTTCTTGGTGTGAATGGGCCTTAATAGGTTACCTTACTTTATTTTTAAGTCAAAAGACCATTTGTACTTTAGGTTTATTTAATCTAAATCTGAGCACTTTTTTGAGCACAAAAAAGGCAGTATTTGCTGACAATATAACTTTTTTTGTATTATTATCAATTTTATAAAAAGTAAAGTATATATATAAATATTTATATTGTTTCTCTTCTCCTTTAGTGTCTTCAGCTTTATTATCCCTGTCTTCTCAACGTTATCCATCATGATTGAGAATAAACTGGCCTCTTTTGGGAAAATGCTGCTAAGGCGTCGCATGCTGGACACCTCTCAGGATGAAAACCGCTTTGCTCGCTGTCTCACCACTCTGGACCTCATAGCCCTCGGTGTGGGGGCGACACTGGGTGCAGGTGTATACATCCTGGCTGGGCAAGTGGCCCGAGAGAAGGCTGGACCTGCAATCGTGCTGTCTTTCCTTGTTGCGGCCCTGTCCTCTGTCCTCGCTGGCTTGTGTTATGCTGAATTTGGTGCACGTGTTCCCAAGACGGATCCGCTTACCTGTACAGCTACGTGACAGTTGGTGAAATATGGGCCTTCATCACAGGATGGAATCTCATTCTGTCGTATGTGATTGGTGAGCACAGCACATAGATATTATCTAGTTTTAAAATATGTGACTAAAATTACCTTTTCCCTTTTTGAATTCAAATATAATAATTAATTGTCATCTCCCAAGAGTTTATTCTGAATGCAAGCCCAAGAGTTTGACCAATTATATGCGATTACGCATGAGCTAAGTGGTTTTGAAACTGTATGAAGTGTTTACTTCACTTGAGTGAAGGACTCTAGGGCAGGTGCTTAAGTTTAACATAACAAGTGGACGTTCTGAAGTCTTTTGAATCTACATATATCCTTCTCTCTTTTTCACAGGCACAGCTAGTGTGGCACGAGCTTGGAGCTCAACTTTTGACAATCTAGTGCAGAAAAGGATCTCTGTTTTCTTCAATGGCTCCATGTCATTTCCAGACACTGGAAAAGTGTTAGCGGAGTATCCAGATCTGTTTGCCCTTATCCTGGTCTTGTTGCTCACTGGTAAGAAACTTTTTCTCTGACTACTTTTTCTGTCCAACACGATGGTGCCTAGTTAACTTAGTTGACTCAAAGTGTTTTCAAAGTCAAGACTTCCATTAAGCCAGTGAATCTTTGTTCCAACACCTGGTTCTTGTTAGTGTGTTTCTGACAGGGAAGCCAAAAAATATTGTTCATTGGTTCTACTACACTGCTACACTAAAGGAATTAAGTCATTTTTAATGATCCGCTCCACCAATATATGTTAGTCATAGTACTGTTGATCACTCTTTCTTTTCACCATTGCCATGCAAAAGACCATAATGGTGTGAATTTGCTGCCTCTCACCTCCCACACTACAGGCTTATTGGCATTTGGAGTGAGTGAGTCTGCATTTGTCAACAAGATCTTCACAGGAATCAACCTGGTGGTTCTGACATTTGTCATCATATCGGGCTTTGTGAAAGGCGACACTGCCAACTGGAACCTCACTGTGGAGGACTACCTTAATGGCACCAACAAATCTGAAGCACAGTAAGTCACACTTCCTCAACTTTTATATGTTGGCATAGCAATAGTAATCTGGAAAGTACAGTTTCAAGCTTAATTCAAACTTGATCAGTTTGGTCATATTTACTGAATACAGATATACAACTAAATTACAAAAAAGATCAAATTAATAAATCAGATAAAAATGACAATTAAATTAATGATAATGAAAGGGCAGTAAACAAACAAAAAATACTTAAAAATATTTTATATACTGTGTGTATAAATAAATGTATATAAAAATGTATATGCATTATGTTGTCTGAAAATTTAAAGTTGAAATCTCTTTCATGTCCTAGTAACATTGAAAAAGAGTTTGGCTCAGGTGGCTTTGCACCATTTGGCTTTACCGGAATCCTTTCTGGCGCTGCTACATGCTTCTATGCATTTGTGGGCTTTGACTGCATCGCAACCACAAGTAAGTTCAGCCAACTTCTCGTGTAAAACCAGAATGTCCTACTTTTAAAACCAAACTCACCCCAGCCTTGTTGTTGTCGTAGGTGAAGAGGCCAAAAACCCCATGCGTTCCATCCCAATCGGCATAGTGGCCTCTCTGCTCATCTGCTTTTTTGCCTACTTCGGAGTGTCTGCAGCACTCACACTCATGATACCCTATTACAAGCTGGACGTTCTGAGTCCACTTCCTGAGGCCTTTGATTATGTGCACTGGCAGCCTGCTCGCTATATTGTGGCTGTGGGGTCTCTGTGCGCCCTTTCCACCAGGTACATTTATGAAGCTGTAACTACATTACTGACATTGACATAAAGTCAACATGAAACAACTAATGCCTGTCCGACTTTGTTTTTTTGGGGGGTATGATCTTTAGCTTGTTGGGCTCCATGTTCCCTATGCCTCGTGTGATTTATGCCATGGCTGAGGACGGTCTGCTCTTTCGCTCACTCTCCCGATGCACAAAAAAACCAAGACACCCGTGCTGGCAACCATTGTGTCTGGCATTGTTGCAGGTAAAACTGCGTTCTTATTCATATAATGTCTGTCAATAGATAACTCTTTTAGTATTTGTGACTAACTCTTATAATCTCCTTTATTTCCTCCCTGTAGCCCTGATGGCCTTCCTGTTTGATCTCGAGGCCTTGGTGGACTTGATGTCAATCGGGACCCTGCTGGCATACACACTGGTCGCTGTCTGTGTACTCATTCTCCGGTGAGTATATACTTAAATTACCATTTAAAAGTGAAATAAACATGGATGCAATTAAAACAATTCATCAGATGTTCCTGAAAAAACGTTTCATGGTTTCCACAAAAATATTAAAGTAACACCAAGTAACTTTTCCTCTTCGGTTGCCCTACTGGTTGGAAACGAAATTGTCCATTGCCGCTGTCGTAAATAATTTAGCCTACCGTCGCACGCTCGCTCGCTGTTTATCCAGCACTGGATTTTCATGAAAGGATGATGTATTGCGACATCAGAAACGAAGAAAAACGAAATAATGACTATTGTAGCACTTGACGTAAAGCAGTCGAATTTTGTAGTTCTTTTTGTGGTCGGGTTCCTACCCGAACCCCGAAGTTACATAGTGCCAGTAAAAGCGATACAGACCCCGTCAGGCTATGGCAGAAGTGCCTTTCACCCTGTTACGACTTGATGAACCACTGATAGGATTTTGGAAACATTATTTTAAGGTAAACAATGTTACATAGTGTTGCTTTGAGCAGCACAGCTTTTTTCAACAATGATAATAATTCTTGATCACCAAATCAGCATATTATATTGATTTCTGAAGGATCATGTGACACTGAAGACTGGAGCAATGATGCTGAACATGTATATTTGCCATCACAGGAATAAATTACATTTAAAAATATATTAAAATAGAAAACAGTTATTTTAAGTTGTAAGAATATTTTACAATATTTCTGTTTTACTGTATTTTGAGTGAAATAAATGCAGCCTTGGTGAGCATTTAAAAAAAATCTGGATTAAGATACTTTTTTGAAATAATTCAAATTTTTTTTGTTTTTTTTTTAATCTCCAGGTACCAGCCAGGCAGCCTTGGCTCCAGGGCTGTGGATGAGAAGCCAATGGAACTACAGAAGCTGGAGGCTAAAGGTGCCATGGCAGATGTGGATAGTGGGGATGAGTACGGCCAGGAGCTGGAGACAACGCCCCTTAAGGAGAGGTTTTCCATCAGAATGCTGGTGCAACCTATCCGTGACGTACCCACCAAGATTTCAGGCATCATTGTTTACTCTGCCACTGGCACCATATGTAAGCATTTCCATTGGTCCGTTTTTTCTGCAACATGTTACTGTAAAGTTAAGCTCAGGGAAATGTAAAATAATAATTTTGTTGTTTATTAAGTGAACAGGCAGATAACCACCTTCTCTTTTGCTCTTCAGCTGTGCTATTCACTATACTGTGTGTGGTGCTGTCAGTGTGCATTCAGCAGGTGGGGATGGGCAACCCTCTTTATATCACTTTGGTTGTTCTCCTGTCTGTTCTGTCTTTTGTCTGCATCGTCATCATCTACCGACAGCCCCAGAGTAAAGAGGCTATCAGTTTCAAGGTACAGAGTCTTACATTAACAAAGCTGCGTTCTTACCCTTGTGCTTGAAAAATTGAAAAAATGTTTAGGTAGTTATAATACTTCTCTGTCTACATTTCGTAGGTGCCTTTGCTCCCTATTCTGCCTTTGGTCAGTATCTTTGTAAACATTTACCTCATGATGCAATTAGATGGACCTACATGGGCTCGTTTCGCAGTGTGGATGGCTTTTGGTGAGTTATGGCATATCAAATCGTTGACTTGGATAATTGATGTAATTGTGTGTTAAGTGTGCACTACCATTCAAAAGTGTGGAGTCAGTAAGAAAGAAAAGAATACTTTTATTCAGGATGGATGCATTAACTGAATCAAAAGTGACAGTAGAGACATTTATAAATGTAACAAAAGAAGTATTTTTCAAATAAATGCTGTTCTTTTGAACTTTTTCTATCAAATCCTGAAAATAAATGTTCACGGTTTCCACAAAAATATTAAGCAGCTTTTCTGTTTTCAGCATTGATAATAAGAAATTAGGAAATTCAGCTTTGTCATCACAGCAATTAATTACATATTAAAACAGAAAACAGTTATTTTAAATTATGTTTTTTCAAATATTACTGTTTTTACTGTTTCTCAATAAATAAATGCAGTCTTGTTGAGCATTAGAAACTTAAAAATCTTACCGACCCCAAATTTTTTAATGGTATTGTAATTGAACACTAATATGGATATTTTGTCAGTTTTTCATTTAAAGTTTGACTTCATTACATGTCTCTTTTAGGTTTTCTTATTTATTTTGCGTATGGAATCAGGAACAGCTCTGAGGGTAAAAAATTTGAGCCCATTTTTCAAGGAAAGAAGCCAATCTACCTGGCTGAAGATGACAGTGAACACGACGGGCCCACTCCTTAAAGGTGCTCTAAGCAATGTCACGCGTTTTTTAGGCCAAAACATTTTTTGTCACATACAGCATCTCCTCACTATCCGCTGGCTGCCTGTCCCCTGAACACACTGTAAAAATACACAGTCTCTGCACACACCCCAGGCTCCACAAACGGCTACAAAAACAAACTCTAGCGACCCGCTCTACGAAACATAACAAACTGTTCCAGCCAATAAACGACAAGAAGGGGTTTGGGGGGTTAGTGCGCGGATGAGGAGGAGGGAGGGTCTAGCTAGCCTCCGTTTTGTTTGACAATACTTTAAGCCTAGTTCACACTACATGATTTTAAGCCCGATTTAAGCCCGATTTGCAAATCGTTGAGTCGCCGACAAGTCAGGGTGTTATCGCGTGCAAATCGCGGGCGATTAGCGGAAGATTAACGCTCGCCGATCTGTTAGTGTGAAAGAGCCAACAACGCATCAAAGACGCTCACAGACACCTCGCAGACGCGTCGCAGACATCTCAGTGATGTCATGAGCTAGAGCCAATCAGAGCAAGGCATGGGTTGAGGTCACCGGGTAAATAGCATGGTAAATACCGGTAAATATGCGAAATGCGCGATTTTCAAACAAACACGACCAAGACGAGTTTACAGAAAGATGAGCAACATGTCGTCAAGAAAGCAATGGACTCAACAGCAAATTTTAGGAGCAAAGTTTAATCAAACTGTGGCAGGAGCATGAATGCCTTTATGATGTTGGATATGAGATGTGAGAAAGAGAAAAGGTGGATGGAAATTACAAACGCCCTCAAACACCCAGGTAAAGCAAAATTTTATAGGTTGAAATGTACATTAAATCTTACTGTAATTCTGTTTATTGTCATTTCCGGTTCGTTTTATCGCGTGATTTTTCGTGACAAAACGTGGTTTGTAGACGAGATAGAATCGTTGGGTGACACAGAGTTGTTGTCAAATCCTGTAGTGCGTCAGCTCCAGTTGCGGATCAATCACGATGTGTCGTTTGGTGTGAACGGCTCAACAACTTGAACACTCCTGATTTCACAGAGAGCAAGTCATGTAGTGTGAACTGCACAGTTCAGCCCTACGTTTTAAAATCATGTAGTGTGAACTAGGCTTTAAACGTCAACAAGAAGTGACGTCACCCAGGATCGCTTAGAGAACCTTTAAGAAGAGCAAACTAGATTGGTATGGCAGCTACGTACGTTACAACCAGCTTTGTATAATGCAGTCACTTTCATTTTTGCACCATATCATTGTTCTAAAGTATGCATTGAAAAGTGACCGTTTTTATTCAGTAGGTAAAAAGTAGGTATTTCCTACTAATAGTTTACCTTGTGTCAGTACATAATGGTACTGTGACAGTGATAATTATGTAAGTCTAGACTTCATTATGACAAGACTATGGTCTAGTCCTACCTGTACTTTGTATGCACATGTTTTTTTCTGGTACCAGTTCAGAGCTGGACCAGAACCATTACATTTGTGAACTGGGTGTTCTCTGGTCATTGGATGACTCCTCTCATTCATAATTAATATGTTATTCAAAGACTTTGTTCAGACAGGCAGCAAATTCGGCGTATCCAACTGAAGTTTTTTTGTAATTTATGACGCAATGTCTATTTAACATCCTGCATGTCCAAATTTACTCATTTCTCTTATAGCACACTGACATTCACTAGTGAATGTGACTAATTGCACAATGATGTTCTCTAATGTGCCTCATAAGATCAGCACTGTGGCAAGATGGAAACATTTAAACTGGTCTGTCCTCTCTTTCCACCCCAACAGGTGTTGTATGAGTCTCTTTACATTATGTTGGCGTTTACATCATTACTATAGCAACCAATGTAGGTATTTACTAGCCTATCTACTGTAATGCCGCGTTCCAGGCAACCTGTAAACCGTGTTTTTTCAACTCGTAACTGGGAGTGCATCGATCTAGTACGAATTCACGGGTGGGAAGTCATGGGTTTGACTGCCGTTCCAGTGCACTTTCAAGTGTATAAGGTTGAAAAACACGGGTTACAGGTTGTAATAAGTAAACAGATCAGAATTCATCACTTGCAAAATCACAGTGAGCACACTCAGTCCTAAATTCACATTTAAAGACGATTCAGATTTGTGTAGTGTAAACAGAACCAAAATATGTTTATTGGACCAGAGATATTTGGGAAGTGTAATATATTTAGTAAATTATTATGTGCTTTATTGTTTTAAACTCAAAACGTCCTTGTAGTACTTAAATTTATAAACTTGATATGATTGAAAAAGTGATACATGAAAAATATTGGATTTTATCAGTAGATTTATATTTGTAAAAGTATATTCTTGTACATTTTTGTAACTTTATGTATGTATTTATGTACCAGTAGGAGGGAAATATATTTGTAGTTGATAGTACGGTTATTATTTTCAGTAACAATTCTTTTTGACAGTTGTCTCTATTGAGCTGTACATATTTGGGATGTAAAATATGAAAACCTCATTGTCTTAAATGTGCTTAATAGCAAAATCAGACATTACATGATTGTCTTATTTTCTGAAATAATCTTTTGTTTTTTACTTGTGACAAAATTTGTAATTTTTCACATTGAGCGTCAGCCTCTAAGTGCTCTTATTTGTCTTGCAGATTTTTGCCATTGTAGTTATCTTAAGATAACATTGTTTATGCTGTTTTCATGTTTTTTGTAAAAACATTGCAATGTAAATGCTTTTTTTCTCAAAGGAAAACTAGGTCTGAAAGTAGAGATTATTGAGCTTTGTGAATTTAGTGGGTTTTTAATTTGTTGCTGTGATACTCTATATTTTATTGACACGGACCGAATGGTGCATGGTTCTTTACACTACACATTTGTTTGTACAGTATATTTTTCAAAAGTTATTACAATTGGCTGCAAATATTCTGACTTTAAAGTCTGTTTTACAGTTAATGTTTACACAATGCTGCTGTTTAGTTGAGCTGGGACGGTTTCCTCCAGTTTATTAAAAAAGAATATCTGTTACTCACAAAGTTATGATGAATCAGTGGTATTACCTTAGAACAGACACTGCCGTCTCGTATAATAGACCCTTACGGGTATTGTAGATTTCCTCAGAAGTAATGCTTTTACATGGCTCAGTGTTGTGGCTAGCTGTTTCTCACTCTTTCAAAGCTGTTTTACATCAAATTTACATAAAGACTGAATAGCTGTATTGTATTGCTACTGTAATTGAAAAGACATCACTGTTTACTGTATTGTAAGACTTATTTCATATCCATGTACATACTTTCTCTCTAAAGCTGAAGTGTGAAGTTTCTGTGCCACTAATGTCAGCAAATTAAATTTAAAAAATAGTTTCAGTTTTCAAACATTTTTCCAGAACGCACCTCCATCTGCCATTGGTCAAAAGTAGCAGACACAAACTATGGTCACAAGTTTCGTCGTTACCAACAGAACTTGCGACCATACTTTTGGGAAACGCACCCCTGGTTGGGATGCTTAAACAGAGGAATGTTTTGATGGCTACATAGATCTGCAGTATTTACACTTTTTGGGTAAACAGGAAAACAAATCCTTATTTTAAATTATCTCTGCATATTAGGACGAGAAATTATTTTAACGCTGAAAAAAACTGCACACTTCAGCTTTAATTATTCCAATGTAAATAGCCTATTCAATGTGCCTTTATTATGTGCTATGCTGTTATCAAATAAATATTTGAAGTATTGTCATTCGGTTGCTTTCTGTTAAAAATGAAGATTGTAGAATTAAGCGTCTATCTGTGAAAACAATTCAATTCTATAAGGAATTTCATATAGAATTATTCCAATAAAGTCAGTATTTATGCCAAAATGTTGAGTTTGCTTACATAATGTTTAACATAATGGCATACGAGAATGTTTAAACATATTTAAATTCTAAGACAAGCAAAAGGTGAAAAACTCATTTAGAAATAAAAAAGAGAGAACACCCCACATTCCATCACACAGCATGTGAAATGACTGCCATTCTGCAAGGTGCGAACAAAATGGAGAGCTGCCTTAAAACTACAAGTCCCAGAAAGCCTTGTGCTCAGTTTCCTGCATATATGGCCAGCTGACTTCCGGTGTCTTTAAATTCTCAGCCATTAATCTGATCGAACACTGCGAGTGATTTTGGCTACATCTGATCTGATTAGAACGATGGATATACCCATCATTTAATATATCACGAAATCACTGGATCGTCAAACGACCGCGACAGATTTGGTAGGCGTCTGTTACTCGATCAAAGCGGTCGTTTTAGTTCCTCTTTATTTTGCCGCAGTCAAAATTATTCCAGCTCAAGGCCAGCGGTCGCGCGCACTTTCTCTACTCATACAATCTTTCACATCTCTCGCATCATAATCGAGACATCTCTCTTCTTTAATGGTTCGTGTATCATCGTTTTGACGTGTCTTTGATTTTGGACTATATATTTTTCCTGATCAGCAGTCGAGCTCATCCTGGTTTGGTGTCTGATTCACAGGCAGGTCTGGATTCCTAACACATAGCTATTCAAGCACTCAAGCTGATATATAATGCTGATCCAGTAATACAAACAACAGTTTGGCTTCACGTCAAGTAGAGCAAAGGTATGTGACGTTTGTTTTGTTGCATTTCCCTACACATCTGCGCTGTTAAACGCCTGTCTGTTTTATAAGCCATATACAGTGTGTTGTTTATATGGCTGCATATTGTTTAGGTGATTCATTAATCAGTATATCGGACAACTTAAGAGTAACGTTACTACCTAGCAGTTATCTTACTCGCTAAACATTCACCAGGATGTCGTGAATTAGTGTTTGTAATGTCTTGTCATCTCACCTGTATGTTGTAATAATTTAGCAGTTTTTTTTAGTTAAGTATGTCACTTAAGATAGTAAGTAATTCGACTATCTCGGGTTAATGCTGGTTTGACCACTAGACTGTGTATAGTAAACAAATCTGTGTGGCATGTTTTTGAATAATTGACTTGGTGTTAGGCTGTGCGAGGCAGCGAAAGGCCTGAGGGAGAAGACACATACTGAGTCTTTGTGCCAGGGTTGTGCTGCCCTCTCACTGCTGGTCAACCATCGATTCCTGGCTGCCCTCCACCTCTGATCACAGCCATGACCTCTCAGAGAGACCCTGACACAGTGAGTATATCAGGCCAGAGCTCTCTTTACATCATGCACCATTACACAATATCAATATGATGAAGCATCAGGTGTCATTTTTAGAATGCATTCAAATCTTAAAGGTGTGGAGTTCACTGAAATATGTACATTTTTGTCATCTACTTTTACCTTGTTGCGTCACAGAACTGGTTTTATTTTCATTATTTTGTCTGTTAAATGCAATAAAAGGTACTTAGCACTATGTTCATGCTGCTCCTTTCCATGCTATGAAAGTTCATGGTGACCATGGCTGTCAAGTTATAAGACGGGGGGGGGGAAATGATTCGTTAACTATTTTCCAAACCTTCTGAAGCCTTTGATGGCTTTATCTGATGAGTAGACTAAACTTTGCTTCATTATTCACAAAAATATACATGCATATTGCATGTTCTATGCAAACTATGCAAAGCATGTAAACAGATGATGACAGTTTTCATTGTAAACTGTTCCTTTTATCCGCATTCATGGGGAGACGTCATTGCATTTCTGTCTGTGTATTAATTTATTAGTTTAAGCCTAGAAATGTTATATTAAAAACAAACAGTTAGTATTATTGTAAACTTAACTTGTTTATTGAAATAAAGCTAAAATAAAAGATTAACTTAAAACAAATCAAGGCTAAATTAAAAAACAAAAACTAATGAAAATGACAAAAGCAAATTAAAAAAAAAATTAAAACTACAAAAAAAAATACTGTAATAGTATATAAATAATCCTAAAATAACACTGACCTTTTCTTGTGAGTCCTAATATTACATGTATATGTAATGTATTTACATTAGATAAATTCAAATTTACAACTTTTATTTGAGGCTGAAATAACAAAATGAATCTTGTATGTTACACTCTCAGCCTTACTGTTGCTTTGAGATTACTTGTTGTTTTCTGAACATGTTTGTTTCTGGGATATGTTGTTTTACTGCCATTATTTGGGGATGAGGCAAATGGTGATGCCTTTAAGCTCTTGATTTGAAAGTGACATGACGTGTAGCCAACTATGGTGTCCCATATTCAGAATTTTGGGGATGAAAGCAACATGATTGAAGTAAGCCGTGAGATTATAGAGGTGTTTGCGTATTGGTTCTGGGGCATTTAGGCAGATTTGGTGTTTTGTATTTGTCAAGGCTTTAAGAACTGGGGCAGCAGGGAGTGCTTATTTGTTTTTTATGCTCTCGTCTGTATTATCCATCACAGATTTGCTGATAACACCCTAAATCCACCCGAGCAGGCTGGAGAAGGGCTTTCCGTGCCTTTATCGGGGGCTTGGTGTTTGTAAACAGTCTGTTATCATGACGTCATGCATCTTGGTTTGACCTCTTATGTTCTCACTGCTGGTCCCCATAGGTGAAAGCCGAATATTTTCTAGAGTGTCTGAATGGGGGTGGGGTGCCCTACATTGCAAATGCCCTTGGCAAAGGAGCCTGATTTCACAGTAGGTTAGGTTAGGGCATTGGGGGGCCTTTAGTAAGGATTTAGCTGGCACGTGGTGCGAGAGGATGAACACATTTTTGTGGCTGGAAGAGGTTGTCTTTTGCCTGTCATGCTGCTTCTACTATTTGGGTCATGACCTGGGCTGCTGTCACAGTGGGATGGAAGGAAAACTCGGGGCCCCCCTATTGCGAGCTGGTGTTAATGCTACGATTTAGTATGTTTGACTCAAATTAAATAATTGTATAAACCGATTTCCTCAACTTTACACACATTTTCAGTTGAAACTGAGAGGAACTGAGTGTCTTCTTTCACTTCCACTTCCTCAGAAACATGTTGAAAGTTGTTCTTGTCCGCTGACTGGTTGCAGTGTCTCCATGAAGCTAGTTTTCCTTCGTTTTTGTGCTTTGTCGTATGTGGCTTTATACACACAGCGGTGCCAGGGCCAACTGGCTCACCTTCTTTCACCCCCCCGTCTGATTCTGAACGAAAGCATTAATGCCCGGCCAAGCTCTGTACGCTGAGTGTGGGTGATGTAATGTTTAATTTGCAGTCATTGAAAAGCGGGAGGCGGGGGGAGGACGTTTAAACCCTGGAAGGAATAAACTGAACAAGAGACTCTTTGGAATCTCAAAGTCCCCGGTCTGATTTTAGTTATGGGTTGATATAGTGGCACTCTGTGTCTTTTCTGTGCAGACATCGAATCTTATGCTGCTTTTTATATTCAAAGAGGATGCTGTCGAATTTATTCAGTTGAATTTCTAAATTGGGCAGTGTGGTCAATATCAGTATCTTGTGTTGGTTGATTTAAGGTCATGTCAATTTTTTTTTCTCTTTTTCTGATGTATTGAATATTGTTGCAAAATGATTTAAAATTGCAACCACTGTAAACTTGTTTAGCTGGCTGGTGGCTACCATAAATGCTTAAATCAGGTTTGGTTTGGAACTGTATTTTATTGTTTTCCAACACAAATATGTCTGAATTTATAGCTGTAGTTTGTATTATTGCGGGAATTTATTTAAAATGAATTACAATTATTATAGTACTATTATTATTATAAAATAGTTAGTAAATTATTTTTATTCTGAGAAATGTTTTAAATTATGTCTAAGGGTGGAGCCTTTGAACATGTTGGCAGTAAAAATCAAATAATCCTCATTGTTTAGGCAGCATGAAGGATCTCTTAGACGTATGAACATTGGCATGAAGCGTGTGTTGGCCTTTGTGGTGTTATTAATACTGCTTGTAGAGGCGTTGTGTCTGTCTGTTGCTTTTTAATAGAACTCATGCATGGGGCAAATTTATTATGCTAATCCACCATGCTGCTCCCCTCATCCTGCAAGGGGTTATGCATGGGCCATGTAAATTTAATAACTCAGCCCTGGGTTGTCTGGGACACCTGGGGTTATCGCATTAGGGTGAAGGGGTGTCTAGGAAAAGGGGGGCTGGTATCACTACATAAGCACGTCCTCTTTGCCCCACCCTGCGTTTCCCCACTCACCAGACCATTTTACAGGAACCTTTAAAAAGGGTAGCAGCTAGTTTCACCCTAAAAGCTGAACATAAATCTAATTAGGAGGGAATGCCCATTTCTGTAAAGGACTCTTCAGGTCGTCTCATGTTTTGTGGGGTGAGCACAGATTGAAGGGTCCATTTGGTGGAAATGTCACTATGTATGAGTTATAGGGCACTTCTTCACAATTTAATGATTTAATTAGTTTCCTCTCTCCTTTCACTCGGTTACAGGTGAATCTACGGCTGATCCTTGTAAGTGGGAAGACGCAGGATTTCACTTTCTCTCCGAATGACTCTGCCACAGACATTGCCCGCCATGTTTTTGAAAACTGGCCAGCAGGTATGTTTTGAGTGTATATTTTATTTGTAGTTGGGAGTATTGTATTTGTTTAACATAATTTTTTTGTGCTAAACATCCACTGTAAAATGTTATGACAATCACAGAATGTTTTCTTTTTTTTTGGTGAACTATCACTTTTAAATTGCAACACTATCGTTCAAAAGTTTGGGGTCAGTAAGGGTCATTTTTTTATATGAAAGAAATGAATACATTTATTCAGAAAGGTTGCATTATATTGATTAAAAGTGACTAAAGATTTTTCTATTTCAAATAAATGCTGTTGTTTTGAACTTTCTATTCATCAAAGAATCTTTTCTCAAAAATATTAAACGGATCACAGATAAATCATCACAGATAAATGCAGCCTAGGTGAGCATAATAAACATGAAAAACCTTAACTTTTGAATGGTAGTGTTTCAATGAAATATATGGATTAGATACTTATTTTCACTGGATTTCATCTGTGACCACATGCGGTCCAACTGTGATCTTGACCATTTTTTCATAGTGAAGCTTGATGCAAGCCTGTTTCAGTAGTGAATGTAATGTCTTGCATTGCAGGCTGGGAGGAGGAGAGTGTCAGCAGTCCCAGCATCCTGAGGCTGATCTTCCAGGGCCGCTTCCTGCATGGCAATGTCACACTAGGAGGTGAGCACTAGACCTTGTCTGCGTGTCTGTTTCGCTCTCTTTGTCTGTCACCACATTATTGTGAGGACAGTGAAAGTGGATGTTAAAATATGCTGGAGGTCAGAAGCTGTTTGTACTGGGCAAAGTAGCCAAGTTGTTTGCAGATATTCAGAATGCCACTTCTCTGTTGAATAGCTCTGAAGTTGCCCCCTGGCCGAACAACTGTCATGCATTTGGTTGCCAGAGAGACGCTGCCAGAGCCGAACTCCCATGGTAAGTCCTGATATATTCCTCTGGCAAGCTCCTATCTCTCTAAACATGGCTGAATGTCTTTGGCTTGCCTATCCACATCCACTTTTTGTTTTAAGGACAAGGACACAGCAGTAATTGGAGGGCTGATGCCAGGTAGCAACTGGCTTAAATCTTCCAGACACATTATAATAATTAAAATGCAAACAGTCATATTAACACTGAACTTTATCCAGTCACACAATCCTGAGTCAGAACTGTAACGTAAGATCTGTAAAGTCTGTAACTTTCTAGGTAGTTCCGGTTTAACAAGTTGTGCTGGCTTTATTGAAGCAAGCTTCTTGTTCACTATGACTTGTCATTATTACATTTGGAATGAGGAAGCAGGTTGCATGCTTTGATGTATTGATAATATAAAAGAGAAACACTGTCTGTATTCAGAGCAGAGGCTTGTTTTAGCCAGCATTCACACTGTCGCTCACAATAGATAAAGTTAACATGAACAAATAGCCCATTTGTAGCCCACAGTCTTTGTGGGTTTAAGTTCCCTTGATTTCATGCAAAGTCAACATGAAAACAGGATTGACCATAATTACTTTATATACAATATCATACAAAAGTTTGGGGTTGGTAAGACATGTATTATTGAATGAAGTCTCTTAGACTCAGCAAGGCTATGTTTATATGATCCAAAACACAGCTACATTACTCCAGTCTTCAGTCACATGATCCTTTAGAAATCATTCTAATATACTGTTCAATAAATATTCGAATTATTATTATCAGTGTTTTATATTTTTGTGGAAACCGTGATAATTTTTTACAGAATTATTTGATTGAAAGTTCAAAAGAACAGCTTTTATTTGAAGTAGAATTTGAGGCTGATTATAAACTGGGCCTGGTTCGTATAGAACGCCCACTTTGATCCGATCCATTCCTGATGTATAAAATCAAGTCCTGTATTTGCATTTCTCATTGAATATTCTCTTTCACTCTGAAATGCATTACATTACCGAAGCAACTGTGCTCTGAATGTGGTTTATGTTGATTTTAATACCACCCCTCATTAATTATAGACTAGTTACACGTAGCATGTCATTCGAGGAAGAAAATGGTTATTTTCTCCTCTGAAAAGTCATCATAGTGTCCTGATTTTCCCTCGCATTCTTGTAACGGAAGAGTGTTTCAGAGGAGGACCTGTGATCTTTGATTTATTAGGCGTCAATTAATATTTGTTCTCTTCTCGTAGGCCAGAGGAACAGGGAGAAGACTACAGAGAGCAGCTGCTGTCTACTGCTGTAAACCCCAGACAAAGCTTTCCCCACCTCCTTCTGTCCTTCTGCTCCCCGCTCCTGTCTCTGCTCACCAACCCGTGGTGCATTCTGGATGATTACAGAACAGCTCCAGGGACAGTGCGACTAGGTTTTTGTTCAGTGTTTTTGCTCCTTATAGTAGCTGGAGACTCTCTTGTGCCAAGTTTATCAAATCTCATACGTTTGCCTTGGTTTGGTTTTCTCGTTTCGTTTCGTTTCGTTTGTTGCCAAAATTAATTTTTGCTTGGTAAAGTGGCCATTTGTTTATAGGTTGCCTCCTCTGAAAATATTAAACTCTGCAAATATGAAATACCTGAATCATTGAAAGGAAATTATGTAAACGGATGTGTGAACAGGTTTTCAGAGGGACGTCCTGTACTCGAGAGACCGTCTGTTCTCCCAACACTCAAGTGTCAGTTTTCACTTGGCATTACACGCCTGACTCGGATGAAGCTTAATATGCGTCATAATCACAGACTTTTGTTTGCACTTAACACGGATACTTATCTGAAGTCACTATGTGTGTTGTAGTCTTAATCCTCCTGCCTGCCTCAAACAGAAGGAGCTTACGAAGAGAGAGGTGTGATGACACAAGTACCAGTCTGTCGCTGTGGACCGAGGGAGTCTGATATAGCGCTGGTGGATTTGACTGTGCTATGGCCACCTGCGTTTTTTGCCTTTGTCCTAGGACCAATCGAGAGTGGATCTCAAAGACGCCAGACTCCTCTTACTACCTAGTTATGTCAAAACATCTGTGCATGACCCTAGTCTAGTGTTTCCTCGCCCTGGGTGTGTACCAGCCGCCTTTGAAAACCATTCACCCTGTGTCTACTTGAATAGAGGTTTTTTTTCTTTGCTTTTCCTCGTCTCCGCTGAAGAAGCATGTGTTTGATGTGAAGTGACACAAACTCTTCTTCTTGCCCAGTCAGGATATATCATCTGTATCCTGTCCCATGCTTGTCTAAAATGCGTCCTGAGGGACACAGTCCAGGTGCAAAGAATAAGGGAATCATCCGAAAGCCTCTGTCTGGAGTGAAGGGCTGGGCTGGTAAAAGCCCCTATTATAAGCGCTATGGATTCATGGACCCCCTGCTATGTTGTTGCATTAGAGGTAAAAATGTGCGTTGGGGATGGCCGGCCCTAATGGCCCCCCACTGGGCCAGAAGAAAAACAATTGAGTGTTTTATTTCCTAATGTTTGTAAGCAGTCTGTTTTGTTCGCCCTTTGATTGTGGGAAATTAATATTATTAATAATGGAGTAATTGGGACCTTTTTATCTTGTCCGAGTATGAGTTTTTATTAGTACACATCAGATGGCTGACTCGTGTTAATTGTGTGTGTGTGGTGTGTGTGTGTGTGTGTGTGTGTGTGGTGGTGTGTGTGTGTGGTGTGTGTGTGAGAGAGTGGATGAGAATTTTTTTTGGAAAGATAGTGAGTTTGTTGTGGAAAGTGTCCACAGAAACTCTCTCCAATCTTCTTTTGATTGGCCAATTATTGCAAGAATGTTTTATCATTGTCACTGCTATGAAAATTAGCTACAAATTATTACATGTAAAAAAAAAAATCCCTAAATCTTGTATTATAAATTAATAAAATCTTTCAAATAATACTGTGTCCCTGTGGATTTTAAAATATTGTTTTTTATCCATTGTATTTATTTATTTAGCATATTTATTGATTTATCAGCTAAAAATATCTCCCCTTTGCTTACTGGCCAACAATGTTACAGTAACGCAGAAATCACTATTTATATATAACGCATGACGTAAATCACATGTTTATGTAACTGCAACACCAATTAATTACTAATATTTCAGGCACTAAATCGTCTAACGCAGTATTGTATGCAATATGTATTATATACACTTTGGGTCTAGTGATGCATTCTGTGAAAAATAACACTGTTGAATGTCATTCTCACGTCCTTTTATAAATGAATCCGCGGCACCGTGTGTTTATGTTGTGCTGTGGTTCAGCCGCTAGATGGCGATGTGGTTCCGGTTCTGTGACGTTAACTTATATCCTTTACTCGGCGTGCTTTTCTCATGATTTTGGTCTGCCTATCTGATCATGGTTTAATATTCGCTAGCTCTTGTGTTGAGGCAAATAGCATTCTATTAAACATTGATTAAATAAATGAGCCAGCACAATCTGTTATCCATGATAGTATTCAGTATTCACTCTGGAAAGTCAATATCGTCGCTTTATGACCATCAATTTCCACTGACCGTTCGACAGCAGGCCCAGTCGCGTGACCCATAAAATGTCTTTCCTCTTTTTAATGATTGCAATGGCCTTCATTTATTGTAGACCTTTTCTCGTTTAATAAAAATTTCCTTCTGTTTTTGAAAAGTCCTTTCATGACTTACTGTTGAGGCATGTCCAGGTTTCCAGTTGACTTTGGCGGAGAACTGGAGGAAGAAGAATTGCTTGCTTTTTGCTCTGACTGGGACTCAATTAAAATAACGCGAAAGACTGAATTAATTATTTAGCCTATTTGTTTATTTTAGATGTTTAATATCTAATATTAAACATCTAAAATAAACAATATACATCCATAAAGTAATATCATACCTGTGCAACGTTCAAAGATTTGGGGTTTCTTATGCTCACCAAGGCTGCATTTGATCCGAAATACACTTCAACCCGTAAATTGCTAGACTATTAAGCTATTTCAATTTTAAAGTAGTCCTAGTCTAACTTTTCTTTTTGAATATTTTTAAAATGTCAAATCTGAAGTTTCAACATCATTATACTCCAGTCTTCAGTGCAGAAATCAGCCTATGCTAAATTTGGTGCTCAAGAGACATTTCTTATTAGGTAGTGCTGCATATTCACCAAAAAATAATAGTCTGTTATTATTATTAATTATTCACCATCAATCTTACTGGTCCAAATTGTTAAACTGTAGAGTATACATATACTGCCATATTTATTTCCAATAAAAAAAAAATCACAGCCCAAAAGTTAATGTATTACAGCATTTTTAGTTATGTTTATTTAATACGTGTATAGGCCTATTAGTGACTACTTTAGTTCAGTCTGAATCCTGTACATTTTCTAAACCTTAGCTGTAATAATATACTTAACCTGTGTGAGTTCAGGTCTCTGTTGCTTGTTATGTGTGAAGGGATGGATCAGATCCAGGGTAAACCTAAACACAAAGCTCCACTAATGGTTTAGCAGGAAGTCTCGTGGGTGATTTGAAAGAAACGACGAGAGTGAAGGAGCAGCTGCCTCAACTTAAACCCCTTTCTTTATCCTTCTGTTTGGTTTTAGGGATTCCCTGAGGTCAAACACAAATGTGGTCAGTGGAAGTAGTGTGATCTATTTAACCTCTTGAGACCTTTATCCAACAAACTCTATATATCTTTCACTCTAAAATACACAGTCTTTCATGAGACCTCCATGTCAACTGAGTGCAAAATATATAATAAATGCACAGAATGATGGGTGTCACATTCAGCACCAGTTCTGTTTTTTCTTTTTCTTCAGGTTCCAATTCTGTCAGTCCTACTCCCAGACTGCCATTATGGCTGATATTAAAACCAGCTGTGAACAAAGCAGGCTACCGTTAGCCTGGACTCTCTGACCATCCATCCAGATCATTTGCTCTGTGGTATTCTTCTGTCGCTTATCAGAGAAGCAAGTTGTAGTGCATCTGGGAGAGTATTGTGTGTCAAGCCAATTCCTGCCACAAAGAGGGCATGAGCGTGTGTGCCAGCGCCGTCATTTGCACGCATGCTTGCGTCCCCTGCCAAGTTGCTGCTCGAGTCAAGAGAGAATCTGTAGCTGGCGGATACACGTCTTAAATGTGCAAAACTCTTTCGTGACTGCACTAAAGGTCACACCACTCACTCCGGCTCCTGCAGAAGCCATTTTCTCAATTATGACACGACCGAATATGACTGTGGTTTGACATAGGATATTCTGTAAAGTAAGACCGTGAGCTGGAGCTGCCTGACTGGAGTTGGGGGGATAACCGGACACGCTTCTTTATTTTCATGGCAGGGCCGAAGGAGGCAACAGGGCTTTGTTACATCTCCCCTTTTATTTGCCTGTTTATTTTACCAGGTGGTCCCTTGAGTTTAATAACATGCCACTGTAAAAAAGTAGGAGCGAGAGGGAGGGCCGTTTAATAACAATGTGAGCTCTGTACCTTGTGGCGATGGGAAGGAAGGAGAATGAGGGGTAGAGGGAGGCCAGCTAAAGAGGATTTGCAGACATGTGCCTCAAAGCATTCTGGGTGGAGAGTTTCTCACACTGTTTTAGTACAGCAATGTGATAAACATCAGCTGTTGTTGTTCGTTCTGCTAGCTGTCATGCAACCATTTCAGTATTATCGCTTATCCTCTTTAGACAGTGTCCTCATGTGCTGCAATTTCTATTTGATTATTTTTTTTTTTTTTTTTTTGGACAACGTGGAATTTGCACATAAAATGTGAAGGCTGAATGTTTCAATTCAGCCATTTAGTACAAATTACTAATGTATAATTGTCTTAGCTATAATTTGAAACAGCCTTTATATGAGGGTGAAATTCTACCACTTTTTTGTATTACACCGTGTCCTAATAATCAGACACGATGCGATAAGATTCCAGCGTGTGGGCGGGCTCTACGCGGCAAATGCACAGAACCAGAGAGTAATCCTGACGACAATCGCAAGAAAATGGGTAGGCTAGGCTACATTATCAAATTCACAAATATTACACAATTTAAACATTATTCAAATCATAGGCTACTGAGTTACTAGAACAATCTTTGTCAAATATACACTTGTTTGTTCACAGTTTGAACGTTCTTGTTTAATTTCAAGATCTGAGGTGAATTATCCATTGTTGCGTTTAACTTACAGCTCAAAGCTGGGAGCACTAACTGATATTCAAAATCACACTGCACAGCGATTAACAAAGCACATAAACAGTGAGATTACTGTTTAGTAAGATTGTGTGTGTTTGTTGTTCCAGCGCGATGTCGCAGAAAAATAGAAACCTTTTCTAAAATATAATCGTCGCCGTCGCGGCTTAGGACAAAGACTGTAAAATATACCTTTTATCGCGTGTATGTTAGGACACGGTGTTAGACTTAAAGGATTAGTTCACTTTTAAAAAACTTTGCTGATAATTTACTCACCCCCATGTCATCCAAGATGTCCATGTCTTTCTTTCTTAAGTCGAAAAGAAATTAATGTTTTTGATGAAAACATTCCAGTATTTTTCTCCATATAATGGACTTCATGGGACCCAAACGGTTCAGGGTCCAAATGACAGTTTCAGCCTTCAAAAAGCTTTAGACGATTTATAAGGGTCTTATCTAGCGAAACGATCGGTCATTTCAAATATAAATAAAAAAGTTTTATAAGCACAAATGCGCTCGCCTTGCTCTGTTCTGTAATGCGCGTTCGTGACCTTTTCAACTAATTGCGTATCACGTGACGTCACATAAACGTGCATCACAGAACAGAGCAAGGCAGGTTAAAAGGAATAATGCATTTTTGTGTTCGCTGCTATGGGTTTACAATCCAAACAAACATTATTTTCCCCTTGTTTAAAAAGTTGTGAAGAATGAAAACTATAGGTCTTAACTAGAGAAGATCAGAGCACAAGCGCTCTCGTTTTGTTGCCTCGCAAATTACTCACAGATGATGTGTGAACAATAGGCAAGTCTTTTTTATTGAGTTTTTGGAACATTTTCTTGCGAATTGTCTGTCTTTGTGTAGTGACTAAGCATTAAGAGCACTGACTTCTCTCCTCTTGTTTCTTTTTCTTTGAGGAGATGGTGCTTTAGATGTATGACCCTCAGTATAAAGCTGATGAGAGGGAGCCAAATGCTCAGCGAAAAGCCTTTGGGATCACTATGGAGATTTCCAGCTAAGGGGTCAGTCACAAACAAGGAGAAGCACAGACCACAGAAAATCTGTTGACTACCTTTTCCTCTCTTGAGATATTTTTTTGCATTTGGCTTCTTTATCGTTTATTCGCATACTGCTAAGTTGGCCACATTTGAAAGCCATTAATTCATCCAGTGGGGCTCAAAGGTCTGAGACCACATTGAAAAAGTTTTAATAATAAAACAATTATCCAATATCACATGAGAGAGACTGGTGACCATCAAAGTCTGCTGATACTTAGACCAACAGCACGATTGTTTATCGATTGCATACATTTTATATGACATTTCAATAAACAAGAAATCAACATTGACTGACTTAAAATTTAGACCCAAAATAAGCCATTTATTTTGTCCTTAACCAAAATACATCACACTACTGGTGTTTAATTCCTGAATGAAGTTATCGAATCTGTTGAATGATTCAAAGACAGTGGCTGCATCTGAAATCGCATAATCTCTAAGTACTTCTTTAAATATACAGACATATGCCTAAACCAAACATTAGCTGAGTTGCTATGTGTCATAAAGTTTTTGTGTTGTGTGTTTGTTTGCATTCCTCTCTGCTAATCTTTCTCAAGCATTTAAAGTGGATCCATCCAATCTGTGAAAGCAGCTTGCCACACACAAACACACGCTTATGACTTAATATGACGTCTTGTTTTTAGATGTGGTACGTGAGGACTAATTCCATCTGTGTGCAGAATGATTTATGGTGGCCTGTTTAGAGTAGTACATTCTGACTTGAGAAAGCTTGCTGAATTATTTCGCACATTGTATAACCATGGGATTTATTTTCGGGAACCAAATGGCCTGCCAACCCTCAGGTCACTGGAGTCTGTCATTCTGTCATCCAGCACTAAAAGTCCATAAGTGCCTTTATGTGACAGTATTCAAAAGGTTTATGAGGGATTTTATTTCTGTATGTTACTTAAGACATTTAATAAACCACCTCCATGAAGGATCTGCTGGACAAAACAAGTGTGAACCAGGAGGAGGTAAAAGATTTGCTACATGTCATCTAGAAGTCTATTGATTTCTGCAGGACAAACAATTGATTCCAAAAACATTATTATTTCAGTGTGAGATTTATTTCACATTTTGAGTCATTCTGCAAGATTATAATATAATGGCTGGAGTCACTTTTTTTTGTTTTTTGTTAACAAGGATTAATGTTTCCACGCTGTCCTGCTGTTTTAACAGAACAATATCTCTCACAACACTGAGGATTTAAGGTCAGTCATTAGGAAAAGAGCTGAAGGATTACAAAGTGCTGAGAGTTTTCTGGACTCGCTAGGCATTCTGCTGCTCCACGGATGTGCTGTACCTGCAGCTCCAGCCAAAATGAAAAAACATAGGTTGGATCAAGAAAGAAGGGAAAAAAAACAGCAAAAAAAAATCTGTTAATTTATCTACGTTCCAATATGTTTTATAAAAGGTCAAAAAGAAACACAGAAATATAGGTTGCTACATCCATACACTCCCTTTCACTGACCTATAAAGAATAAACATTTTGTACTCAGTTCACTGTGTGTCTCTCTGGTTTGAAACTTGAGTCATTTGTGCTTCATATGGCCAAAAGGCAATTTTGTTCAAAATTCACTATATGGACTCAACAATGATATTAATTCAACCTCTCCCACTACTTTCTGTCACAACAACATCAGTGCTTTCAGCTAGTCTCCTTGTTTTTTGTTTCTGGAATTTGTCATGCTCATCAAAGCCTTAACTGGTTCCTATTGTGTTTGATTTATATACTGAAGATGTGTACAAAACATATTTGCAATTAATTTCATAATAGCCTGTTGTAGTTAGGCTATCAAATTAATTTATAATGCTATTAAAAATTAGCAGTTTAATGCTTTTTAACACTGAAAGTAAATAATCCCAATATACATATATGTATGAAAATTATGGTTTTATAACATAACACAAAAAAAAATTCCAGTCCTCTAAATTAATTGGCTGCATTCCAAGATTTCTGGCTTTTCACTGTTTGTATCACTCCACTTGTCTGTGTTTGTGTATTCCAGACAGACTGTGACTATTCTGAACGGTGTGGAATCTGGGGATTTTTGGGATCCCTCTGACTCTGTAAGTTAGATTATTACAGACGTTGCGACAGGTGACATGATTGAGTCGTTGAATCATTTGCTTCATCATAAAACACATTTGTTTATGTAGAGTGAAACACTACTGTCTTTCAGGTCGAGTCTGCTTTGGCTTTGTTTGGAACTTTGTTGAAATGTTCGTTGAGGGAACAAAAAACACAAAGAAACTGACAATATTGTGTCTAAAATGTAAGTCAGTTCAGTTTCAGTCAATGTAAGGTTTATTTCTTGAGCTGTCATATAAAAGCAATATCAAACTTGCAATTGTTCCATTTGTCTGAATATTAACACACTTGTTAGTGTGATATTGAGTGTTCTAGAGATATGAGCAGCTAGGGACAGCTTATTCTACATCTGGGGATTACATTTCGGTGCTGTGAAACGTGTCCAGACCAGCCTCCTGACTGATGTGGAAAATTCAGCTCACTTTATCATTTACTGGCAGACCGTTCATGACTCCACCACTGAAAGAGCATGTCAGAAGTTCATGTTCATCTGCATCCAAGAAGATAGTGTCCATGGTTCAATCTAATGTTTCATGGAAGCTTTTTGGGGGAATTACGAACTTGAAGTAAAGTGAAGGTCAAGGATATTCATCCTTCCCTTTATTTCTTTTTGTACAATGTGCTATAAACCTTCACAGGGATGTCCACAGAAATGTGTGCAACCCCAGACAGGTGGTCAGTTTGTTCTGCTAGGTGTTGGCTTCCATTACAGTTGCCTGTTAAAAAACGCAGTGGAAGCCCTTGTATTATGGTCACATAAAGAGCAGAGACGCCCTGCTATAAATCAACTCTGCTGTCGGATCTCCCAAACTCTGCTTCAGGCTCCACTCTTCAATTTTCTACTTTCTAATGTTTATTCTGTTGTAACTTAACAAAATCTACATCTTGCTGTGCTGTAAAATCTTTGCCAAGCTTATTATATTGTCAGATTATACTATAGTAGATTCATATCAGCTTGTATTTGGTTATTTTAAACAAGGTTTTTAGATAAATATTTTGACTATTTTTGGCTTAGAATTCATACATAATGGGGGCAAGTCACAGATGTAAGAAGATCAGTGGAAGCAACTGAATATTCCAGGTTTAAGACAAGTTGAATGGGTTCAACTCAGTTGTCAGCATAATGTTGATAATAATCATTTTGACTTCCTCCCTTTACTAAACAAAAGGAAAAAAAAACGTTTTTGGAGGATTTAAAGGCAGAAATGTAAAGCTTATTATTTTATAAAAACATTTGCATTGTTATATTAAAACTGTTCTTGAGGTTTAAAGCAGTTTGAATAATCATTTTATAGTTGTTTTAGACTTTAAAAGGTTACAGCTTTACATGTTTTTTTTTTTTTTTTGCTGAACTGTTTATACGCCATTCGTACCACTGGTACTATTTTTTCCTGGTTCACTTCATACCTTTCAAACCGCACATAGTTTGTACAACTAAATAATTTTCAATCTCAACCTACTTCTGTTAGTTGTGGTGTCCCCCAAGGTTCTGTCCTAGGTCCGCTATTGTTCCTAATTTACTTTCTTCCACTTGGTAATTTCTTCTCTAAATTTGTATTGTATACAATAACCTTCATAACCTCTCTCCATCTTACTTTTCAGATCTTTTACAGCCCTACACCCATACTCGAACTCTACGCTCTTTATTGGGTCTCCTCTACTCATCTAACCAACATGGGCCATAGGGCCTTTAGCCGTGCGAGTCCTCGCCTTTGGAGTTCTCTCCCAGTTATCATCCGTGATACAGACTCACTATCCCAATTTAAAGTCAAACTCAAAACTCACTTATTAAGAATAGCTTATCCTTCATGATTACATGTCTGCACTTTTTTTTAACAGTTGTTTTGTTTGTAATTGTTACTTTCCTCTTTTATTGTTTATTGACATTGTTATTTATTACTTTAACATTGTTATTGCTACCTCTTGTTCTTGATGTATGATAACCTTGAGTGATTTGAAAGGCACCTTAAATAAAATGCATTATTATTATTATGGTATCCAGTTGCTAAAATTAGATTTATCTTTACAAAAAAGGCTACAAAGCTATATTGCTTGTCTTTTGGCTAAACTGTTGTAGAAAATGTTTCAGTGTTTACAAATGCCCCCTTTCTCTATTATAAGTGCCTCTCTGCAACCCAGATTTTTTGCTTTTTATTTTTTTAAAGAAAATAAGGGACATAAAATAATGTTTTTGTGATAATCAACAACAGTATGCCACAAATGCTGTCTAATTTACATAGTGAGCCCGGAATATTCCTTTATTCTGTCAAAATATTCCATCTATGCTTCAGCACTGCAGGAAGAAGTTTAGTTTGACAGCTTTCAGCGTCCTCTTCACTTAACACCCTGGAAAACTATGCACATTAATCTGCAACACCTTCACTGTAGATTGGCTTAGGAAGTCTTCAGATGGGATTGTGTACCTGTGAGGTCAGTAGTTTACAATCTGCTCAGGTTGTGCCAGCCACCCTGAGGCGATTGCTGTGGGTCATTTAGGAAGTATTGCATAAGAACAGCTGCTTCACATTTGGTCCTCACTGACAGTTATTGGCCTTAGAACTGGACTGGATCTGTGGCTCCGGATCTTCGCCATAAATTTAGACACGACACTGGCAGCGGTACATAATATCTAAACTCCTGGAGATGATTCATTTATCTTCATCCTTTCTCATACAGGTGTAGAAGGATGAGCTGGATTTTGTATTTAAAGACGTTTTGTTCTCCCGCATGCTGGAGACTGTTGGCTCCGGGAATTCGATGTTGGGGATGTGCCGGGGAAAATTGTGAAGGAGGATGTATTAGCCTGTGCTTGGCAGAGTATTAGGGAGACTAGTCTTTCTCTTGGGATACTGGATTTTGTGCTCAATCGGACCAAACAGAGAGATAGAGGTTGAACAAGAGGACACGCAGCTGCAGCCCAGTCTCTGCATCATCTCATCTCAGTCTCTCATGCTATTAATTACTGATCTTCGAGTCTGAGCGCTGTTTACAGCTGTGCCTGCATGCTCTGAGCTGAAGTTTGATACACAAGAGCATAACAGAAAGTCAGTGCGGGACATTTATTGCACATCTTTGCATCATATATCTTTAATGTTGCACAACAGAAACTGGATTTGTTACGAGTGGCTCATTTGTGCTGCTGTGAGTCTGCTGTTAATGACAAATGGGGCGTTTTAAAATCCAACACCTCATGCACCACAGGCCCAGATCACTGTTAAAATACTAAATCATGGGACTGTTTTCAGTTTAAAGCTTCATGCATTAGAGCTGTAGCATGAAAATATCACTTTGAGGAATAACATAGTAAGACAGAAGACAAGACATTGAGAGCTATAACAGCTCTCAAAAGATTTTTCTTGTATATAATATTGTATGTGGATGACATCCATGTTTTTCATGTTTACTTTTCTATTATTTATTTTAATGTACATTTGTTTTAAAAACCAAAAGCTGCATGGTATTTTTTATCTGTAATCCAAAAAAATAATTTCTGAAATAAACTTTGTGTATGAGAAAGGGATTTTGCCAAT
Organism: Chrosomus eos; assembly: GCA_036326025.1. Lineage (NCBI taxonomy): Eukaryota > Metazoa > Chordata > Actinopteri > Cypriniformes > Leuciscidae > Chrosomus > Chrosomus eos. The sequence continues at coordinate 22,101,675 of CM070835.1, forward strand.
TTTTCCTGTGTATAGCTGTCAAACTGAATATGACAGCAAGCATCAGGTTTGATGTCCAGCAAGAACAAATCATTTTTATAGTGCTTTTTGTGTTCTTTTGTCCTTTTTTATTCTAACATATATGGAGGACTACCCAGACAACAACATATCGGCCCACATCTGGTATACATGTGGATTCCACACGTACCAGATGTGGGCCGGATCTGAGCCGACACTTGCTGTCTGGGTATGAACTGCCAGTAAGAGCTGCATCTGCAAATGATCCATGTTTGTTTCATAAAAAATATAACAAATGTCACAGAATTACACGAGGGTCAGTACATAAAGTAAATTTTTTAATTTTTAAATCTATAAAGAGCTTTTTCAACCAAGCATGACCCTTAAAATAAAACTTACACTTAAGCTAATGTAGTCAGGTTGATTTGGTTAGGCTAAATGAAATAATATAATAAACCAGTTATTTTATCACATGAAGTGCATTTTAGTCAACCTGACAAAGCAGTGTAGAAAAGTGCTTGCTCACTTCAGCTGTAAAGTATGGGAAGGCAGAGCTTCATTCCCATCGTCTCTTTATGCAAGTGTAACGGTCTTGTAACAAGCTCAATCTCTCTGTACTTTATGTCCTGAATAGAGCACAGTGCTTGTGTCAAATGCGGCTGTTCTGAGTAGATTAATGCGAGGATGGGATGTTGGTTTTGTTGCTGGTACAAACCCGCTGTCACAATCCACTCTTCTATAGCACCGTCGCTCTGTTTTTATAAGCTTCTCTCAGATAGATTCCTGCTGTCATGGACAGGGATGATGTTTTCCCCTCATGTTTTCTTTGGACAGACACTAAATGTTTGAGATTCGTGCATGTATCTTCTGCTACACTGACATGCATTAACAGTGCTGATGTGATGAGCCTGGTCTTGCTGGTGCTAATGCCCCAGAGGAGTGATGCTCGCGGTACAGCACTGGAATCCACATCAGAGGGAAAGAAGTGGATTAAAAAAACCCATGTCAGGGCAGGGCTCTTTGAAATATATTGAAATACCAAAGGTGAGATTAGTAAAGAAGATTAAATCAAAATCTCGAAGAGGTCATGTGTAATCCTAGAATATTATTTATGAGATGTTTTTATCACCAGGAGTGTGAGATTGCTTTGACCCAGTCTTATGGCTGTTATTTATGAATAGATGGAGTAGAGAGGTTGTATATTGATTTACACTTCAGTGTCCTGCACTGTTATCCCAGCACTCTCCATACAGTCTGTCCTTCCCCAAGTTAAGCAGATAGACACCATAAAAGCGTCCTGCCAAAACCTCAGAGAATTCCTGATGAAGGAAAGAATGCAGCAGGAAAAGAAGCCACATTTTCTTCCCTCCATCTGACTCATTGTTTTTTCTCTCTTAATAAAAAAACATAATGTCCTATCCATTCTGCACTATTACCCCCCCACCCCCCAACCCCCGTTTCACAAATTTGGCAGGAATAAGTACACCAAATGCTTCAGGCTGGAAGAAAACATTGTGGCAGAACTGAATAGTTTTGCATCATTTTGAATGAAGCCAACAAAGTCTTTCTAAATCTACTCAGTATGGTTAAATGTTTTTTTTTTTTTTTTTTACTGATTTGCAAGGGAAAGTGCAAGGGAAAGCAATTGTGTTTGTTTTGTTGTGAAGTGTCAAAGGGGAAATGTCTCATTATGCAGTATCAGAGACGAAACTCCGGCTGCAGTTTGTTTGGCTTGTGAAGTACGTCTGGTAATTAGTTTGAGCTGTGGTGAAGGCAAACTGCGACCGTGCAGTGAATGCAATGCACTGGGAGGCTCAAACGTGTCTCTGTGTTGGATTAGAAATCCCATTTGAAACACAGGAGATGAAAAAGTCTTTGTTATGTTTGTCTCTTTGTCATCTTGCTAATGCACGAGCTTATAATGTATATATAGATATATATTAATTCTGACAGCTTAGAAAATAAATCTGTGGTTGAGAAAGGAATATATTTTTGATATATTCAGTCAGGCAGACTGCTGAATCATGAGAAGTAGTTTATATTGTAGTTTTCTTTTATGCATTAGTATGTTGCGTTAGTCATTCCTGAACAATCCAGTTGCGGAGACAGAGATCCACATGCGTCTTGTTCCCTCAAGAGGTTTTCAGCCTGTTCCTCGGGTCACTCCCTGTTGTCATGGTTGACGTGTATTCTTATCAATTCCTAACTCAACCCAGTTTGCTATTCAGCTTTGTTTTGCTTTGAAGGCCAAAGCGTGGAAGCAAGTTAACATTTTACCGGTTCCATCATCCCGAAGTCAATTGTTTTTTTGAATGGGGTTTTGGTTAAATGGCTGAAATAAGGTTTGTGGTGAACACAAGCTCAAGACATTTTCATGTTTTATTCTACAACATTAATTACCTCACTCGTGATTTTTTTAAGCCGTTAACAAGTGGCTAAATGGGACTACAGAGGCTGTCAAGTAGATTAAAAGTCATCACACCGAACTATTACAAACTATTCTAACTCAAACGTTTTGGGAAAATGTTTTTACATAAAAACTGAAAGAGTTGTCAAAAGCTTTAAATGATGGTGACGTTGAATTCGTGGGACCGTGGTGTTCTTCGTTTATAGCCTACCTTTAGCTTTTTACTTCTGGCGACTGCATTTAGGATTCAAAATTCATAAAAGTTGTGTTCATCTGTGATAATTATCTTGATAGACAAAACGTGCAAGTATCATAAACTTTTGTTGATCACAGAGCTTGTTTTTAGCGATAATCCAAAAGTCTATGGGAAAATCCTATTGGGTTTTTGTCGAGGAAACCAGCGGGATGCCGACTGCCTGTTGTCCTACAAAGTGACATCATACCTGCACAACTCTATTGCCAGGGTGGCACTGCCCCACTCAGATTGACGGCTGGTCCACCCAATCAAATGAGACACAAAAATATTTTTTATCACGCATACTGGACAATGATAATCGCTCAAATACATTAATTTAGCTGATGCCGCTGGTCAAGCATGAAAAACAAAAGATTTATTCAAATTCTGGACTTATTAGGCTCTATATCACTGTTAGATTTTGGTGTATTTGGCCGAGCAGTGGTTTGGGTGGCTCGCCAATGTATTAGATTTCTCCAATACATAAAATAAGTAAGCTTGACCAGAGTTCTTGTGGGGAGAAGAATTTATTGAAGGTTTGTAGTGTAGCAGCCCTTCAGCATCGATGTTAGCATGTCGCCCTTCAACAATCTTAACCCAAAGTTCTGTCTGTGAGACAGAACTTTATACATGAAGACAAAGCCTATAGGCTACAAAACAATAGAAACCTGTTAGGACCTCCCACAGGAGATCGATCTAACTTGAGCAATGCTAATTTACTGTCATTCACACCAATCAGTTTCTCTGGGCCATACATCTGAATGGGCTATATATCTGAATGGGCCATTTGGCACACACACACCTTTGCAGACACAAACAGAGTGGAATACATCTGATACATATTCACAATGTAAATTAATCTGTAACTGAAAATACAAAATCTATCAATCCCTCCTTTGATCATATTTGATCACATAAAAGATAAAGAACATAAAGCAAAAAGATATAATGTACACATGCTGTATACAGGTTCCTTCTTAAAATTACAGTATAAGAGTTCATGGTGAAACTTTGCATCCTCTTGAATGCTGGAATCCTCTGGAATCTTTTATTTTGGAGTTGTGATCTTTTGGAAGTGGCGGATAGTGTTGTGTTCTGTGACTGTTAAGAAGTTTTCATCTAAGTGGCCAATGCAGTGCGGTCTAAACATTGGATGCCTCTGAAACGCTGGAACACCTGCAATCACACAAAAGAAAAAAGGGGAACGTATCTTTGCCAAGGAAAATATTTTAAACGCATAGTTCATAACTGCCTGAAAAACTGTCCCTATTTAATATTGGCAGGACACTACTGTGTTTATCAGTGGCTGTATGTTTATGTCTTCGTCCTCAGGCGACAAGCTAGAGCCTAAAAACCCTAGTCCCGCCATATCTGGACTCTGATAAACACTACTGCCGTCTATCCCTCATCTCTAGGCAGATGTTTCAAATCCCAATGGCTCACGTCAGTCCACTCATCTTTTCTCTGCACCTTAACTCCTTCATCAGTTACCATGATATCCTGAAGGCTATCCCTTCTGGATTCTAATGGTGAAAATTGATTCTTGGCATTGTGTTCTACCAGGCTGAGTCTTTCGTCAGATTGGGCAAGGCTGTCAGATGTTAGATTTTCATTGGACATGGGCCAGCCTGTGACATGTTCAAAAGGGCATAGTTCAATTTCCTTGTGGTCATCCTTACTGCATTGCTTGTCATTGTGCAGTTTTGTTTTAGCTTTCATCATTGATGGCATTTGTTTTCTGGGTGCTTCATCTTGAATCAGTTTACATGGCAAAACTTGCTGAAGTTGTCTTAATGCCGCTGTATGTGCACCTCTCTCCTTTACGGCTTGTATAGCAGCACCTTCGACTAGGACATCCTCTTTGGCTTCAGTTGTTGAGACTTCTGTGTATGCTTTTATATTTGGGGTGGTGTCTTCATTTGTTCTTTTTGCATACACATGGAGTCCATCAGTTTTCGGATGAGATGTCACTAGTTGGTGCTGCAGAGAGAGGCTCTTCAGTTTCCCTGCGGCTCAACAGCATTTAGCAGAATCTGTTTTTGTTTGGCTGTCAATTGCTGAAACCTTCTCAAAAGGTTATCCTCATCATCACTTGTGTGATGTTTTAAACTCAGCTTGCAATCACGAACCCAGTGTCCTTCTTCGTTGCAATCCCTGCATCTTCCTTGAGTTTTTGACTGTCTATTATCTTCATTTTCTTTATGCTCATTCCACATTGTCTTGTTGTGGTATGGCATGTTCTTCGATCGCAATGCTCTGATTTTGACTTCCTGTGTTCTTTCAATCTTTGCTGACCACTCAACAATCTTATGAAAAGTTGTTCCAACACTATCCCAGTCGTCATATCGGATTTTGAGTGCTTTTGAAACTTCAGGTTTCAGTCCATTCACAAAAGCAGTTTTCAGAGGCATGCTAGTGTCCTTGTCAAGATCCTCGCTGTCATTTAAACCAGCATGTTCCAACCAAATTTGTGTGAAGCGTTCTTCAAACTCTGCAACACTTTCTCCAGTCTTCTGCATACATGAGGTAATTTTAGCCCAATTAACCTCTGCAGGTTTCAGTTCAAACAAGAATGTTCGTACAGCTTCCCATCCAGCCTCAATGTTTTCTTGAGACTCGCCTACCCTGTTTTCAACACTTTCAGTTATCCTCTTTTGTTCCTTGTCCCTCAAGTTCACATTAACAATCATCACACCATCTATTGGATGTAAATTGTAGATTTTCTGTAAGCGTTGAAGAAATTGCCATACTTTTCGTGGTTGTTTGTACACATCTGGTAATTCCTTTGACCACTTGTCTACTTGCTCTGGTGAAGCTGGCTGATATGTTTTACAGGGAACATATTTCTTAATAGTTTTTTTTACGATACGGGTTCGTCTTTCGCCTTCCTCCTCATACTCCTCCTCATTGTCAACTTCAATTTCTGTCCTTCTGTTCTTGACAATTACAGGAGCGAGTCTAACCTTTTTGTTCTTCTTGGTGACATGAGCATGCGTCTCAGGCTCAACATCACTGTCATCAGGGCTCCCAGTCGAGCTGCTGTCACTTTCTCCTAGCAGATACTGACGTTGTTGAATCTTCTTGAGGTCTTTAAATGGATAGAGTGACTCTTTCTCTATCTTGCTGCTAGATTTTATGGGATTTTGTCGTCCAGAAATCAACGTTAACAGCTTGTCATTATCATTTAAAAGTCTTTCTTTGTCCTTCTTTTCATTCTGCAATTGTTCAGCCAGTGCTCGAACCTTTGCTTTCTCTGCTTTGTACTCACGCTGTGATTTGTCAGTCTCACACTTCTGTCGATGCTGTAGAATTTGTTTTACCAAAATCACAGACAAGCCATCTCTGTTGGTGTTTGTCCTTAAGCGCTGCATCTTTCCATAAGCCCTTTTAATGTCCGGCAAAGCCCATATTCCATTCTCTGAGTGCTTGATGCCATACTTCTGGCATATGTCATCATGGCACTTCCTCAGTTCCAGCCTTTTGTCCAAATATGCATTTAGATTGTCCATCATCTGATCAATGGTAACATCTGGAGGTTCTGTTCCATGTCTTTCTGTTGTTGGCCTCGGTGCAGGGCCATTACCATTTTTTAGTGCAGACTCAGCCATGGCAAGTACAGGACAAGTGCCCTCAACGGTGTGGAAACAAAACAAAAAGTGTTTGAGCCGTTAAAGGTGCTTATTCAGATTTAATTTCTCAGCAGTCTTTGACTGACCATTTCAGTTAAACAGACAAATCATTAGTTTACTAACTCAGCTTAGTTTTCAATCCTACATTCAAAACAAAAGAAAAACTCCTGATTGATAAGACTTGTTCATTTCTTTCTGAGTTCTAACCTGAATTGGTTTAAATTTGTCCCTTAGACATTAGACTTTCAATCGTTCTGCATCTTTCATCAGAAGGCAAATAAACGTCTAGTTTCTAACACAATTAGAATGTTTAGTTCAAAACTAAAATATTGGCTACTGAATTAGCACCCAGTCAAGAATTCCCAATTCTTGCAGCAACATCAGTCCCAAACCTTATACAGTTTCTACATTCTCTGAACGAACGGACTAAATTGTTTCTTTAACAATTCCTACAGACTCCAAAGAAAGGACCAAACCTTATACAGTTTCTACAATCTCTGGACGAACGGACTAAATTGTTTCTTTAACAATTCCTACAGACTCCAAAGAAAGGACCAAACCTTATACAGTTTCTACAATCTCTGGACGAACGGACTAAATTGTTTCTTTAACAATTCCTACAGACTCCAAAGAAAGGACCAAACCTTATACAGTTTCTACAATCTCTGGACGAACGGACTAAATTGTTTCTTTAACAATTCCTACAGACTCCAAAGAAAGGACCAAACTTATACTTTATTTTAATAGCTCCTACAATCCCATGAGAAGGGACCAAACCTCTTTCTTAAATGATTCTTAGAGACTCAAGAGAACAGGGCCAAGCTATAAAACTTATTTCTATAGCTCCTACAGTTTCAAGAGAATTAACTAAATCATTTAAAAGGTTTCTACAGACTCATGAAAAAGGCCCAAGCCTAAAATTCTCAACAATACACAGTATGTGTGACTACACTACAATTCTTTACTGGTCTACTATTATTCTTTTCAGAAGATGTTCTTTTAGAGAGCTGATAAGTTTCACTCACCAAATTAGGATATTTGAGACTGGATCCAGTTGATTCGAATAAATTGTGTCCGCAGATGCAGTCTCTTGAACTTCAGATACTTGAAAATTACTCTGTTTACTTCTTGTTGCAGTTGGTGAGTTCTCTTCTTGTCAGTCTCTCCTGGCTGGCTCTCGCCAAATTGTTAGATTTTGGTGTATTTGGCCGAGCAGTGGTTTGGGTGGCTCGCCAATGTATTAGATTTCTCCAATACATAAAATAAGTAAGCTTGACCAGAGTTCTTGTGGGGAGAAGAATTTATTGAAGGTTTGTAGTGTAGCAGCCCTTCAGCATCGATGTTAGCATGTCGCCCTTCAACAATCTTAACCCAAAGTTCTGTCTGTGAGACAGAACTTTATACATGAAGACAAAGCCTATAGGCTACAAAACAATAGAAACCTGTTAGGACCTCCCACAGGAGATCGATCTAACTTGAGCAATGCTAATTTACTGTCATTCACACCAATCAGTTTCTCTGGGCCATACATCTGAATGGGCTATATATCTGAATGGGCCATTTGGCACACACACACCTTTGCAGACACAAACAGAGTGGAATACATCTGATACATATTCACAATGTAAATTAATCTGTAACTGAAAATACAAAATCTATCATCACCAAGGAAGTGTGCAAATCGCGCTCCATTCATAATTAAGCTGTCACTCACCTTAGTTCATCGCGATGATGCAAACTCACAAAATTATGTTTTACTAAACAAAGCTCAGGAGGAGCACGTTCAAATAATCAATCCATTTAACTTGTCATCAACAATCATCATGACTATCCCATCAGTATATAGGCACTCAGTCGACTCACATACATTCCTTGACAGTTTTTCAGCATCCCTCCACCACCCCAACTCCTCACTCTCGGCTTATTCCTTCCACAGACAGGAATACGGGGGGAGTGGGTTTTGAGCCCGGAGCCCTCTCCTCGGACAGCACGCATGCCAAATTTATTCTATCTGACTTATTTGTAAGTGTGAACTCGTGAAGTTCCGATTATAATCAATGAAGCTGTATACACTGCACAATTAATCTCTTATTTACATGGTTATAATGAGAGGATTTGCGAGCATGCAGAGCTCAGCACTGAACAGAAACTCCGGCTTTGACCAGTGAGTGGATTCTAACTTAAACCTCTGATTGGCCACTGTATTAAAGAGATCAATAGATATGTCCGCGATTGGCTACATTGTTCAACACTGCAAAAATAAGTTGTAAATGGAAACCCAGACACTCTCCAGAGTGCAAACAAAGATACACACTGGATCGTTTGCCAAATCGCCAATATGCTATTATGACGGATCAACTGATTCTAGACCAGCAATTATGAGCAGCTTCTCCCTCTAAAAGCAATCAGAAGCAGCAGCAGGCAGTGATTTGAGTGAAAAATTTCCATCCGTCTCATGTCCGTGGCCAGGGCAATTAAAGCCTTACACACGCTCCATCTATATGATTATTACCTTCATTTATTGTTCTTATTCTGTTCATGGTTAGTTTATTTATAAATGTTGGTTTCAAGAAACTTCTGGCTGACAATAAATAACTAATCCTAATTGTCAAATTTTACAAAGTTTTGTAGCCTATTTTGAGAGTAGGCACTGAGGTCCACCCTATTTCACCAAGGTCCACTCACTTTCACATTTCTGGCCGTGCCACTGCCGGAGACTGGGTGATCCTGGCAGTCAGTGTCTGATAATCACCTGTGCTTATAGAGCAAATACATGTGTGAGAGCCAAAGAAGCAGTGCAAAGCAGTTCACCATGAGATCCACCTCAAATATTTTGGATTGTTTACAGAGAGCCTCAGAGCATATTTTTTCTCTCTGTTTTTTAACTTGGGTTTTTCTGTGTCCATTTGTCTGTCATAACTGAACACCGGTTTTGACATCTTGATTTCTGCTCTCTTCCCCCACGTGGCCATAATACTGCAGCGTTAAAGGAATAAGCTCAATTGATTGCTTTTCCGTGTGTTATCAGTTTCTGTTGAAGGTATGTGGCCAAGAAGGCAGAAGACTGTCATTCTGATGTTTACTAAAGACCTTTTATTTGGATTAATGTTGAAGATGATATTTAATGCAGGCATTTCATTCAACGTGGGTAAAAGTGTAATTGCATTGTTTTGTTTATGTTCTGTGTTATGTGTTCTTCAGTTATTGCTCTGGGCATCTGAGTGAATTAAAACTGACTCAGAGAACTGAGAAACTGAAATTCATTTATACTCTTTCTTTTTTCTCGTTCCCTCATAATCCTCCCTCTCCTTCTCATAGTCTGAACCATAAATGAACCCAAAGTGGAGAACTATTATCCCAAATATGTGCATTAATCTGCCATGATTATGGCAGAATTTTCTATTTGCTCAGCTGTTTGGGAAGTCATTTTCCCAATCATTTCATTGTGCAAAACCTCTCAGTGTTTCAGTGCAATATTTATGGCTATATAAATGTTCTTGCTGAGAATGGCTTGAAAACAGCACACATTCGTGCAAGGCTGACGTGGATCCCTTTCAAGTGGCCAATACTGAGGGAGTCCTTTCACAAGGTCAGGCGTCCAGATGAGTGTTGGAGTGTGTCTGTGGTAACATCTGCACCGCAGTCACATCAGGCTCTCTACAGCTGTCTCTGTCTGCCAGTCCTGACATTATGACTACACTCAAAACACTGCTGGGAATCTCCAACATGGTCAAATCATTTACTCAACTCCTCTCAGATGTGAATCAAGCTTGATGTTCAGCAGAAACCACTTTTATACCAGTTAACAATAGTCATTTGTTTGTTTGTTTTCATGTATGAATGTATCAGTATACGCTAGTTTTCTATTGAATACCAGAGGTGGACAGTAACAAAGTAGACTTTTTGAGTATCTGTAATTTACTTGAGTATTATTTTTTTGGAAACTTTTTACTTTAACTTCACTACATTTGAAAGAAAAATATCATACTTTTTACTCCACTACATTTCTGTCAGGGTCCTTGAGTAGAAAGTAGTAACATAAGTCAGGGGAGTCATCAGTTGCATTTTGGTTGGAAGTGAAAGTCGGGTTGACGTCAGAACCTGACTGATGTCTTTCTGTTTGGTTTAATGTTTAACACAAAGACTGAGATTATGTTTAATGCGGGAATTTCGAACCTGTATGCATTTTTGTCTTTAAAAGACAAAAGTTTTCAACTTTGTTTGTCAGAAGAGCTTAGAAGAAAGAAAGTCAATTTCGAGATATCTACAATACTTTCAGGTGCTGCCTTTTTGTTATTTTTACAGCAACAACCCACTTTTGGTTTTATAGGAAAGAGCAGATTGTACATTCTTCATAACATATTTCTTAATACAGGGTTAGAATGACACGGAAGAGAGTAAATTATGACAAAATGTTCATTTTTGGGTGAACTATAGTTTGAAGTGCTGCATGAAATGTTCCTGTTTCACAGCTACTGTAATTGGAAAAATAAACATTTATGTAAGACTGCAAGAAGCAAGACAGCAGGTTGGTTCAGTAAAACATTACTAACATTACTACGTTGGTTCAGTCTCTTTTTCTTGGCTTCATATCTTACCATGAGAATCATTTTCCAGCATGGTAATAATGGTTCATTTCCATCATGTCAGCACATCGGATGTCACGTTCCTTGTTTTTGTTTCTAAATAATCAATCAAATAAAGAAACATCATTCTCATTTTTCTGCATTTATTTAATCTGGATCTCATGATGCTAATTATCTTGAATTATTTCTCTAAAGTTTGCTAATGACCAAAAATAAATTCCAGGTTATCGCGTAAATATTTTACTGGCATATCATTACAAAGTTGTTCAAAGATTAGGAAAAGTTATTATTAATAACTTGTTATTTCAACAAAACAGTGCAACCCGGTGCTTGGAGCCAGTTACATGGTCATTACAAATGTTTTTGCGATAAGAATATTTTGTTCTGCATTCCTCGACTTGTTTTTGCAAACTGTGTGTTTTTGTGTCGATTTTCCCCTCACTCCTTCGAGCTGCCAAGTTGGGAATGAGCTCATGCTGTAGGGAAGCAGAGCTGCATCTACAGTATACCCCTCTGGAGCTCCTGGGGAGAACTGGGGAGATGAGGAGGGGAGTACAGAATGAGAGAGGGAGAGATAGAGTGTGTCAGAAGAGGTTAGAGAAGAAGAAAGAAGAAACCGTGTAGCACAGTAGTGGTCAGAGTCGGTGGACAGCTGTGTTGTGGGAGAGGAGATGTCAACCCATTGAAGGGGAACAACAGAACAGCTGAGGACAGTCAAGAGCTGTTTGACATATTGATGAGGTCCAATTAAAAAAAAACTGTATGATTAAAAAAGGCATGATGGAAGAGCAAAAAAGCAACATTGTTTAGGTTAATAAAGGTCTGGTGTCATGGCAATGCTTAGTTCTGATATACTTTTAGCATTTTTGCCATTTTAATTATTAATAGTTATTTTAATGTATTCATTAAAATATGTATTAATATTTATTAATAATTAATAATTAAATATAATTATTATGCACACAATTTTAGGATCTTTTTTTTAAAAAGATTTTTAAATAAATATTTTTAGACCATTATCTAAGTGTTTATCTAAGTGGTTTCAAATGGTCCTATGGTCCAAAAGGGTGGAAACATCAACATACATTTTAACAGATCCTGTTAATGAAATAGGGGAGAGCGGGGCACAGCCTAACACTTTTTGATTTTCTCAGTTTATGTAAACCTACTTAGGTTTCAGATTATTATTATTTTTCGCATTATTTTTACACATGTCTTATACAATCATGTGGTTTTGTTTAATTAATACAGTGTATACTTATTTCTTGATTTACCCCGAAAGAATGGAAGTGAAATGTGACAACATGCCCCAGGTGGGTTATTGTAACATGACAAAATTACCAGAGGGGGACAAAGTACACAACCTTCTTGAGTGAAAGTACAGATACTACATGGTCAAAAGTTGTAAAGACCGATTTTTACTTAAGTAACTGTACAGAAGTACACGTTTTTAAAAGTACTTAAGTATCAAAAGTAAAAAGTAAATGTCAATGCATTGTTTTATTATTGTTGCAATGTTGGATGTAATACTTACAGTACCTTATGCCTCTGAATCGATGCCTGCCTACCCTCATATCAATATCAAATTTATTTCTAGAACACAGTTCCAGTGGGATTGAATGTGAGATTGAATAAGTGCACTCAATAACATCCACAACGGTTTCGGACACCCAAATGGCTGTTTCCTTAAATAGTGCCCTATTTTAAGTTTTTAAGTTGGATTTAGTATGAATATGTTAGCCTTGCTGTTCTCTATTGTGTCCCAAAACTATGACAAAATTTGCATTTAGAAGACCAAACCCAACATTGAAAATGAAAATCAGGTTAATGTCAGAATCCAACATCAGATTGACGTTAATCTCCAACGTTGGACAGACATTGTATTGTGGTTGAAAATGAAAAACGGGTTGATGTCAGAAACCAACAGTCAGGTTCTGACGTCATCCAACCAACTCCACTTCCAACCAAAATCCTACATCTGTCTGACGGATGGTGACGTCAATCTGACTTTCATTTCCAACCAAAATACAACCCATGCAACTAAAATCATCGCCTGACTGACGTTACTACTTTCTACTCAAGGACCTTGACAGAAATGTAGGGGAGTAAAAACTACAATATTAGTCTTTCAAATGTAGTGAAGTTAAAGTAAAAAGTTTCCTGAAAAAATAATACTCAAGTAAAGTACAGATACTAAAAAAGTGTACTTTAGTAACAGTACTCAAGTAGATGTACTTAGTTACTGTCCACCTCTGAAAATGACAGATCAAAATGTTAACTGATCTAATCAAAAAATATACAAGACAAACTAAAATATTTTTTTTGATAATATACAATTATTCATTTTTTCATATAAAATAATGCCATTTTTTTAATAATTAAAAAAAACGAATTTTTGAGTTTGACAATAAACACACCACAAAACACAGCTATACAGCATAATAATTAATCATTTCTGAACAGTGACTCTCAGTCTTTATTCACCTTTTTCTCATGGTTTCTCAATATAATTCATAAAAGTATAGAATAGAATAGTGTAGTTCTAATAGGGGCACATTGTAACACAGTGTTACAACGAGCCCCTCCTGTACAACTGGGATTTAAACCCGGCTAGTATCTTCTGCTGATTATCGAAGAACCATCTCAACTGTTAAATAAACAGATTGGAGATTAAAACAATATTTTAGATTTGTCTAATTTTAAATAAACACAAAAAACAGAGATGAAAAATTAACATAAGTTAGAAATGTACTTTTGCTGTGGTTAAATAAATGTTCAGTGATATCTTCCAAAATTTTGGCGCAATATTTTCTCTATATAGTGTTGATATGGCAAGTAAATACACTAAATGTGTGCCCCGCTCACCCCTCCATGCACACATTGCCATGACTCTGATTGGCAGTGTGCTGTGGAAACGAGTCAAGCACAATGACTATTGTTATGAAAAGCTTTTTCCACTGTTGTGAATCCAAAGCACTGGGTTGAACCAGAAGTCAATTAATGGATTAAAGAGTACAGAGGGAGTCTCTGATCTTGTTAACAATACTTATTTGCTTGGATGGCTACTGTACACTGAGCCTCAGTGTGATGGGAATTAAGAGCTGGGAAAGAATGGGACTTCTGTACTACACCCTAATGATTAGAAACTGTGCGCTAACCACACCTGTGTATGTAAGACAGAGTTCATACATACATTGAAAGTGCAGTTAACAGGAGTGCCACTGAATAGGTCTGGGGCTTTATTCCTGTATTCCAGAGAAGAAAGCATGGCCCCCTAAAAGGGACTGGTATTGAATACTCTTTAAGCTATTGTGGCTTCTCAGCTTACAGTCCAAGACAAAAAGTCTGCTATCTTCTATCCCCCATACACATTATCTGTCAATCACCTATAATCGGGATAGACAAAAAATGGAATGATTCTGGTTCCTTAATGGTTCCATTAGTTATTTTTTGGAATTTGAGAAAGAAATATAAAAGAAACTGACGAAACTGAAATGCAAATCTGTTGCAAACTGTGTTAACCATTTCAGTGATCAATGTAAAACAACAAATAACAATGTAATATACCACTAACAAAGTGTATCTTTAAAAAACAACATGTCAGTAATTACACTGATTTGGTCTCATTGGCCATAAGTACAACAATATTAGTTCTTGGTTCATGGAGTCGAATATGATTCAGATACTCCAACTGATTCAAGTGTTTGTGATTCACTAAAAAAGAGTCTTTGCTTGGAAATCAGACTTCACTAGAAATTAACAATAAAACTCAGACCTGAACTGAACAGAAAAAATATCTCTGAACAAATAAACTCAAAACATGACATGGTCATGCTGTGTTTTTTATTCACTAAAAAATACCATAATATAAGAGTTTTTTACTTGTGAATCTGAAGTTTTTTTTAATAAAAATCACCTTGTTTCTTCCTTGGTGGCTTTTGGGATATGTCACTCCACACCAACACATGCCTCAAAATCTGCGCTTCAGTGGCTTTATACTGAAGGTTGTGTATATGTCTGTGAAAGAAACCCAGTGTCTTCTTCATTGACTTATTTTTCTTCCTTTGGTGGAAGAATTTCCCCCTTTTCATTTAATAGGAGCTTCAAAGCCTCTGCAAATTATCTGGTGTTGCTGGAGAAAAGGCTTTTCAGTTTGTCTAAAAAACCAAAGAAGAGAAGACAAGAATCAGTTGTTCTGAAAATAGACAGCCTGGTGAATAGAGAAAAGGCCACAGAGGCACAGGAATAGAGCTGGAGCGGGAGGTGATAAAAGATCAGCTTTGGAGGAATGGACACACTTTCAAAGGCCCCTCCTCATGGTGAACCCCCCGCTCCACCTCCCTCCACGAGGCATGAAGCCAGGACAGGTCAAGAACAAGAGTCCCACTGTAAAGAGATCTGGGGATTGTCCAAGGTAGCAGATTCCTGTCGAGTGAATGAGCTTTAGGCTGCATTTCCTATGTCCTAACCCCTTATCACTAACTGTGAAAGAGCATAGCAATATCAGTGGCTTGTCAGCTAGAATGATATCCACTTCAGTCTCTTGTGGCTTGTGATGTTAAATAAGATATATGTCTGGAAGTGTCTGAAAGAAAACCAGGAGAAAGGGGAGCAGGAAACAGACAATGAGAACAGCAAGTCAGTGCCAGCACACATCAACCAAATCTCGCTCACCCACCGTGACACTCGATGTAGTACTGATACCATCACTGAGCAGTGTTTTGCTATGGTATTAGACATTTACAGCCTTCCAGAACCCCTACAAGACTTCAAACATTCCTTAATCTAGTGCAAAACCGCAGGTTGAGAGAACAGCCCTGAGGTCTTGTGGGGGATATAATCTTTTGTATTGGAAATGAAGCAGATGTAACATTAACTTTAGTATGGGAGCCTCAAAGTAAAAAGTAAATGATTGAAACTTATATCTACCAGCATGTATCACAATGTGCCTTTATTTCTTGCAATGTGACTTAGAATCTCACAAGTAACTGTATTCCACAATGTGAATTTATCTTACATTACATATTATCTCACAATTAGGCCTACCCCTTTTTTTTTACTCTGAAGCTGGAGGCTTGCATACTTTGGCTCTATGTGTGTGGCTAGTTTAGTCGAGCAAATGTGATATGATTTGATTTGCTTTTTGCTATGCACTTGAGCAACAAAAGCAATCGAAATGCTTTCCCCCCGGTTTGCTTTAATCAACACACACACACACGCACAGTGTTGGAGACTGTTTAAATCTGTGTATTTTATCCATTACAGTCCCTAGTTTTTTGCAATGCGTCTGAGAAATAGAAAATCTTTTGACCAAAGAAAAAAAGAAAGAAGGAAGGAAAGGAAGGAAGGAAGGAAGAACGAAAGTGTTTTGTGCAGGTCAGGGCAAGTGGTGTTGAGGAAGATATATTCAAGCTTGCACTATGGGTCAAGACGCCATTATGACTGAAACACACCCAAACATTTCTGGAATGTGTCCTGCCATGAGACCAACCCACAATAATCGGTCATTTTAACCCCTTTAAACCCTAACAGGTAAGAGTAGTTACACCTGATTTAAGGAGTCACAATAAACAATACATGCTAAAAGAATTACATAAACACATGTACATGTGTTCGTACTTGCGTTGAGTGGCATAGAACATGTAGTGCAATTTAACTGGACTGAGAAGGAATGTATATCCTAAAGACATGCTTGACTGTCACCTATGTTTGATAGACAGCTTAATAACACCTGTAGGAATATTTTAATGTGTGCCAAGACATGCCCAGCATAAATGCTCTGTTAGCAAACGGGTTTGTCATTACATTGAAAGAATTACGAGAGAATACGTGCTGTACTGAACACGTACCCGACTGTTCACACATTGATGTTGGTTTAGGACACACCATCCCCTTTATCCCTGTGACGGCGGCACTAGGACCCCGCAAGGATGCGCAATATTGCGCCTCGGTTATTGGGCTTGGACGACCTCAGTTTTGCACTACCGCAATCATCATTCAGCGTAGAGTAAGAGTGCTGTCTGCTTTGTTGAAATAAGGACTCTTGAAAAGAAGCCGTTTTTGAATAAAAGCTGGCGGTTAAAAGGATTGGGTATATTTTTGGTGGACCTGTCACGCGCTCCAGCACTTCACAGTGGAGATGGGAGTAAACCTGGAGAATAGGATAGCCTACCCGGTGAACTTCCTGGAGAATCTGTGATTTGGATTTAAACAAGCCTTGATAATTATATCACAGCTTGAAGTTAAGTATCCTCCGCGAATTCTGAAACAGTTTTGTGTCATTTTCTCGGTCAGACGCGCGCGTAAAGCTCTGGCGCACGGGTCAAACACTGCTCTTGTTGGCTGTACGCAATTAAATACCCGTTTAATTCGGGATGCCTCTACAAGATGCAAAAAAAAAGAAGTAGTAAAAAACTACAAATCTTATTTTATTTAACGCACTTGTCCGTTATAAAAAGCTCAGTTTGTGTAGATCTTTGAATAGGCTACTATCCCCTGGCTTCCATTTGTTCAATTGCATTGTAGTTGTTGGTTTGTACAGAGCGATGGGAAAGTGAGGGTAGGTAAACATAGTTTGTTTTCCTTGAGTTTAACAATAACGCAAGGCGTGGGTAGGGTTCGTTGGACATTCATTCATGATGTGAAAGACAACAAAAAAGACGAAATGAGGGGCTTTCGGGACAATGGGATGTTGTATAGGAAACAGGTTGTGTCCAGGGAATTCCTCAGGTGTCCATGATGAATAGAGCAGATGAGAAGTCCTAGTATAAAAGAACAATATCAAATCATTTGTCTAAGGCCTATTTCTATGTACTATTATGTGTCTAGACTATTAAAAAAAAGTTTTCTTTAATCGATATTTTCCACCAGAAAAATGAATAGGCAAGGCACGTATTTGACAAAGTAACTTTTTTGCTATACAAACTTAGAGGTGAAGTCAGCTTTTTATTTTATTCAGCTATTTTTACACATTTGTACAACATAACGTGATGTACACTCTGAAAAGGCTGATTTATTCTAAATGAAGTGACTTCACTCATATAGTGCAAAGTAGGCCTACTAAACAAAACAATTTTCACAGCAATGCCTTTTTGGTTTCCTTTTGACACTCCAACCTTTTGAGCATTTTAATAATCTGAAGAACCTTTTGCACTATAAAGAACCTTTTGTTTCCAAGGATGATAAAGATTCGTCATGGCACCATAGATGCCAAAAAAAAAAAAAAAAACTTTTTTTTAGTGAAGCCATTCAATTTCTATGAATTTCTATGCAAAATTAAAAACATCTTGAGTTTTATTTCATGCTTGCACATATGTTTGTGTTTGCTTTTAGGTTGCATACATCCTAGCCATGGTGCCTAACCGCACACTGGGACTGGCCCATCCTTGCTGTGTTGGCCTGCTGTTCTTACTCCTCCTGCCCAGCTCGGTTTCAGTGAGAGAACCTCGACATCAGACTCTCGCCCACCTCCCCTCGCTGATACCTCATGCCACCCTACCGCTGTCCCGCTCCCGCTTCAGCGCTAAAGCTCAGCTGGACCTCACTACTCACTGCAACGAGAGCTGCTACCACAAAGAAGAAGACATGGATAAAGAGCACCTAGCTTTCGAAACGCTTTATGCAGATGGCTCCCGAACATTAACTACTGTTGACCTGGATGAAAATGAGGCTGAACTTCCTTTCAGGCAGCCCAAAGTAACCGCTCCCAGACATAAGCGGCTAAAGCGGCAGATTTACGGTTCAGACGGGCGCTTTAACATCCGCGGTGACCACTTCCTTCTGGACTACCCGTTCTCCACAGCCGTCCGTATCTCTACCGGCTGCACTGGAGTTCTGGTGTCCCAGCAGCACGTCCTGACCGCAGCCCACTGCGTGCATGATGGGAAGGATTACGTCAAAGGAGCGAGGAAACTCAGGGTGGGCTTCCTGATCCCTCCGTCTGTTAACGGTACAAGGCCGGGTCAGGCTCCTGTGAAGAAACCCTTGGTGCGCTGGGTGAGAGTTAAACGAACCCGAGTTCCCAAAGGTTGGATTCAAGGTCCTCAAGAGGTCAGCATGGACTTTGACTACGCACTTCTAGAGTTACGTTGGCCTCACCGGCGTCCCTTCATGAGGCTGGCTGTGGCACCCACCTCAGACCATTTGGCTGGTAAACGCATCCACTTCTCTGGATTTGACAGTGACCGGCCCGGGGAACTGGTGTACCGCTTTTGTCCGGTGGAGGATGAGTCCAACGATTTGATCTACCAGCATTGTGATGCCCGTCCGGGTGCGAGTGGCTCTGGTGTTTACGGACGTGTATGGGACGATACTTTAGAGCGCTGGGAGCGCAAGGTCATCGGGATCTTCTCGGGCCACCAGTGGCTTGAAATCAATGGAGAGAATCGTGACTACAACGTGGCTGTTCGCTTCACTCCACTGAAGTTTGCTCAGATCTGTTACTGGGTTCATGGAAATAAGGTGGATTGCAATCAGGACTGAAGACATGACACAGAGGAATGGGACAATATAAAATCATGGACAAAATTCGACATGCCTGATTTTGGAACCTGCACTTTAGAGTCTTTTACGGGTGTGACTACTGAATCTGAGACGAAAAAAGGTCCATGGCTGGTAGATCGCTACCCACAGGCTTTGATCAATCACATGGGTTGAGCTGGAACTTTATTTAACCACTACCTTTAGTTTTTGCTTGCTATACTGCCAACGTTACTCTGCTTTAGACTCTGAGGTCGACAACACCAATAGATTTATCTTGTCAAGTCTCAGATCTCCCTTCCCAGACAGCAACATAGTTTCGGCCCAGATCCGGCCCACATCTGGTGGTACACGTGGAATCCAAACGTACCAAATGTGGGCTGGATCTGGGCCGACACTATGTTGCTGTCTCGGTTTATTGATTCTCTCCACAGCCTTGCTTTGTTCAGATTCCACAGAAGCTTTAAACTGCTGTTTGCACTTTTAGAAGCTAGAATTGGGGTGGAGGTTGTATTCTGATCTCATCCCTTGGGTTTTGTGTAACAGATTAACATACACTGAGTTTGAATTTGAATTTGCTGACTTAAAGTAGAGGAAAAATGGCTAAGCTTCCTTAATTTTCATCCCTGAACATCACAATAACAAAATCGATGACTGGAGATGTAGTGTGGGTGTGGAGAGTTAATAGAAATGAAAAGCATAGGTCCTTAGTTTATTTTAATGCATACATCTGGATCTGTAACCCATGAATACAATTCACTCTTCTACAGTTACATACTCTTTTTTAAGATAGATGAAGACCTCATTTTGGTAACATTACAGTATCTGTTTGTAAATATTTTTTCTTATTCTTTTATGTTGAATTAATATAAAGACCAGACAAACACAAACTAAGAGAAAGGTTGTGGGGTAAATGTTGATTATAGTTCTATTTTTAAAAAAACTTTTTATTTTAATAAACTAAAATATGTCTCTTGTTTTTGCTTTTTTCATTGCATATTTAGAGGTAATTTCTCTGGGGACTTTTTTATTTCCTAAAGATGTGGTAATAACATATGGTTCTGTGTTGTATATTTCAAGTAGATAAAAAGAACAAAAAAAAATCTGACAATTATTACTGTATGTAAAATGTGACACTGATACCCTCTGGTGGTAAGAAGACTGATAAAAAAAACTGCTTAAAAATACTGCTAGAAACCATTGGCAACCTTTAAACAGCAGTTACAGTTACATTTTGCTTGTATTGTTTATTGTTAGTTTATATTTCATAGAGAGTGTGCGAGTTCAGTGTTGTATTAGCTACTAATAGCTTGTGGTTTGTTGATCATAATTGCAAAAATACTGGACTACGAAAGGCAAAGGTGCAGACAGAGCCGATTGTAGTTCAGCACAGGAAGTAGGAAGGTTAATTTTTTCATGATTTTTTCAGTAAGGCTTTGAAATGAATCTCTACTGCCCTCCAATGGTTGACGTGTACATTTTCATTGAGTCTTTCACAACATGGCTGAACAGTAAGTCCTCGCGGTTCGGTCAGTCAGGAGCGATTATACTGACGTGAATACATTATTCTACAGAATTGTAGGAGCTCAGCGATTTAATATAGCACAAATTGTCCAGTAAGCTGTATTGTCATTACAAACTGTAGTGTATCATACTACACACAAACATCATTAATTCATTGAAGTAATTCAAAATTGTTCATAGAAATCCCTGTGGTACTTTTAGTGAAATAAATGTTTTAATACCGGTTTATCAGCATGTTCTCAATCACTGATACCCATCCTCAGGCAGTTTATTGGCAATTAATATCTTCATTCACATACTAGATGTGACATGCAGTAGATACGTGAATGCTTTCTTTTCGTCAGTCCCCATCTAATTTAAATGTCAACAAATGACAGGCATACGATATTGAGCATTAGAGGGAAATATCTTTATGCCACCAATATAAATTTGTCAGTGAAACAATCCTGCTGCCATTTCTCCAAAAGAGAGATTTAACCAATTAGCCTGTTAAGGAATGGATTTAAGTGGAATTGCATTTTTATTAATAGTATCCAATGCAGTTGACATGCCATCATCTTCAAATACTGAGTGGTTGTACAATATTGATTTGCTATCATAGTAGTTTCGATATCATCAGCAATTTTTATTATTGGCTTGTCTACTCAACTACATTAAAAGACTAGCCACCCATCAAACCTATAGGGAGGATGACAAAGCAATCCGAGTCTTTGTTTGAATCCATTTGACCTTTATGAATTTTGCAACCATAACATATACGTGCATAAACCATGCTGAACACTGATAAAACAGCAACAAATGCAGAATAAACAAAACGTAAGCACATATATAAACCAATATTAAAGACCAACTTGAGATTCAAAGACTTTCAAAATTAGATTCTCCCTGAGGCAGAAAAAATGCCAGCCTTCACACATGATTTGCCAAACATGAAGAAACAAACCAGATGTAACAGCAGTTGTTTAGTGCTTTTTTTTATTAGAGATAAGGAGACGATACAAAACATCCACTGACCAATATCAATCAAAGCTCTGTACACAGGCTGCCCAAATATATCGCTCCCCATCTAAACTTCATACGTGTCCATCAATCCACTCAATCCAATTCATCAACAGACCGCTCACCCACTAGGTCCCAGATTTTACAGGTAGAAGGAATGTGTACAATTTCTTGACACCAGTGCCATGGTTTTGAATTACATTTTGAAATATTTAAATCAGATGGAATCATTAAAACAACATGTGAGCTCAAAATAAAACAAATGGGGGGAGGGGGCAAGTAAACTGTTCCCAGTATGGTCCAATAACATTGTGTGATTTGAGAAAAATTTGTACTTAACCTAGTCAACACACATACTTAGAAAAACTAAACTATATGTTTGGCAAAACAAAAACAAAAAAACTAAATCTTAAGAACAAAGAGTATGTTGTATAGCTGAATTGTAACGGCTGCTGTCTCAGTCTTTTCTTTCAACAATCCCACGGAACTCAGAAAAAACGAAAACCTGCCAGTACACATTTACAGTTATATTACTTTGTTTTTATAATCATCATCCTTCATTTTTGACTTTTAAGATCTTTTTTTTTCTCTTTAATGTTTTTGTTCTTGTTCATTGTATGTGTGAACTGGAATGACAGCCTACATCTTTCATCAGGTGTGGAGTTTGGAAACTGTCACTTTTGCCCAACCCTCCCCACCCACATTAACCCACCCCGTGGCCCCACAAACAGTCGTGCTGGCCCACCTGCCCCACCCATGTCGGAATGAACGGCTAACCCCTGAAATGTGTCAGCCTCAATCGGACAGAGGCTTCCCCTCGAGAGTCACCACTGATGAACCCCCAAGCTTCTCAGCCAGGGTCTTTCGGTCCTTGATATCATCCAAACCGTTCACTTGCCACTCGTGCTTGATACCTGTGAAACAGGAAAGATAATTAATTATAACAAAACATTGCATGATTCATTTAAATATAGTATTTAAATCATTTCTAATATAAATTAAACTATACATGCAACATTTTATTTGTTATAGTACATTTAAAGTGAATGTTTTTTTGACGGACAGCATTACCTGTAAACTTCTTCTTGATGGCATCCTTGGAGCTGGCGTAGATCATCTTGCTTTTAAGTGGGGCACTCTCTGGGGCCCTGGACAACACAAGAGATCAGATCATCTGTTTCACACAAGCATTTGACATAAGTCTACATCAGAGGTGCCCAATCCTCTTACTGGAGATCTACCTTCCTGTAAAGTTCAGCTTCAACCCTAGTCAAACAGCTAATGAAGATCTTCAGGAACACTTGAAAGTTACAGACAGGCCTGGAACTGAACTTTGCAGAAAGCCAGATCTACAGAAACAGGAACCCCTGGTTTAAATTAAGTACATTCCCAGACTTACCAGAAAATGAAAACCAGGTCCTCTTTCTTGGTCTCTTTAGTCTCATATGTGGCATCATAGAGAGCGTAGCGACAGTCATTGGGAGGAAGCATCTTGACAAACTTGAGGTAGGGATCTCCTTCATCTCCCTGCAGGATCTCCTGGCCCTCCTCCATAATGATTTTCTTCTTATCCTCACTCAGGCAGAAAAGAACAGCCTTCTTCCTCTTGCTCTTCTCTTCCTCATTGCTATGAGCCTTGCGGACCTTCATATCGTTGAAGACCGTCAACACATTCTCTTCCACTGTAACTCCGGAGGCCTGCGAGAACACAAAACACACAGGATAAGGTCACATGGGTTTGAATAGAGGGAAGTGAGTGAGCTGATGAGCAAGGATGCATGAATGTGTGGGTGCAAAATGAGAAGTAAATGAATGGGGTTTGCATCAAACAGTCTTGTCCGATCTAGTTAGACGGGCTGCCCTTTTAACAAAACTGAATACTTGGATGTCACTGAATCCAAACTACTGGGCCTGCAGGTTTTGCAGCACAAGACAGTAGCGAGTGACTAAACAAAAAACCCAGCCATGTGAGAAAGAGGACTGCACACTTCAAGGGCAGTGGAACCAGAGTCATAGCAAAAGAACTTGAATGACATTCTGGGTGAAAATTAAACATGTGGTTTTTACTCCCAAAAAAACTAAATGGCAAGTCTAAAGAGAAAGGGTGGTTTGAACAAGGAACCATTCTTTCCTGGTCACAGACTTCAGACATCCTCCAACACATTTGAACAAAGGGATGGTTGGGCACTTCCTCAGAAGAGCTGATGCAATTTATACTGAGCATCTGATTTAAAGCAGGACCATTAAATGTGTATAAAATTGGCTGTAGATATTATAAGAGAGCCATGTCATACAAATCTGGTATACAGCTTTAGATTGCAAAACAATGATTCTTCTGTGAAAAATCAAAATGGCCTCAGTCACACCAGTCCCATAAACCTACTCAAGTCCTCTGATTTCCATTAGAAACGGGGATCAGTGACTAATGCTGCATTGCTATACAACAGAAAACATCTCAAAGAAATTAGAAAACCTTTCTGGTAACCTGAACATGTAGTTCTCTAGTGCAGATCTAGCTTCTGAATAGCACATTAGGAGGACATGTGAAAAGGTGGACAGAAGGACCTTGCGGGGAAGATGTTTGAGTGGCACACTTGCAGGAAACGCATGTCTAAAGGGTGGAACCGGGTTTGCTTAAGGTGTGAATGTCAGGAACGCATCAAGATGCCTCATTACCTTACAATCACAAATAATGAAAGAAATAGGGCATTTAAGGCCCAAGGGATAATCAGGATTCCCACACCTCATGAATCATGACTTTCAGTCATTTATGACTACTGTATAAATACTTTCCATGATTGTGGGATCCTCGTTTCAGGCGAAAATACCTTTTAGATAAACATTTGTAGATGATTCTAAGATAAGTCAGACAAAAGCTTAAAATTAAAACAGTCTAAAGTTTGTTTTTTCTAGATCTTCTGCCAGCATCTTAAGAGAAAACACGACCTCGTCTATCATCTAGTGTCATAAAATAAAGAGCAAAAGTCCAAAGTTAAAGCACAAGGACAATAATGCCAAAGGTAAATCATCCACATTCACGGAGAAGTGAACCCACAGTAGAAATGAGATACAGGAAATGACATCGTGGGCCCTTAAATGAAAAGAGAGCCTGTACGTTAAAAAAACAACATGCATAACAAGTCATCACTTGTCTCTCACAGAAAGAGATTTTGTTTGTGGCCTATGACGTGTATATTGTCCTAGTGACGAGGATACCGAGACTGCTCACACCGGAACCGGCATTTCCTTCAGCCTACACGCGACACGAACGCAATTTCCTCTCAATCTCACAAGTATATTAGTGTCTATATCAGTGTCTACAGAAACAAGTTGACGAAAGCGACTCAGCAGCGGCTTAAATAATAAAAAAGCAAGCAAAGCATAGGCCTATTCAACCAAATATCCCCAAGCACTGCACGTCACAGACAAGAAACGAAATGTGCTTAAAGACAAACGGCCGATAAAACGAAATGCATATTAGTTACATTATGGAAACTAAACAAACGCGTCGAGCAAAGATAAAACGTCAGATACGCTACGATTCACCAAAGTTACGTCCAACCAGGAAGAGTGTAGTCGTGCACACGTTGCCTGACGATTCGCAAGTGCACAAGTAACGGTTCTTAAACTCGGCTTCCTTCATCCCAGCGCATTTATTTTATAATGTTTCATATAAAACCAGTGCAGCAATCGACCTAAAACACTTTTCTAGTCGAGGTTTCTTTTTTCGGTCAAAGAAATAAACCACCACCATCTGTGCATCAAGAATTAGGGTGGGGCCACGGTTGCGGTGTTCGTGCATGCATTCAAATATCCGCAAAATAACGCGTTGCAAAGACGAAAAGCGTAGTATAAACACGCGAGTCCTCGACCTTAGAAGGGAATAATCTGCGTTTTTACACACGCCCGCAGTCTCTCTGGTGCGGCAAATGTGAGCGATGGTGTTTTCTGGCCGTGTTCAGACAAAGGACAGACTCAAGAAAGCGGTTCATCTGGCAAACCAAAAACGCAGTTAAACACACACCGGTTTGCGGACATTGATTTATACACATCCTCTCTTAATTTCGCCGTGCGATCTTAGGGTGTGTGGAGAGATGGGGCCTGTAGGTAGTGTGTAATGAAAAGCAGTGAGGCCTTTCCTGGGCCTCGACTCACGGAAATAAAGGAAGCTGAGCGGGGAAATGGCGCCAGTAGTTTGTGGGTCTCATTTTTGCCAATCTCATCGCATCCGAATAGCTGAAGCACGACCAAGATATCGAGAGCTGTGAGATTAACTGAAACGTTATATATAAATAAAACTGCTCAAAGAACACCGTCACAATAGCCAAGGAAATCCAGTTTGCGTTTTTCTAACAATTTACGGCACTTAACGTAGCCTGCAGCTATAGTCGGCGGAGGCGTTAATTGACAGATTTGATTCTCAAATTATTCATTCACCCTAAAAAGCCCACAGCCTAGTCATTAAACTCTTCAAACACGTTGGAAATAGCCGCAAATCGTATACTTATTATTTAAATATAGACATACCATGGTTGTTTCTCTGTGCTAGTCGGCGTCTGAATAGGAATTGAATGAGCTGTGATGCAGTCCTCCGCTCTCACACTTGATACAACGCTCGGGCGCGCCCTTTTGCGCGTGGCCTCGCGGCAGATGGGAGCGAGCATCCATGTCACGCGCTTATTGAGGTGTTATGGGAACTGTAGTTTTGGGCTCCACACAAATGGCCGTAAACACATTAAAATATATTTACTTCTGTCAGTAGTACATTGGCACAAACGTATGTTCGTTGAAAAGCGTTTCAGTTCTCTAAAATGTATGTCAACCCTTTTTTTAATAGATATATATATATATATATATATATATATATATATATATATATATATATATATATATATATATATATAAACATATGTAATTATTATTATTTAATGAAAACATTAATAACACTAATGTTATTAAATCTCAATATTTTGAATTAATTACTGTATATATTTTTAAATATTGAAATAGGTTTGGGAAATTCTTGTGATGGCGCTTTCTAACTTATGGTAACGTGACATGCTGGAAGGCGCTTCTGTACAACTAATTCTGCACTGAAAACATACTACACCGATTGCAATATTCGTTAGTGGCTCGTAGGGCACGCTGTGGTCTGAGCCTAACCCTGTGTTTGTCTCTGCCCCTTTTTAAGGTTCGCTTAACTCGCTTCCAAATAAGGAAGCAAATGGTGACAGTCGTGAGCGCGCTTCAGCCAAAGCCGCGCACATCAGGCGGCTCGCGACTCCGATCGCCATATAAGGAAACAAGGACATTTCATTTCTATAGAAAAAAATTCACACAGTACGCGCTAGAGGGAGCGGTGTACAGCAGCAACGAAAGAATGAAACTGCAAAGAGGGAAGAACATTTCTCGCTCCCAAATAACACAGAGTATAATTTATTATCTTCCATTTGCAATCAACCAATGACGTATGAATCAATAGTTCCATTTACTCGCTTTTGCTCATTCGTAGACTGCAAATTAACGGCTGTTCAAAACGTGTCCATGAATGAATGCTTAGGGTCCTCACTGAAATGTTGTTCAAATCAATGCTGACACCTAGTGTACAAAAGTGGACTCTTCTTGACATTTCTGCCTCCATCTGAATACAAACAAGACCAATGAGTGCATTGCATGCTTAAATCTTTATTTTTGGAACTTGTTTATGTAACGTTAAAGTGTACGTAACAGTAAAAAGTATAAACAGGGACAGAGAATGATCCCTGGTAGGTCAGTTTAGGCAGGTCCACTCGATTGAAAATGCGACGAGGTCACAGGACACATTCAAAACCCCACAACCGAGGCTCTGGTGGAATGCAACAAAGAACAATGCCACAAAGACACATTACAGACATGCCTTGGCTGGGGGGCAAACACATTGTCATTGTCTGGAAAAACAGATATGCTTTCACATACTATCACATGCCTGGAAACTGAATTCTCCAGGTATACTCTTTCACTGCCACATCATACATGAAAGAGGAATGTCATATGACAAAAATGAAATGAAAGTAGTAAGATGCAACAGTGCTCAAACCACACACACACAAAAAAAAAAAAAATCAAATCAGGTGTTTACTAATATGATATGCAAATATGAACCTGATTACAGAATAGTGCACATTGACTGAGCTTTCTTCAACACATTTTTTAACAGTTAATATAGGCTTTTCTATCAATACTTTCAGTCCAACTTAAAGTGTCAGGATGGTTTTGAACACCCAACAACATGCCAGCAGTTAAAAAGGGGTGTACAGGACCAATCGAGCACTCAAGACAATCAGAATGGAATAAAATATGTTTGTTACCCTGATGAAACAAAGTGAAACAAACTTATTGACAGGATTTATCATAGAATTCATAAATGAATGTATACAAGATGTAGAGATGGAATGCACAGAAAGGCCACAATTTGGTACAGAGATCATAAAACAAAGGTCACATAATATAGTGTACTTACATTTTTAATACTAAACATCATATCAAGCTCAAGCCTGGAATAATGGCAGTTCATGTGCAAAAATATTCATGGCTAAAGAGAACAAACCAACGTGTCTACAGAGCGCAATGCAAGTGCAATCCAAAAGTTACACGCACGACCCTGACCTGCTATGGAGGATGTATTTGGCTGTACAGGAATGAACAATTGTAAACGTATCAATGCAGCTCTGTGGAGAGTTTAGCCCTTGTGCTAAATACATAAATGTCCCTGAAAAACTGCTGGTTTGTAATATTTGGTATATATTCATATTTGTGTTTATATTTAAAAATCTGGTTTAAGACATCTTGCAAAAAATCAGTCAACCTGCATTATAAGGAGAGATTGAAGTGCTATATTCGGAGATCTGCGATTTGGTATCATATCATTGGTCGCTTCTGTGCAGTTTACATCTTGTTCTGGCATCTTCGGTTTGATTGAGAAGCTATCTAGTCTTCTTATGTTGTGCAGCCACCTGACCCTGGCCTCTTGTCTTGTTCAACACATCTGTGGCCTGGAACAAAAAAATGGAGAAAAAACATTAGAATTTAAAATGTAACTAACCATTAACGACATTTTTTAAGGTGAAGAACGAAAGATTTTTAATGTTAAAATACACTCTCCCCCAAAAGTGTGAATATCGAGCCTACCAGGCACCATACACTGAGAGCGGTCTGCTTAGATCTGTCAATCTCTTACAAGCTCAACCTATAGCGAGAGTTAGGGGCGTGGCTTCTGTAGCAGGCTTTTTTTTTTCAGCATTAAGACCTTCAAAGATTAAACAGGTCATGAATGCAACTCTTAAAGGGATATTTCACCCAAAAAGGAAATTCTGTCATTAATTTCTCACCCTCATGTCGTTACAAACCAGTAAGACCTTTGTTCATCTTCGGGAATAAAAATTAAGAGCTTTCTGACCCCACATAGACTGCAATATAATTTAAGGTAGTAAAGACATCGTTAAAATAGTCTATGTGACTACAGTGGGTAAAACTTAAGTTTATGAAGCAATGATAATACTTTGATGCGCAAAAAAACAAAGATAAAATAAAGATCTTATTCAATAATATCTTCTCTTCTGTGTCAGTCTCTGACGCTGTTCACATTGTAACTCAATTGCTTACTCATGACATATACCAACACAGCTAAAGGAATTCCTAATATTTTGGACTTATTATTGAATGTAGCTATTTTTACCTGTTGAGACATGCCTTCACAAGCACACGTAAAAGCTGTGATTGTGATGTTTGAGTTGGGGGAGACATGATGTGCAAAGGGGATATTTGCAAGGTTGTTTAAAAATATGCTTTATTTTTGGTACCTCTGCCAGGTGCCACTAGTGTCGCAGAAACTACATGCTTCACCTTTAAATAAAAAAATTGTATTAAAGGAATATATTTACCTGCTCTAGTATTACTCCAGCAGCTTGGTCTATGGCTGTGCCTACTCCTGTGTACTGGCCAGAGTACCGGATACAGGCCCAGGTCAGCATAGCAATCATGGCTAGACCAACTACACAGTCACATGCAAAGGAAATAGTTTCCAGGCCAATGAAGTGCAAAATTCCAGACAGGACATACAGGAGGCAGATCAGGACAAACAGCACTGCAGGTGTCCGGAAAGCACTGAAAACATTCTTGGACTGAAAGGAAAAAGAGTACAAAAAAATTTCTCTAAATATTTTTCTCACATTAACTCTTTAAATTCTTTTTCGCAATGTCGTTACCTCATTGTGCTTTCTTAAGGACTCCCACTGCTCCATCAGCTCTGTTTCCAACTGTTCCTGGTATCGGTGACAGAAATCCCGCCCACCCATCTTCTTAGTGCTGGAGAAGAGCTGAAGGGCCGTCTGCAGGAAGAAGCGGTGCTTTTCCTCCAGTGATTCAGGAGCCACATAAGGCAGATCTCCACCACATACCTAACAGTTAGAGGTCATTTATTTAAAAAAAGGACATTATATAAAAGGTTAAATGGATATTATGTTTGAACACCACATGCCAATGCAAATGTCAATAGTTTACAGCACAGAATGTGTAGGGTAACATGGGGTAAGATGCCTTTTGATGAATGGCTGTGCAATTTTTAAATTTGTCATTTCATCTGAATATAAACATTTGTGAGATTTAGTCAGCCGAAAACAGTTTTGAGGTTAATTGATCTAATTTTGAGTCTCCGGAAAATACTGATCTATGACATTATATTATGTTGAATATCTAAGTTGTTTGTGTCTATTTGTTAATAAGGGATTTGTGTACACATTAATGTTTTTAGATTTGTGGAGTAAAAGTTATAGTAAAAAGATAAAACGAGACCCTTGGGTTGGTAAATTCATCATCATCATCATCATCATCATCATCATCATCATCATCCTGAACATGCTAAAAGTAAATCCACATTGTTCTTAATGGGGGAATCTTCCCCCATGTTACAATATTTGTGAGAATGACACCGAGCCTTAACCACGTAAAACACAATAAAAGTGACAAGCGAGCAGTGAGACAATTTATCTGTCTCTTTATTATTTAAGACATTTGATTATTTCTCAACATTTTTAGGAAATCTTATTGAATCCAAAACACAGATCTTATACTAAGGTGAAAGTTAATGAACATGAATGATTCGTGATTTTCACGGGACAAATCATATTCAGCAGTTGTAATTTATGCATTGACATTTTGGGAGGGACTGTAATTATTGTTACATTCCAGGTAACATACCTTCTCCATGTTCTTGTAGTACTGGTCTTTGGCTGACGCCACCGCCGCAAGGTTATTGGCCTCTGCTGTAGCCTGAATGAGTCAAATCATTACATCAAAACCCTGAAACCTTGTGATAAAGCAATGCCAAATAAACACCAAACATTAGTAAAACTATATTATGTTACCTCTAGCATGGATTTAGGGTGTGGAAGGTCTTCTCCTGATATATCTTAATATATGCCTGACAAATTACAAACAAAACTCATGAAAAATTCTGTTCAACCAAACATAGACCAAGATGTTGATAAGCCGGTTGTGTGCTCACTTTGAAGTACTCCAGCAGGCCTCTGCAGGTCACCTTATTCCCATTGATCTCTTTCACCGCCAGCTCGTCAGTCTTGAGCAGGTCGGGAATAAGTTTACACAACTGTTCCTTAAACTCTGGAGCCACATCTAAGAATCGAAGATGGAGTGATTGTTAAAGAGAGTTAGTACATGTAAACACAACAAATAAAATAAACATGCCCGTATAAAATGAGGCTCTGAAAACAGTAACACACAATGAGATAAGCAAATATCAGTAAATGGAGTGCTGACAAATATACACTACTTTACTACAGTTTGGGGTCAGTAAGATTTTTTCTGCCTGATATTTTAATTTGGCAAGAATGGATTAAACTGATCGAAAGTGAATCAAAAGTTCAGCATATTACAATGATTTCTGGAGGATCATGTGACCCTGAAGACTGGACTTCAGGGTGACTCAGCTTTGACATTACAAGAATAAATTACATTTCAAAATAGAGAACAGTTATTTTAAATATTAATAATACTTTATAATTTAGGGTTTTGACTGTATTTTGATCAAATAAATGCAGCCCTGGTTGGCATAAAAGGTTGAAGCATTACAAAATATGCTATCGACCCCAAACTTCTGAATGGTTGTGCATGTCATTTTTGTGTGGATATGTAACAGCAAAATTAGGAATGGGCACTTTGGTAATTTTACCCAAACAGATTAATGAAACAATTTGGGGTCCATCACTAAACTTTTAAATTGTGGGTGTATGTTGCATCCCACCACACTGTATTTATTTAAGCATCTCTAATAAACAAATCTGAACACAAAGTACTGTAAAAACGTAGTGTAACCAATCACAAAATTGTAAAAATGTTTTGAAGTTGAAAAACAAATATCAATCATTGTGCTTCCAAATTGAATATTTGCTGACAGTATCAAATGCTCTGGTACTTGTGCCCATCTCTAGGTAGAGTGTTTGGTGTGAGTAGTAAAACATGAATGATGTCTAATACCACACAGCTGTCCCGTGAATGCAGGGCTTGTTGCCACCTTCAGGCCAGGGTGTGGTAAAAGAAAACAGGAAATGGAGGTGAAACAGGAGTGAATGTGCTCTCTCACTGTCTGAAGCTCCTCATGCTGAGTCTGCTTCACCTGAACATCACCACACAAACACACAAGAGAGAGAGATCACTGAAGACAAACACACAACTGAACAAATAGTGTACCTTAAGTCATTAGTCACATACTTGAAGACGTTTGTCCAAGAAACTCCTTCCTCCCTCAAACCCAAATTTATACTCATATGGGAAACTCCAGTCTCTGATCAGGAACATAAGCGACTGTGGGCAAGAAAGAGTTGTGCCGAAATTAAGGAAATACAATAAAACGAAAGCATTAAAGTTTAATACACACGGGCAAGAAAGAGTTGTGCCGAAATGAAGGAAACACACAATAAAACGAAAGCATTAAAGTTAAATACACACTTTAATACACACAAGCACAGACATGTCTGTCTAGATGCACTCTGATAAGCAGCTTCAAGTTTCAAGTAATTCATCTGTCCTAAGCTCTCAAGACATTGTTGTCCATGGTTTCATATTAATGCAGTAATTTTGGATAGGTACCACGGTACTACCGCTGTATTCTTTGAAGAATCTTGGTACGAATATAAATACAATGGGATATAATTATGATAATCATTCAATATAATATTTCGAATACCATGATATTGCCATCTGATACCATAATTTTAACACAGTGTCACCAGAGGTCTTTTTAGGTCCTGAGTTTATTCTGCTCAAAGTTAAATCATTTGAAATACAAATGTGAGCACAGAAGGCATGCATCACTACAGGTACACACAGACACAAACACATTTAAACTAACAGAGATTACTACAATATCAGTATCAGAAAGGCGTGTTCATACCTGAAAAGGCTTCAGAAAGATTTCGTCCATTGCAAGTCGGCCATACTCTGTAAACAGCTACACAAACACAAAAAAATGACAGGTGTAACAAAAAAGTTGAAAAAAACATTTAAAAAAACAATGTACAAAAAAAAACCAACTAATGAGTAATGGTACTAACATACTGTATGGTCTGTAAGGTTAAGAACAGAGATGCATCAGAACAGATGGGCTTTTCAGTTTAACGCATTAAAAATATTTAACGCAATTAACACAGCATCCGTTTTTTCCCATCATCCTTGGGCTAGCATTACATAGGATCACGCTGTTATTTATGCAAATGCTTTTAAACCATTCAAGCGTGAGAAGACACAAAGGAGAACAGTGCAGTACTGGCGCGCGTCTGTGAATCTCCTGTCTGTGCGACACACACACACACACCACACACACACACACACACACACACACACACACACGATAGCGCTTGAACGGACAAAAACACAAAATTATATACATAATATTATAAATTATATATATAACTATTTATATATAACTTTAATAAATACTAATCTATATTTAATTTATAATTTATGCAGTGAAGACTATGAAGTGTTTGACTTTATTCAATTTATGTATATATCCTACCTGTTAGACCGCCCTAAAAATGTTAAGCACTGTTTACAAGGTTACATGGGTCAAAAAACAATGAAAACAATAACGTTGTGCATTTTGACAGGGCAAAATCAGGGTAAAAATCTGAACTGGTCTGACTGGGCAAATAGACAAAAATGAGCCCTGATATATTGAAGAGCACAAGTAAATATGACGTTTATAACAATGGGTTTATGTGAAGATTGTTGTAAGCCTAATACATGTTCAGATGCATACCTTTTAATTACTGTAATGCTGAATGGCTATAATTAATGGCTATAAAAATAAAATAAAAAAAAATCATAGAGACATCAGTAGCAGTATTGGTATCTATGATACTGACCTTTTTCATAAAAAGATGCCATTAAACAAATATTTAAAAATATAGGCTACTGTATTTATGTTGTTTCTACATTAATTTGGAGATTAAAAATGTGAAGCTGTTACAATATAAATATATAAATATACATAACAAACGTTAATGTTAGGTGCAATGAATCGTGATTGCAGAAAAATGTGCGATTAATTAGTTGGTTTTGTTTATCGATTGACAGCACTAGTTACAAAACTTTTCCATTTCCATCTCAAGTAAATGTATCTTGATTTAAAGATGCGTTTAGATATTTGTATTGGAAAACAGGACACAAATACTTAGGAAGATATTCATTTTTTGCAGTGCATGCAACATTTAATGCATGACTTCATGATTTTAAGACTATCTGTTCTAATTTTAGACATTTTAATGCCTTAATTTGTGTATGTATCCCAATAATTGCTCTGTGGTGTAATAAAGACAACGTTTTTCAAATAAAAAAAGCAGGACAGTCTCAAGACAAATCAGTTGGTTAGTTGTGACTCGACTAACCTGAAGTTGCTGTAGATCATCTTCCTGAATATTTTGTGACAGGTTATAAATCTAGAAGAAGAAAAAAAGTAATTATAATGAATGACACATTTCTTCTTCTTTAAAGTAATTTGTGGCAAAATTGTTAAGATGCGTTGTGGAAACCTGGATAGAACTAGTCATGGTGCTGAGGGCAAAGATAGTGGCACAATCTTTCACTGTAGACTGAGAATCAAACGCTCCTTGTGTATCCATTAAAAGCACTGCAACCTACAGAGAAGAACAAAATGCTCCATTCAATATATATAATACCAAGGTTGTCCAAACTCAAGAGAGCAAGTGACCGGAAGAGATAAAAGTGTTTTGACTGTTTTTTTTTTTACTTTACGCATTAAGCTAGAATCACTGACGATAAAATCTTGACAGGAAATTACCACAAACTTACTATGAATCTGATTTCAGGGCTTGTGCAAGTGCAGATTGCTGAACAAAAACCCCTAGCTAAGATTTCAGAAGGTAATAAAGTTCATAATGCAACTGTCATAGTGAATGTCTAGGGAACTGAAACTGACTAATGCTAGTCATTTAGTTTTTCATTTAATCTCAGATCTCTATTCACTCCATATATCTCAAACAGGCAAGACCATGAATTATAGGAATTGTAGGGAATACCACTTAATGATTTTAACAAAATCATCAAGTTCCTAACAAGCCTACATTGTCATATAAAGAACCAGTTAGTAACACTGATCTCACAAGCCTTAAATATAACCTAACTCAAAACAATTTTGATTTCTTCTGATGCAGATATGACAAAAAAGTAATGATTTGCAGTTAAATAAGTCATTCAGATGTAAATTCAGTAACTGCCCAAGCTGATTTAGTAAGTGAAATGGTTTTTGAACAGCTTGGAATCATTAAAACGCAAATCGGACTACACTGGTCATGCTGTAAGTTTGTTTTGTAATACCAGCAATGGACAACAAAGTAGAAGCTTATTTTAAATATACAGATACAAATAGAAACAACATTTTAATGCATTATTTCTCTCACTGACTGCAAGTTCGAAAATCGAATTGATTACAGTGTTTGAGCTGTACAGTGTACAGCTCAAATGCGTGTATAAATACAAATAGTGTATGCAATTATTAGTGAATAAACAGTTACTGGGATTTAGCTCTTAATAAGACCACATGACTGCAGTGTGCTGGCGGCTAATGGGTGCTTGTTACCTCACGTCCATTCTTCTTCCGCACAATGAAAACTTCACTCCACAGATGGATGCCGATGGTCTCTGGCTCGGAGCCTCCTCTCCAGGAGAAACCTGTCAGGGGGTCATTTTCTTGCCCAAGCCAGTTCTCATCAGACTGCAAGGAACAAAATAAGGAGAGGTGAATATATATTGTAGGAACCTCCTCAAGAGCACTACACCAAGAGAGAGCCAATGATCTTTCAAAGTGTTTGGAATCTTAAATCCTAAAACATCCAATCTGGCCAGATTTTTGCCTTAATATTAAATTATGTGCAGCATTACATGATCTGAATATTGAATGCATTGGTTTTCTTTCTGACCTTCCTATACATGTATCGGAGCATGAAATCCAAAATGAAACTTTTCCCTTTTCGGAAGGCTCCAGCGACAGACACCACCACAACATCCTTATCTCGAACCTCAGGCGCCAACAGAATTCGTCCGAGAGCGTCTGTGTCCAGGTCAAAGGAGTGATCCTCCTTGTTGACTGTCACAATCTGAACTGGCCCCGGTTCACCCCGCATCCTCTGTCCTAGATCACAGGCTTTCTGTGGGTGACAATAAATGTGTTTTAGCTTAATAGAGTGCATGGCTATTTGTTTTGACCTTTAAAGCTAGCTGTTAATATCTGCTTGGACATATTAAAGAAAAACTTTTCTCTTTAAGAGAGTGTATTAAATCCATTTCTGTAAGGCATTATTGAGACAGTAGAGGCCCTGTTGGCCAGCAAGGCAGAGTTTGTTGGGAAATTGCGATGTGGCAAGCCAGTTAAAAGGTTCAAGCATGCTCTTCTCCACTGACTCCCCAGCTTGAATGTGACTTATTGTTTCAATCATTCTGACTGCTTTCACTCGTGGTAGTGGGCAAATAACAAGTACAATCAACACTGCTGTGGAAACATCTTAAGAAATACACAAATGTTACACAAAGCCAATGAGTTTTGCATGGAAGAGTTTGTGCACAAATATGTGTACAAGCAAAACAACACACCCTGAGGAATAAAATGCACAACTGGAACCGATCAAAAGAGGCGTGGAACAGAAAAACCTGCTGAAAAATTTCAGAAATTCCTGACTGTCTATTAAAATAATATGTTCCAAGTACAGACAATTGCAGTACTGCTTTTTTTTTTGCATGTAGTAATTAGAAACGTGGCAGTTGCCACTAAACAACTTCTGTCAAAAATGATAATAAAAAAAACAACCAGTGTTGGTTCAAAATGTGTTCGGGGTCTATCAAACAATAGTAATTTATGAGTTAAATCTGAAACAGTGCAGACACTTCGTCTTCTTGTTCAGACTGGCTGAATTCCAGATCCTTTATGTAATATTTTCCATATATGAATCAGACGTTGTTTACGTGGTAAGATCTTCAATGATTCATGAATATTATTGGAAAATAAAATCAAACTAGCTAACGTTACTGTCGCCTCGCCCAAACATTGAGGAGTTTCTCAATCAAACCGACAACGAACGTATTTGAGAAACGGACGAAACAGCCATCTTAAAAGTGTCTTGAACTAGCTTACACATTACTGACTTTAAAAACAAACAATTAATTCCGGTACCTTGCCCTTCGCTTTTCACTGAAGACCTTCCGCGGGTTCTGTTCCAGAATATGAACGTCCAGTTTTAATAAACACAACTTTGTCAGTCAAAGAACATCCCACCGCGCGTGTTGCCAGGAAAGGTAGTTTTTACGGTAACAAATTTGCGTACACTCCAACTGTAAACAGGCCATTCAAGAACTACAACATCCAAGAGGACCCAGAGTAAAACTCGCTTGACAAGCGGGGTTTGTTTTATGGTCCAATCAGAGGACATCAGTATTATTGAGCCTTAACCAATATTTAAAACTCAGTTTTATTTTTAAAAAAATTATTGAATATTACCTTTATGATTGCATCATTGTACGCACATCCAGACCTGTTTTACTTGTATGTCAATGAATTTCAAATCGTTAGCTCATACCAACATGGAAATGGTACAAGTAATCCTTTCTTTTTTTCTTTCAAAAAAGTTTTGCCAGACATCTAGGGAGTGTCTTCTAGTTTTTTATAATGAGTCATACTAGCATGGCAGCATTTATAGTGTAGCCAGGACCAAGAACTACCCATGAACACATCTCATTCACTACATTACACAACAGCTGGTATGCAGAGCTTAACCTAAATCTGTATAGCATGCTCATGATTAAACATTTCTGAAGGGATATTTTTACCTGCACTTTCAAACCGATTCTATATCGAAGAACTATAACAAAAAAATATTTATACATTTATATTTATTTACTTTGCTGCTTTTCATATGTACATTTGGCAGTACATCAATCCATTAGGATTACATTACTATTACATTTAAAAGGAACACTTACAAGATGTATTGAAAATCCAAGCCACCCTCGCAGGATGATTAACCAGACTGCATACTTATGAAAAATGCTACTCACTTTTACAGCACGTTTATTACATCAGAATCACATCTGGACAGTTTTTACTGGCTCACGCTGTTCAAGGTGTAGCTTAAATTATGCATTTAAACCGGTAGGTCATCTGAAGTAGGACGACTTTCAGAACACTGGTCTTTTCTCTCAATTACCCACATTTACAGACGAGACCACTGCAGACCAACCATTAACTAAAGGTCAAGATGTGCAATTTTCATAAATTAAGCCATGCGAGAAACTGTTAACATCAATGTTTCACTCCCCAAAGTATTCTAGTTATACCTGTAATATACTAAGAGTTTGCTAATTGAAACATAATTTCATGGGTTAAATCAGGCAAAGATTTCATCATAATATTTCAGTACTTTATTGCTAAATGTGTTGCGCATGAAGAAGATGGGTCCAGAGTGTCATTTAGTGTTAACCATACTAAACTAAAAAATAATAATAATAAACACGTGAATAAAGAAAAATGTGACATGCATCATACAACACAGAAAACGAATCACTACAGAATGCTGTAGCATAACAATAATCAAGAAATAAGGGTTAGATATTAATCTTTCCATCTACCCAAACTAAAAGCTGGCAGTTTTTCTCAATAATACTTGAATATGTTCATAATTTTGAACAATTCCATACAGTAAAAACCTAATTTTCTTTACAAAAAAGTACATCAGAACTTTATCCCTCTTATTTGAACCTAGAATACAACAAATCTTGGGATGAATTTTAATAGGAGGGACTTAATGAACAATGGCATGGAAGTGCATTACGTTTAACTTGTCAACCATGACAAAAAAAAATAATAATTTTGTTCTTAATGACAGTTCATCGTTTTCCAGATGCTTTTTTCAACCAAAAGTTACCTGCAATATACTAATACCAAAGATACTCTCACAGTGCTGTTGTCAGTCGCTACAAATGACTTTTCAAATCACTACATTATTTGGGATTGCTTATGTTGCACCTTTATGACAGTAAGTAAAAGTTCAGGCAGTTATAAAGTGCCGATAGTACATCAAGCCTAGAGTTTTCACAGTGGCCCATCTCCCCATTAACCCTCCATGCTTGTACATAGCACACAGGCAACCTCTCAGTGGTTTCCTCCCGCGAGATCAAGCAGTGACCCCGCAGCCTCCTGAGCCTCTGCATCAAGCTGCAGTATCTCAACCGTCTCCAGGTCCAGCTCTGCGTCTCCTGGAAGAACCAGGTACTGATATTGCTGATACTGATAATAGTGTAACTCAATGTAACCGCTGTCTGCCAATGGATCTTTCTCCGAATCCTCGCCTGCAACCTCTGAAAGCTCCATCGACTCCATGGGGACCAGCTCCTCATGATCTGGTATCAAAGAGCACGGCGGGTTTGAAGACAGAGAATCTAGATCTGAGGAACAGTTAGAAAGTGATGGAATTAAGAGAATTGTGTCATACAGAACAGGACTGAATTTTGCGTGACAGTCACTCTATGTGACTCTTCTATATGAAACTCAGTTGCATAATTTTTTTAAAGGGATAGATCACCCAAAAATGAAAATGTTGTCATTATCTACTCACCCTCAAGTTGTTCCAAATCTGTATGAGTTTTTTTCGTCTGTTGAACGCAAAAGAAGATATTTTGAAGAATGTTTGTAACCAGACCGTTGACGGTAGCCATTGACAGCCATAGTAGGGGAAAAAAATACTATGGAAGTCAATGGGGTTACAAACATTCTTCAAAATATCTTCTTTTGAGTTCAACAGAATTTTTGGGTAAACTATCCCTTTAAATAAATGTCTTTCATTCACACAAAATAAAACCACACAAACAAATACCAATTACTGTTGCATTATTATTTAATTAGTAGGATATGGTAAAAGATGTGTGCAAATGAAGAGTAAACTGTCTGTTATGCGAGACCCCTTTACTTAAGTGACCCTGTAGTAAAACAGCCTGACACAGAGAGGACGGCCATTATGTCAATGGCTGTAAGTTGCTAGGGTAATGTCTGGCTGTTACCAAGGCAACAGCTCACAAACATACTGTGTCTGGGAAAAGTGGATAAAGGCTAGCAAACAAAATGTACTACCATTTGATTTGATCAAAAGTGACAGTAAATGCATTTATATTGTTACAAAAGATTTCCATTTCAAATAAATGCTGTTGAACTTTATATTCATCAAAGAATCCTGAAAAAAGGTATAAATGTATATCGCCAGCACAACTGTTTTCAACATTGAAAATAATAAGAAATGTTTCTTGAGCAGTAAATCAGAATGATTTCTGAAGGATCATGTGACAAAGACTGGAGTAATGATGCTGACAATTCAGATTTATTTGTGTAACATTTATACAGCTTTTGAAGAGTAGTGTATATACCCATGTAAACAGTCTGTTTACATGTCTGTTTATGCTGCTAGATTTCATATTTTTTTACAATTAACTTCTATGGATGATATTCTAGGTGTTTTGGTCTGTTGTGCTGTAATTGATTGTTTGTTAGTATGACAAGCTAAAACCAAAGACCAATTTTTAGCCATGGCTGGACACTAAACTGAACTAAGCTAAACTATAATAATTGTGATTTTAATTTTTAAAAGTAGATTTTCATTAGTTAAGTTCAAAAGTTGTGTTGTGAACTTGTGACTGACCTGAAATGTCCATGGTCTCACTCAAAATGTTCTGCCCATTATCAGTCGCCTCCAACCTGTTCAGATATGCTTGTATCAGTATCATATATCAAAAATGAAAGAGTCATTGGTTCATCTGACATCACGCATATTAAATTAGATAATTCAATATTATGCATCATACAGGTGGTGTATTAAAAGAAAGCGAATCAAACTCACAAAACAGGCTTGTTTAACAAGTTGCTGTTGGTACGATGGCAATAATGTGTTTTTTTAAGAACTTCCAGAAGAGCTGGCCGATATTCTGGACAAACACGCCATAATGAGCCCTTTCCAACAGACTGTAAAACAAAGCAGGAATATTTGATTAAACAAATTAAGCAATCTATACAAGAGATCAGAAATTCGGATTAATGTGTTTTGGGGTCTGACGCACCTGACTCTTGTCTCGATGTATTCGTTGGAAGCTCTTGCTCAAGGACAGGTTGTGTCGAACAGAGTTCCTCCATCCACCCGGAGCCTCTCTATAGTAGGGAAAGTTGTCGACAATCCACTCATAAATACTTTTCACAGGGAGTCTCTTCTCAGGCGAGTCTTCTATTGCCATGAAGATGAGACTGCTAAAAGAGTACGGGGGTTTGGCAAGGGAGGGAGGCAGTTGTTGGGCAGGTATGGGCTCGAAAGTCTGAGGCAGTGTCTGGATTTTGGGCAGGGGCTGCAAGGGTAACAGGTTCCCTCTTTGATGCAACCAGCTGAGGCAGGTCAGGTCATCCTGGTCAGATACTGTGGAGGGACTGGGGCAGTGTGATCCTCCATATACCTGAGGGGTTGATGAAAAGTGAAGATAGGAGGCTGGGGTGGTTGGGGAGGAAGGGAGGGATGTAGGCAGAACAGCGGCAGGCTGTGGAAGAGAGGGGGATAGAGAAAGAGCTTCTGAATTATATTGGGGGGAATGTAGAGGAGAATGGGGTGGCAGTGCTTGTGTGTCTTTCTCCATCTGTTTCCCAGCAGCAAGATAAAGGTCCACACATTCACCTGTTGAACTGTAGAAACACACAAACGTGTTAATAATAATGAACTGTACATATTATGTATACACACGTGCAAGCATGTCCTTTAAAAAAAATATTTCTCAAAACAAGCACACCGATTTAGAAATTGTTGAATAAATAAGTAAACAAACTTGAAGGTATTAAACTCAGGAAAAAGAGTGTAAAATTCATTGCCCTTCCACATAAGTATGATTTCTTATACAGTACTGAGTACACAAGCTAGTAAATCATTGAGCAAGGTAGTCAAGCGAGAAATTACATACCATTCAACTGGTGCTAAACAAACACAGCTTAATTAATGCGAAATATGAACAGGCTTTATGACACAAAAATAAAAAGTTCGACCATTCTACCACCTAACTAACTCAGAGAGCAAAGCCACATGGTCTATACACCTGAGAAAATGGCGCAAGAATATTAAGTTACATTTAGAATAATTACCCAAGCATTCATGCTCGCGTGAACGCTTTATGTCAAGACAAAAGAAGGTCGAAAACTTACCTAAACAACTGGGTATGAATTTATAGCATCAATCTCCTATTCTTTTCACTTATAAGTTGAAAGTTTCTGTCAAAGTGTTTAAATATCTGTAAAAGAAGCTGTTATGCCTCGCACTATCCCGTCCTGTCTGCTGTCGTTTCCCACGTTGCCTTGGAAACCAGAAGGACGCTTTGCAGCCGGCGCGCCTCCTGCGCGACCCCTCCTTAAAGAGACAATCAGCTGGATGAAATAAAACGCGTTTGGTTTGATGTTTGCCGTTGGTACTGATATATGCGATAGAAAAACATCTTTTGTAATTCTAACATGATTGCAGGATTTTGCCCCAGAGTGTACAGCGCATGATCTGTCATAGCAAAAGTCAAATATTGTATTTGTCAAGATGAAAACAGTTCTACACACCTCAAAGGCCTAAATTATGGACTTTATTTTGCTATAAAGAGAAAAACACTGCTATTCATGCACAGATAACCAGAAAAGAAGGGCACTTGAGTTGACCATGTGTTCACCAATTACACATCACACAAGAATCACAGCACTGGGCAGATAGATTAGCATGCCTCTTAAAGGGATAGTTCACCCAAAGAAATTGTAATTTAATCACCCTAATGTTTTTCCAACCATGCATGAGTTTCTCTCTTCTGTTGAACACAAAAGATGATCTTCTAAAGAATGTTTGTAACCAAAAACTTGATGGCACCCATTGACTTCCTTTTATACTTCCTAGTATTTCTTTTCTTGGAAAAACATGAGAGTGAAAAACGTTGGCAAACTATCCCTTTAAAAAGAAGTCTGGATTTTGTGACACTAAAGCAGCATGCCAAAGTCACAAGAGCAGTCAAATGGTCACATCATCATGTGAAAATTGAAGAAAAACACAATCCTGTAAAACGTTTAAATTACATTTTCAACAATTGATCTGCAGATGAAGCCAATATTGAAGA
Source organism: Chrosomus eos (assembly GCA_036326025.1). Lineage (NCBI taxonomy): Eukaryota > Metazoa > Chordata > Actinopteri > Cypriniformes > Leuciscidae > Chrosomus > Chrosomus eos. The sequence continues at coordinate 22,145,253 of CM070835.1, forward strand.
TCAGACCACATAAATCCTCTGTGAAAAAAACACAATCATGGTAAGTCTTTTTTTTTATAACAATGCCAAAGTTTGAAGCCATCCCAGTCCAGCATTGCCATTTTATAAGTTCCTTCATAGTATAAATACTGTAGGTCATCTGACCAAATGAGCGGTGAGCCAGTAAATGATGATCGGCTGAAAGGCAGCTGATGCCACAGTTATGTACAAGCGAAATCGGGGCTTGACACTCCCTCCTGCACCTATGGAGTCAGCTGAGATTGAAGAAAGGATCTTCATTTTTAGAGATCGAACCTGAAAAAAAAAAAAAAAAATTAAAGAATGAAAAACTTAAATGCGTAAGCACCACTTTTAAACAAATTCCTAAACAAAACTCACAATAAAAAACATGAGGGCACAAGAAGACCAAGCGAGAGCAACAAAGTAGCCATCACTGCCGAAGAGCAGTCCACACAACACCGTTAAAATCATCCTGAAAGACAAAGACAAAAAGAGTTTTTAATTCTATATAAAAAACAAATAACCCAATTACAAACTAGGCCCTAATACAATATAATATCCAACAGAAACATACCCCACATATTTGTATCCACTGTAGGCAACAAGGTCAAAAGTTGAGAGGTCTGTGTGAACGGTGAGCAAGTAAAGACTGAGCAACATGACTAGAACTTCAATAATGATCCACACCAGAGCTGTGCTTGCACACAAACCCAGAACTTCTGGACTGAACCTGAAGATGTAGAGAAAACAAACTAATTATAAATCATATACATGTCCTATGAAACATTCATGAATCGCATTTAATAGGGTCAAATCAGGGTTACTGAATGTAATAGGCTAGTTGACCAAATATTGTTATACAAATCCAACAGGATGTCTATAAAATGACACATCAGCGTGCTTCTCCTATGATAATCACCATTACTCACCGTTTCTGGATTCCTAAAGCCATTCCTGCCAGCAAAATGTAGGTGATAAAAGCCATTGCTAAATGGAAAAAAAAATTGATGAGGATATCTACACGGAGCAGATAACGCAACGAATAATTGTAATAACACAACAAATCTATAAATTCACAATACACTGTTTCTGATCTTACTATGGATGCAAATGCAATGTAAGCATAGTTCTGTTGCACACTCTTAGGCCTGGTTAAAAACATTACTGGTGTGCATCTGACAAAACAATGGCAGTGACATATTGAAAAAGATATGTCAGTGCAAGGTGCTTTGAGTTAAAACAGCTCAAACATGCATTTTAGTCTGGGACTAGGCTGAAGCCTTGTCTGTGAAACTGGGGGAAAATGTTTTTAACAAAGCCTAGTACTCAAGTTCCCTTCAAATGTCTGTGCCATCAGGACGTGTAATTATTCGAGTAGCTAGTTATAAACATGTTTATAAAATCTAACTCACAAAGATTCTCTTCAACTGCTGCTCTGCCATTAACTGAAAAAGTGACCTGGCTGACTGGAGAGAGAACACTAGCCGTAGGAGGAGACAGTTTATGGAAATGTCCACCACATCGGCACTTGTGGTAAAGCTGAGAACGCAGTGCATACTATGAATTGTGCTCTGACACATTTTTAGAGTGCAGTAATGGAAAAAATTGAGCTTGAGCTTGCATTCAGATACTTGCTTAATGTTTGTTTTGGGCCTTAGAGAAATTATTTTCAAGATGTTTAATAATTTATGTTGTACGCACAGATCAGTGATTTTTGAGGTTGCTCAAAATGAATAATAAACATCAATTACTGGGTATGTAGAGATCTGGAGCATTGACATCATGGCGTGGTGTGAGAGGAGTGTCTCTGTGGTAACGTACTTCCCAGTCCTGATGATATGAGAGTAAACATACAAGAAAAAGAAAAAGATTATATTAAACCTGTTCAAAGAAAGGCAAGACAAACCTTTTAAATAATTTTGCAATAAATTAGATTTTCTAACAAGACAAGTTTGAAATTAATTTATGATAAACGCAACGGACAAAATATTAAAACTGATTAAATAAACTTTGTGCTCCATTTAATCATTTTTAATTTTAAGAATATATAGAGACAAAAAAAATAGTAATTCTAATTCAAATGAGAAAATAATATTAATAAACATTGATTTAGGAACTAACATTTTACCTGATGTGTGTATGGGAAAATGAGAATCATCAGTTTTTTCATGACATATTTGGTATCAACTGCAAATAAATTCTTCAACTTGTTCACTGGCATGAATCGGTTAATCTGCAGAAGAGATTACAGGGTGGACAAAAAAAATTCAATTATACAATTAAAATTAATTAACATTTTTCAGAAGCCAGATGCAATGCATGATTGATATCTATAGTTAGATCAGTAGTTTTCACACATTATCATAACATATCACAGTGTGTACCTCCTAAGTTAAACATGGCATCTCACCTCCTTGTTCACAATATCCTTGCCTTGATTGGCAAGTGATGAGCCATACATCATGGCAGCGTTGGCCATCGGATCTGCAAAGAGGCTGCCCACTCCAGGCTCTTGACCACCCGCTGGCACTTCAGCCATATTATAACCTGAACTGTAGTAGTTCTGGTTGTTCATGGGTGGAGGCCCAGAACTGGTGTCATCAAAAAGAAGTGGTCCCCCACTGGGTGGAGATGCTCTGGCTCTGGGTTTTGCTGCATGGAGAAAAACAGATTTTTTTATTTAGTAAAGCACTACTATTTGATCTCACACAAAATGTATGGCTGTTTATGCTTATCAAATAATAGGATCGTTCTTTCCATTAATTTTTACTGTAACCTGTGGTATAAAAGCAGTGCATACTAATTACATGTGATGTGGCAAAGAGTTCACCTAGCACGTCATCAAACTAAGAGATATAATTAGTTTAAGATAACTAATCAGTTACTCTACAATCTGCATTGTACTGTGCTTCCAAACTGCACGTGATGTATTCATTTCAGACTTTGCTGATTTTAAAGTACAGTATGTTGTTGTCCACGTATGTCAAAAAAATAACAATCTTTTGCCACGTTCTTTCATTCGTAACTTACTTGCCCGGTGTCCATGCTGTTGAAAATCCATCTTCTCTCCTGCTTTGAAGTCCAAAAATAATTTGATCAGCTTCACCAGTAAAAATCTGCAATGCAACCGATTGAAGTCTCCCCACTAAAATGTTGCATCTGATGTCACCATTAGACTAGTAGCTAGTAATAATATACTACTAGCTTGCTATGTTGCTAATCTGAAAGATGACTAACAAAACATGTCGGAATAATCTTGAATGTCGAACCAAAATGATTACAAATACATTTATCTTCATGCGGATACAAACGATTGGTAGTCACGTATAATATAAGTTTGAAATATTGTTTTCTAAATAAGTTCTCATGTTAGCTTATACTCACAGATACGCCTTCACCCTCCTTCACGCCTTCTCATTGGCTGATGAAAAATGTGCCTGCGTGGCAGAGATGAAAAACATCACACTCTCATTGGTTAGAAGGAAGGTTGCGTCGACTAAAGATCTTACATTTTGATTGGCTGTAAACAAAGCAAGGTAGTAGCCCTGCGTTGTACCAGACGGGCTTTGGTTGTACTCATGGTTGTCCTAGGCAACCGAAAGGAAAACATTATTACATTATTATACATTTAATTAAATATGTAAAAGGACCAGGAATATAGGATTATATACCTATATATTCAGGTATATATTACTATATATAGCCTATATTGAACAGATATTTAGCTGATTTGGACATAAATTTATGAACAATTTAGAATAGTTTATGGCCTTTCTCTTCTGTTGAATAGATGCGTCATTTATTAAACTCATGTCTTTAATGTCACAATTAAAGTCAATTTCTACAATGGAAATAATTTAAATAAAGGCATTCATACATCATAATATGCAATAATTACACCTAAGTGTATGAGAAAAAAATAAGCTTTTTTATTTTGGTAAACTGTAAATGATCTGGTATAATGCAGGTAAGATTTTTTGTGATAAATGAAATATAGCAACATATTTGGTTGGATACTTGTAATAACTGGCATTGGGGAGTGCCCTTTATTTCTCAGTGTCCAGAACTTCAACATACGTAAATAGTTTGCATCAGTACCAAGCCTTGGGTAATAGCACATCCTATCACACTGGGCAAGAAGCACCTTGACTGCATGTTGAGGCATGTTGCAGAGAGTTGCAAAAGGGGTGTGTCATCACAGCATTCCATTCTGCTTATGTCATAATTTACTTAAGGATGCACTAACACTCTGGATACAACCAGATTTTGCCAGAAGAAATCTGAAACATGTTCCTCAAAAAATACCATTTAAATAGTTTGGGGGGGAGGGAGAGACAAAAGGAACAGTGACATCATCCCAAGGGAAGTCAATATTCCTCAAACACAGATAAAGCATATTTAGATACGATATCTCCTGCAGCCTCGTGGTTTCATTTTTACAAACATTTCCTTTGGCACAATCAGATCAGTTTACTGAGTGCATTGTAATGCTGAACAGTCCAAAATGAGTCATAATGATGCTGAAAATTATGCTCATATGCTTTGAAAAGTGGTCATAAACAACAATGGCTGTATTTGAATGGTAAATAAAAATAAAGTTTCAAATAAAAAAAATATGTTTATTTTTTGTGTTTTCATGTTATGAATTTTATTTGACCTCCACACAAGAAAAACATATTTACATATAAATTGGCACTGTAAATTCAGGAAGTAAGTATGATGTCAGAGGGACCAGGATTAGAATTTAACTAGGTCAAAAATGCCACCAAAGGTATAAAAATGACCCTTGTAATATTTAAAAAAATAATAATTTTACTACGTGATGATAGTCTTAATTGTTTGGATTTAGAATTATTTCAGATGATTGACTCAGAAGCATTTAACAAATGGTCACGTTTTTATAGGGTGAGGAAAAAGGTACTCTCACAAGATAAATCTAATATTTTATATATTATACCAAACTATTTTTCTAACACTGAAACAGAAATTGGGCTGAGAGCAGCTTACATAAACCGCACAGGCTTGGTTTAAGCATCTTCTATTATTGTAAAATGTTTGCTGTAAAAATACACCAGATTGCAGGTCTAAGGTGAACTGCCCAATTATTTGTGGTTTTCAAAAGAGAGAAGGAAAGGTCATGAATCGAGATTTCACTCCCTGACACCATGAATCATTTTCCCTTTCATTGCTGTAAGGATGATTCAGCTAAATGGTAAAAGCAGTGAAAATTGTTTCATGACCGTTCATTCATTCATAGCATTCATTCAGGGTATAGTGCTTTAAAGTGGTCTCTCCACAGGAACGTGCTGAAACCTCAATGTACACACACGATTTCCCTCGTGGAAGATCAAACCTCTATTTTAACATTTACTCATCGGAAGAGTACGTGAACTGCTTTGTGTGACCAATTAAATGTAGACCACACACTGCTTACTAAGTGTTAAAATAAACCCACATGCTAGTTTAGGAAAATAAATCTGAATAGATGTATAAGCTAAATTATAAATAACGAAAGTTGCTGTAAAAAGCTCAAGTTTCGATTTAGATATGAGAGCGCCTATGCTCAAGCAGAAGGAGTTCCCGGAACAATCCAAATATGGTCATATACGTAATCTTCCATGTGACCATACGTCATCAAAAGACCGGCAGCACCATTTCCCGTAAGTTGGGAGGGGCGAAAACCGTACGGCTCTTGATCAGATATTTATTCTCGTGAACACTTGTTACCACCAGTCTGGTAGAAAAACAGAACTGTATTATATATATATATTCTAAAACATTTTTTCAACATTTTATCCTATCGCTGTATGCAATATGAACATTTTGAACGTTGACAGAAACTTCTAGACTCCCCCAAGTGATTCGTGGTGGATTCTACCGCTTTCCCGCAATAAGGTGGATTTTTAACTTGCTTTTGAATTTCGCGTGAACTGTCAGTGATATAAGTAGGAGGAACCTTTTTGGGAAGCAGACCCAGAAAAGAAAGCAGCAACACAGAGTTTCACAGACTTAGACAACAGTTTTCCTTGGATTACTAAAGAGTAAACGGCATACATGTACAACTACGGAAACTTGGGCAGAGGAATCGACCGGACCTTCCCAGATAGCAGCTCTGGATCAGGCTCGAGCTCTGCATCTCTCACTACAACCACTGTCACAACTCAACAACAACACCACCAACATCATCATCAACAACAACAGCAGCAGCATCAGCAACAACAACAGGTAAGCGTCTTATATATCATATCTAACAAGATTATATGTTATACTCTTTTCGGAATTTAAGATTTCAAAACAGTTTCAATTAACATTTCAGCAAGTATATATAATAATTGACAGTTAACTTACAGTACTATTTTCATTGTTCATTAAAGATATATATCATTATACCCTAAAATGCTTAACATATTATTTATTTTAATTTGAAATTAAGTTAGTTGTAATTCATAATCATCAAGTAGTCTGGCATGTTTGAATTGTCATGAAAAATAAAATTCCATACGTTTTAAATATCTTTGTGGACTCCCTGGAGTACAATTAACGTTAGCAAAACTGGTTTAAATTGTATTGACCAAATAATAGCAGACAGTAGTGAAGTAATGATATAATAAAAAATGTTATTATCTTAATAAGTGTGATTGCCTAACAGGTTGGTGTTTATATCTGGGTGTTTCTTCAATTACAACAACAATGGGTTTTTGCGTCATAATGAGATATAATAAAGTCTCCTCCTTAAATCTCTGATGCCAATGCCTTGGTAACTGATCATATATTATCTGTGTCTCCTGTACTTTAAAGCAGAAGTATTCTGTGGCAGGATCCAGTCAGTTTGTGCCCAGTCTTAATGCTATAACTTCAAACCAGGACCTTCAATGGATGCTTCAGCCCTCGCTTCTGGGCACCCCGGGGCATCCAGGGCACTTCGACCATCTTACCCACTGCCATCAAGAATCCCATCTATGAATCCTCAACTTAATCTATCACATCTATCCCGGCCAGGTGTTATTAGAGCAGCTACAGCTGTCGGCAGCTCAACAAGAAGCAGAAATAATGAACATGTAAGTTTAATTGTCAGTCTGTCTACGATGAGTCATGAGGGAGACTGTGACAGCATGGTTTGTCACCATGTTCACCTGTCATCCTCTCCATTTTTGTCGGTGGTCTTGGTCAAATCCAAACCCAGTCATGCGTGTATCTAAATCAAAGCGTGGAAGACACAGAATTTGTAATATCCTGTTGTGAGTCTGTAGTATTATGTGTGATCTGTGAACGTGTTTGTTGATACATACAGGGTGTGAATCTCATTTGGGCTTATTGAAGAGTGTGAACTATGTATTGAGCTGTAAAAGTACGTTTGAAAAAGACTCTTATATACTTGTGATTTTATAATATGCTATATACAAGACAGCATCTACCAAGGATGAATCGCAGAGATACTCGTTCAATATTAACTCATGAAATCCTTCGCGACTCATGCATCCAAGTCTTGAGTATGGCAGGGTGAGACTGAAATATTGAGACAGGAAATGGGATATCATGTGATTCATTGTAAAGTAAAGTAATATGACTCATTCCTGAGTCACTAGGGTGTTTGCAGGTGATTCATCAATACAAGGACAGGAAACTGCAAATGATGCTCACATAAGAAAGAGAGCGAGAAATTAATTAACGGAATATAAAAAGATTCATAATAGAGGATTTAAAGAGATGAAAATTGCCACATTGCCTCAGAATGAAAGGTAGTTGATGATTTTTGATATATACCGGTAATTAAAAATCTCATCCACTAGATGGCAGTATTTCCACAAGTTTAACAACTATAAAAATTTATAATTACATTTTTAAGTGATTTATATATTTTTATTTATTTTATATATTACCATTATCAATTATTATTATTGTTATTATTTTTTACATTTTCTATCTGTGTACAATGTTAAACTACCTCATGAATATGAATTTATTTACATGTTTCTTACATTTGCTTTACTTTCATACTCCAGCTATCCACTGAGGAACTTGAGCGGCGTAGAGTTCGAAGGGAACGTAACAAAATGGCTGCGGCTAAGTGCAGGAATCGTCGACGCGAACTGACAGACACATTGCAAAATGTAAGTTATTAGCTTCATTTGACATTTCCTTTCAATTGAAATGTCTTTGCATTTCTTGGACCCAAACACTGAACGTTTAAACTTTTTTTTACAGCAAACTGACCAGTTAGAGGATGAAAAATCCCGTCTGCAGAAGGAGATTGCAGAGCTTCAGAAGCAAAAAGACAAGCTTGAGTTGGTCTTCGAGGCCCATAAACCCATCTGCAAAGTCCATGACTCTGACTCGGACTCTGACTCCAACAATGACCTTCCATCACTGAGTGAAATCAAGATTGAGCCTGCGGACCCTGATCTTCCTGGACCCTCTGGAAAGTCAAAGAGTTACGCCAAGCCTGATAAACCCAAACCCAAAATCATCATCCCACCTCCAGCTTCAGCCTCCACTGTTACCAGCGTACTTCTAGAAACAGAGTCTCTTCATACTCCTGTCCTCATCTCCACTCCATCTCTGACTCCCTTTTCTGCCAGCCTGGTCTTCAGCTACCCCTCTTCAATGGATACCAGCTCAGCGACTTCTCCCAAGCCCACGGTACCAGCCAGCCTTCTCGTAACCCTCAGCCGTGTGGTGTCGCTCATCGCCGCAGCAGCAGCAGCGGGGATCAGTCAGATCATTCTCTCAACTCGCCAACCATCCTCACCCTTTGATTTCTCAACGTGTTTATGACTTCCAAAAGTGTCCTTACTACTACATGCAAGCATAAGCAAGTACTGCATGTGTTATGCTTTTACCTGTGTATTCTGTTTACCTTTTATTAATGGCTATTATCAAGTCACTTAAATGCATTATAAGAATACTGAAGCACAAGTTAAAGGTGATGTGTGTCACGGTTTTGACGTTGGAACGCTTTCCCCTGTTCCAGCTTAATAAGGAGACACAACTATGCCATTCGTTGGCTGATCAGTAATACTGGGTAAACCAGGGGCATGAACAACGACTACCTGTTTGTCTAACCTATGACAGACAGTGTGATTTGTTTCGGAAAACGGTTTGAAAATGGCCATTTCATTTGGTGACGCTAGTGGCACAGAAATTACACACTTCACCTTTATGCATGTGCAGTGCAAAATGAGAGGTAAAAGCATCTTTCATATGAAGTAGACTGAAATCATCACAGCACATACTGTATTTATATATATATATAACCTGAAAAGAAAACTGACTGACATTAAAGCCCATAACGTTTGACAGTAGTGGCATTAATAATAATATTATTGATATATATATATTCATTTATTTTAACTACAGATTTAGTATATCATTGATGGTACTTAAATATCTGGCCTACTAGCAAGTTTTTGAGAGAGTTGTTAGAGTTAGTGAGAGCACAACCATTATGCCTTTCAGGAAGGGATGTTTAAAGCAATTTTTAAAGAGTGTCTATTAAGTTATTTGTTAGTATGTTCATTTTAGAAATGTTATGGTTTCAATTGATGGATCTGAATTTGTATTGGTTTTCTGTATGTGTCTACTGGATTTCTTTGTCATGTAATTTTATGCTTTTAACCTTGGTTTTAAGAAACATAATGTTATAATAACAGTGTGTGCTGAATAAGCTAGTTTTAAAGAAATTGAAGGGATGCAGCCTACCTGGTTCTTTACATACAATGCCTGCAACACAACATCTCAACACTGAGAATGTACACTTCAATGACCGGTTCACTGTTACACTGGTTACATTATATTTTAACTTCACTGAACACTTCAGTGGCTACACTACAATGAGTTTTCCATACAAGTACAAAAGTGAATGATTCACAGGCCAGTAAAAGTAAATTATTAAGATAGACTCTTTATACTGTAACTTGTATAAACTATGTTAGATTCTACTATTGCTTGACAACATATAGTTTTGTATTTATTTTTGAAAAGATATTTTTAAAATACTGTTTACTGGAAACATGTTGCATGCTGTTTAACATCAAATAAACAATTAGTGAAAATATATGCTGCTATTGGGAATACACAATATTATGACTTCTGAGATGTTTTGTAAAAAAATAGGAATTCCATTTATTTCTATTCTGTATGAAAAAAACAGTTTAAGTTAATATATGGCTCCTTCAAAAGACTATTTGTAGCAGTAATGACATTTCAGGGGGCACACGGATATAAGCAAAGAAGTAAATGCTTAGTAACTTACATAATGGAAAGTGAGCAAGGGTATGAGGAGGGGTTAAGTGCGCAGTTTCCTCATAGGATGTCAAAAAAAGTTCAATGAGTCACAAACACATTTGCCTCTGAACTAGAACCAATTGTTAAACACTCATCTAACAGTGTGGCTCTTAATGTGATCTTTTGAAAAAATAAACAAGAATCAGATTTCTACTCAAGACAAACTTTGTGTTTTCTTTTTTGTGTCATCTGCATGCTGGTGGTTATGGGAAAAATGCATGTGCTCTTTAAGTGTGAGAAGATATGCAGTCACTCAAAAAAAATATTATCACACTTAAAAAGGGGGTTTTCACATCCATAGAAGAATTTTCTAAGTGTGAATTATTTTTTTTTTTACCACTATAAAAGGACCTTTAGTGCAATGGAAAGATTTAATTGATGTTAAAGTTTCTTCATGGAACAATTAAGAAACTTTATTTTTAAGAGTGCAATTAATAGCCTATGGCGACAAAAAGATACATTAAAAACAATTAAAGATGAACAGTCTGAATAAACAAAAGTGACAAAGTAAAAGCGCGTATAAGGTAAAAGAGGCCAAAACATAAATATACAGAGAGCATATTAAATAAACATGGCGACCCTATTTCCTCCACACTGCGTCCTCTGTTATCGCTCTGATTTCAAGTGAGTCACTTGGAGAGGACATGAGAACATATGATTGAGATAATGAAGAGTTTGTACAGAATGAACCCGGCGAGCACATGTTCTGCTGAAAGGACCTCTGTATGCCAGTCACAGTGAAAGTATTTCTGGCTCCGGTGCTGCTGTGCAAACAGCATGCCAAAAATAAAACAGTGAAATATCAATAAATGAAGGCCTGAGCTACAGCATGACTAAGGCCTCATTAAGCCATGACTGGGAAAATTTCATCAATGCTATTCAGAAGTCCTTTGTGGGCTTTAATACAATATATATATTAAAACAAATTATCATGGAAAGTGAAAGTATGAGGTAAAAAAGACCAGAACAGAACATGGTGTGTCAGTCAAGTGTATTTAAAGCTATCTCAATCAATATGAGCATAGCCTGAAACAAAGCAAATGCTAATCAATCAGAGAGCTGGGTCTTAGCTATAAAACTGAAGTCATTGAAATAATACTGATCATATATTTGGAATAAAAACGTGTACAACAGAACAATCCTATGTAGGAGGGGTCTTGTAGAATGCAGCAAATACAACAAAAATGACTATAATAATAACAATATATAGTAACTACATTTCTGTCAATGTTTTCAGTGTCAATTCAGCATGTATTAATTAAAGTCTTGTCAAAGCAACAACTGAACATAAAAAGCTTTGTACAGTACAGCTATGTAGTTAAAGTGGGGTTAATGCAAAAGAAAGTTCATTTTGGATTCAGTGCAGAGCACAGCAACACTGTTTAGTGGAGCACACGTCACTACATCTAGTGAATTATACTGTCCAGTTCAAAATAAACAAGAAATAACAATCTCATACTGTAGAAAAGTGGTCTAGTAACGTGTATTTCCAGTGAATCATTCTTGGGCCTCCGCAATAGCGATACAGCCATATTATTTCACAAAAAAATCTGATCTGCTTACAATAGAGGCTTTGTTTTGCACAATCATTTTATACTACCTGTTCCTCTCCATTGTTGAAAATGATTCAGTGCTTTTTGTAAATGATCTCAAACAGATCATTATAGTATATGGCTCTAATCAGTAAAAATGTGAATCTCTGAAGGTTGAAGATTCATTGCAGCCCTGTCATAGTGCATCGTAGGAGAAACATCAGTCCGTGAACAGATCAGTGCACAGTAAAACCTGGTAAAAGTTAGCAGTTTCTCCCAATGTTGTTTAAAATGTCAACCCCAAAACTAAACCCTAATTTACCCCTATCTACAACCCCTGTAAGAGATGAGAGGAAACATTCCAGCAACACTTGGAAAAACATACATTAAAATAATACGATAGTAGGCTGCAGGAAAATGTAAAGATTTTGAAACATGGTCGATGGTTTCTAGAAAGTTCAAGCCAGTTTGTCATATCATTTTAAGGTGGTCCAGGTGGTTTTCTACTAGCTCAGACCAGCAAGAAACAGGCCACCATGTTCCAAAACACAGCTAAGGGGAAAGTGATGAATTCATTCCATACCTGTATGACTTTCTTTCTTCTGCAGAAAACAAAAGAAGATATTATGAAAATGCTTATTCTGTTCATACATAGGGATTCCCAAACATTTTCGTCAGCTGAAAAACTTTGCCCTAAAATATATATTTTATTATTATTTATTTTAATTTCACATTTTTATCATTTAATGATTAGCTTTTCACCTACTCAAGAACCCCTTGCAGTTCCCTCTCTAACCCCCAGTTTGTGAAGCCTTTACGATAAAAGTCAATGTAAAACAGTTCTTCAAAATAAACATTCTTCACAATATCTTAATTTTTGTCCTGCAGAAGAAAGAAAGTCTACAGGTTTGGAATAACATGAGATTGAGTAAATGAACACAGATTTTGCATTTTTTTATGTAAACTATTTCTTAAAGATGGATTTTCCAGCAGGAGGACAGGTTTTGAAAGAAAAGGCTGTCACTTTAAAGCTTAAAAATAATTCTATTTTGACTGGCACCCAGTAATTTCCCTCAAGTTTTAAAGGTATGCCAACTATAAAATGTTAATCAATGAAATATAGAGAAACTGTACTTATGGCATCAAAAGGCCATGAGTAAACTACCTACTGAAGTCCTGGTCTATTTTTTTCACCGAAATCTGAGATGTCATTGTCAGAAAATGTAAACTACTTTTGTAGACAAAAAGTCTGTCTCAGCATCAAGAGAGAAGGTTAAGTAATATGGCTCTGCTCCTCTCCTTCAGTCATCTGGTGAACACACCAAGTGCAGCTGTCTGGACTGCCAACACTCCCGGTGCTGGAGCTCCCGTCACCCACATCCCGGGCCACCATACACGGTATGTTGAGATCCGTGGAGCCACCCGGGCTGGAATCACTTCTGCTCACACACTCTTCCTCGAGCACCAAACAAAGTTCCTTCAGATCCAGATTCTCCTTCACCAGACCGTCCTGCATCCGCTCCAGGTCGGCGAGTTTCTTGAGGTATCCGCCGAGGTCCTCGCGCATCACTTTGGCCGCGTGATGACCGAATAGTTGCCACTCACGCGCGAGCTTCTTCACTTTCAGACGGTCGTCGTCCAGAAAGCAGCATAAATCCCGAAGTTCCTGGTTCTCCTCTTGCAGCCGCTGGTTGATGACTTTGAGTTCCCTGATTTCAAGCAGATGTCCCTGCAGTTGTTTATTGACCTCCTTTATTAACCGACCGCGCTGAATGAGAGCGGACATCTTATCCGATTCTTCTTTGCGGAGTCGATTCACCAGCTCTTCCTTAGAACAAGTCAGCAAGTCTTCATCGGACATCTTTGACAGCTCCCGGTTCAATATTTCACTGTCGCTCCCCATATTGTACACAAATTCACCATCAATGGCTATTACAGCGGTTAAACTATCAAATAAGTCTTACGAGGCCCATGAGATGTCTGTCACTGTAAATGAATCGCAACATTCCTCACCCAGGCACGAAGAAAACGGCCATTTCCTCTTCGGTCCGATATGTATAACCTACAATAAGGGAAAATCACAATTCTTATATGCAAACAGGCTCGTTTTTGGTCATGTTTAACGATTAAAACAACAAGCTCATCCCGATTGTAACACACTGAACAGGCCTAACGTTACCTCTCTCTCCTCGGTGTTTTAAATCGTAATTGGCAGCATTAATTTCTCAGTATTTGGCTTCTGGGAAGCACTGAAGCACAATCGTGTTGTTCCTGCTCCTCGGGATGGGATGAGAGGTCAACAGAGAGGTTTAAAATAATCCCCGTGGAGCATCTCTTCTCTTCTGTATTATCAGGGATCACAATGTCCGTCCGCATCCGTCTCTCTCTCTCTCTCTCTCTCTCTCTCTCTCCTCTCACTCTCTCTCTCTCTCCCCGCCCTAAAGCTTCACTCATGCAGTGCAATCCAGGGTAGCCTATAATAACCACGTTATATTTACTGTCTAAATAGGCAAGACATCCAATCGCTAGCGTTCCTAAAAGCGTTATAAATATGAAAAATAAATAAATAAATCAGAGTAAAAAATGTAGGACAGGCTGTTACACTAGTGCTGCATGCGATTGGTCTGTTTTTTACCGGTTTTACCTAAAAACTATGTCGGATAATCCGAATCAACGAGGTTGAACGCAGCCTGCGGGTTTACTTCGTGGTGATTCCTGAGGAATTCGCTGAGATGTTCCTTTAGATTACAGTGTTTCCTTTGGCGATGGTGGTGGTTGGAGGCAGTGCTGTCTTCCCCCATCTCCTCCTCCCCTCTTCTCTTCACCCCCTCCCCTCTTCCCTTACCGTAAAATCTGCACTGTATCCTGGCTAGTGTGTGAGTTTCCCTGTCACAGCTGTTTCTAATGTCTAAAGCTCATGATACTCCTACCACTGAAGATAGGCTATAGGCTATGTATTTCAAAGGCTAATACAAGTTTATGTGAAAATATCTCTGGATGAGATCTTCCCACTGCTGCGATGAGACTGCATACACACGGGACACACACAAAACTAACGGAAAGGGTGACAAAAGCTTTTTCTCTACTTTAAGCCATGGTATTTAGCCACATCCTTCCTCCCTGCTCTCCAGCACAATTGCTCGCACGAGGACATAACAATGTGGGTGTTAACCAGGGCCAGGGGTGAGAGGGGGTTGCTGGAGTGAGAATGGAAACAGGCCACAGTTTCGGATAAACGAGCGGGAAGGGTGAACAAAGGCATGCAAGACAATAGGGAGAGGTGCAGAATAATAAGGACATGTCAAAAACACGCTTGCGCTCCTTTGGTGGATTCAGTTAATTAATTGCAGTTTGGTGCAAGGAAAACATTTCGATTTTTGTTGCCTGAACTGCTGTGCAGGGGATTAAAAAGTATACTTATTTAACATTATTGTAAAGAAATATCCAATAATAAGCTGGCAATGATGTTATGTAGCCTACTTGGAAACATATTGAAAGCATATGTCTTTGTCAGTATAATCTTCTTCTTGGAAATGTAAGAAATATTTGAAACTTGTAAGTACTCCTGTTTTAAAAATTGTGTTTTTACTATTTGTTTCCAAACCTGTTCCAACCGCACGAAGTGTGCTCTTCGGTCTCCTCCACTCACCGGCCATAGTCTCCTCCCAAGCTACCTGGTTAAAGGAAATTACTTCACTGTTATCAATTATCAATAACTCTTTATAGACTTCACTATTCACATGCTTCATCTGTGCATTCCATCTTTTCAATAAATACCTGTTTGGGTTTGATGATAATCCTGTCTCTGAGTCTGGTATTTCATTATAATAATAAATCATCATGTTATCATATAAAATCATCTTATAAATGTTATTTCCCTCCACCGCATCAATTTATGATTCTAAAAATACATTTTATAATGTTGAGGGATGTGAACGTTTAAATTTGGTTACTTTCTTTACACAGATGCTTTGCATCCTTCCAGTACTGGGAAGTATGGAGCTTTATTTTGTTATTCATTGTTTTGTTTTTTACCATTATTATTATTTTTTTCTTTCTTTCTGTATTTACATGTTCAAAATAAAGATATCAATCAATCAATCAATGGCTCAAGGGCATCATAGACCATAATTGTGATGTCAGTAACTTTTTCTTGGTTATAGGTTTATTGGTTTCTACCTGAAATTAAAGCTCTTGTTATTAGAAGGCTACCACTATCACCATGATGGATCCTTTTTTTAACCATGCATTCCATTTTAACAATCAAATTGTAGGATATTAAGAGTCCTTTAAAATGGTCTATTCAATGAAGCACAATCTTTTTACTCCTCCTGACATTTATTTTTAACTTCAACTTTTCAATATTCCTATTCAAACCTATTAACGTCACAAATAGCACTATGAGTTGATGGTGGCTCATATTTCAATACAGTTGTTGTGATACCCGAACACTACCCGAAACTACAGTCACGTGAATGTGACGTAAAATGAATGTGGCGCATACCCGGAAGTAATCATAACGGTGTGCTGTTGCTATGGATGAAGCCAGATGAAGCATAGTCGCTCGATTTGACAGTTTGTGTTTGGTAAACATAGATGGTTACCAATGCATAATCGACTCGTGCTAATTAATTCTATGCATCCGATAAGTTTTCGAGCGAGTACATGTTGAAAGGAACAAAGCTAGACATTCAAAAACAAAAGCTAATGTTGTGACATCTGAATGTGATTGAAAACCTGCCGTCGCGTTAATACGCTTGTGTCTCTGGTAAGTCCACTAAGGATATTTGGAAAATACGTCATGTAGCATGCCTGAGATGTGTGGTGTGTTAAATTGTGTTAGGGATTAGTTTGATTGTTAATGATTAACTTAGTTAACGGCCGTAGCTTCAGTTACTGTAGCTAAGTCTGGTTCTTGACTTGCAAAAAGTGCCAAAGAGTGAGACTGTTATACCAGATTATCCTTGCAACTCAAAGTCACTGGATGTTAAAAGCATTTGGTATTAATTTACCATGACCATGTGCCTTTATACAGCTTAAACATACATTGCCGATGTCAAGATGTCTGTGGAGCTGGATGTATTTGTTGGAAACACCACCATTATGGACAAAGAGGTGTATCAACTGTGGTTGAATGGATATACAGGTAAATATAGTGCATGAGACTATGAACTACTGTAATACCTTCTTAGAAATGTATGTTATATTTATAACAATTTGGTTGCCTTCATAGTGAATGATGCAGTGATAGTGCGGATAGAAGGAGGTGTAATGGAGGAGTGTGAGGTGAGTGCAGAAGTACTGCTCAGTGACACCATGGACCAGTACAGAACTTTCCAGATGTGTGAGAGACTTTTACACCACCCAGCTAAACTAGCCAATCAGCTTCTGTTTCAGATACCGCCAGACCGACAAGCCATGCTCATTGAACGGTATGCGCTGATTTGTGTCTTGCTAATTGAACTAGTTTTTTATTGAATAGTTTTGTATTATTGAGTTTAAACTACATTTATGCACATTTTCTTCTAGGTATTATGCTTTTGATGATTTGTTTGTTCGAGAGGTCCTGGGAAAAAAACTCTCCAAAGGAACAAAAAAAGACCTTGATGATGTTAGCACAAAGACAGGCATTACGCTGAAGAGCTGCAGAAGACAGGTGGGCTGAACTATTGAAACTATATATTTGTCATTGATATACGATGACTAAGATTTAAGCTTGGATGCTTTTCCAAGACCCTTTTGGGAATTAAATGATTATATCTATCTTCTCAAATATAGTTTGACAACTTCAAGCGAGTGTTCAAAGTGGTGGAAGAACTCAAGGGCCCCCTTGTGGAAAACATACGGCAGCACTTTCTGTTACCTGATCAATTAGCGAGGTGAGAAAGAAATGACTCTCCTAAAGCTATTCCTTGAAGTTTCAGTAACACATTACAATAAGGTTTCATTTGTTAACACTAGTTAATGCATTAACTAACAATGAGCAATATATTCTTAGAGCATTGATTAACCTTTGTTTATGTTAGTGTTCATGTAAATAATGTTAACAGATACACTTGATCTTAAACATGTATTGGTAAATGTTGAGTGATATATTCATCCCATGAGCAGTTGCATTGATTTGGTGCTTCTTCAACTTCTCTTGCTAAACGATCTTGCAAATTTCTCCTCCAGAGACTATGCTGCAATAGTGTTCTTTGCCAATAATCGTTTTGAGACGGGGAAGAAAAAGTTGCTGTATCTAACCTTCCAGGACTTTGCCTTCTGTGCTGGGCAGCTCATCAACAACTGGACTCTAGGAGCTGTTGGTAAGACCAGTTACTCGGCTCTTACACAGGCAACTGCAATACTTGAAATTGGTTAATCGTGGCAATCAGTGGTCAGATATTTTTGTATAATGGCTACTAAACTAAATGGCTGACTGTTATCCTAGGGATCCGATTTCCTACACAGGTGTGCTAGATTATGTCTTTTGTACCACTCAGGTTATTTTTTAAAGTTTTTCATTATCACATGATTAAATACTTTTTAAACACTATTTATAATATTTCTGTATGATTATTATAATAATATATAAAATCTATAAAAGTCATAAATATATCACATTAATAATAATTGTATAACAGGTCTCAACGCTAAGGATTTTTTCTTCTGGTATGGTCGGGTCAGTGCTTAAACTTTTTACTTGTCCTTACTCTTTCCAAAATGTTCACTGGAATAATAAATATGTGAATGAATTAATAAGTTAGTTTTTGTTTTCAATCCATGTAACTTTGTATTCTACAAAATAAGCTTATTATGCAATTTCACTATCTCATTTCCAATTTCGATACCACTGCAAAAACTACTAGTATAACTAATATGAAGTTCAAACATTTTTAACATCCCCCTGTAGTCAATAATGCTATCCCTTAAAACTCATCTTTGATCATCAAAATTACATATTTACGTACATATTTTTTTTGGTTACAAGGTAGTTTGTGACGTAAGAAACGCCAGTGATTTCAAACCGCGTTTTTGAGTCTGTCTTTAGTTCACTGCAGTTTCAAAGAGAAAATACTCAGCGATGGTGTTGACTTATAAATCTGCACATGGTTTGTCTTAAAGCATATTAAAAAACACATCATAGACATAAACAACATTAAAAGATTGATTTTCACCACAGGGGGACTTACAATACAATAAGAACAAATAAACAAATAATAATAGGCACAAATAAACTAAACACTGCTTTAAGTTTTTCAATTAGGTCTAACAGAAGTACTCTGGTACAGAAAAAATAATCAAATGCATTAATCTATGTTAAATAATTGAATATAGATTAAAGCATAAAGGGGGGGTGAAATGCTCAGTTTCACTCAATCTCATGTTAATCTTGAGTACCTATAGAGTAGTATTGCATCCTTCATATCTCCAAAAAGTCTTTAGTTTTATTATATTTATAAAAGAAAAATAGGCTGTACCGAGTCTTTCCGAAAAAACCCGAGCGGGTGGAGGCGTGCCGTGTGGGCGGGAGCGCGCAAAGCTTTTGCGTGTGTTGTAAACAGACAGACTTGTGGTTTATGAGGACATGATTTATTTTTACAATAAACAAACTGGCACCTACAGTGGCCAGCTAAACAAATGTATTTAAACACACACACACACACACACACACACACACACACACCACACACACACACACACACACACACACACACACACACACACACACACACACACACACACACACACACACACACACACACACCATACATCGCATGCTCCATAGATACATTAACTGTAAGTGATCATGTTGTTTACTTGCTGTGCGTAACGCCGATAGTTAACAACTCACAGACATTTGAAGCAGTTTTACTCACCGCCTGCGGTTCCAACGCACGACCGTGAACCTTTATCGTTGGGACTGCTCCATCTTTAAGTGTTAGGCGATCTGCAAATCCGGCGTCGAACTGAGCCTATAACGTTAACTATAACCGTCGAAATGAAGGGAACAAACAAGAACACTTGCACAACTCCGTTGCTGCTCTGGAAAAACAAAATCCATCCACAGGTCCCTTAACGCTGGGATTTTTTTTTCACTGCACAGAAATTTGTGCAGTGTTGTATTGCCCTGGCAACCAAAAACACACTTTTTTGTGCCTTTTTTTATTGCAGCGCTCTGATGGCATAGGACTCTCACTCTCGCACGCTCTAGGCTACAGCTGCGCGCGCGCACTTCCGGGAGAATTGCCCTTAAGACCCGTATAAGGGAATTCCGCACACTCTGACGTCACGTAGAGCCGTATTCGAAAAAAACTTTTCGAAACTTGTGACAAACCGGAAGGAGTATTTTTGGAACAGAATTACTCCATCAAACTTACAACTTCATTTTTGAAACTTTGTCCATGTTTAGCATGGGAATCCAACTCTTTAACAGTGTAAAAAACTCACTATGCATGAAACAGCATTTCACCCCCCCTTTAAAGCTACAAAAGTTATTCAGTTTTTGTGAATTGTTATTCAATGATTTTCTTTTTGTCTTTTGTTGTTTGATTAACATGAATGACACAGACGGCAGCAGGTTGATTAGGCTGCTGTCACTTTAATCATAAGAATGATACACCTCCGATTTCTTTCTCAATTGTTTACGTTCACTTACGAGGACACTGAGTTCTCTTTTACATCTTGCGCTTGAATGGTTTAAAATCACTTGAAAGTTTAAATTGGCAAGCCTTAAAAACACTTGATAATCTTTTGTGACAACGCAGCACTGACCTGAATGATCCATTGACCATTCCATCATCATTCCATCATAAAGCCTTGCTGAGTGCACATTTTCCCTCACATAAATGTCCTAAGCGAGTGGACATCTTCAGTCTGATCACTTGTGTAGTTTAAAAACACATAGATGAAATGATCTCCTTTTTAGTCTTTGTCTGTACTTTCAAAATCCACCATTTCTCTCCATTAGATAACATGATGGAGGACATGGATGTAGATCTGGATAAGGAATTCCTTCAAGACCTCAAAGACCTCAAAATCCTAATCACAGACAAGGATCTCTTAGACCAACACAAAAGGTGTGTTTTCAGCACTGTGTGTGATTAAGTGATTTGGATGGGGAGAATAGAGATTAGAATAGAGTCGTGAGAAGGGCTGTTGTAAATGTCCAAATGTTGCATGGTTACTCCCTCTGTCTCAGCCATCTGAATAATGAAACCTCTCATCCACTCAGTTTAGTGTGCACTGCCCTGCGGGGTAAAACTAATGTCTTCACCGAGATGGAAGCCAATTTTAAGGTAAGAGAAATTGGTCATGTGTTTCTTGTGAAATAAATGCTTTACTACATGATTTTTAATTTCAAATTGTCTTCTGCTGTAGAATCTATCAAGAGGCCTTGTGAATATCGCTGCCAAATTAATCAACGCAAAAGATGTTCGCGATTTCTTCATTGACCTTGTTGAAAAGGTACTTTTTTAAATTTAATAAAAGCATCTATCAGGACTGAAACACTCACATTTTTCACAAAGCATGTATTCTTTGTTCTCCTCAGTTTATTGAACCTTGCCGATCAGACAAATGGACACCAGTAGATGTGAACCTCTACCTTACTCATTATACTAACTCGGCACATATCCTTGACACCTTCAAGTAAGTGTTACTATGGCTTGTATATTTTCTTTTGGTATTTTTTTCTGGACAATTGCTTTATATGGAGGTCTTAGTTCAGGGGAAATTCTCTTTGCAACCAGTCGGGGTCACTGTCTCATATGCACATTGTTTTATCTGTAGTCACCTTTGTTTCCTGTCCAGTCATTTATGTGGTTTAACCACTGTGGAATGTGTTTTTTATGTTTATTCAAACTAAATCACGACACCTCAAATCACTTGGAAAACATGTATTTATCCTGACCTACACTACCGTTCAAATGTTTTTTTATGCTCTCCTGGGCTGCAGTTATTTAATCAAAAATACAGTACAACAGTAATATTGTGACATATTATTACAATAACTGTTTTCATATTTTAATATATATTTTTCTTGTGATGGCGAAGCTGAATTTTCAGCATTGTTACTCCAGTCTTCAGTGTCACACGATCCTTCAGAAATCATTATAATGTGATGATTTGCTGCTCAAGAAACATTTCTTATTATTATCAATGTTGAAAACAGTTGTGCTGCTTAATTTTTTATAGAAACTGTGATTTTTTTTAGGATACTTTGATGAATAGAAACTTCAAAAGAAGAGCATTTTTTGAAACATTTGATTTGTTACATTTTCTTGTAACAGTGTAAAAGTCGACTTTAGATAATTGTAATGCATCCTTGCTCAAAAAAAGTTTTGATTTCTTAAAAAAAAAAAAAAATTCATACTGACTCCAAACTTTTGATTGGTGGTATATGAGGAGTGAACATCAAAGCGAACATTTTGAATGTATTAACAAAAACAAGCTCTTATAAGACCAAGTAGATTGTATGTTGTGACACATTTTTAAATCTCTCTCCTTTTTTTTCTTTCTCAGGCATCATTCTGTCTGGACCAGGTACATGGGAGTTATCAAAAGTTGCATCCTTAAAATGTACCATGAGTAAAGAATCTTCATTTACAACTTTTCTCTCTCACTTCATGACAACTCATCTGAATGCAGTCTAGCATCTGATGAATTTGATGTTTAATATATCTCATGTCTATCATCATCTTTCTTTAATCTTTTCTCAAATATGCCCCAACCCCCCCAACCATCTGTCCATGTCTTCACCTCCGTCTCCCTCTATCCCTTTTTCATTCTTTCACCCCTTGGCCTCCAGAACTGTATGACTTGTAAATAAACACAGCATGATTTCCACAGACACTGTCTGCATTGTGTTTTCATTAACTCTGCTTCCCTTTTAGAAAACCCACTGAAAAAACTGTGTATTTGGTAATGATGGGTGGAACAAAATTATGCCCTGATCATACTTGATTTGACTGACATAATTTGGGGGTCCTAATGATAATTAACATGCAAACGGTCCAAAGGACGTTGTGGCTTGAGCCCTTATGGTCCTTAACCCCCCGACCCCTCTGGCTTGACCAGAATATGTGGGCGCATGGCGCACTGATGGGTGTGAAGTCTGTGTGTGGGCCCATTGGGGGCTGGGAAAGCAGTAGGGGGCCACAATTTGTCAGGTCTTGGTGGCACAGTGTACATGTGTGTTTTTGCAATAATGGTATGTAATGACAGCTGTCAGCCCTACCACATTACTCTAGAGGGGTTTTTTGGTACAAGAGTAATGGCAAACAGATTTGTTTGCCCTTTTGTCATTTGCAGAGCAAAACAATGTTTATTTCTTTGTATAATTTGATAAAGCTTGAATGTAATGCCTCCAACATCAACTGACTTTGTGATTTGACAACTTAGTTTGGTCAATGTATAATCATTTCTTTAATTAAATGTATGTAAAGCCTCCACTAAACCAAATAATGTAATTATACATGCTTGTATAAATACAAATATATTGTATATCTACTGACATTACTATTTCTGCCAAGTTAAGTATGCTTTTCTGAATCCAGCCATATTTATTGTTATCGAAATGGGAATTATTGGTATTAGTGGGCAGGACATTGTCATTCTAGACTGTAAAAAAAGGATTGTTGAGAATCGGCACCAATTTATTTATATATATTTTTTGTTTTCAAGTTTTCTTAGTGATTCTTTTTGCCCATTTGTAATTTGTTTATTAAAATACCTTATTCTGCCAATACATTTGTGAAGGCAACTGCAGGTTTATTTATTCGCCTTATTAACCAAAGATATCTTAGTTTTAAAAGGTTGTATACTATATACAAAGACCACAACATTTGACACATAAACCTAAAGAACGGTGACATCACAAGCTCTTAACATCACAACACAATTCATAATGACAAAACAAAATAATTTAAGTCGGCAAACAGCAAATCAATAATCCTTGCAGCAGCAACATTTAAAAAAAACATTACAATTCTTAGTTCAGACAAGTGTTTTTTAAATACATTTGGGGAAAGTCTGTTTATGTAGTTACAAATAACTTCGATTTCTTTGGTATTTGTAACTTTTTTTTGTGAGCATTTGATTAGACAAAAATGTGTGTAGTGCAGGATGAATCATAAATGTTTTTGTTGGTTTTCCCAGAAGAGAAATGCTGTTGAAGAGTGCATTAACATAGATCTGGTCTTCAAACCACAATCTCAAATGTTTAAATCATGCTATGCTGTTTGAGTTTGTGAAGTAAAAGTAAAAGTCTTTCCATTGCCTCTCATTTCTAGTAATATCAGCCTGCGAGCACCTCCAGTTTCAATATTTAGACTGCAAAAAAATGAACCAACATTTCCAAGTAAGACGTGCGTCCTATCCTCCCTTCTTTCACTCTACCCTAGCCCCCTCTGTCTCTCTCTTTCTTTCTAGTTTGCTCTCCAATTTTTGTCTACATTCCACTAGCTTCTCCCAAGCTATAAATATTCAGCCGAATGAAAGGAATAGAGAGAGCGAGAGACTGAAAAAGATGGGAGAGATGAAGGGTGACTTGAGGTGGAGGGGAAAAGAGAGAAAGAAAGTCGTAGGCTGTGGGGGGTGAGTTTAAATGAAACCAGGTGGGGTCTTTGCCTTCGTGTGTTATGGAGGGGGGTTGGCTGCATGTGTGTGTGAATCTGTATGCTGTTTTTTCTATCGTTGAGCTGGACACATTTGGAATTTTGGAATTTGGGCCGCAGACCAGGAATTTTCCTCCTGGGGGGTCAGACGAGAGGGTGGAGGATGGCCGTGCAGGGGGGCTGTATGGGGGTCGGAATGGGCTGTCCCTCTCTCCTCTCTTCCGTCTTTCCCTCCCTTGCATACATTCACAGTCCAGCTGTCCGTCTCCACACTCACTCTATCAGGCTGAGGAGTGAGGATAGAAGAGAAGACGTGCCACCACTGCACAGAGACAAGCAAGAGAGGGATCCACCGGAAACAAAAGAAGATAAACCACTGAATTCAAGAACACAGCAGAAAGAAAGAAAGGCCTGTGAGTATAGCATGTTTACGAAAGTGCACTGTAATATAATGTCATCTTGTACACCAATAGCTGTTGTTTGCATGGGGTCTTTGGGGGCATTGTGGATCTGCTCATCTAAAAGCAGAAATGTCAGGCTGAGTTGAAGTTATGCCACCGACAGTGGGGGCACAGGGAGAAAGCGATTAAGGGCAGACTAAGGAAAGTTTCAACTAGCCGGGTTGCTCCAGGCTGTTTGAAGGGCTCACTCTCCACGACTACAGACACCACACTGCGCTCTATAGAAAGAACAATCAATCAAATTATTCAGCAGATTCCTCATCTCCCACCATATTGTATCATCTCATATCTTCCAACTTTCCATGCTCATACAGTGTTGTATTTTCCTCAGCATTTATTACTCAACCGTCATGATGGTTTTACACATCTCTACATCATAGTCTGAAGTGTTGCAAAACTTTCCAATCTCTTTTCCAAGCACTGTTTCACAACCAGACTAATGCCATTGACTGCATGTTGTTACTTGAGCTCTGTGAACGTAAAATGGGGGACGTTGTTTAGATAATGTTTCTATTTTTAAAGACAAAAAGCTGATTCATACTAACTCCCGTCTGTTTATATGAGCTGGTTGGATGTGAAAGACACAGGAGAATGAGACTATTACGCACAGACTCTCAAAGGTTTCTGAGGACACACAAAGGTTGGGGAATTTGTGGTAACACTTGTGTTTATCTGAAAGCGTCCTAAACTTCTCTGGAAGCACAGGTGTTGTTATAAGAGGGAAGGCTCAATAAAATGCCTGTGACATCAGAACAGGGAACACTGCTTTACTGTACTTACATAGGCCACTTCTGTTACATAATTTTGTTTATGTGTTCTGCTTACTTATGTTAGATGTTTTATTTTATATGGCTGGATGCTGGCTTGAGCGTTCATTTAAAAGCAGAGAGTGTGACAGAGAGCCGGGATATGCCAGACTGGGGGCCTCTGTTATAGACACATTAGTTCTCTATTTTTGGAAATATTCATTTGTCATCTCAGGGCAGAACTGCTAAAGTAAGCAACATGAAAGTAGTGAGCATCACTGATGATGGCCAGAAACAGTCTAGAAGTTGTATAATGTGCACACGTTTTGTTTTTTTTAAAGAAATTAATACTTTTATTCAACAAGGATGCATTAAATTGATCAAAGGTGACAGTAATAAGATTTATAATGTTACAAAAGTCTAAAATGAATTAATCTTACAAATTAAAAGTGTTATATGCATCAAAAGAAAAAAGAAAAAAGATATATATATATATCATGGATTCCACAAAAATATTAAGCAGCACACCTGTTTTGAACATGGGTAATAATAAGAATTTTTTTTTCAGCATATTAGAATGATTTCTGAAGTATCATGTGACACTGAAGTTGGGTGTAATTTAGCTTTGCCATCACAGGAATACATTAAAAATTGAAACAGTTGTTTTAAATTGTTACAATATTTCAGTTTTTACTGTATTTTGTTCTTCAAATAAATGAAGCCTTGGTAAGCATAACAAACTTTTTAAAAACAACAGTGTATTTGGTTGGTTTCAAGTTGTCGTAAAACCTAAGACAATAGCAATAAACAAACTATTGAGTCACTTCAAAAATGATTGCAGTTTAATTATGTAAATTAATGAGATAGACCAGAATGACACCTGTGAGAACTGACCCTAAAAGACAATTAAGAAACAACTAATACATGTGTCTCTATAATGTTTTGTTGACAGTCTGCATGTTGTCGGGGCCATGGGGGCCCTGACATAAAAACCCACTTAGGTTTGCACAGGTGGGAGGTAAGGAGGTATTCATAAAATTATAAGTGCACCAACCAGCAAGGTTTCAAATTGGAGACCCTGCATGAGTAGCTACTTTGGCCACCATGTCAGATTTGGAGTTTAATGCCCAGCTGAGCAAACCGAGTTAACCGTAGACATGACACTGGACTAGTGTGAGCGTGTTTATAAGGTTGAGAGAGCGGTAGGAGGAGAGCGTTTGTCATTACATGTGTGTGGTCTCTGCAGTGGTCTGCCCATGAAGTCCGTTCTTTATTACTTGTGTTATTGGCGGTCGTATAATCACTGCACACTTTACAAAAGTCACGGCACTACCAGCCAAGCAAATGTTAAGCAAATAGACGAGCTGCTTCCCATCTAAAAGCACATGGTGCCTCTGGAGTGCTCCACGTTTAATTTGTAGCCATACAATGACCTACTGACTTATCTGCCAAAGAAAATGATTAAATAAATCTAAAAACTGTAGAACAGAGACTGGGACTTATACAAGGGCATTCTGGGTAATCACTTGACCTTACCAGTGAACCTTGGGGGGTTCCCGGGAATGTGATACTGTGGGAAAAACAGCGAGTGTCCGGCTGACCGTTATTCAGAGTGGTGCCCACATCCTCTCCGCTGGCATTCCAGAAGGTCAAGTGCCACTCAGACAACATGGCAGACGATGTTACCCACGCCTCCACACTGCCCACACTCCGGCCAAGCGACTGAACCGGGCTCTCGCTGGCCTCAAGTTTGTTTATGATGGTTGATTTCAGGTTTTTCCCAGTCTGATGCAACACCACAGGGACAGCCTGCTTCCAGATTTTTGCAGGATGCCACTTAACTTTAATAGCACGTAGGTCAGTATAGGAGCGGGTAATTCACAGATGAGAGATTTGTGAGAGTGTTTGGATTTCAGTGTGTTTGCGTGTGAAGTCGCAAGTGTTTCTTGTACGGTGACTACTGTAAATCGCTTGTCATTTCTTGTGGTTTGGGAGGAAAAGCACAACAATTCTGTCTGGAGGCTGATGCAGCTGATATAGAATGTGCAGATTTGCACGTCATCCAGTGGTTTGCGGTTTGTCAGACTTAGTCAAAAATTACAAATACTTTTAGATCGGACTCTCTGAAAAAATACAACAACAACACACACATCAACTCAAAGAGCTACTGTTGGGTGCCATGTTGGAGCAGCTTTTGCATTTCCATACAGCGCCTGCAAACAATGTCAATGTATATGCGTGTATTTACAGAACACAACGGCAGGAAAATAGTGCTGCATTTAATATGTATGTGTGATATTTTGCTCACCACCACTCTGAATAACTTTTAACTATTAGAAATATCTTATAAATATTTTATAATAATTAGGCTAGTTAATATTTAGATTTTTCTTGTGCTGTGTGAATGAAGAAATTTATTTGGTATCATTTTACAATAAGGGGTGAACATTAACATTAACATGATCAACATTCAGTGCCATGGTATAAATCATCTAATACAATCATTGTACCACAGTATTGCAACATTACTTTAGTGCACAGAGCCTAGGTCTTAATCTTTCTGTCTACTTCACATTGTCCATAGCGAAACAGACTAGGATCAAGTCTATTTGATTTTCGATCACAATGTTACCAAAATTGTTGCAATTTTAATACAACCACTAGGGGGAGTCTGGTAATCAAGCAATTTCAGCGGTCATGTGCATTTGGTGAGCAGCACCACTGTTGGATAAATGAGTGGTCCTGACATTATATTAGAGTCTGATATGCTATAAAGCCGAAATAAAATTTTAGTTATGATTAATACAGCGGTATCACTTACATGTGTTCAAACTTGAAAGTTTGTTTCTGAAGTTTTCTCAAGCTGTTGGTTTCTCATCCACAGGTTCCTCAGTGAACTTTATCGCAGCATCATCACTGTACCAGCGTGCGCGCGTGCACGTCTGTCTGATCACAACACTCTTGGAAGGTGTTTTTGTGTCTGTGCTCATCAGAGCCTGTTGAAGGTGTGTGTGAGGATGCGGCCCGGGTGTGTTTTGGTCTTTTGTATGTGCATCTCTGTGTATCTCCGTCGCGCTATTTCACAGCCACCCACAGAAACTGACACCTACACGGTAAGGAGGAACGAAACCTTCCCCTGTCTCTCTCCCTCATTTTTCTCTCTCTAAATGAAACATTAATATCATAACATATGTTACATCATTTAATATCATCTCTATATGTTAACGGAGCCCCTAAAGGGACGTGGTGGTGGAAAAAACGAAGGCAAAACGAGTTTAATATAGGCTAAATGGATCTCTATGCTGGCGGCTGAGAGGCAAAGTGCAATATAACCCCAAAAACGTGATTACAATATTAGTCATTAACTTCAAATGTTACAAACTGTGCCAGTGCAGTGCCACCCAATCCAGTTTACACATCAATGGTGTCCCATTGGTCATACACTGCTTTTGCATATTTGATTATGAAAAATATTCAATAACTTCACTGTATCACATTTAGTTCACACATCACTGCTCTAAAGTTGATTATACAACACTTAGTTTGGGAAGTAATTGCACATCAAAAAATAAAGTAGGCCTATTCCTATACACAAATTATATTGGTACTGTACGCAGCTAACATAATAGGTACAACCATAGCTTTTGCATTATATTTGCTTACTGAATTTGATGGAATTACACTGTAGGCTATAACAGTGTGAAGTTATTGAATATTTTTTCTAAAAAGGGTGAAGTTGTTGATTTTGTTTCATAATAAATAATAAAACAATTATGCATTTTTAACAAACTAAGTATTGTAGTATAACCAGCAGGAGAGCAGTGATGTGTAAACTGAATTTAGTGACGTACAGTACAGTGTGTCACAGTTAAGCTATTGAATATGTTTAATAATATAAAATGCGCAGAAGGGTTTTGGGATTTGCACTTTGCAGAAGGCCCCTTATTCTGACTTGTCTCTCAATCGGCTGTTTAGAGACAATTTTATATTATAAAGCTCGTTTTGAGGAAAATTGGGTTGTAGCTCGTTGGTGTGATTGTAAATAGGTGTCATTTATGTTTTAACAACGTTCAGCTCACGGATATCCGGGAACTTCGAATAGCCTATGCGATTATATTGCCAACTTCACTGAACTCATTGAGTTAAAGGTGATTTAAGCGATGTCACGCGTTTTTTAGGCCAAAATGTTTTTTGTCACATACAGCAAACATCTCCTCACTATCCGCTAGCTGCCTGTCCCCTGAACACACTGTAAAAAAACACGGTCTCTGCAGACACCCCAGGCTCCAAAAACAGCAACAAAAACAAACTGGGCTAACCCGCACCACGAAACATAACAAACTGTTCCAGCCAATAACCGATTTGGGGTGGGGTTTGGGGGGTTAGTGCGCGGATGAGGAGGAGGGAGGGTCTAACTAGCCTCCGTTTTGTTTGACAATACTTCGAACGTCAACAAGAAGTGACATCACCCAACATCGCTTAGAGTACCTTTAGGCACTGACCGCAGGGTTCGAAATGACTTCTGACTCTTGGGGGGTCCCCTAAAATGTATGTAATTAAAACAATTCTGAAGACTATCTTGCTACACTGTACGCAAAATTATATGGATCAATGTCAGGGTTTTCTTCTTTACTCAAAATGAGGCAGAGGTGGCAAAATCGTAACACTAGGGGGGTCCGGGGGCATGCCCCCCCGGAGAAAATTTTGTACATTTTAAAGATAAATTCTTTAATCTGGTGCACTTTGAGTCACTCGAATCTGTTGTTAAAAATAAATAATAATCCATCCGCCAACCACTCATATTCTTTGATTTAGATATCTGCATCTGATCATCACATTACAAATATTCAATCAAGCATGATAATATGGTAACATATCACACTGAAGAAGGCAGATTTTTTAAAGCAACATTTATTTAAAATAAAAGTTCTTCTTTTGGCAAAATTAAATTTCCTTTATAGCCTAAACAGACGCTTTACTCCCTTTAAACTTAAATAGTCAATGTTTCATTTTTGTAAACACTCTTATCTGAATAATTTTTTGTACCTTTAAAAAGGGCACTTTTCCCCTAATTTTATTTAGTGTATGCTCTAAATTTAATTTCAAATTCTTACATTGTATTAATAGGCTACATTCAATTAAAATAATAAGACAGCCTAGCGGCTGTTACCAAACAAATTAAATAATTTACATTGAAAAATTATAACCGTATTAAATGAGATTCTGAGATTGTTTTAAATATTTTTTGAATATACAATTAAGGAATGTTGAAAAGAATGATGCTTTGAAACTTAACCGCCAGTAGGAGGTGGCAGGCGACCGTCTTGAATGAGCGAGTCATTGAGTCATTCATTTAAACGATTCGTTCAAACGGCTGATTTATTCAGAATGAGGAGTTTTAATAATGGGTAATTGACCGTTCGCAAAAGCCACGCCCCCTAGTTATTGTTGCTACGCCCGTCAAACAAATGGTCAAACACGACCAGCGCCACAGATTGCCATGACGGGAAGAGGTATACCCGTGCGTGTCAGTGACCCTTTTTTGGAGCAATACCTCCGCGATATCCTCCAGATCGAGGCACAAGGGGTTACAGTATACAGTGGAGGGATATATTCAAAATATAAAAATACGCAATGAAGGAGACACGACTACTATCGAGGCTAACGTTAATCCTTACCAGTCTCAAGTGAAATCTGAGAAACCCGACCTGTAACGTTACCTCACATGCAACCAGCACAGCCTTGAAGAAGATTTTATAAGCTGGTTCAGTGGGTAATTGTTTCGAGTTAGAAATGTATAACTCACGCTGCATATTTAGTAATTTTGCCTCAGATACAGGGTTATACATTCGCTTTAACGAGCGGCTTGTTCATTACCACGGCAACCACTTGCGTGCCATGCTGAATACGATTTTTGTGCTTAAAAAGTAACTATACATAAGAGACGGAAAGATGCAGATAATCATACATTATTTAAGGTTATTTCTATTCGTTACGATATTGATAGGCCTATGTGAACTGATGTTGTCAAGTAAGCTTCATGCGTTCCCCGTTGCGAGCGTGCACTCCTCCTCTAGTCTAAACTGTAACGTTAGCTACGGGTCCTGCACTGCTAGTGACTGCTGCTCATTTCCCCCTGAAAATATCATGTTAACAACAACCCTTTAGAAAACGTACTTCCTTTGTGGATCCTCTTGACCTGCTTTCTTCATGTTTCTTTGACTAATCTCAGTGTGTCAGTCTCACGCACGCGAGTTAACCATGTTCGACACAGTGCCGTCCACACTGTTTTATCCATTGTAGGCACCGCTCACGTTGTGTTTTCGGCTTTGGGAATGAAAAGAACACAACTCCTCCAGACAATCTCTCGGGGTATCTAGTGTCTGATTTACAAACGCTGTGGGTGCACCGCTTCACCAGCTTGCTTGGAGTCAATGTTTGACGGACCTGCTCACATAGTAACGGTTGCTATGATGTGTGATTGGACAATGGCCGTTTTGGGGGAGGGGTCTGCGAACGGTCAATTGAATCTTTGACTCGAGCGAATAGTTCAAAACGCTGAATTATTCAGTAATGAATCATGAGTGTTGCTCTGAGATGCGCTGTGGTTCTGTTGTTTGGAACTATTTTCGCTGCTGAAACAGAACAAAAACAGCCATTGCGTCTAAAAATGTAAGTAACTTAATTTTAATTATTTTAACTATTTGTTTATTGAACTGTTATGAAATCAATATCTCGGTTTCAATCGTGATAGCATTCAGGAAAACAGCACTTTGGTCGTGTGTAGGCTATATATTGTTTCTTAACTACAAATGAATATGGTATAACTGCGCGAGCCCCAACAGCGCAACTTTGTTACCGTCCGTACATTAGCGGGAGCACCACAACAACAACTCACTCGGCTAATAGCTGCCCTATAGCTGCCTCGCGCTGTAATTAAATAATTACTGGTATAAATATAAAGTGTCACTAAAGACCTATAATTTTCACAATCATTTTTAATGTTAAAATATATTTGTCGGGGACCCCCCAAAATCCAAAAATAAATTCTTATGGGGGGTCCTTAATGACTTATGGAGGGTCCGGGACCCCCCCAGACCCCCCTCATTTCGAACCCTGACTGACCGCATTTCTTTATATTTGAGTCCAACCAAGTTCAAACACTATGAAACGCTACATTAACGTACGGATCTCTGAAGCACTGCCAGCGGGACATTAAACAGGAAGTGTCTGTCCGAGCTCACAACAGGTTTTGCAAGGGAACGCAAATATCTTTGCGAGGGAACGCAACAGTTTTGCGAGGGAACGCAAAGTTTCTCGGAAAAAAAAAGTCTCCCATCCTATTTTTTTTCCACCACCACGTCCCTTTATGGGCTCCGTATATTAGGCTACACATAGTCTACTGTACTGTGTAACTATTCGATTTACAGATCAACTATATAACGTTTAATGAACTAATTTATGTGTTTTTCTATAGGAATGTACAGATGGATATCACTGGGATCCACAGACTCAGCACTGCAAAGGTAAAACATCTTCAATTTCATGCTGTGTTCAATGCTGATTACGGATATTTGTAGAAGTTACTTCACTTTAATAAAAAAGCATTAATTTGGAACACCCTGGAAAATCATCAAACACAGACAACATTTAGCTAAATCACACAGATTAAGAATTTTGGATATGAAAAATATATGTAGGCTAATATACCTCATATATTGGCCTACTTAGTTATTATACATATAATGTGTATTTATATAAAATATAATCTACCGTTCAAAAGTTTGGGGTCAGTAATATATATATATATAGGCTATATATTTAAATAATGATTACTTTTATTCAGCAAGAACACATTAAATTAATCACATGTGACAGTAAAGACATTTATAATGGTACAAAAGATTTATCAAATATCTTTTCTTTCTATTCATCAAATACTATTAAGTTTCTTAAAATAGAAAACATATTTTAAATTGCAATTCAATTTCACAATATTACTGTTTTTACAGTATCAAATAAATGCAAAAACTTGAGACTTTTGATCTGTAGTGTATATTATTATATCTTTAAATGAATATAATTTGACATTCTGAAAAATGACTGTTCCAATAGTAGTTCATGTCTTCTTAACAGTTTTGTGACCCATGATCATGGCATTCAAACAGACTGTATATCCTGCTTATCCTGTCTGCAGATATAAATGAATGTGAGACAATCCCAGAGGCCTGTAAGGGAGAGATGAAGTGCTTCAACCACTATGGCGGGTACCTGTGCCTGCCTCGCTCTGCCTCGTTCATCCCCGCCCCTGATCCGCCCAATCAGGTCCATCCCAGCCTAGAGAACATGGCCAGCGAGTCATTCAACCTGTGCCCTTCAGGTTTTGAGCCCCAGGGAGACAACTGCGTGGGTGAGTGTGTGAAAACGAGTGTGTGTTTTCAGAACAGATGTCAGATGGCCTGTGAGTGTGCGGGGATCAGCTCTTGTAATCAGGAGCATGCCTTTGTAGAGAGTCATGTGTGTCCAGATCAAAATCAGTTATGTGATTGGGATGGTGGCGGTGGGGGTTATTGCATGCAATGTTTTAGTTTTGACTGTTAGCACTTGAATGACTCAGGCAGAAACAGGTGGTCAGGGGAAATGGTCAGCTAGTTTTTGCGCCCAGACAACTGTGCGAGTCTTGGCAGGTGGCTGGTCTGCAGGGGGCCGAAGAATTTACTAAGACTGAGGCATCCCAGCTGTCGTCTATCGTCAAGAGGAAGCAAATACAGATAACGTTACTCAAGACCGCAATGTAGTATTCGCTTCCCATGAGCAATAAATGCTGCAATAACTACATTCTGGAGTTATGCTAGCTCC
The DNA here is from genome assembly GCA_036326025.1 of Chrosomus eos. Classification (NCBI taxonomy): domain Eukaryota; kingdom Metazoa; phylum Chordata; class Actinopteri; order Cypriniformes; family Leuciscidae; genus Chrosomus; species Chrosomus eos. The sequence continues at coordinate 22,179,734 of CM070835.1, forward strand.
AATGCCATAAACTGAGAAGACAAAGAAAAGATAAAAACTGAACCAGAGATGTGTTCACAATAAATTTCCATTATTGTCTCCCAAAAACAGATGTGGATGAGTGTGAACGGGACAGTCACGACTGCCAGCCCAGTCAGCAGTGTTTCAATACAGAAGGCTCCTTCTCCTGCCAGTGTCCAGATGGGTATCGCAAAGTGGGCACAGAATGCATTGGTGAGAAATTAAACGCCTGTCTAATTCTGTAACAATACAACAACAGAGTTCACGTCACCAAAAAAAGCAAATCACAAAGATCTGTCTTTATTTATTCATACTCATGTCGTTCCAAGCCTTCCATTGTGAAAAATAAGTTTGCTTCATTGTCCAGAATATGCACTTGTAGAGTATTTCAAAACATAATAATTATTTTGTAATTGGTGTGTCGACTAACGTATTAAAGCACACGTTAAGTACTTGATTAATTTTCTAATAATGCCTATAGTTAAAATTATAGTTATTATACTTTAAATGTACTAAATTTTAACTTCATAATTCCAAATATGTAATTATAAACATATGTAAATGCATTACATACAAGTTTCAATACAAATTACATTTAAGTATATTTTAGACATACATTCGACTGTACACAAGCATATTCTTTTAAAGTTCTGTTTTGAAAAGCATGCTAAGGTGTACTTTCTTCACAAGGGTTTCTTTCAAAAACGCATCAGAAATTGCACAAATCACCATATTTTTTTTAAGAGTGTTACATATGGCTTGTGTACATTTGTAAGACTTCTGAAGCCACCCAAAAAAAAAGTGAGGAACAGACCAAAATGTAAACCATTTGGTCTTCCCTTTAGGTTCCAGCACCTCAAAAGTTATTACTAGCTACGATCTTTTATCTCATTTTAATTTATATATTATCTTCATTCTGTATATATTATTATCATCTTGATATTTAATATTTAAAAATATGTATAAATATTAACTTTAAAATACTTGTCTGTAAAATTTTGTATCCACACATATTAATATAGTCAGTTCAATTTACTAAGTTGTTCTCATGAGTGGATAACACTGTTTGAGTGAATTGTGCCTTGGTGAGGTGATCTGTCATTGTCTGTCCAATCATACCAATGAGGAATACCGGTATACAATTTTTTATTTGTAATCTAATTGAATGTTTTCATACTTTTCAGACATTGACGAGTGCCGGTACCGCTACTGTCAACATCGCTGTGTTAATGTCCCTGGCTCATTCTCCTGCCAGTGTGAGCCTGGTTTCCAGCTGGCTGGCAACAATCGCTCCTGTATTGGTAAGCCAACCCACACGCTTACTCCCACGCCCTGGTTTGCCATACCCTGAGTCATAGGCCACCCCCCCCCCCCCCCACACACACACACAAGCACTCAGAATCCAAACCCACGTACTTACACAACTCCATCCTACACCTCATTTTCTTTAAGTAAGAGCCAAAATATAAACCAGTAAAAGAGCACTTTGTGCATGGAGGAAAACGAGGAATTGAGTCATTAAAGTCAGTGTGACCAGCTGTTTGCTGCACTTTTATAATTGGATGCATTTCCAAGTGAAACAAGATATTCAACATGAAAAAAAGAAACGAAAAGTAGAACGTGACTTGAGAATAGGACGTGGAACAAAGCCTTTCACCTTTTTTTCTTCTCCTGGGTGATGGGAATGTACAGTTTGCTAATAATAGCATGTTCCTCAAGCCTTACATGTGTGCGGGAATCTGATAATATATTTTATTTTTGTTGTTTATGAACTACTTTTAAGTAACACTTGACAGCAGAATGCTTATAAAAGACAGTTTGTAGGAGTTTGCGATGAAATGCCAACCTCCTAAGTTTCTATTTTCTTCTGCTGCAACTCACGTTGGAAAACTATTCCCCCAATACCAACGCAAGATGTGTTACTGTGTGCATTAAGCATCAGTAAATAGGGTCAATTTTGACTTAATAAAATCTCATTGGGTGCATCAAAATTAAACAGAACATTTCCTTCCTTTAGGGTATACCTAAAACAAACGATTATGAACTGAGATTTGATTTGCTTAGCCACTTAAAATTATTAGACAAAAATGGCCAGTCCATCTCAGAAAGTATTTATTTTCTTAATTATCCGATTGCCTTTTTTAGTGACTGCAATTCTTCACTGCTTGCCGTGCCCCGAATGTTTTCATATATGATCCCGTCTGCCTTGTCGTTCTGTTGCACTCAGATGTTGATGAGTGTGGCATGGGGGCCCCCTGCAGTCAGAGGTGTTATAACACGTACGGGACGTTCCTGTGTCGATGTGAGCAGGGTTATGAGCTGGGGCCAGATGGCTTTGCCTGCAATGGTAAGCTGGGAGCAAACACAAACCAAAATAAATTCACATATTTGTAAAAAAATATTTATGCAACTTACAACTGGAGCAACTGATCAAATTCCTTCTCTGTCTACAGACATAGACGAGTGCAGCCACTCCAGTTACCTGTGCCAGTATCAGTGTGTTAATGAGCACGGCAAATTCTCCTGTGTGTGTCCTGATGGCTATCAGCTCTTGGGCACACGCCTCTGCCAAGGTTTGCCTCAATTTCACGCTCTCTTGTTAAACACTTTGCTCCCCAAGTCACTTATAGGAGACATTATTTTCCCCCCTTTTTCTTTCAATCTAGACATAAACGAATGTGAGACAGAAGCTCATCAGTGCTCTGATGGACAGACTTGTGTGAACATTCATGGAGGTCACAAATGTGTTGACACCAAAAGCTGTCAGGAACCCTATGTGCAAGTGTCCGAAAAGTAAGTTAACAATTTGGAAATACCACAAGCACTTGTAGGCTGTTCTGTTCAGAAATGTTCCTCTTCATTAATTGTCTATTGTTCTTCATTACTGCCCTATTTGAGACATACCTGACATGGTTTCTCAAATCAGCCGGTTTATTTTCCATATCTCAGGCCAGTTCTTGAGTCTCAACATAATCTCTAAAGTTCCACAAGCTTTTAATGAAAAACAGGTGGTCAGGCATTTCCGAAGAAATATCTGGTACGATGGATGGCTTTCAAAAAATGTTAAGCCAATTTGCTGGACATATGGTGCACATTCTTCTATAATTTGGTACAGTTGTGGCTAACACAGTCATTAGTCATGCCAAAACCTGACCTTGTGAGTAAAAACAATACTATTTAGTATATTCAGTCTAAATCAGTCCAGTCCTGTACAATTTTGTTGATTCACTTGAGTGCAGATCAGTTCACTTTCGTTTAGTGCTGAAACCTTTTCTGACTGATATAATTGTCTCTCTTCATTGCAGTCGCTGTATGTGTCCTGTCACAAAGCCCAGCTGTCGAGACATGCCCTACTCCATTGTGCATCGCTACATGAGCATCACATCCGAGCGCTCCGTCCCCTCAGATATCTTTCAGATCCAGGCCACCAGCGTATATCCTGGAGCCTATAACACCTTCCGCATCCGTTCTGGAGATGAAAATGGAGATTTTTACATCAGGGTATGGTCAGATTTTAATTACTGCAGATTCTGAAAGAATGCCTTAAATTGGTGGTGTGCTGTACAATATTACTGGTTTTTGGTTGTTTTTGCAATTTTGTTTTCCAATACAATGATGTAAAGCTAGATTCATATCTTGAATAAAATAAAATAAAAGGATTTGGGACCTTTTGGAGTTAAAAAAAATGTTTTAGAAGTCTCTTATGCTCACCGAGTCTGCATTTATTTAATAAAAATACAGCAAAAACAGTAATATTGTAAAATATTAAAAAAAAATTTAAGTAAACTTTCTATTTTGATGCATTTTAAAATGTAATTTATTCCTGTGATGGTAAAGCTGAATTTTCAGCATCATTACTCGAGTCTTTAGTCTCACATGAGAAATGAAATCAAGAAGACCCCTTTGATTAGTGCCATCAAGACTAATACATATCTCACATTGCCAAGTTTTGGAATGATCTTGTGCCTGTCATGTGCCTTTCCTCAGCAAATCAACAACATCAGTGCCATGCTTGTTCTCGCCCGCGCCGTGAACGGCCCCAGAGAGTATGTGCTGGATTTGGAGATGGTTTCTGTCAACCCGCTCATGAGCTACCACACCAGTTCTGCCCTGCGCTTAACCATCTATGTTGGGCCTTATGCTTTTTAACTGAAAGAGATGCAGAGATGCATAGAAAGGGAGACGGGATGGAAGCACTGATTGATTCATCCAACAAGGAGGGCTTATTTAGCTGGATATGTCTGCCAAATGACAGACATCATTTCCAAGATTGTACAGAAGTCATGTACTTCAATTCTGTTCAACTCTACATCGTAAATAATAAAAAGCTGGCACTATATTTTAAGGACAATATGTCTACAAGATAACTCACTATATTGTGTCATATGAAAATGGCGAAGTTACCAGCTGCACTATGATTCCAAACCTGCTGTACAACCTATGTAAACTGTCTTTTGTCATTTCTAAATGCCTGTTTCTCAGGATGAGGGGTGCAGCTCTGTTCCTATCTTTCCTATTGTTTGCTTTTCCAGTTCAGAAGTCAGCAATAATAATTAATCCCTCCTATTCAAATAGATGTAGCAATAACAATATCAATATCAAGGCTGTAAAAAGTATCTCTGTATGTTCTTAGTGTCAAAAGCCTCTATTAATGTTCCACTATGTATAATCCATCTCTTGAGTTCAGAATTGTTTTTTTTTTATTCATTGTTGTTATTCAGTAACCACTCAGTCATTCCAAACCTCTACCCCACCACCACCGTCAATAATGCTCACATTTCCTTGTGCTGTTTTTTTTTTTATACCATGGTGCCATTGTTGTATTTTCGATTCTGGATTTATTACTGTAATAAATTTGATGAGACCATAAAAATCTGGCTCCAGACCCACATGTTTGCATTCCCACTGGGATGTTTTCTTGGCATTTCTCAGCTATGCATCTTCTCCCGCCAAATGGAAAATGCTCACGTGCCCTGCTTAACCCTTCCACCCACCTTTCCCATCTCCTGAGTCATCTAACCACTGGATAGACTGGAACCCCATTGAGGAGTCTTATTAGCATAAGCCTGACAGAGAAAGAGATCTGATTTAGAGGTGAGAAAATTATATATATTCAGTATAATATACAGCATCTTGCCTAAACTATATAGGTGGAAAACAATGGCGATTTATTTAGTAAAGTAGGCTAATCTAATGTTGAAAGTAAAGTAGGCTAATGTTGTTTCCACTGAGTCACAGAACTTTCTGGATCTGATCTGGATCCAACACTATCAGCAAGTGGCCCTTTCTCAGAATGGCAATGAGAACGTCTGAATGGATTTACAGTGTCTTGAATCATAAATGGAGTTACTGTATTTGAGTTTAATGGGGTAATGTCACAAGACTTCGAGTACATGATTTTGTGTAGGAGGTGTTCTTGTTCGTGTTAGGTTGTGCAAAAATATTTAAATAGCAAAAAAAAAAAAATTATACTAAAATGCATACTTTTTGGAATAAATGTACTAATATAGTACTAATATATTAATTTAATATAATACAGAATTAAAATAGTCCTCCTTTGACTGAAATTTCCATTTTATTTTAAAATGTAAACTATTGGTATTATTTATAATAATAATATATTGTATATTACATATTGTACTTAAATATAAATATTCTGCACAACCTAAATGAACAAGAACTTCCATCCATTCTCCAAACTGCTTATCCTCTAGTCTTAGGATACACTATATTGTATTATGTTAATATTATGCTATTACACAATAATAATAATAATAATAATTAGTATTATTATTAGCCTCTATATTGTATATTACTGTATATCTGCATTTAAAATGGTCTTATTTTGACTGACATTGCCATTTTATTTCAAAAGTAGACAAATATATATATTATATTTATCATTATCTATTGTCGAATCCGCTTATCCTCTGCAGGGCTATGACATTATTATGTCAATAATATACTACAGATTTTTCTTCTTTGGATTATGCCTTTATTTTAAAAAAAATAATACTTTAAATATGCATAAAGTTCGATTGATGCTGCATTGCACAAGTATAGGCTGATCTGGACAGCAAAATCAAGATCATTCCAGCATCAAATATACATTCAGACAGGGCCGTGCACAGGGGGGTGGCCCGGTGGCTAGAGCCACTGCCCCTCTGCCCTCCTCGACTGAGGTGCCCCTCTTCCCCACCCCCACCCCCACCGCTCCACTCCGCTCAAAGCATTCCGCTGATTTTAGGGCTAATATCTCCGTGAAAACACCACCAAAAATTCTGAAATTTATACCGTTTGTTCAGTTCAACTAGACGGTTCCAACGAGATGTTTGAGTTTTTCCACTTTCGGGGAGCTGTACAAAGACATTTGCAGTTGGTCACCGTCCATCAAACTGCATGCGCTCGTAGGCGGCTGTCCAGTTCTGGACAACCTGACGTAGCAAAGGGTGTCCTGCAACGGGCTATTTGGGTTTTGGGAGAAGGAAAGTGCCCCCTTCTCCCTGGCAGTCTGGCGCTTGGCTCTGGGGGACTGAAGGGGTGAAAAAGATGTAAAAGACAGGCTCGTTTTTCTGAAAAGTGCGTCCCAGGCAGGGTGCAGCTTTCCTGAGCATAAATCAAGCTCAAATGCCCATGGCGGGAAATGACAAAGTCCAAAAAGTTGCGGTTGTCTCAAAGGTCCAGGGCCTTCAAGGCAGTGACCCAAGCCAGAGAGAGTGCACTCTGGCTGGGGATTGAGTTCAATCTCCACCGTGGTGGAGCTCTGAAAAACATGAAACCTCCAGGAAAAGACGAGCTCATTATTTTCTGAAAAGTGCATCCCAGGCAGGGGGCAGCTCTCCTGGGCACAAATAAAGCTCAAACGCCCATGGTGGGATTTTTCCTCTGGAGACATGCTTTAAAAATGACAAAGTCTAACAAGTTGCAATGGGTTCAAACCTCCCGAACCTCAAGGGCTGTGACCCAGGATGGAGAGAGTGCACACTGGCTGGGGAGTGAGTTGGGCTGGGGAGTGAGGCAGGGCGCAGCTTCCCTGGGCACGAATCAAGCTCAAATGCCCATGTCGCGTTTGACTCTGATGCCAAGCTCTTAAAAATGACCAAAGTCCAAAAAGTTGTGGTGGGTTCAAAGCTCCATGCTCTCAGACCTCCCTTGCCAGCACAGGGAGGGTTGCCTGTCCTGGGCCAAAGTCACATTCGCCCGCCACCCCTGGAGCTCCGCCTTGAGCAAAGACGGTCCTAAAACGGACCTTCAGGGTTTTGTCGAGGAGGGGACAACTGCCCCGCTCGGACAAGGTAACAGACAAGAAAGGTAAAGTTTCTCATTATTATGAGATGTTAAGTCATTATTTTGAGAAAGTTTCTCATTATGAGAAAGTTTCTCATTATTATGAGATGTTAAGTCATTATTACGAGAAAGTTTCTCATGATATTTTAAGTAATTATTACGAGAAAGTTTTTCATTATATTTGATACTGTCATTATTGACACTAGTCTTCTACTAGTGTGCTAACAACTTATACAACATATCCACGTTCTTAGACACCCCCCCCCCCAAAAACAAAACAAAACAACAACAACAAAAAAGCAATGCCTTCACAAAAAAGAAGACAGAGACAGAAAGAAAGAGTGAAGGGAAGCTGCTAAGGCAGTTCAACACTGCAAACATGCATTCAAAGCTCCAGCAAGCCAGCAGGTAAATAATCATATAGAACAGTTATCTGATCTTCTGCTTCTGGCCATTAAAAAAGACATCCCAATCATAAAAGATGAGGTTATTAAGATCTTTCAGGACATACCAAATAAAAAGGTTTTGCTGTAAAAGGAAAAGGTAAATACCAAAATGTAAAACACTTAATAGTTTCTGTTATTATCACAAATGTGCAATTGTGAATCATAAAAAATTTGGTTATCAAGATCTTTCAGCACACGGTATCAAATAAAAAAAGTGTTGCAGTAAATGGAACAGGTAAATATAAAAAAATTAAAACAGCAAATCGTTTCTGTTATTATCAGCAATGTGTAATTGTGATGTTCTATCAAAACATCTACAATAAAGTCTAAAATGTATTTGAGCGTGTGCTGTCTTCTCTTTTAATTGTATATTTTGTAATAACTGGATCATTTGTGTTAACAAGCAACCACCCCCTTAGTGCCCCTTTTTTTTTGGTTTAGGCCACTGCCCCTCAAAATGTCTGTGCACGGCCCTGCATTCAGACTATTTGCAGTAACATGAATGCAGTTCTAGAACCTTCCACCTGCCATCAACAGCATCACTGCTTACGTGTGTATCAACCACAGCCGAAAAAAGCAATGGGAAAATACCCACTTTTGTGTTTCATCGTCCCTGGCGCTGCTCACCCATCCCACTACTGTCTTCAGTTATCTGTGCCAACAAAACACACACATACACAGAGTTCTACTCTCTCTGATATACAACCCAGTGATGACTCATTCCCCGCAAAGTCTTACATAATCGCAGGTCTGAAAACTAACTCTAGTCTGCCACTTGGGGGCAGTGCAGCACACAGAGTCCAAGGCCCAAAATAGACATAACTTGAAGTGATGGAATCTTGCAGCTGGTTTTGTAACCTAATTGTCCAGTGAACCAGATTCTTTACCTCCTTCCTGTAAACTGACTGGCTACATGTTCCCGAGCTAGACTGTTCAACTGTGAATGAATGGCATCTCTTACACGCATGTAGTCGGTCACACACAAACACACACACACACACACCTGAGAATCAAGGTGAATAACACAACGGGCACATTCATTCGTAAACTTAGATGGACACAGATGGCACCGGCAGGTTGCTTCGATTATTACCTCACAGCAGAGATCACAATATAGAGACGTGTTCTTTAGGAAGTGGGTGATGGGGATATATGTGGGTGAGAACATGGCATTCTCATGCCGTTTCCTGTTGGATGGCAGACAAACGGTAAACCCAACTGTGAGACAAACGCAGGAGCGAGATGTGCTGTACCCACCCAGCAGGCACAGAGAGTGAGGAGGGATGATTAGCTCTGCCAATATGCCTCCGCATGTGGAGGTGTCCTTCAGAAAAGGGTGTGTGTGTGTGTGTGTGTGTGTATGTTTGCATGGGTGTGTGAAAATGTTACATACCGAATTATGTGTCACCGTGTCCTATGGAGTGGAGGAACACACCACAGTTCATGCCAAATGTGACCTCATTTATGGGTCAGGAACAGGTGAGTGGGTGAGTGGGAATGGACCAGATGTCCTGGGATTGAACTGTTCTCTTGCTCAAGTGCCCTTTTTATATTGAATCATGTAAACTTTGATTCTTTTTCGATCTCTTTCGAAATGACTGCTTGCTATGAACGAAGGCCAAACATAACACTATATATATATATATATAACATTATATAACATAACATAAACTTGACAACATAAAACATAACACCATATATAAAACATTCTATAACATAACATATAACAAACATGACATATAACATAATAAAACATAACACCATATAAAAACAATATATAACATAACATAAATTAAAATATTTCTGATTATCCATCTTGAATCATGTGGTTCTTTTCCGCTCTCTTTTGAAACGACTGCTAGCTATGAACCAAGGCCAAATGTATTTGTCATTCAACCAAACAACATAATAACATAACTTCATATAACATAACATAAAACACAACATAACTTTTAACATATGTTGTTATATGTAATGTGATGTTATATATTATATGTTGTTAAAGTTATGTTATGTTATAATATAAACATACCGTAACATAAAACATCTATATATATAACATAACTTATAATACACAAAACAAAACACACAACATATATCTGATAATCTTGAATCATGTGAACTTAATTATTTTGAACGACTGCTGGCTATGAACAAAGGCCAAACCTGTGAAGGTGATTCTTAATGCGGTGTCTGCAATCTCTCATTTTGTCCTCACCATAGTGAAACTGTGTGGCAAAAAATGTAGGCAACTCCAAAAAACAAAAACAAAAACTGCTGATCAGATTATTTCTTGCACAGCCAGGAACAAAAACATTTTATCCAGGAACGAGAGCGTTTTTCCTTCATGCTTGAGTGCGCACATTCATATTCCCCACAAACTCTGCTGCTGTCAGTCATTGAGATAGAACCACTATATTTACCTGGACATCCATGGTTATTTTTGAATGAAAAGCGGAAACACTATTGCCCTCCACCAGCTTTTTCAAACACATTAAGCCATTACAAAACAAGCCCTCCCCCGTTCGTGACATCCGCTGCATTAATTGCATTACAAACAACAGATTCATGATATCTATATCCGCTAAGCATGTGTGGGGAGGCAGTGGGCAAAGCAAACAGGAATTTTACATTTAGTCCTAAATATAAACACCAAATAAACATGCCAACCTCCCGGATAACAATCCAGTTTAAACTAGTTTATATTATAGCTGGATTTTATTTTCAATGGAACATAAAATACGATTTTTAGCTCAAACCCGAACACTGGACCTCATTGACTTTCATTGTATGGACAAAAACATATCAGGCATATTCAGAATATAATTATGTTACATTCAGGTTTTACGACAGAATTTTACACCCTTGAAAATAAAGGTTCTTGACATCAATTTTCATAAAGAACCTTTTACTTTTTTATGGAACAATTACAATTAACTATATTACGTTTTATTAACACAGACACACACATACACACGTATGGCCGACTCAACCATGTTCCTAGTCCTAAAGCCTCAGATTGAACTGGATTTCCCAGCAGAGTTGTCTAATAAAGCTAAATTAGAAATAGCCTTTATAGTCAAAGGCGTCAATTGTGATGTTTTGCGACCGTCGATGGACAGTTAGCAGGGTTGGCGTGGAGAACAACATGCTCAAATGGGTGATTGGGGTTTAGCTCTATTAGCATGTCACATTAGCTTCAGTCCACTGCGTCCTGATTAAAGAAGGATCTCCATAGAAGAGCAGGCAGGGAGCTCTTTCACAGATGGAGAGTAAAAGGGACACATGTTGGGCACTGATAATTAGGCCATTTGTTTAAGGGAATGAAACTGACCTCTGAATATTACCAACACGCCTTGATTAGAGCCTCGTCTGAGCTGGAGTGACTTTGATAACAAGAGTCATCTACCTCATCTGCCACTGATTGGCTATTCAGATGAGCCTAAAGAGGATGGCTAATTACATTATATGGCTCACAACCTGGGAACCAGAATCAGGATTGACAAGTCATTTCATATAAGAAGTTATAGCGAATATCTGGTTTCGCGTGCTACCTTTTTCTTTAGGAGCCATCATCAAGCTACATGCTCATTGTGGTCAGTGAAAGATACCTCTACAACCCACCCTCATTTTTTTCTCCCTGCGCAAATGTGGTTACTATGATACGACAACGTGTTGCTATGGGCGCGTGGGCGTGCGAGCAGAGGGGTTGGCAATAAAGAGACAATTCCTTAAAAGAAGAGAGCATACGTTTTTAAATCAGTAAGAATATATGAAACGCTAAGCATCCAGAATCATCACTGCACTCTCATAATGAGCAAAACCCTTTATTGCTTAATGTATTTCATGCACATATGGCCTAAGGATGCACATATTTTCATTTGAGGCCTATTGCTTCAAATTGAATGTTAAGAGAGGGGAACAACGTCTTTTCGGACTAACGCTGCTCATCTCTGTCAGAGATGGAGAGAGAGACAGTAAAGCGACTCTATCCTCATGATGAGTGAATGAGTAATGCGTGAGAGACTGTCACCATGAATGAGCCTGCGGGTGAGAGTCTGAATGCTGAGTGTTAACATAGGGTGTTAAAAAACAGCTTCTGTGGCAAAACTAAATAACGCTTCAGGCAGATTTAACACCATATTGCAAAAATGCAAATCACACTCACATTCCACTGATCCTCCAGATGACTTAATTCTGTTCATGGAGCATTAAGGCAAATATAAATGTACAACTCTTTTCATGGTCCTGCTCTCCATCAAACACGTCAGAAAAAAAAATATGCAAAAATTAGACATCAGCCTGTCACTGGGGAAGTACCCTCAATGGCACATCTTTGTACCATCTACCAACAAAGGGCACATACAGTATACCTTAAGGCACTAATGTGCCCCTTTGCAGAACGTGATTTCACCAAGTGCAACATGTTCCTGGATCAACATTCTAATCAACCAATCAGATTTGAGGGACAGATTTGAGTTTATTGATAATGTCAAGCTTTCAACCAAGCTTCTACATCATTGTTATTCACCCATCGTTTCCCTCTGATTTAAAGGATAATTTATGGGTAGGGTTAGATTCAGGGATAGAGTTAGGACTAGTTTTCTTTTGGAGAATTAAGCCGGGTGCACACTGTGTGTCCTTTACGACTGTTGCTTGCTACAAACATGATCCCAGCTGCAAGCATTGTCATTAATCGGCAATCACAGACTTCAGATTAGGTTTCGAGGAATATTTTAGGATTCACAAAATTGGTTTGAGATGGCCAAATCGTGGCCAAAATCATACAGTTTGAACTTGGCTTAATGTAGTTTCAGGATCAAATTGACGAATTGGAATGGTAATGGATAACTCTCTCTGTATATATAAAACATCCTTGGTTTGTCCAACACAATATAGCATGAATTACCCATAGCAGATATATACAGGTGGAGCTGTGGGAAGGTGAAGGGTTTCTGAAAGCACTGCTGTAGAAAATGTTGATCAGCGAGCTGATTGACTACTGATACAGCAGGAACCAATCAGCTGTCTCCTATAGATAATTATGTAATTTAAAGCAGATTGAGTTAAGGACCTATCCGCCTGCGCCTTCTTTACAGAATTTTGTATTTCAATCTTTCTACATCCAAATTTCCCATTTTCCGAGTTACTTGGCTGTTCTTTGTAATTATTTGGGAAACTTACTAGCAATTTCTGAATGAGAATATTTCAAAGTAAAACTTTTTTATTACAATAATTTGGAACAATCTATTGCAGCTTACTTTCAATAGATTGTCTTTGTTTTTATTAGGGAGGTGTTGGGTTGTGAAAGTTTCTGTGCATTTCATACAGACACACTAATCTATTTTATTTCAGAAGATGAAGGAAAATAGGATTCCTTATGACCCTTATAAGCAGCCTGTATTTGGTGTTCATTCGGCACAAGTGACTCAGAGCGGGAGCTGAGAAACTGTCAGGTAATGGACTTCCCATTCATAAATTCATACCAATGATTCAGTGAGCCAAAAAAAAACTTTCTATTGTTCAAATCCAGCCATGGTGAATGACACAGGTCATTCTGCTTCTCTACTGCCAACTGTGCGGAAGCCTTCACGCTGCTGAGATGATCAGTAATCATGGGGAAAATAGCGGTTCCAAGGGGGAAATACATATTTGCTTGCATGGAGAGGGAGACGAGGGGAAATTGAGGATGGATAAAAGCAATAATCGTAACTTTAGCCTGGAGCTAAAAAAAGGCACTGAAGTACCTTACTTTCTCCCTCCCTCCCTGCTTGCGCCTCATTCTCTTCCTCTTTCTAACCATCTCTGCCCACTCTCTTCTCTACTAATAGTTATGCAATCCTTTATCAAACTTCATGTTCTCTCGGTTTTCCATTGATTTGCCGACCTTGCATTTGCATTTTTCTAATTTAATATATATTCTCTATTCTCAAAGTTGTATTTTAATCAGCAAATAACAATTTGAGTGATTAGTTGAACTGACAACACGTACATCGTGATTAGAGACCTAGAAATAGTCCACACGATATTATTCTTATTTAATAATATAAAATATATTCTTATGCATTTTAGTCATTTCTATTCTTTAACTTAAAAAGGCTTTTAAATCTGAGATTTTCAACGCGTTTCAATGGCAAACACACTACTATGAGAGGGATGAAGAGCAACCCTGGGAACTACAAATATTGTTTGCAGTACACATGGAGAACATTACAGTCAGATCAAAATGCACAGAGATGGGCAAGGAGAAAGAAGCAGCAGACGGTGAATCATTGATCATTTTCTTGCTACTATCAAAGGCGGACCTGAATGGCGAAGAAAAATGGACCTCTTATGGTCACTAAGAGCTGCATTATTCTGCATCTTTCTTACTTTTGTGAGGTTTAGATCAGAAGCTCATGGAGGTGTTTTGTAATGCAATACCTTTGGCTTAATATGAAATGGGAGAACAGAGAGCGAGCGACAGACTAAAAAGGGAAAAAAATCTGCTGCTTGAGGTCTGTTTTGATGTCACATCTACATCACGTCACCATGGCAACCTTGCATCAGCAACGAGGAGAGAGAGAGAGAGAGACGAGAGAGAGAGAGAGAGAGAGAGAGAGAGGAGAGAGAGAGAGAGAAGAGAGAGAGAGAGAGGAGAGAGAGAGAGAGAGAGAGAGAGAGAGAGAGAGAGAGAGAGAGGAGAGCACACAATGTGCTGGCATGTAGCGCTAGAACTGAGTAGTGAGCTTAAACAGTAAGAGGGAGAAAATAGACATTATGGATTTAAAGAACGCCTTTTCTAGACTATTTATAGACTGGGGGAAATGATTCTTAAAAAAAAAAAAAAAAAATTGAGGACGTGATTTAAAGGGAAAGATATGCAAAAACTAAAGCATGTCCTGACTATGTCAATGAAAATGTACAAAAGAGTCGTGAATTACCATTCACAGAGATAGAAATACTTCAACAAAAGTCCACATTTTCCCACTGTTCTGAGCCCTGGGTCTAAAAATACACTGCACAAAAAACCCTCACCCGGCTGCAGGCTGGGGAAGTATCTCTGACAGAGATGGGAAAGGGAGGGAGGGAGTGTGTGGGTGTCTGAGTGTTACATCTGCTCACTCACAGTAGTTTATATGAATCAACCAGCGCTGAACAATGCATTAGATAATTTATTATACTTAAACCTAGATTATTTAAATACCACGACAGGTGCAACCTTACTGGCCTCTCAGTATGGCTACAGATATCGGAAACATACCGGCACATGATGTGCTGGACTCTCTCGCCTTTAAAGTCAACCCCACACCCTACTCTTTACCTCTATCTCTCGCCTCAGTTTCATACAGTTTCAATCCTTCCTCTTCCTCTCTTCTCTTCCTCTGGCTTCAGCAGGAGTGGGAGGTGTTGCTAGGCGACAGGTTAGCTCCTTTCTTTCAAGAGGCAGAGTGAAGACCTTCATTCTCTCTGTGTAAAAATAAACAGCAGTGCAGAGAGAAAGAATCTTGAGATAGAGGACAAGCGTACTTCAACTGCACAAGAGGCCAATGACATTTTGTTTCTCATTAAAGCATTTTTCCCCCTCAATTCTGTTCTTTAGCGCAGTTTGATTGAACTTGCAACACTCTTTGATGGAAAAGCAGGATTAAACTTGCACAGATGACTTTAGAATAAGCTGGGTCCAAACATAATGCATATGTATTTTAATACATGCATTTTGCCTGCACACAAGTCTTGAAATAAATTAAAAAGTAACCATTCATATGTTGGGTTGAAAAGACTAGAATACTTCATTTTTTTTTGTCCACTGTGTAAAATCATAGGAGGCTTCAAATAGGCACAGTCAACTCAGTCGCATAATGACTTCTTCCTGTTCCCTGGGATATACTGCTAACAGTGGGATACTGTATCATGCTGGCCATTATCCATTTACTCACATCCGGCAGTCAAACACTGAACATTTACCTTCTGCCTTCAAAGGTTCACAAAACCCAGATTGCAACATAACGAGCATTACAAAAAATTGAACACTTTGAAAAGGCCTTTAACATAGCTTTCCTTGATTTTGTGTGAATGATTCTGATTTATGAAGGAAATGCATTATGTTGGTATTCTTTTGAGCAAATCTTCTTAGTAAGGTCCGTAAGGAAAGCAGGATTATTAAACTTTATGCACTGGATCCTCACAATAGGTGACCACCCATCTTCCTTATAAGAATTTGCACTCAGTGGTGCTCTTGGACTGCATTCAGTTGAATATAAATTGGTGATGAAGGCTGTTCCTTATTGTACTCACTGTCCCTCTTTTGAAGATGCCAAAGAGCAGAGGCTATTCATACAAGATATACATTGAGAAAGCCACACAAAAAGCCTGGCACGCTTCAGTGTTCCTGAATCACTCTGTGGGCCGGCTGAACAGAAAAACTTGCCAACTATTTTAAGAGGTGAAATTTGATAAAGGGTGACCACTGCCAGGGTTTTATCATGGATGGTTCACTGAAGGATGGATCATTAGGGTATTGGGTTGATTTTTCTTCAGCATTAGCTAATGCATGATTCTACCACTGAATTTGAGAGCATCTTAATTAGTCTTATATCAAATATGCATTAGGAACTAAATCAAAAGTTAGTCAATAGACTAGGGCCTACCAAACAAGACATTCATTTTGATAATGAGATCCTAAAGGCAAATTAAGAGTCCTGTGTATAGCAACACTCTCTGGATTATTTTGCTTTTCATGTATCCTCCTGCTAATCCCACTATAAACACATTTGCACAAGCAATACAATTTCTGAAAACTTCTCTTATGCTGAAAAGAATTTCTTAACCTAATGTAAAGCGGTTATCTGATCTCCCATCCTGCTCAAGCTGGTCTGTGTAAGATGTGTTTAAAATGGAATTTGGGCTGGGAGAATTTCCCTCCGAAACGACAAAAACAGAAATCCGATTCTCGCATAAATCTTCTTCGACTCTCAAATACTCACACAAATATCTAATTTTGGCCACGAAACACAAATGTATTATTATTAAAAAGACTAAATGTGTCGCCGAGGACGGTGAATCTTTTTGAGTGCGTTTGTCAGGCACTATCCAAAGGCTATTTTTAGAAAAAGCGAAACGGCAGCTCACGCGCGCAACAGGTTTCAGAGATGTGCGCGTGCCTCTAACCAGGACTGTTAGTAATACTAAAACAGCTTTGTATTGATAACTGATATAGATAGCCTAATAGATATTCCTATCCAGTTGTAGCTATATTTTTTAATGATTGCGAGTGGTTATTTATCATGAATGAAAATGAAACGTATGATTTATTGCGCTACATAGACAACATTAACTTTCCTGAAAGCACTGGAGTTTCTGCATGTTGCTAAAAATAGCTCACCTTCAGTGAACAGGCTACCTCGCTTCCTCTTCTGAAAACGAATCGACTCGACTCGAATGGCAGAACCGCAGCGAGCGCACGAGACTTTTGTCTATGACACTCGTCTTGTCCACATTGTGGATGGAACAAACTGTCCAAAGAGGATGCAAATATAGGCGTCAGTCGAGCTTGTGATATAAACGAACCATTGTTTGACAGTTGTTTTAAGTTAATTAGTGGAGACCAGTGAGTGGTGCAATACAGAGTGTGCAACCAATTAAAATGAGCTACATTGGTGAAATCATATGACACCACACTGAGGTGAAAGTGAAATTTCAAACGTGGTTTATAATATGATTTGTGATCATAATGATTATTAGATGACATACAATATGATAGTGTAGTAGCCTATAGACCACATAACTGTGAGAGCGATTAAAAGTCGTTAATCTTATGCATTTCCATTTGCTTTCAATTTTATTCTTAATTAAAAAAAGCTCATATAGCTACCATTTTTATTTATACATTTAAATTTAAGTGTAGGCTATAACACTTCCCTTAGTTCTCATTTTCTGAGAAATAAGAATCACATAGCCTAATCCATTTAGTCCGTTATGATGGATAAACCTGATGTCCATTTAATTCTTTAAACTTACTGTCTCACTCAGACTGCGCTCGTCGGGAACATCTCAAGTTCATAATGAAGCAAACAATTTTGTGTCCCCTATTACTATTCTGTGACTACATATTGCGTTGATAGATTCTGAGTGAGCCATTGGCTCTTCCCCACAATGTCGCCTTACGCACACAAACTCATAAGACATAACTCAATACAGATGCTGTCCTTGTCTATGATTGCCCCATGTTTCCCTTATAAGGACAGAGAGAAAACATTTATGTAACAATAAAGTAGATATTTCAGTGTTCTCGTTTACACCGTCTGGTTCACTGGGGCAAATGCACTGCTGAATTTAAGCCATCACAAGCACCGCAGTGTCCCGCATGCTGTCAGAGCTATATAATCTGCCATTTTTTTTAATGGAAATCTGTTTAAGGGTTCATTCTATGGTCACAGAGCTTGTAAAATTCTGCAAATAACGCTTACTAGTTAACAGCAAAAATGTCAGGGATTGCATCCGTGCTTCCATGTAAACCCTTTCTGCATCCATGAACATGCAGTGCAAGACATTGTAATACAATATAGGAATCAGTTTCTGAATCATAGCTGAATTCGGTCAGTTGGAGGCAATCAGCAAGAGAATTCGGGCAGAGTAGTCTCGTTCGTATGCAGCTCAGAAACAGCCCCCCCCCCTCCCCTCCACACACGTCTTTACACTGGAGTGCGGTGACTCCGTCTACGTTTCACTCTCTGTCCCCGCCCATTGCTCGGTTTTGTCCAAATCGGGCTTTTTGCGTCGCCGGAGCTCCCGATTTCAAGCCAACGTCATCAATAGAGAGAGGGGATGCTGACGTCGGAGCAGAGTCAGAGCGCAAGGGTTGGGAGGGGTGAGATGAGTGAGTTTCAGCATTGCTTACACTGATATGAGACCTATAAATCCTTGCCCCCCCTCCCTTTTACTTCACCCCCCTCCCCTCGCGCTCTTTTTTTTACGTCGGTGTTGGCGCGTTGGGAGCCCCCCTACACCGGTGGAGTCCCAGCCTATATAAGTTACTGGCTTGCAATGTTACTCCACCAGATTTACGGACTCCTGATATCTGGGCAAGATACGGCTTCAGCAGCAGCCGACTGACTCAATCTCCGACCCGGAGAAAAGATCCATCCATCCTCCGGTCCGCAACCTGAGCCAGGCGCTGTGGCGGAACCGCAGGGGGAAACCCGGGAGAGGCAGGTGAAAGGAGAAGAGCAGCCGTACTCTGGACATGTGCTGAGATGACACACCTGTGAACACGCCTGAACTCTTTTGGAAAAGAGCATCACACTTTTCTCAACTTGCACCATAGTCAACACGTTCAGCGAACCTCAGAAACAGTCCTCTTCCGTAACCACAATGTATCGGTCCACTAAAGGAGCTTCTAAAGCCCGAAGGGACCAAATAAACGCGGAGATTAGGAACCTGAAGGACTTGTTGCCCATCTCCGATGCGGACAAGTCTCGGCTGTCCTATCTTCACATCATGTCGCTGGCTTGCATGTACACGAGAAAGTCTGTCTTCTTCAGCCAAGGTAAATATCGTTTGTTTTGCAAATAATGTCGAACAAAAGACTGCAATGAAATTAGAATAAAAGCATGAAATTAGAAAAGCTTTTTAGATTTGAGTTTGTGTTGAGACATTGCTGTATATTACTCTTTTATTGCCGCGAGTTGATGCAACAGGTGCATCTTACATTTTTTTTTATATCTGAGCTGCTATCTTTAAAGATACAAAATAACATGTAGTGAAAACAGCGCTTTAGAACGAAATTTCTCTCCATGGTACTGAAACATGAACACTGTCCATGGTGCTGAAATGAAAATAGTGCTAACTTTTTTTCGTACTAGACGTTTAATATAGGGATGAAGTGTGGTAGTTAATTCAGACTTGAAATTACTTCTTTCAGATACAGCTGGCAGTGCTGAAGCAAACACAGGATTCCTCTCATTTCATGAACTGAATGAGTTGGTTCAACTTATGCCAGGTTTTCTCATGCTATTGACTGGTGAAGGAAAGTTACTGTACCTGTCAGACAGCGTCTCAGAGCACCTCGGACACTCAATGGTGAGTAAAGCAGACATAACAGTTATTCTCATTAAATCTTTATAGCCTTCCTCTTCCTTTCATCTCTTGTTATTTCAGACTATTTATAAGCAAAATTAATTAAAGAGGACATTCACCTACAGTGTATTCTCTTTTGAATATTTAGGTAGATTTGGTCGCTCAAGGGGACAGTGTGTACGACATAATAGACACTGCAGACCACTTTATTATGAGGAGTAACCTGGTGCCTCCAACTTCACCTGACACAGGTAAGATCTTTAAAATTTGACACACATATAGATAATACATGTCAGATATGCAAGTAATCTTCATTTTGTGCCTTTCCCCATTAGATCGTCTGTTCCGCTGCAGATTCAACACCTCCAAATCAGTGCGTAGGCAGAGTGCAGGCAATAAGCTTGTTTTAATCCGAGCCCACAGCCTGTCAGAAACTCCAGATGAGTCTTCCCCAGGATCTTATTGGACTTCCAACCCAGTGTGGGTTTGTTTCTGTGCTCCTCTAGAGCCTCACACTTCCCAAGGGGTAACTGCCCCAGACAGAGAACAATCTTCAGCTCCAACACTAGAGAGCAACTTCTTCCTGCCATGTTTCCGTTCTCAGCATAGCCGTGACATGAGACTTCAGGAAGCACAAGACAGGTAAGGTTAAATGACTAGTAATGTTATAAAAAAATATATAAATGAAAAGTAATTTTATAATAATGTGTTTTTAAAAGATAGCCTACCATTTTCCTTACCATTTATCTTTTTTCAACTTTCAGTGTGAATGTTTATTTGGGACTAAACGTGGAGATTCTGCAGTCCCAATCTTGGTACAGCTTCCTGCATCCTCAGGATCTTTCACACGCCTCAGCTCAGCACTGCAGCCTATGTGAGTCTCACTCCTGAATGAATAAACAAAAAAATATTCTCAGTTTCATTTGCTTGGTTAGGCCTAGCATGAGCACTCTCATACCTCACAGTTCTCTATCAACATTTGACACTCACAGCAAGCAATACAGAGCAATACGCATCTACAGTAAAAAAGCATTTCTGACCACCCACCAAGACATGACATTAAATCTCACAAGGAGTTGAATATGTTTTGACTTACCCATCTTTTCTTTTCACCACACAGTGAGAGAGGGAGGAGAGGGCAGAGCTGAGATGGTGGTTCGTGTGGAGACTGCAGATCACTCATGGGTCTGGCTTTATATGGTCTTGCAGCTGGAAACTGGGGAAACCCCCATTGTCAGTAACAATTACATCATCAGGTAAGGCTCAGTCTACATCTATCAAGTCAAGTATATAACCCAAGTTGAAGTAGCAATATCACTAATATCACTCTTTTTCTTTGCCACAGTGAGACAGAGGCTTGGTCAATCAGGCAGCAGCTGAGCACTGAACAGACCCAGCTCTCCTTGGTGCTGGGTTCAAGTACTTCCCAACAAGAAAGCCTAAGCTTACAGAGTCCAGAAACACTCTCAAGCCCTGACCAAGTGTTCACGCCAGGAAGTAGTGGCCTTTCTGGGCAGTCATTTGACTTCAGCACGGCTGCATGCAGTGCAGGATCTACTGAGGAACAAGGTGGCAGCTCCTCAATGGAGCCTGTACAACTGGAGAGTGGCCCACGTTCCAGTCTCTCCTCTATGGAAGAAGAGAGCTTCTTCCAGCATGAGCCGAGTGAACCTGTGGCCAGTCCATCTTCTGCATCATCTCCTATTCCAGTCACGGTTGCAACAGTGTCTGACTTGGACTTCCTCACTCAGAATATTCTGCTGCCACCGGCATTCCAGATAGATCCTCCTCTACCAGCTTTGCCCCTTCCTCTTCCACCTGTGCCTACCTCCCAGACCCAACAGACCAAGGAGTTTGTGTGCACACCCCCATACACACCTCAACTAGGTGGAAGCAATTTTCCCTTCGGGGAGCCTCATTTCAGCTTCGATCCTACCGGTGCCACCTCACCATCTCCTCTTGCTCCAACTGCAACAGTAACAACAACGACGGCTCCATCTCTTTCTCCATCTGAGCCATCAAACCCACAAGGCAGCACACCACCTCCAACGACAACACTCTCGACTCTGTTGCCACTCACTATAACATCTCCAACCACAGATATCCTCTTCCCGGTGGAGCCTTGCAGTGGGTCGCTCTATGAAAAACTCCCTCCTACTCCTGACAGTCCAGGTGATGGCGACTGCACGGTCATGACTTTACCTGAAGTCCGTGGTCCACTGTATGTTGACGTCCCCCATGGGCCACTCCCTTACCCACCAGAAGGTCTCCTCACACCTGAAGCCTCACCTGGAAAACAGCCCAGCCTGGCCTTCTTCTCCTCACTGCGTGAGAGAGAAAAAGAAGAACGGAGATCTCACTTTTAGCCCAGCACATCAGCACACTAGCAGAGGGCTTCTACTTAGATCCATTCCTGGCCAAGTTGGTTCCTTCCACCATTTCTGAACACTCTCAATCTCCGTCTCTGAATTCTGGAGGACTTGATACAGTCCCACTGTTGGGTGAATTCTACACACTCAAGTCCTGGAAAGGCCTGGACCTGCCCATCTTCTCTGATGACGAGTCTCTGTTTGAAGAGAGTATATTAGAGACCCTTCTCCAGGACCTCACATCCTCCCCTCCCCTCTCACCGACTCACTCTTACTCCTCTCACTCCAGTCCCCCCTCCTCTCCTGAGTGCTGGTGCCCACCCTTGCACTTTGACGGGATCTCTGCTGTGAGTGCCGGTCACTTCTGTAGCGTCCAATCGGCGCACTGTAACAATGAGGCCGGGCGAGGGGCTATGATGTCACCAGTCAACACAGACAACATGGCAGATGGGAAGGCGGCAGGCGAAGTTGCGATGGAGACAGAGGTAGCATCATCGCCTCTATTCATGGGCATACCGACATCTCCACCACTGCAGCTGACCGCCTCCCCCGCTTCGGTGCCTGTCTCGTCGCCTGTCAGCCCTGCGCCGCCCGGCCTGCCCTGCGCCCAGTCCCTCCTCGAGGAGCTGGCCGCCCTGGAACCCATATTTGGGGCAGGTGCCTCGATCGCCCCTGGCCTGGGGCAACAACCTGAGTTGTATCAACTCCAATGTCATGCACCGCAACAGTGCTTCCGCAAAGGTGAGAGTTGGTCTTTTTACTGATCCCTCTGCTGTGTTGCCACTTTTGCCAAACTAACATTATTATTATTGTTAATAACATTATGTCCCCTGTTTCTTCTTTTTGTCTTACAGATGGGAGTGGAAGTGATCCTCCGTTCTAAAATAAGTCTGTGACTTACTTCATTAAGTATGGCATATTGTCATATTTCATGGAGCTACTTTTGCTGAAAAGTGAATATTAATTAATTGTATAAATATATACATAATGTATATAATGCCAAAAAAGACTTGAACTTCCTGAAATCCAATGAGAGTAAACTGTCATGTTCACAATTGTTCATCTAATTATCCATTCATTTATGTTAATGATAGTGCAACCCTTTGGTAGCAATGCAATACTAGTCTGTAACAAGTCCTAAGAGGACTAAGAAATCAATTTATGTCTTTCTGCTATAATGTAACATGAGCTTATATGAGTGAGAGTTACAGCTCTGACTATGTAAGTGTAAAACAACTTACAGACTTGCATTTGTATTCACTTGTAGTGAAAACTCAGTTGTAAACTTTGAGAACATGAAAAAAATAATTTATTTAACATTCCATTGAGAAACAACAGATAGCTTATATGGCTCAGTGCTCGTCATCCAGCATCACACATACACAAAGTCCAATGTGTGGAAAGTATTCACATTATAGATCAATATTTGGTCATTTCAAAAAGTGAACAGTTTGTAAAAGTAATAATATCAGCATGTTTACCACAGCTGATTGACTTTCCAGTCTAATCTTTCAGCTCAGTAACTAATGCTAATATAAATGACAGAATTCAGACTACATTGGGCTTCGAGTTTGTGAATGCAATCTTGGACATATCATTTCACATGTGTTTCAATGTGATGTACAAATGTGAACAAATTCCACTTTGTGTGCAAGACAAGTCAAGTTTTCACATTGTTCTCCTACTGGCCGGTGGACAAAAGCTGCAGCGGAAGCCGCCAGGGAGAGGGAGAAAATATTGTGCATGGCTTTGCATGCACGGACATTACTGGACTTATTTCTAGCTACTACTGAGTGAAGGAGTAACGAATCCTTTCGGCCGGCTACTCTGATGGGCATGGCTAGAAGGAATTGCACTGGACTTTTGCAGCATCAATATTTGTAATGCTTGCAATCTGCAGAAGCTCTTGTGTGCCTGGCACATCAAGAGGTTGCAGACCTAAGAGAAACAGCACCTTTATATAATGAATACCACAGTGACATCGTAACTTTGCTGTCTGCGGTGTGGAGTGGTGACAATGACTGTGTGAATGATTGATTCTTCTTTTTTGAGAGGGGTTATAAAAACGAGGCAAAGTTTTGTTTTAAAAAATGAGCAGGAAAATAGGGATGAAGTTCTATTTCTATTCAATTACTAATCGACACGGGTTGAGAATGGTTCTATTCCCATGGTGTCGACATGCTAACGTAGAGTTGTCTACGGTCAAGTAAAGGATTGATTCCTATGTTCTAGCGATTTACATGCTACGTTTAAAAATAAAAAGTATTTTATTGTATGTATGCTGATTTACTGAGTGCTTGGTGCACGTGCCTCTAGCTAGGCATGATGCGGAACGGTTAAAGATTGTAATCATTTGTACATTTGTACAAACAACAGTCTGTACATATCAGAGACATTTGTATCATATGATATGAAAAGATACTTGACATATGCTATTTATGAAGAATGGACATTGTGGATCAGTGTTCTTTTGTGTCGCTGATAAATGTATTTGGTTGTCAAAACAGAGGCATTTATATTAAAGTGCACTTAAAAGTACTCATGTGTCAGTTTCTAGTTCCTCCTTTCCTTTCCTTTTGCCAACCACTGTCCTTTCCTCGCTCCCATCCCTCCATCATCCTTGTCCCTGTATCCCTTCTTTTCAGAGCGTTCTCCTCACTCTTTCCCTGGAGTGCAGACTGCTCAGCAACACCACTGACGCACACTCGCGATGAGACGCTATGTGACTCAGACTGACGTACGCACTTGACACAGAGGCGCTCGCACAGACCGTCAGCTTCCCACTTTGACGCACTCACGTACTGAATCCCACACGCACGTAGCCCCCCCTCCCTCCTCGCTCTCTCTCTTTTTCTCTCATCCCACACTCAATGTACCTGCTATTTTGACGTCACATGACAGCGTTATCAGACTCCATATATGGGATTTCCTGCTCAGGGGCAGCAATTTTAGTCCCCTCCTCCCTTTCCTCGCAGCATCCTTCCCAATAAGGAGAGAGAGAGAGAGAGAGAGAGAGAGAGAGAGAGAGAGAGAGAGATGTGGGAGAGAGGAGAGCTGTGTTGCTATGCTAATGAATTTAACGTACAAGAGCCAGTCAGCCAATTAAAGCAACCGATATTAAGTCACCAAAAGCTGTGATTCAAAGCCTCCTCACAATTCTAGATCTTTTATGTAAAGCACAATCTCCTCGAACTCTTTTCTTTCTCTCCCTCTTACCTTCTATTTTTAGGCACAATGCACCTTGGCGAGCTTAGAAATAATCAAGCATCATCCAAGTATAGTAACCATTTGCCATAAAAGAGTAGAACCAAGCTGTGCGTCAGCATGGGAACATTTTGTTCCAGCCTCTCATCGCTTCTCCATTGCAGCTTATTGAGACAAAACAGTGTCACAGAAACCCAGATTGGCTCTCTTACACCATCTGGTGTCAAATAAAATGCATCTCTGTAGTAATCCTAAAAATGTATAATTGAAAACTACAGTTTGGATGCATGGATGTATCTTGACCAACTACAGCTTGTATGACTGATACATAGTTTATTGGTGGTCCAAGAAGGTTTACCAGCTTGCACCAGCTGAGAAACAGCAAGGAATTTTATTAATAAAAATTATAATATGTTACCTAGAAAATATTACTTCTTCATTCAGGGGTTTCTGGGTTGGCGGCCCCTGGGTCCATAGTACTCCTGTAGAAAAATGATGGAATAGAAAGCATTCAGGAGTGTTTATACATATATCACACAGACAAAATAAAGTTTTCAGTCTCTGAACATATATTGTTATCAGTGCTATTAGTAAGGATGCATATATTTACATTATGAAAGATATAAAATAAAATCTAAAACAAATTAAAACGGATTCCCCCTTGTGGAAACATACAAATACACATACATTATGAAGTGGAAGCCTGGGGCCTATACCATGGGTGCTTCTCATTCTCCTCCTTTCGCTTCCTTTCCTTGCGTCTCAGCTCCACCCCCATAAGATGCGAGGGAAGGAAACACCTGTGTATCCTTGCTCATGACTCCTCAGGAAGATTCCTCGCTCCACATTCCTCGCCTCCTCACGGTGCAATTAGAGAATTGAGATGTCCTTCAAGATGGCTGAGTTCGATCGGTTTACGGGTCACTGGCTTAAGGACGTAGGATCTCTTCTAGGTAAGAGATCTCAAACTGAAAATAGACCTAGTGTGAACAAAGATACATATTTCTGATGCAATAAGCACACTCCCCCAGTTTCTACTCTAAATTAAACTTACTACACAAAAAGAGATTTTTAAAGACAACATTGTGATGAGATGACTATTCATAATATTTTTTTTGTGATTTGGATATTAATTAATGTAATTATAACCCTTAATCCATTACACATGGATTATCATTTTTAAATGATCAATGTCATGGTACCAACAAAGTCTGATTGGATTGGTTTGGTTTTGTCAACTTGAAACTAATCCTGTAATACTGAGTTCATTCAACTACTACTCATGTCGTTCCAAACCTGTAGGCTATGTGTTTCTTTCTTCTGTTGAACACAATAGCATGTTTTAAGAATGTTGGGCACCATTGACTACCATAGTATTTTCCCCCACCTCTCCAAGAGGTCCTCGCTGCAGCCTGTAGCACGTTGACGTAGCTGGATGGTCCAATACGTAGTGGATGGAGGTGTGTTTTGGTCATAGACGCATGCACACTAAAGTCAAGTCATCTTCATTTATATAGCGATTTTAACTATGTAGATTGTTTCAAAGCAGCTTTACAGAGACAAACATTTTAAGGTAACAGGGACTGTTTTGGCTTTATAGCGGTTCTTGAATAATGTTATTTTCCAGCTAAAGTTAGTTTTGATTGATTCACTTAATTCCGTCGAAATGATAATTTGTTATTTAATTAATAACATTTTTCTCACAACTGCGAGTTTACATCTCGCTTACTGACTTTATTTCTCAGAATTGTGAGTTATAAAGTCAGAATTGCGTGAAATAAAGTCGCAATTGCGTGTTATAAAGTCAGAATTGGGTGAAATAAAGTCAGAATTCTGTCTTTTTTTCTCCAATTCTGAATTTATAACACATAATTGCGAGTTTATATCTCCCAATTCTGACATCTTTTCTCTAATTGCGAGTTATAAAGTCAAATTCTAATGGAAAAATTACTTTTTTTTAAACCTCATAATATCTCACAATTCTGACTATATAAAACGCAATTGCGACTTTATACCATGCAATTCGGACTTTATATTTCCCAATTGCGTATTTTAAAGTCAGAATTGCGAGATATAGGCCATAATAATGCAATTCTGAGAAAAAAAGTCAGAATTTCACAATAGCATATATCACGCAAATCTGACCTAATAACAAACAATTGTGACTTTATATCACGCAATTCTGACTTTATAACCTGCAATTGCGACTTTATATCAATTCTGAGATAAAAAGTCAGAATAGTGAGATAAAAAGTCGCAATTACCTTTTTTATTTCTCACTCTGTGGCGAAAACAAGCTTCCATAGACTTGCAGACACTGAACAGCAAATTAAGAGGAACCTATATGTAGGCTACAGATCACTGTGGAAAATATAGCCATTAAAGAAGGAACTCTTACCAGGCAAAATATCATTAAGCACTTTTTTTTTTTTTTTTGGACATCTGACAAGATTTATTTTCTTGATGCTGTTATTATTTTTGCATTTTCCCTTGAATGTGTACTTATTTTAAAATGTTTACAGACCTTTGTATTGTACCTTTAAAATTACAGAGACAATTAGGCTACTTGACAATTTTTTGCTTAATTCCACTCAACAGCAAATATGACCTGAATAAAATAAAATGGCTTTATTTTAAAATGTCCTATATACACGCATTAAAAAAAAAATAATTGCGGTGAGGACATGCTATTAATCTATCAAATTTAGGTTTAAAATCAGGTGATGTTGAAAATAATGTCAAATTAACTATTTAGCATGTAGCCTAGAGTGAAACTCGGATAACTTAAGCATCCCATTTATGTAAATAATTAATTATTCGTCAATAATTACATATAACTAGCCTATTTAACAGTACTAGGCTACTACTAAACAGGTTAGAACATCATCTCAGTACAATATTGCAACTTTATATAACGCAAATGTGACCTAATAACACACAATTGCGACTTTATATCACGCAATTCTGACTTTATAACCTGCAATTGCGACTTTATATCAATTCTGAGATAAAAAGTCAGAATAGTGAGATTAAAAGTCGCAATTACCTTTACATAAATGTCACCTCAGACCAGCGAATTATAACCCAGAGATCGGTACTGCGCATGCGTCTATGACGTCACCAAAACACACCTCCATCCACTACGTATTGGACCATCCAGCTACGTCATCGCGCTACAGGCTGCAGCGAGGGGTGTCTCAATAGAGATTAGTATTCGACCTGCTTTCTTTCAAAGACCATTCTAAACGTTGGCGAGTGACTTCGTTTTACATGTATATTTGGATTTGGACTGTGACATTGACGTCACATGAAAACATGAATTTATTAGAGCATGCAGTCGCGGGGTGGCAGGATTTTCATTTATTAAACAGATATGTAGCATGACACTCCATTTTGTCTCTTTAAAAGCAAAATAATTTTCGCATTCGTTATGCAGAAAGAGACTTTAGAAGTTGGTAGAGGCAGCTGGGTTAGTTCACATCAAAGTAAAGTCACTCACTGGGGCTCGAAGACGATCAGTCAGAAGCCAAGATCAGAAGAGAAGCGTCTGAGAAATTTGTCTCAGACTTTAGACAAATGCATCTAGTTACGCATGGCGTGATTATAAATTATATGCACAAAAGGACACAGATCTGACTGGTTTCTCGGGCTTTACAGTAATGTGTGGATCGCACTCTCCGGGATGTAGAAGTGCAGGTACTCACCAAAGGATGATCACCCGAGTCTGAGGAACCCGCAACAGTCTTTAAACATGCAGTGCCATCGTGTGGACATTCAAAGAGCCTTGTGAATTAAATCGCAATTTTAGAAAAAAATTTAGCCTTCAGAAGCATGCAACATTTTACTATAAAGATCCATTTAGTAATACACATTAACTAGTTAAAAATTCATACAAAGAATGTAGCCTATTAATAGTTTATATTAATTTCAACATTTGCTAATAGACATCATTAAAATGTTATTACATAAAAGTCTATGTTATATCTGTAAATAATAACATGAACAAACAACTGTATTTTTTATTAATTACGACGTTAATTAAAGGAATCCTCTTGTAAAGTGTTACCAGAAAGCATAATTTATTCTCCAGTGACAACTCAGTTGAAACAAAGCGTAGGCTAACTCAAATGAGAAACAATGGAAATACAGGAAAGGAAACCGTTTCCAAGATTCATATTCATGCTGAGATGATTACAAAAGGGGACTAATGAAAAATGCTGAGAGAAATGCAGTAGGTACAGTAGGGGTGAGGTAGGCTAACATACATTATTTAAACGTTTCTAGCATGACTGTTCTGCCATATGAACACGCTATGGAGAAAAAAAAAACGTTTATTTAACCATAGCAAAAGTAGGCTACATTTCTTACTAAGGTTAGTTTATTTTTAATTATTAAAACAGATTAGCCTATTTTTAAATGGAAAAGTTAATTTGTATTTAATTGACAGAATATTTTAGTTTGCATATTTTTTTATTACATCAGATAACATTTTAAAATATGGTCTTGAATTTGTCACATTACACTTCCATTTTTTTTTAAGGTAAATAAACTAAAAAATATACACTGTAATAATGAAACAAGACCGCATATTTGTACTAGATAGAAGTAAAAATGTGTTAGGTTGTGGCCTGCTCCCCTCTACACAAATAGGTATCAGAACAGATTCGGATGAGGAAACTTAATCAAATTACTAATTAAAACTATTTAATTAAAGAAGCAGACATTTTTATTTTCTTCTGTTTTTGTTGTTGTTGTATTGGAACAAGCCAAATTAATGTATTATGAGTGATGTACATCGATTGAAAATGACAAAATCTTGGCCTCTCGTTTTTTATTTTTTTAGATTCTTTCCCCAAAACAGACAAACAAACAGACAGACAGACAGACAGACAGACAGACAGACAGACAGCTAGATAGATAGATAGACAGACAGACAGATGGATAGACAGACAGCTAGATAGATAGACAGACAGACACAGACAGACAGACAGACAGACACACACAGACAGACACACAGACAGACAGACAGACAGACAGACAGACAGACACAGACAGACAGACAGACACACACAGACAGACAGACACACAGACAGACAGACAGACAGACAGACAGACACAGACAGACAGACAGACACAGACAGACAGACAGACAGACAGACACAGACAGACAGATAGACAGACACAGATAGACAGACAGATAGATAGATAGATAGATAGATAGATAGATAGATAGATAGATAGATAGATAGATAGATAGATAGACTGACATGCATTCAAAATAATCACAAGATACTTATTCCAAAATCTGCCGCGACCTTTGTCAGCTAACTGGAAAAGCTTTTTCTATGAAGTCTCCACTGCACTGATGTGTACATATCTTCAAATTGCTGCCTATTTGGAAACACTCACCCTCTTCTGTAGTGCTTTGAAGCGGAGCAGACATTATCTTTTAGTCCAAATGGCATATCAGCTGATGTTGAGAAAGTTTTTCTCTGATGTTTGGTATTTCTATGAAAATTGCTGAATTCAGATTCAACAGGTAAATATTTTTATAGCAGCATGTACTCTCACTTATGTACTTGCTGTGGCATTCACTGTCACTTTTGCATGGACACGGCTACTGTTAATATGCACAAGAGTTTCTCTGCCATTATGTATTAATATGTACTAAAAGATGAGGGCAAAAATAGAATTTCTGATTCCTAAGTGGGGCTCTTCGGTCTACTTCCTGCAATATTCAGGAGGTAGTGTAAGTGTGGGGTTCACTACAGGTGTATAATAATGAAGAAGGGTTGGATTACGTAACAGCAAATCTCATTTGTAAAGCAAAAACGCACTGCGGATCTCATATGACCACAAGACCGTGTCTGAGAAAGTCTCTTGCCTCTAAATCCCTTCAGGGCTCTTTTGAGATTCTGCACTTTGACGAGCTTCATCTAGTGCATAAGATATCGATTCTGACTTCTTTTGCCCTTTATAAACAACAAATATAACAGCCATAATTCTATATGAATCTCAAGGGGGGGGGATCACTTGTCATGATGCCATGTGAAATCACATCCTCTTCATGTTATTGTCTCTTGTGCTTCCGTTCTTGTGAAATTGCAGTCAGCGTCATGGAGAACACTCTGTCACTGAAGCCTAGATAGAGTGCAGACACTGCAATCTCGTTCAAATCAAAGAGAGAGCCAAATGGTCTATTGTGATGTTCGCAAAGGGGGAAAAAATATCTGCCCTTCACTCATTTTAGACAAACGTTTTGGAAAACAATCACAAATGTGCTTGACTTTGAGGAAAGTGATTTGACGGTGCTTGTGAAGTCTTTCACTGTTCAATGGGTCAGTGCTGGGCTAGTCCATTATGGACCAAATTACCATCCATTTCACATTTGCTATTTGCCTGCACAGTCTGGCACATCAAGGTTTCTTTCCCAAGCTCGATCCCAATAGTCAAATTTAATTATATAGTGCTTTTTTTCTTATTATCAATGTTAATAACAGTAGTTCTGCTTAATTGTTTTGTGGAATGATTTCTGAAGGATCATGTGACATTGAAGACTGGAGTAATGATGCTGAAAATTCAGTTTTGCCATCACAGGAATAAATAAAATTACATTTTAATATTTCTTAATATATTAATATGAATAGAAAACATGCATTTTCATTTTTATAATATTTTACAATATTACTGTCTTTACTGCATTAAAACTGAATTTTTTTATTTTAATTTGTACTAATATTTCACAATATTACTGTTTTTACTGTTTTTGATTACATAAATGCAGCCTTGGTGAGCCATATAAGACAATTCTTTCAAAATCATAAAACATTTTTAATGTTTCCAAACTTTTCACAGGTGCTATATAAGTATTAGGCTTTTAACAAAGGAAAAAGAATAAGAGAGAATCAATTAATCATAAATTGCTTGCTGCCATTTTGTGAATATTAAGTAAAAAAAGTAACAGTACTCTTGAGTATTTTAAAACATAATATAATCTAATTACAAGTATTTAATTTTTGGAATCTGATTACACAACCCAGGTATATTATCAGTTATGCAAGATAAACATTAGAAACTATAGCAAAGGCATTGAGACAAACTTTTCTACAATTTTGGGTGCATACAATTGCTTAAAATAAGTATTAAACATGTCATATCAACACTTTTTTTTTGTCGTTTTTTTTTGTCACCGTGTTGCCAAAGGGCAATCTACTTCAACATAGGTGTCAAAGACACAGCAGTTATAAAAAACCCTGAATTATTACCCAGAGATGGCTAAAAGATATGGATGCGAGAGAAAGAGTAGGTGAAAGTGGCTCAGAGGCCTAAAAAAAGGTTGTAGAAGGCAGAGAAAAGAGCGAGTGGAGGAGGCAGAGAAAAGAAAGGAGACCGGAGAGAGTCAACAAGAGATACGGAGAGAAAAAAAATACACTTCAATATATTTGGATGCAAAACAGCAGCATTTTATTAGAAAAACATCCGGAATAGTGGGACGAATCCGTGTGAATGGGGGTTTTGTACCGATAACTAGCACACAGCAGCTCTTCATTTCTTCTTTACTACTGCAGCCTCAGCAGCGGCTGCCTCCGCTTCTGCCTTCAGTCTCTCCTCACGCTCTCGGAGGAACTCCCCGTACTCCAGCGGTGACAGGCTGACAGAGGGATGACAGGAGAGGAGGACAGAGAAGACGGAGATTAGAGGCATATCGACAGATACATTACATTAGAACTTCAAACATTTCTAGAGATCGATTAAAATGCAAGGCGAGTTTTGCTCTTCCTTCAAGGATAATGATGGGTCTGAGCATTTGCACCTAGGTGACATGGCTCATTTATTAAAGAGCTTTGGTTTAAGAAAAAGACCAGACTCTGCTAACAGAACAGGCTGTCAAAATGTTGCCAGATTTCAGTGGCGCAAACACATTTGACGTCGCAGAGAAAAAGCTCTGGTAGGTGTCAAGCAAACACTTCTCAAATGAATAGTGTCAATAATTAAGCTAGCAGCATCCCTCATAATTTCTCAGTGTTATTAAAGCATGAATTATACATAACATGAATTTTATGATTCGTTTTTAAATGCCTGCAAATCAAGCTCAATTCTCAACCGTGAGAAATGGCATAAATGAGCACAAGAACTGAAGTCATTGGCGAGAGTGTGAAGTAAGACTTGATTTATTCAGTCATTATTTATTCACATCTCTTATTAAGGTCTTTACTAGGTGGTGGGATGTCTGAAATATTTATACAAGGAAAAGATGGATGTTTAAACCTCACAGTAGAGACCAGACATGAAGAAAACATTGCTTTGAATATAAATTATATAAATGACTAAATATAAATTTATTCATAAAACTAAAATTTTAATTAGATGTTTTAAGAGATACACTACCATTCAATAGTCTGGGTATTGGCGAGATTTGCAGAAAGACTCTTATGCTTAACAAGGCTGCAATTATTTGATCAAAATACAGTAAAGACGGTAATATTGTAAAATATTATTTTGTATTTTAAAGTTTTAAAATGTAATTTATTCCTGTGATCAAATTTTCAGTATCATCAGTCCAGTCTTCAGTGTCACATGATCCTTCAGAAATCTGATTTGCTGCTCAAGAAACATTTCTCATTATCATCAATATTACAGTTGTGCTGCATGAGGAAACCATAGTAATAAAACAATTTGAAAGTCGGTCACTTTTGATCAATTTAATGTATAATTGGTGAATAAAAGTATTAATTATCTGCTATTCTCTAGCTTTGAAGACATTACTATTGTTATAAAATGTGGAAAAATGGCAAGAACGAGTTGGTGTATTCAAACATTTCACTGGTATTGTGTGTTGTGAATAATGTGGTAGAATGAAGTTTGAAGGACTCTCACTCATTGACGATTTTGATGCCGAGGGATCTGGCGGAACCGATGATGCTCTTCACGACGTTCTGCATGGAGGTGTCCTGCAGCTTAAAACTGTCATCCTGCGATTTGACCTGTGCAATCTCATATACGGCCCTCACAGTCACCATACCAGCGATCTCATGCCCTGATAGATACGGGAAATTGAAGGGACAAGGCGGGAGGAGAAAGAGAGAGGTGATGAAACACAGCAGCACAGAAAGAGAAACCAGCAGGAGGTGTGGTTGGTCATGATTGAACAAATCGGAAGTGGAGATGGTAAGGAGAGAGGTAACAGAAAGAGGGGGAGGGAAAGAGCGGGCGGCTCATAAGAAAGAATAATTGAGGTGGAGTGGAAAGTATGAAAATGAAGCAAATCCATAATTCTCCTTTTTTAAAATGCCACCTTCACCACAGAGTTCCCCTTAGTAATTGCACGGCTCCCTGCCAGTGCTGCTCATCATCAATATATCATCAGTCAAAAAATTCAATCTGAACCAAAACACCCCGCAGGGGGGAGTCTGTCCATTACTGAAACATAAGGCAGTGGCAAGATATACAAATAGACTGCTGAGAGATGGAAGGATGGATGTATGGCCACAGCTGCCCTGCTCGTAATAGGGTTCGCTTACCAGTCTTTCCGGCTCCTTTTTCAATGCCGGCGGCTTGTTTCAAGAAGTAAGATACTGTGGGCTGCCCAATTTTCAGGTCATACGTCCTGTCCGACTGAGGAAAAAAAAAGAGGGGTAAGCTTAGAAACTTCATGACCATTCAAAATGACCCAGGTTCCCCAATTTCAGAGCCAGGTTAAAATAATAATAATAATAATAATTTAAATAAAAAATTATATAAATTACATCAGAAATCATTCTTCTATGCCGATTTGATAACGTGTAAATAACAGTTGTTGAAAACAGTTATGCTGCTTAATATTTTTGTGGAAATCACAATAGATTGTTTTTTCAGGATTGCTTGAGGAATAGAAAGTTAAAAAAGAACAGCAGTTATTTGAAATAGAAATCTTTTCTAATATGAATATCTTTACTGTCACTATTTGATCAGTTTAATGTGCTTTTGCTTAATAAAAGCAAAAAAAAAAAACTTACTGACCCCAAACTATTGAAGGGATCAGGATGTGAATATATTGTATATATATTTGTATATTGTATTCTCATTCTATTCCAAAACAGTTGCACATGCTGAAGATTATTTGCTTTGAATTTCCATTAAACTTTGCTTAAATTCCCTACATTCACTCATGTCACTTAAATGACTTTCCCCCTTCAGAATACAAAATGAATGATCAAAATGTCAGTACAATTTTAAATCAGACTTTATAGGTACATAAAAATGTACATATGGAAGGAGATACAATTCACAAAGCAGGGAGAAAATAAGATGATACATAAAAATAAATAAGGAACAATATGATAATGGTGCATGGTGATCCCTGGCTGTCAAGTTCAGTGGCAAGTTTGTTTAGTACAATTTGTTACAATATATAAAGAACATTACTAAAAGTCATTAAGAGTGCGTTTTCCCCCATTGTGTCGTATCTTGCCCAAGCACTAAGTGAACCAGGACTACAACTGCTGATCCTCAAAAAAAAAAAGAAAAGAAAGTGTGCACTACACGTGCATACATTTTAAAAGAAAAATAATCCACGATTTCCATCAAAAGATTAAACCCATGTTGTTTGAATAGAATCTAAATGAAGTAAAATGTCAGTATCATAAAAATCACATAAAAACCACAAGAATGATATGAATAAAATGAAAGCTTACAATATTTGAGAACACCCTTATCTACTGCAGTTATTCTGAAACATTATGGAGTGTGTGTTGAGTTGATGTTTTTTACGATTATCTGTGGAGACCGTGGGAACGAAATGTTATGTTTGTTTTTGGGTTTGTGGGCGTCAAGCTATCGTTCTCAGTCTCATCGCACATAGCGGGTGGTATCGCAAACACTATTCTCTTCGAGTGCGAGAAGAGCTAAAATCCTATAGCATCCAATAGAGTCTCTGGAGCATGACAGAATCTCATTGTCACCCATAGACTCTGACAGCCTCTCATAAACTCAAAGTCGAGTCGAGTGAAGCCAGGCGCATGCATCCACACCCTCCATTCCCCCGGCACACACCCTCGACTGTCAGGCCTGCCGAAACCAAAGCTTTAAGGCAGGGATTAGTCTGCATAGAGAGGCTCAAAAACAATGAGTGTGCAGCAGACAGCTTAATGGGACAACTGGGACTTCACAGGCAGTCTGACTTGGGGAGACAGCCTGGCTAAAATGCATTGCAGCCATCCGGCTCAAGCCCAAAGCAAGCATTGTGCTGCAAACTCAACCAGATTTTCCTCCACACCCCCTGCAGCTAAAGATCACGTAGCTCAGGCTAATCTTCAATCCCTGTCGAATGCTCATCAGTATAGTGAGAGGACGCTAGCTTTAGGGCCTAATCTGCCTGTAGGACTCGAAGAATGAATCATAAAAAGATATTTTCCCTTTGTTTGGCAATGGAGTTAAAGGGATGTCTTAAAGGGATAGTTCACCAAATATAAAAAAAAAAACATTATGTCATCATTTACTTAACATTTACTTAACTCATGTCTTTAGAAACCAGAATTTGACTTTTGCTTTTGTGGAGTACCAAAGATGTTATTTGTGGTAGTATGTCCAAACTACTCTTTTCTATACATTGAAAACAAGCTGTTGGCTTGCAATATAGCACATGAGTCATACTGACTAATCTTGATTTCTTTCTCCCTTTTTGGAGCTTGAAAAACCTGGATCATTATTTATTTACATTGTATGAAAAAAACAAACAAACAAACAAAAAAAAACAGATGAACTTATCAAAAGGCCTCAAAAGAATAAAGAGAGTCAAACATGTTTGGATCCACATGAGTGTGTAAGTAAATTATGACAATTTTCATTTGGGGGGGGGGGGGGGGGGGGGGGGGGGGGCTGTTCCTTTAAGTGTTTCATAAATACTGCAAATAAAAGGAGTATATGAAGTTTTTTTTCGTGTGCTAATTTTTCTTTATGATTGACTTTTCTTTAATCACATTTTCTATTTGTAAGAGTCTGAGTGAGTGGTGAGGGAGAGAGAGAGAGGAGAGAGAGAGAGAGGAGAGACAGACAGACACAAAAGCACAAACAGTGGTGTTTAATGAGACAAACATTAATATTAATATTGCTCATAAACATCTTTGAATAAGGTGTTCTCCGGCTCAGGTGTTTGAATAAATCACTCACCCTAAGTTTTACAATTGGGGTTTGTATCTCATCCAGTATAAATGAAACGATACAGGTTAAGCAGTATTACATTTCTAAGCAATCAGACTTAATCACCAGATTTGGATTGAAAGAGCTGCTAACTAGCAGTGTTGGTATTTTTAATTAAAACTAATAAAATGCATTTTCATTAACTGAAATAAAGCAAAATATTAATAAATGAAAATAAATAATACTAAGAAGGAATTCTTTGTTGCATTTTGGCCATTCATTTACACTACGGTGTTTTGGGGGCTTGACAATGCAAATTGTTTAAAACGGGTTTCAAAGTGCAAGTTTTTGAAAACAATGCCATTATTGTCTCAGTGTAAACTACAAAAATGTGAATTTGTGGGGTTAGGGTTAGTCGTGGTGACGTCATGTGCATGCATATTAAGTGTTTAATCATAGGCGCATCGTTTTTTTTACAAAGTGACATCGCCAACCACCGGCCTGGCATGATAATACAGCGATTTTAGATGTCAAGGAGACTGGGGACGGGGTCTGATGACTTGGGCCAGTAAGCAACCACCTAGAAACCACCCTGAACACCCAAGCGTCACACTTTCCTAGTTACTAGTAA
Source organism: Chrosomus eos (assembly GCA_036326025.1). Classification (NCBI taxonomy): domain Eukaryota; kingdom Metazoa; phylum Chordata; class Actinopteri; order Cypriniformes; family Leuciscidae; genus Chrosomus; species Chrosomus eos. Next base: position 22,217,845 of record CM070835.1, read on the forward strand.
AAGTGACTTTCCTAGTAAAATAAAGGTTAAGAAGAAGACACCTGGCTCAGAGATGCGACATTAGGGGAGATGACAGTAAAATTAACTCCAAAAGGAATTTATTACATCATAAATGACCAAAAACAGCCATCAAAATATCAGTAATCAACAATGTTGGTCAGTCGTGACTGCAAGTGAATGAGTGAATAACAGTGTTGTCAGAACGAATGCATGGATGCGAAACAAAACAAATATTCTCAGAACTGGAGCGCAGGTCTGGCAAACTGCCTAAGCAGCGCTAGCAGCGGCCCCGACTAACAACTGCAGGTTGTTTAAATAAGGTGCAAGGACGAGATTCAGGTGTGCTCAAGTCATGCCCCAGTCACCAATCAGACCTACAAAAACGAAAAAGAAAAACAAACAACCAGAACCGCAACACGACAAAAGGGTCATAACACGTGCAACCACCTAGTAATGTGCTAAAACTGTGAGAACACCTTAGCAACCACACACCACATCCAATAGTTGTTAAGTTTAGGTATTCGGTAGGATTAAGGGATGTATATGGTCATGCAGATAAGGCATTAATATGGGCTTTATAAGTACTAATAAACTGGCCCATATCCTAGTAATGCATGCTAATAAGCAACTACTTAATCGTAAGAATTGGACCCAAAACAAAAGTGTTACCTTATTTATTATTATTGCAAAAAAGATGAGAAACGATCATGTCAGCAACTCATATCATAGTGAGCTGTTGCATGTGTATTCAAAGAACGAATGATGAATGGCAACAGCACTGAGGTGCACATTTCCCTCTCTCTCCCTCTGAAAATGTCTTGCAGCTGGTCCGGAACGAGAGCTGATGTACCTGCAGAGGAGCGCCAACAACAAAGCCTGACAATTCTCACCCTCGGGCAAGCACAACTGACAGGACAACACAAAGGCATGAGCTAGATGAAGGTGACATTGTTGCCGAAGATGTCTAGTTCTACTTTATGCAACAGAAGCTACTAGATTCAAACTGTGGCAGAACTGGACCACGGACGCACACTTAATCATCTCAGAAGAAAGGATTATGTGTTTGGATTCTGACTGAGACAGCGCATTAGACATGAGACATTAAAACACCCTAGACTGGGTTGGGTGGCAGTGCCGGAGCATAATGTGGTCATAATTTCCTCACAATGTTTGCACCCCGTCTGGACTGCCACAGCATCTCCCATTTCACTTTGACACAGAGGGTTATCGAAACCGGGACTTCCAATTGAAAACCGCACAAGAGCTTTTCAACAGTTCTTTAATGTAAAAGAGATAGAAACCTGTAATGAGAACTCATTTCACGCAGTCGTGCCACTTTAAAAGTTATGATCAATGACCCCTCCATAATAAAAAGCCATTTCTCACAACCTTTATAATGGGCCTTTGCTCAAATGCCCCCGCGCTCTGTCGCCGACTCGGCAAGCATTACTAACAGCTTTCAATCCATCTTTATTTAAGAGACTGAGAATATGAGGAGAAAGTGCTAGACCTCTCATTTTGTTACGGAGGGCGGGTGAAAAACGGGAGAGAATAGATTAGAAGAGACAGAACGAGAGAAACAAAGACTAAAATGTGTCAGGAAGAAAAAAAGCTGCTAATGCACACAAGCGAGGGATCCATCCGACGGCCCTATTTCTCCAAGAAACTTTGAGTTGGAGTACATTTACGGTCTTTGACGTCAATGATGGAAAGTGTGTCCTTGACAAAACATTATAATAAACGTGCTGAAGCTCCCTGAGAAGGTGAGTGGGAAGATAAACCTAGGCCAGACGAACATTGCATACGCCGCATCAGTGACTATTCCTCGTTTACGAGTCACGCTTAGATTGGGAAAGCTGTGTTCATCTGTTTAATCCACTTCGCTCAATACCTTCATTTGATCATAATGTCAGTAGAAGGCCTAATCCGCGCTTTGGCATTCGAGAAGCATCTAATGCTGTTTGCTAATGCGTCTGAGATGCGAATGTAAACGAGCACCCCCGGGGACTCATAAACTGAGAAAACATGCGGCAAAACAAACGAGAGCAAGATTGATTGAAAGCAATAAGGTGTATTATGAGGCCCCCAAGACGACACATCTGTGACTGATTGGTAAAGTGGAGTTGACAATGAGAAAACGACAACCGTATTCCTAATTAGTGGTTACATTACCTTCACATTGATCTTGATGGGAAGAGGGATGCCTTCTTTGAGGTCTTTGGTTTTCTCATTGAAGTCTTTGCAGAAGGCCCCTATGGGAATCCCTTTCTGGAAAAGAAGGCATAGGAAAAACATTCAGAAAGGTTTAGACCTACACGCATTTTAGCCTGTTATTCATCGTGGCAGTCTTTTGATGAATACCAATATCCATTTAGAGTGGCTGCATGGTGTCAATCATTCGATAACTCATTGGTGCACTGTGAATGCCTCGGCATGCTTGGATGCCTGCGTGAGTGAATGAGAAAGTGAACGAGAGAGGCTGGTGGAAGCCTATTTACCCAAGGGTGTGAGTATATGTGTGTGTGTGTGTGTTTTGTGTGTGTGTGTGTGGTGTGTGTGTGTGTGTGTGTAATGTCAGAGTATGGCAGTCATCATGCCTCTGAGACTCCAGATAAATTAGATTCTCTTTCCTGGCCTTGCCAGGCAGAAAGCTAAATGTATAGCTGACATTAAGTCAACACTGGCTGCCATTTCTCCTGAGCGGCTTCACCAGAGCATGAGTGTTTTCTGTGGGTTGACTGCAGAGGCGGCTGCTAATCTGTAATCTTATTACAGTTGTGAAAGTTTTCCTTGCACTTGAACATTTCAAAGGATCTACAGTGACTGGCACACTTGTTTCATCTTGAAGTAGATGTTACAGAGCTTTATTTAATAGTCGGACTCTGATCTATTAGGAAAGGGCAGCTATTGCAGTTAGCAGTCTGGTTAGAACTAGACTCAAAACCCATAGATCACCCTCAGTTCATCAACTGACCGTTTTATGCATATTGCCCTAAAAATACCAAGAACTGGTAAGTTAGTGGCATCAGTTCTTTTGAACTACCAAGTAAAAGTATATAGCAGAATTGTAATATTGGATGTTTCAGATGTCTGTGAAAAAATATGTACCTATTATTTTTGGATAGACATTATGTCATACTGTGTGTGTATATTCCAGTGTTTGTGGTTAAGATTTAGGAAAGTTTTTTTTTTAAATGTCCCTTATGCTCTCCATTTGATCAAAACTATAGAAGAAAAAAAATAGTAAAACATTACAATATAAAATAACTGGTTTTTTTTAACATTTTCAAATGTAATTGAATTTTCAGCATCATTACTTTAGTCTTGAAACCATTCTAATATGCTGATTTGCTGACATTTTTTGTGGTGACCTTTTTTTAAGGATTCTTTGATGGATAGAAAGCAAATTTAAATATTTTGTAACTTTATAAATGCCTTTACTGTCACTTTTAATGCATGTTTGCTAAAAGTATAAATTAACTTACTGACCTCAAACATTTTTTTGTATATTTTTTTACAGTCTACTACTGGTGTATCAACCAGGGCTGTGTGGCATTCAGAATTAAAATGAATTGAAATTCAAATAAATTTATATAACTGGAATTTTTAACTTAAAGTAAAATGGAATTCTAAATTTTGCACAACCATGGCAATAATTTCAGATAAACAAAACTGCCCCTAACAGCATGTTAAAAGAAAATTATTTGAGTTTAGTGACATTAAAGGGCACCTATTATGGAATTTTGAAAATTACATTTCATGTAGTGTGTAACATATGTCTAAGTGAACTACAACATCCTGCAAAGTTTTATATATGAAAGTTCACTGTAAAAAAAGCTATTGTCTCACAAAAGTATGAGTCGACTGAGTCAATTTAATAAATCGTTTTTCCATTGAGTCATTTTCCTTTTCCTTTTGACGTGAAGGTGAAAAATTATCAAATTGGCCGTGCCCACTCATTGCGCGCACCGCGCAGACACCAGAGAAAACCTGAAAACATGTCGACAACAAGACGCTGTTCTGAAGTGCGAATCAAAAGCAACCTTTTTTCACTGCCCAGTGTACAAGTATAGCCCGAAACTTGTGCTGTGTTCATTTTAATCGTCATTTTAATGACGATTGCTTTACAAACACAACTGACTGGGTCATCTGACCAATCACCGCGATTAGCGTCACGCAAAGGAGGGTTTGGAAAAATGAGTCGTTGAACGAATCCTTTGGAGTCGGTGAGCAAATCAGGTAAAAATAAATGCATATTATAAGACAACAAAAGTGTTTTTTGTCATTGCATGCATGTAAAACTATTGTTGGGGACTCCCAGAACAATATTAGGAACATTTTAAATGTCATAATAGGTGCCCTTTAAAATGTCAGTCAGACCTTTCCTGTTTAAGTAGGTGGTTCTTGGCCAAAATGAGCTGCAAGACATAACAGACTTTTTAGCCAAAGTCGAAGTTACCTCCATAACATACGGGGCAAGATAAACAGCACTTTTTAGCATTAAGTATATTCGCAAAGAACTTCCTTTAGTTGCCATTGGTGTTTGATCCTAACTTAAAATACTAATGCAATCTTTTCAGATGAGTTAAAGCAAACACTGCCATGCGAGAACAGCAAATATTTCCCACCAACTCCAGAGTTATTACTGTTCAGCAATTTAAATTTGAACACAAATGAAATGAAAAACAAAAGCCCAGGATGGCAGGCAGCCTATCTCCCTCCTGACTTGCTTATTAATAGTAATCCCATGTCAACCCCACTAGCATCTCCTCAAGCCCCCCCAACTTCAGCGAGAACAACACATCTAAGTAAACAAGAAAGGTGGTGGGTGACTCCTAATTAAATATGGATTAATATTAAACCGAGGTTGTTAGAAGAGCCTAAAAAACCCTTGGGCGAACACACTGCGATTCTACACCACTTCCACTTCGGTTTTTGCACCCGCTGCTTTATAACTCCCTTTAAAGTTGTTGTTTTTGGTCTGAAAAGGAGTTCAAACAAGCAGAGACATGCAGAGGATAGCAGACAGATCTAAGAGAAAGAGGTCGTCGACGATGGGGGGTGGGGGTGTGTGGGGAGGAGGCAGGCAACAAGGATGAAATGTGATGGAAGTGTACTGACAGTGTACTGATCAGACACACAAGACATTCAAACTGTGCCAAACAAAGACAGTACAATGGAAGAAACAGTAGCAATTGCGTTTTACCTAGCGCTTTTAATATCATAAGTGAGGCCATTATAAAAATGGAAATCTGTTGTTGGTTGAAAGGACGAGGCTCGAAGATGAAGATTGCTCTGGCAATCTTTACGGAATAAAGCTCCGGATGACCAAGACGCTTCGCGTTTAATGGCAGATACATTCACTTTTAAGTGCTGGCCAAATTGCCAGTCTAGCTCTCTAAAATCCAAGATCTAATCATCCAGAAGTGAAGCGGTCCAATTAAACCTCCTCTTTCCTCAATAGTGTCTGATAAAAGCAGGACTGCGAAGAACAAAATGGCTGCAGTACATCACCTTGATGGAGGCGTGCTACCAACCTTGGACACTGCAATATATATTATATCAGATTAATATTAAAAGTGTTTATCATATCAATATTCTCTAGGATAAAGCAGCCATTCACAGTGAAGGTCCCGATGGACTACCTGCCTGAAATTGTGTAAGAAGGGAACTCTAAAAGATTGAATAACTTAACCAGACTAAAAACCCCATCTAATATTATGTTGTGCATGGTATCTGTGCATCCGGACTGTATTTGTGATTCACAAAACCATTCTTTTCATCAGTTATCCCACTTTGCATTTGTTTCATTATTATAACGTAAGCTTTCAGCTTCAGCAATTCTATTTAACGAGATGGCCGCTGACATGGATGAATGACAAAAAGAGTGAGAACAGACCGGGAAAGTAACCGTGGTTTCAGATAGCTGAAGTAACAGGCCACATATATAAGTGCTTCTAATAATACTGCACACATGTGTATATTTCTAATGCAGGACAGAGAAGAACAGTGTTATGTTCAAGTCTGTCTCCTTTGAGAACAATAATGAAGATCAATACTAACATTCAGGAGGTCCATTTGACAAAAGCGGGTGAAAGGCTTCAGAGCGCTGATGTATGGAGAAGCCATAGGGGACCGGCATGAATAAAGAATGTATGTGTGAGGGCTGTGAGCTCATTCCATTAAAAAAAATGGAAAAGAAGCACAGTGGTGGGTTCAAGTGGTTCAATCACTTTACAGCAAAGCCTCTGAGGAGAAGACATTAGAGGACAGTGTGACTTCCAACTAAGTGAAAACCTGTGTAATTAAATGCATGAATAAGAAATTAAGCAAATTAAAATAGTTAACACTTCATATAAGGAACAGAACATCATATGGGTCAGTTAAGAGGATAGAAGCTGTTGGACAAAATACCCAACCAGTGATGGGGACAGATAAATTACAACAAAATGAGGCACTTAATAGAGCACCAATGTTTAATTGTGTCATAATTTAGTCTTTATTCACTCTTATGTCATTCTAAATGTCATTGTGTGACTTTGGTGAAATCTGTAAAACACCTAATAAGTTTTCCATGTTTTTTTTCCATACAATTAAAAGGAGCTGTAAGTTTCAAGCTTCAAAAATCACACCAAAGCACCATAAAAGTATCATTAAAGCAGTGTTATTTGTATATTTTCAGTTTTTAAAAATATATATTTTCATTTGGCTTTACAATTCTCAATTTTATTTTTAGTAAATTTAGTACTTCAACTTATTTTATTGCCAAAGAAACATCTCTAATTTTCATTTATAGGGATACTCCACTTTTTTTGGAAATAGGCTCATTTTACAACTCCCCCAGAGTTAAACAGTTGGGTTTTACCGTTTTTGAATCCATTCAGCCGATTTTCTGATATTTAGAAGAATATCAGTAAGCAGACAGTTTCTGGTCTCATTGACTTCCTATAGATTATTCTATAGAAGTCAATGAGACCAGAAACTGTCTGTTACTGATATTCTTCTAAATATCAGAAAATCGGCTGAATGGATTCAAAAACGGTAAAACTCAACAGTTTAACTCTGGGGGAGTTGTAAAATTAGGGAGTTGTAAATTTCCAAAAAAAGTGGAGTATCCCTTTAAGTTTACTTTTTTCATATTTTTTTTATTTGCCTAATTTCACAGACAAGGCTTAATCCTAATCCTGGCTAAAATGCATGTTTGAGCTGTTTTAACTTACTCTGACATATCTTAAAATATCTCAGTGCCATTCCAATCCTGGCTTAATCTTAGCCCTGTCTGTGAAACCAGACCATATTTTATTGTATATAGTTTATTTTTAGTTCACAATAACAACACTGCATGATAGCTTTGTGTGACTAACAGAGCAAAAAACTCTGAACCTGTATGTCTTTCTTTTATTGAACACAAAAGGAGAAATTCTGATTAGAGCATGATAGTGCGCAGATGATAACAGAATGAGTGAATTATTATTATTGTAGGTTGAACTATCCTTCTACATTACAGACAATACAAAACACAAGGAATAAAGAGTAAAAATGAAGAAAGAGCGAGATGAATTAAAGCGAGCGAGAGAGCGTAACAGTTTCTTTCAGACGGCTCTCTCAGTGTAAGATTTAGAGGACACGGCACCGCACGTTCCTTCCTTGTGTGAACTGATATGTAACAGTGAGTGAAAGAGAAGTGCAAAAAAGGGTGTGTGTACACAAGCACGATAGGGGACGTGGCCTCGGGGCAGCAGGCAGGATTAATTGCCCCTGGCACCCAAGGACGGCAATTCATTGCCCACGCCAGCGTCCTGAAGGATGGGGGTGAGGTGGGAGGTGTAGACAAGGGGTTAATTAAACTCTGCAGTGTGAGACACTCTAATTAATTACTCCAGTTCCCCTTCCCTAATTTAATGTGCTGAACTCTTCCCATTTTATTACGTTCTTCCCCATAAGGGCGTCATACAGCTGATTAGCCTCATAGCCTCCAACCGCTCTGGCCCGTCTGGTAGTTGGAGACTTCAGGAGAGGAATGGGCAAGGCCTAGTACAGGGAAGGGTCCTATTTGTGGGTGCATAGAGAATTAATAGCCCTTTGCTTGAGCCACGAGCGATCACAATGTTTGCATCAGACATTGTGGAACGCCAACATAAAAGTTTGTCAGAATGGCTAATGGCTTTATCTTTGATCATCCCAAATTCCCCTGTAACATCACTCACATTTAAAAACACATCACTCTCTTTTTTAAGTATATGCAGTGATGATTAATGCGTTCAAAGCGAATGCTACAGGGCAAGACGTGCTACTGGGGACACATTATTTTCGGGTCAATTTTACGCTAGCAGTTTTAAAGCCAATATTGATAGCTATACCTACTTCAGTTGGAAGCAAAAATAACATGTTGCGCCTCTAAATGAGTTTGCAGCCTCACTGGTGAACCACTCCGTCCTTGATTATGGCGGATTATTGCCTTGAAATCAGTTTATTAAAGCAGAACAGATTTATTTATAGATAATAAAATGCAGTGAGTAGAGACCGCTGAGTATGTGCATAGAAGTTAAAGGACAATAATGCTTGAAGAGCGTATCTGTCAAAGTCCAAAATCAGCAAATGTGAATGATTTCATTAAAGGTATGTTATTGAAGGAAAGAGCTCAATTCCTCAGACCCACTCTTCAGAGAATTACATCAGATCAGAGAATGTCTTATCTTATCAGAGCACTGCAACATCCCAGTCGGTTAATAAGGAAGACTGATAATTAACCGAGTATCATTATCAGTTCGCCAGGGTTTCTTTTGATAGATTTATAGCTATTTTAAGTTCCAGACATAAAAGCAGGAAGTTAAGGTGCGGATTTATGATCGAAAACAGCACTGAGATGTGCGCTCATTGCGAGAATCTTCCAGTCACTAAGACAGATTGTTTTGCTGTGGCTGGAGCATGTGTGGTGTCAGCTAAGTGCTCTAATGCGTAGCAGATGGATGCAGTAAGAAATGTCTTGGGACAAGCTTCTGCCGGTGCACACCTGGGGCACCAATCAGGCCCGCAACATTTCCAAAAGGCTTTTTTTGAAGTCTTTACCAACTTTATGGGGGCGAAAGTGTTGACTGTGCACTGCTGGACTTTTGTTGTCTCGTTTTCTCCGCCTCTCTCACTCCCTCTGTGCTGAAATCTAGCCAGATCAGAGTGACCTTCAACCACTTCAGCCCCACGGGGACTGCAAGGGAAAGAGCGAGTGAGAGAGGAGGCGATAGAGATGGAGAGATAGAGTGGAGTAGTGGGTGGAGTTAACAAAGGCAAAAAAAAAACATTGAAGGCAAGGAATGGAAAATGTCTGGAAACCAGTGGTGCGTATAGCTGACTGTGACAAGAAAGATGACTTTGCCTTCCATGCCTTTCTTTCCCATCTGGCTGATTAAAAGTCCAATATGACCCCTCACCATGAATAGATGAGGTGCACAATGTGAAGAAAAGATACAACCTTTGATTTCAATAAAGAGAGTGGAAACTGTCCTGTCAGAGCAGTTGTGGAGGAAATTTAACAGATAATGAGATTCATCTCAATCTCCAGTCATACTGGTGCTCATGCAAGAGCAGATACCTCAAACTTATTAATAAGTTTCCTCATTCAACATAATTAAAAAAAGACTGATGTGTATTTTTTCCAATGGAGTCAGTGCATGTCAAATCAGATAGCGCTGTTGTTATAGCAAACATTATGTTCACAGCTTGTTTCTTTTTTAAGATTTTCATATTTTTTTCAGCCCCCCTGAAGTATTCATTATTTCTAACAAATGTCTTATTTAGGAAGCCATGTTTAGGGTGTGTTGTGTCAAGAATTCTGATTATTTGGCTCACAGGAATTGGCAGACTACATCGAAAAACTTGTTCCATTCAGGACCAAACAGATCAACGTCTCTTCAGGGAACAAATACTCTCATAATTGGGCCCTAAAGTTGCAAAAAAACACTTCTAGGCGTGGGTGGTATTTGGGACTTAATTGTACCCATAAAAACAAAACTAAATGTGTTTTTTATCTTAAAACATGAGCATTGATTGAGAAATGTTAATATCTCAGGCAGGTACAGTACTTTGCTCATTTTAAAGGGACTCAATTGACCATGCTAACCACCTAGCATGGGAGTATATAGTCTTTATGTGACCAACAAATAAATTAGCTTTTATTTATTTATTAAATCAGCTTTTACGGGACATAAATGTAGCCTACTTTTTTTCATTTTTAAAATGTAGGCCTATTCATCCCTCAAAAAAACGTAAGATTAAAAAAAATAATAATACTGAATGCACCTTTAAAGATCAATGCTTAAAATACAAAGACTGCAGCTCATTTGCAATCTATGCAATGCATGAACACGGGCACCCGTCTTCAGTCAAGCATTTAACCCAGGCAGGGGACTGTCCTTGCAATTAGTTATTCTAGATTTTTTTCTTTTAAGTATTTGTTAAATGACAAATAAGCAATCTGAAGGCACCTTCTAGTTTATATCACACCACACAATCATTCGTCGCTAACAGCAGGGACATCGGGGGTGTTGTTTTCTCCTCCAGGCTAGAACAATGTAATTATCATAGCAATGATTGCACTAGTAGCAGTAATTAGCACGGACCCATCCGGATGGTGACTCGCAATATGCATGAGGCCATTCAAATATCCCCGCCTGCTATCTGAAGTGAAATCCAAGAGGCTCAGAGATAAGCAACGTTAGAGTTGGAGAGCGATCGGAGGGAGGGGTGCAAGTGCACGTAAGATGCTTACAAATGACACACTGCAATCATAAACTGTCTCGCGACGCGTTCTTTCGCGCCCTTTCGTTAGTGAAGTATGAAGACGACGTCGAGGTACTCGAAAAAACGGCTTCAGTTACAGAGTCAGCAGTTAGTAACGCACTTCTGACCGACTTCTACAGCTCAGCCCGCAAAAAGCTTCATCGCAGCCGCCTGAGAGTCTTTATGGACCGGGGGAAGGAGCCTGCTCGAGTCGAGATAACGGAATAGACCCCATGTCGATTATATAAGGGTTTTGCGACAAAGAAAGTCAGGAGACAGAAAGGCTTGCTTTTCTCATCACTTCGCCCGAATAAACTACACGTCGGGGCTTATATTATGGACAATGTAGCCTTTGAGCGTGACGTGGTTGACTTCTCTGGATTATTTTCCACGTTTAGTTTGGTTGAGAAGCAGTACAGTGTCATTACTGGAGGAACGGCGCGATTTCGGACACTGGGTTCAGTTAATATCGCCTTGATGCCTGCAGGTTTGCGCTGGTCATTAGATTGAGACTGCTCTGTGAAGTCTTCATGCTGTGGGGTAAATACACTCTCTACTTCATCCATTCCTGCTTACATGAAGTTGAGCTGTCTTGCAACTTGATATTCAATTATTCATGCAGCTTTCAAGTCCAAAAAGTTCAAATATTTTAGATGTCACCGTTTCGCTGCTGACCGAGCTCACTGGTGAGATTGACAACCTTGCCAATTCGGATGTGTACCCTAATGCAATGACACCTGTCGCAATATGGTGATATATTGAAGTGGCACAGGTCTGATGATCACACGTGTACTGCAGTAGCAGCAGCAGCAGCACGACACTTACAAGCATCAAGACAGATGATGCCATTTATTTCGCGAACACTGATGCTCTCACTGTGATGATATTCTCTGTGTGGGAATGATTCAATGGCACATTACCGACGAACATTTTCAGTCGTTTACTCGTAAATGAGGGCATGTGGCATGAGTCCAGCAGAGAGCATCTCCAAGAATGAGAGCTAGACGCGATTATGGGCACTTGCACACAGCAATTCAACATTTATAATATTCAGCACACTATATTTAACCTACACAATTAATAATGACCATCAATTTAGAGTGTTAATTATGAGAAGCTTTTACATTTCTCCTTACATTGTCGTACATTACTTCATTACATTAGCCTACTTATCCTCTATAAAACATTACAGACCGTGTTCAAAATTCTGTCATCATTTATTCACCCTATCATTCCAAACGTATGACTTTTTTCGTCTATAGAACATAAAATAAGATATTTTGAGAAATGTCTCTGTTTTTTTAAACTGTTTAAAAAATATATTATTATTGATGACATCACTTTAAAACAACAGATTCAAATAATTACACTTGAAAATATTAATGATCGATATGTTATTTTTATGTAAACGATAACAAATGGAGAAATTATTCTGTTGTTTTATTTCTGCTTTTAGACAATTCATGATCATTCGATTACAACAATATAATACAAAATATTATCAATTGCCCAATATTGCTTTTAACAAAAAACAAAACAAAAATCAAATCTCTTAGTTAAGATGCAAGAATTTAGTGTCTGTAGCCATCGCACATCTTTGTTGACGTAGTAAATAAAAGCGCAGATCAAATCACACATTTGTAGAAAGCAAAACTGCATGAAATTATACACTGTAACCTGTGGCCTTAAGCAATTAGGCTTCGTATAGTTAAGAATGCATTGGCGTCTAGTCTGAAGTCTAGTCTTTTTTGATGTGCTTGAAAAAAACAAAACTGTATCATCCAAGTGACTTGATAACCTAATGAATTATGTGCTGACAGTGGAGTCAAAAGATAAGCTCTGCACCTGCAGGCAAGCCTTCTGGGTTTCGATTCCTTTTTCGTCCTAAAATAACCATCTTCTATCATTTTTCTGATTGAAAAAGAAAGATGTGTCCTGTGCTGAAGCATTTTTCTTCAGGAGCATGTGGCTTCTCCTAAATTCAACACTCAGAGATTATTGGATTCAATTGAATTCCAAAGCAGAAAATCAGTAACAGAGATACAAAATAAGATCTGCAGTCAAAATCAGATATTAGTGACGCACACTCACATTTTCATTCCACAGAGCTCACAGAAGATTAATCATTCTAGATCATTTACCAACATACTCCCTTCATTTCCTGCACACTTAATGTGTTTAATTTCTACAGGTCCCAAGCTATGAATATATTTTCATTCACATTCTCATCAACACTTCTCCAACACAACATCTCCTTTTTCCCAGAGCAGGTCGCCTGTGCTTTTTGTGTTATACTCGTCACTCTTTCCTTCTTCATTTCCCTCAGCTTATTTATGAACCATTACCATCATGCCGTAACACTTTATTAGGTCTGTAAAAAGCCAAGGGAATGAATCACCATCTTGCTCTCTCTGTCCCTCTCTCACCCCATTCAATTTCCATTTCACCTCACGATTTAACAGTTCCCCCCCCCCCCCCCATGTATACCTAATGGGTCTTTAAAAGTTGCAAGAGTTGTGATTCACCCAAAACAATTATGTCATCCTTTACTCTCTCTCTTGCCATTCCAAACCATTTTTGTGTAAACTGTTATTTTAGTTATAACAATTAAGAAAAATCCAATAAAACAAAATGTTGAAACCCTGTATTTTCATAACCCTGTATGTCCTCAACAGTAATGACTTTCTTATTAAAAAGAGTCATCTATCTGAGGTGTTGTCATTCCGCACCAGACACAAATGGGTAGTAGATGGCTATAGTGCATCGGAGTTCATTCGGCTGAGAAGGCCTGCATTCGATTTCACCATAAAGCCCACAATCATTTCTCTACATTAATCAATACCACAGTTTTACACTGTCTGTTGCTGAAATATGGCTTGAGGAAACATGAATAAAATCAACATCAGTATGCAGTGTTATGACAACACCTTTCAGACAGTATTAAGATTGAGTGTCGCCATTTTGCAGGTGGCCAATGCACTTGAAAGGCCAAAGACAACGAGCCAAAGAATCAGACTTGATCATGTCATGCTTCATACTGAAAGCAAAGACCATAAAATACCACAATATGTGACAAAACCAGCATGGAAAGCAAGCCACGAGGAAAATCGGCTTTGAAGGTGTGCCTTGGTTCCATTCAATATAATTAATAAGGGAACAAGAGTTGACAGAAATGCTATATACCATGCAAATAACACTTCCAAAGTCGAAAGGACTTAAAATTTCATGAGTTAAGAAATCAGATTTAGAAAGATAAAAAGACATTCTGGCATATTATATTATATTCAAGGCAACAATAAATTAGATTGAAAGCAGAAAGATGTGCTTGTTTTGGAAGTAATTAAAAAAGACCCTGGCCACCATAAAGCCCTGTCTCAAACAAGCTAAATCTTTTACTCAGCACTGCCACAAACCTCATCTTACTAATCCTGTCAATGTCACCAGCTTTGTAAACTAAACAAGCCTTTGAAATGCCATGAATCGTAAAATCTCCAAGGATTGCAAACTACATTTGTCAAGAAAGACCTTCGGTACAGACATTCAACAACTACCTTTGATATAAAAGTGGAAAACTCTCCCATTTAAATGTTGCCAAACAATGAGGAGGGATCGAGGGAGAGTATGAATAGTCTATTGTTGACCTGCACATTGTAGAAAATCATGCAATTTGCTCAGTCCATAAAAAGGGACTGTTCTGCCTTAAAGTATTACGGACATGTACATCAAAGGCTTTGAAGATGTATAGCTAATTCACTCAGGAATTGTACATTTCTCTGTATATTCCGGTCTTGTAATAGCACATAATCATGCAGCTCATGTCCTTATCAGGAAATGAACGATATAACCTCTAAAACCATCCTCATCTCTTTCCTTAATGAGCCATCAGAGTCTGACTATGTCCTTGTTTCTCCTTCTACTTCAAGCATGTTGCCCTCGCCCCAGGTGTGCGTGTCTACTCTGGTGACAGTGAGCACGATGGCTGTGGTAGACCTCTACCTGCTGGAGCAGAGCATGCTGGGACCTCGAAGCGGAGCCCGTTTCGCAGTATGGCCTTGTGTTGCCGTCGCACTCGGTGACCTGTGTTTCCTGCTGGCGCTCCGCTTTGTTTCTGCCGGTGTGGTTTCGGAGGCTCGCTCTCCCCGACGGGGCTTCGCTAATGCTCTCTGGTTCCTTTTCCTCTCGCTGCTGCAGCTGAAGCTTTTTTTTGTGTGTCAGAATTACAGACAGGAGAGACGACCCCCGGATCCTCTCGCCCGCAAGACTCTGACTCTTTTACTTTCAGTGTGCCTGCCCTCACTTTTCCTCATCCTGACAGGAGCCGATTACATGACTCCTCTCCGTAGGAAGCAGGAGGTGCGCAGCCGACTTCTGTGGGTGGTGGTCGATTTGCTTGATGTGTTGGATCTGCAAGCTGGGCTGTGGGAGGTACAGGGCAGCGTAGGGGTTCCTCTTTGGGTTGAGGGCATAGTGTTCTTTTACTGTTACGTGCTGTTGCTGTTACTGCCATGCGTGTCGCTCACAGAGCTGGGTGCCACTGCGCTGCCTGGGCTGCAGACGGCACGAAAGGAGGCCATCTATCCGTGGCTCAGTCTGGTGACCATTAATGTGTTCACGCTCGTGCCCAGAGGGGTGGGGATGCTGTGGTACAGGGACCCACGGGTCTCCACGGTGTTCCTGGGGAAAAACCTGCTGGCTCTTGCAGTAAAGCTGAGCTCCGCCTGGGAGAGGCACAGAAAGGGCTGCAGAGGGATGCAGGGAACAGGAGCCGCCACAGGAACTGGAAACCAGACTCGAGGTGCGGTTTTGGAACAAGCCACGGAGCAGGAGCAAGAGTGCACATCTCCAGTGCCGTCCTCCACGCGCTACCACACACTTTCACGCACTCACGGACACAGCCACTCGCTCTCTCACGTCAGCCTGGACCCCACCGAGACCTCTCTGGGACCGGCTTACATTTCCCACGAGCTCTAGAGGTCACGGAAAAGCCCTGAATCTGCCAGCAACTGGAATTTATGGGCACATAACCATCCCTGGAGTCTCTGTGCTTTTCACAAGATTAGCAGAGATAACTTATCGTATTAGCACACTTTGTAGTTTGAACAACTGATGATTTGTAAAGCCAAACACAAGTAGCCTACTGTGGTGTGAAGCTCCCAGACAAAATGATAATGAGGCTGGAGCCGTTTTAATTAAGTGCCTTCTTTAAAGAGCTACAATTAATATTGTTACTCTTGTTTATTTTTCATCAAGGACTTGAATTAAACCATGTACTGTGAAGCATGACCACTGTTAATATTCCACTCTGTAATAAAAATGTTTAATATACACCTGCCTCTACCATCTACCAGCTAGACCTATAAACTGTCGGTCTGACATGCAAGACAGAAGCAGCTCCACAGTAAGTTTGTGGAGACCTGTCAAACAATTACAACATTTAAAAAAATGATATGAGACAGAACTTCATTTAAATAACAAATGTTATGGTTGGTCTTCACAAACTAATGAATCCATTCAATAACGAAAGTATCTGTAAATCACTTAAAACAGTAAAACTTTCCACACAATTACATGCAGTGGAGTCCAAATGTCTGAGACTACAAGTGAAAATGCTTCGATTTTGCATTTTTATACTTCATTAAAATTGTCATTACAAATTATATTATCAGCATTGCAAGCTCAGGCCAAAAGTTGACTTAAAAACATCAGTAGTTTGTGTAAAAGCAGCACATTACTCCAGCATAAAATGAAATTTGACCAATCTTTCAAAATCCTAAAACTTTGTTTATTTTTAGATTATTGAATCTCAGTTTCTCAATGTTGTCTCAGACTTAGACCCTTCTGTGTGCAGCACCAGACATGTGTACACCGAATGGACAGTGAGAGCTCACCAATCTCCACCTTTAAATGCACTTTATTCACCACAGCATGAACTGAAGCATCTTTCCCATTGTGGTTACCAATGACAGATCTGTACATAGGAGTATGATGTTAGGGAAAGACATTCTGACGTGGTGATAGAGAATGAATCCTGGTGCGGATTATGGTTATGGGGGGTTGGGCATTATTCCCTCTCCATCAGCAGCCTCTAAAGCCCTCTACAATCCCCCCACCCTTGCTCTAATAAACCGTTATTACTCATATTAATTGAAATGGGACTAATTTTTCAAAAAGCTAAGAGCTTATACCGCACTTCATTCATGATGTACAAGGAATATTTACAGAACGTAAAAGGGGACAAACTTGCATGACAAATGCTAAAAATAAACCTAGCTATAAATTAATTGAATTACTGAGAGCAGTTCAACTTGAAGCAGATTTAGCTTCAGAGGTATATCAGACATATGAACCAGACCAGAATGCCATTTCTCAGCCTTTCATCTCTCACTCTCTCTTCATTTTAAATGCACACCCTCCATGTTGTTCACTGTAACTGTTCAGCTTGACAGTAATGAAGAGAAATCAGTGAAACAACAGAACTAGCAGGTCAGACACATGCACATGGTCATTATTCGAGTAAATGTCATATTTCAAACCAAAATCAAAAGAAACAAATAAGTAGTTTGCTTAATGAAGTAACTTTTTTGCATTTTGAATTGACATTATTTTTAGCACATTACAACATTCTCTAAATTTTGTATTGCAAAATACTATAAAATTCTACAGCTAAAAGCAATGCAACCATTCTAAAATCTGTTTTTTAAACCAGTAATATTGTGAAATATTATTACAATGTAAAATAACTTTTCTGTTGTAATATTTGAAAATGTATTACGGTGATGAAAGCTGAATTTTCAGTGTCATATGATCTTTTCGAAATCATTCCACGCTGATTTGGAAACATTTCTTTTTTATTAGCGTGGAAAACAGTTCAGCTGCTTAAAATTTTTGTGGGAACTGATACTTTTTCAGGATTTTTTGATGAATAGAAAGTTCAAAAGAACAGCATTTATTTGAAATGTAAATCGGATGGATGGACGGGAATAAAGAGTTAATAATTTTCTAACTATAATTGTAATGAAAATAATGTTTTAGAGCAAAATATTGCATGGTGCAT
Source organism: Chrosomus eos (assembly GCA_036326025.1). Classification (NCBI taxonomy): domain Eukaryota; kingdom Metazoa; phylum Chordata; class Actinopteri; order Cypriniformes; family Leuciscidae; genus Chrosomus; species Chrosomus eos. The sequence goes on from CM070835.1 coordinate 22,235,675, forward strand.
AAATATAAAGATTTCCTTTTGATTATGGAGTGAAATGTGATGTGGCGTGCTTCACAAATTCACCCATTTCCCTGACAGTGTAGCTTTGCTTGATCTCGACATAAACACTTGAACTATTGTCTTGCACGCCCCTCTTTTATTCCATCCCTGTTTCTCTCCTCCATCCAGCTGAGTTAATTTCTCCCTGGACTGTAATTACTCTCCTCCACAGAAGCTGTCAGTTTCCCCCTCTCCTCCAGAACTCCCTCTTTTATTTCTCTCGTTTGTTTAAATTTGCCCCCCGGCCGACAGGCAGCCTACCTCTGTGCGCTTACCCTGTCAGGGATGGTTAGGCAGACGAGAGAAAAAACGAAGAAGGGAGAAAGCGGGAAGATTAAAGGGCCAGAGCTGTAAGCTGAAGGCCTGCTGGCTGCAATTTATTTACAGTTTAATACACATAAAAGTAGAGCCAAAGATGGCAGAGCTCAAACAGAGCTGACAAGAGCACGTGTAGACACATGCACAAACACATGACTGTGCGTGTTTCACGGACATATGGTGCTGCTTTGCTTGACTGATGCTCATTACACCTCATATTTAGTTCATAACAGCTTTTTTTCAGAAGGCAAGATCACTCTGGAAGCCAGGTTGACTTGCACTGGCTCATTGCAATGGGTCTCACTTTATTATCATCATGATGAGCAAGGGACTGTAATGACATCATTACAGCTGTAATTAGCTTGTTAGTTATGAATGTGCTTCACATATGAGAGCAGAGGTCCCTATGTGGTGGAGAAAAACACAAAACCTTTAGAGAAACATCAGATCTCTGTGAACAAGAGGTAAAAAAAGATGTATTAAAAAAGATTTTAATTCTGAACATTCAACTCCTGCAGAAGACGACAGAACTTGAAATGGTCAAAGCTGTGTTTTCTATATAGGCATCACCCTTGTTCCCTCAACAAAAACATAATAGGATTTTTCCATGGGCTTTTTGGATTATTGCAGAAAATAACCTCTGTAACCAGCAACAGTTTATGATTCATACATGATTTACCGGTATTCATCATGATAATCTTCACAAATTAACAACTTTTATGAATTTCAAAGCTTAAATACATTTGCCAGTAAAAAGCTAAACATAGGTTATAAATGAACTACCAGTGTCACACGACTTCAGCATCACTACCATTAAGCTTCGACTTTTTCAGTAACCACCTTTTTTGAGACAAGTTAATGCTTTAAAAACATCACAAGGGTATTTCTGGTGTATTTTATGTTGTACGTGAATGAAACTATCTTGATCTTCCCTTATTTCAGGCATTTAACCAAAAAAAACATGGACTTCAAGACGATGTAACCGGATGTGCTAAAAAATGCAAACTGATTCCTGGTTTTGATCTACAAAAATCATCCCTGCAGCACTCCATGTTCTTCAGGGTTCCCACTCTTTTTAACCAATAATGCCACATAGCTTTGTCCAGTTTTTCATGATTTAGTGGATAAAGATTAAAGGGATAGTTCACACAAAAACGAAACGTCTGTCATCACTTACTCACCCTTTAGGTGTTGCAAATCTGTAGGAGTTTCTTTCATCTGTTTAAGACAGAAGAAATATGTTGGAAACCAAACAGTTGACGGTAGCCATTGACTGTCATACTATGGAAATCATTGGCTAGTCAACTGTTTGATTACCAGCATTCTTCAAAATATCACTTTGTGTTAAACAGATGAAAAAAAAACAAAAAAACATGTCTTTTCCAGGTCTAGAAATCACGCTTTTATAATTAGCAGGGTTCGTACTGTAAAATGAAATTCCAGGACTTTCAAGGACATTTCAAGCAATACTTTTTTGGTTTTCAAGGACTTCAATCCGAGAGCTCACTTATCAAACAATATCTTTATTATCATTCAAATTCTAAAAAATAAACTAATAAAACAAAATAGTACAAATAAAGGGCAGCACATGCAATGACTGCGGTAACTTTAACCATTGGAAGGACAAAAAGATATCACTTTCCTGATTCAAACCAAAATGCTCTCTATTTATATCAGATGGGCTGCAGCTTAATTTTGTGTGAAAAGATTGTTTTATGGATAAAATTAAACACTAAATTTCACATATTTGCCTTACAATACTTCAAGTGCTTTTCAAGTACCTTTTCATAAATATGGCTGTTTTCAAAGGTTTTCCTAGCCTGGTCCCACCAGACTCTCGTACATTTCATTTGTACATAGAGTCTGGCATCGCTCCATTGACAAGCGTTAACTTCCTTATAGGCGGGAACTCTATTGAAGTCTAAAACTATTGGATCTGACCAGAGTCACTCTATCTGCCAAAACCAATCGCTAACGTTTGGTCGTGACTCGTGACATATGTCTTTTCCCGAACCCCGTGGGGAGGATGGCCAGAAACACAAAACTAAGCAAAGATTGTTCTTGCTCCGGCTTTAACTTCTTGATATTCGACTCCGTTGCCACAACGGACCGAATGGCTTCGCTCGCATCTGTCTCCTCTGCCATTACTGAACTACAACTCAAAATAACGCACGAGTCGACATCAACGTCCTCGTTCTCAGCCACTCCCTCTGTTCGCTAGAAAATTGACCGGAGAAAACCAAAGTCTACAGCAGAATCCCAGACGTAGTACTGAAGGAAAATGAAAATTGAGCGGAAGTACGTAGGATGGCGGAGCCAGGCTAAGGTTTTCCAGGACTCAAATATCAAAAAGTCAAATTCAAGTAAAGCACGTTAAGCACCTTGTACGAACCCTGAAGGCTACCTCGTATAGTCCAGTTTTTCCGGTGAGAACCATGGTTGCTCAAAGAAAAAAAAAAACTTTTCTAGTGGGTGAAATAAAAAAATAAATATTTTAGATTTTTATTTGCTTTAGCAGATTTTAATGCTTGTTTTGTCTTTTTGTGAAAAATTTCCCCCCTTGGAGCCTTGCTGAGGGGCTCTAGTGTGTCTCAGCCCCGGGTTGAAAATCACTGCATTACAGTCATAACAAAGGCCATAAACACAATAAAGAATAAAATAATGAAGTGATGCTGAAAACGAGAGGTCTAAAAGCTTACCTGTCCCAGAACGGGGCCCAGGGGAGGTCCAGGAGCCGCCTGTCCAGACCTTACAATCGCTCTGATGACGCCTCCAGTATCCAACTTTTTCACTGCCTTGGCCGCTTTAGATATCTTAGACATATTGTCTATGTGTCTGACCTGCCACTCGTCTGTGCGTCCCCTTTGCCTGTTGGGAAAGGTAATTATTGAGGTCTCCTTACTTCATTAAAAATTCAAGACAAAAAAATCAATACATGTCCAGAAGTTGAAAAGTGAGTCACACAAAAGCTCTATGATCCATAAAAGCTCTCCCAGGAGTGCACAGTGGCCTTATCTCGAGATGCTGTATGTGAAGACAGTCGCGAGACGAAGTGCTATGAAACCTCAGGACCTTCAAAGATAAGGGATAAAAGCACATGTGCGTCGTGCACTCGAGGAGCTTCTGTGCCTGGCTGCCTTCAACAATTCCCTGCACTCTGCTGATCCATTACAGTGAGCTAGCGCTCTATGGGTCTACATCAGGAAGGGTCGATGGAGAAGATTGGACGGCAGCCACCAAGAACCAAAACGCACAGATTTAGTGTCTCACGCAAAGGGCGAAAGGGTAATACCTGTTTTTTTTTCATTCAAGACAAAATTCAATTACATGATTCAATCAATTAGTTGAGTGGTTGAAATGGCCTGAAATGTAAGCGCATGGGGAAACATGACTCATAAAAACCACGGCCTGTAATCTGATACAAACCAAATGGAATAAAAGCCGCTACATGTTCGACGCCATTCGCCAGACCACAGCACAGCCAATTACAAATATGACGGTAGAACTTGACCCATTTGTGACCGTTCAACCCAGGTGAAAACAAGATATCTGAATTATTCACAGCGCTCTATTCCCAGGTTAACCTCACTATTTATATATATTCATAAATGCAAGGGAGATGAGGACAGAGGTGAAATAAACACCTCGCTAGCCACACGTTGAAACTTGCCATAATGCCAAGTTAATCCTCGCATCTGTGCGAGCAAGGAGAAAGCAAATAGAGGATTTCACAAGCACTGAAACGTCTTGGATCTCAGAATACATAGCCTATCTAAGGAGAGCAGAACCAGCAGATATAGGCTCGGCAATCATCAGTTGTGTGAATGCATTGCGTTAAAAATTACTTTCTGGGTTCTCTTTAAAATGCCAATCACATACTGCCATTCATTTCACCGTTCTATTTCATGCTGTTCTCCAAACATATTTTTGCTGTTTTAAAAAGCATGTTGAATCAATTTAAGAGCCAGTCAGGGACGGTTGGGCTGCTGGTATACCTCTACTTTTTGGCAGGGGGTCCAAGTATCTTAACATATTCAGAAGCAAAGGAGGACAATCAACAATCCTCAGTTGAATTGAAGCAATTTATTTGGAACATTGTGCTTGGCACCAATTTACTTTTTGGGGGGATGGGGGGGTACTTGGTGCTGAAAATAACAGAGTGTCTGACTGTTTTGAAGAAACATGCATGAAATTTCTTTTCCATTTTAAAGCAACTCTGTTGACGTGATGGGGATGTAAAATACATGAAAGAAAAGAAATTCAGTGAATATGAATTGCAGGCATTTTCTGTCAAACTTCACTATGCTTCTTGCATTTACTGCTTTGAAGAACTCATCAGCTTTCCAAAGTAGATTAAATGACTTGAGAATAATTTCTCAGTTTTGCTGCTTCATATTTCTTAATGTTTAAGAAAAAATAGCTTTTTTCTTTCTATTTGAAAGAAAATATGTTTCTAAATGAATTCCCCGTAAGCAAAAAAACATTTAAATTGTGTTTGATTAAAAATAAACATTAATTAATTGATTTTCCCTTTTTTCATTTGACTGATATTTTAATAACAGATTTTCATGTATATATAAAAAAAGAAAATCAAACATTTAGATATATTTATTTATACACAGGATGGAGTCATGAAAATGAACTGACTATTTCTTCATCTGTGAAAATAATGCTTTGTTTGCCTTTTATGATAAAATGATTTAAGATTTGAGGCTAATTTAATTCCCTGAAAACACTGAAACATTATATTGCACAGTACATTCACATTTGTTTGTTTATCCTACACATTAATCTATAGCCAAAGTGCAATTTTATGCAATTTTCTGCATTGTTATAATAAGTAGGTGTACAAACAATTGGCACCTGAAATGAATAGTTGCAGTGTTTTACACAGAAGTATCTTGGCCATAACAATGATAAAAAGTAATGCCAACTTCTGGGATTTTAAATTGCACAATATATCATTAGCAATAGATGAATGTGGCGCAGGTTTGCTTTTCTTTTTTGGAGCATTTTGTCCATTAGCCAAAAAAAATAAATCCCTAGACTCAGTAAAGAGAATTAATATCTTAATGCAAATTCAGAGAAAGCCGTAGTAACAAGAAAAACCTCGTACCTACTGCTGATCAAACTTTAGATCAAAGGGATAAAACCCGGTTTATGGAAAATGAAACACTCAAGGGAGTCAATGGCATTAGCAGGGCTACATCATTCCTGATTTAAGATCACAAAGAGAGACAGGACTCTCTTTATGAAGTGATTTAAGAACCTCAAAATCATTCCCTCTGCAGTTACACATTTACATATATAGATTTACAGCCCACTTTTGAAAGCCAGCCAGTTCATTTGGATTCTAACTCTCTTGATATATCTGTTTTTGGTTTGAGACAAATTGAACTTGCAGACATGGGAAAACATGTTTGTTGAGGCAAGAATAGCCATTTAGAATAATGCTGAACAAGCAATTGTCGTTTTCGCAAAGTAGACAAAAGCTGGAAAATAAATGAGGAGGAAAGTATATAAAACATTTATGCATAACAGAAATGACTAGTAAAGTGATTTAGTTTCTTCGACCAGCTTGCGTTTTGCACAAAATGGGAAGATATGGGAAAATTGGCTTTCGCAAAAAGGTTACAACAGTGAATGAAAACAAGTGCTCTGCACACTACAAGCAAGCAATTAAATGATTTGAGAACAAGATACACAACTGAGATTCTGTTATTCTCCTCTCAATAACAAACAATGGTGCGACAGACGTGGCAATTCAGTGAGCAGGCTGGTGTTTCAGAACTCCGCTCAATTCCTCTGAAACCCTCCAGGTGCATATTGATTTTTGACAACACCGCAGAGTGCAATTTGTGATAACCTCAGCAAAAAGCTAAATACCTCCTAATTTACAACAGCAAACTAGAAAAAAGTGGGAACACTCAAATGACAGTGAAGTATCACCGTGTCAAATATAATGCCGTTATCACACTCATCAGCACTTGATTCAATGAACAAATATAAAAACAAAATGATCAACATGTGGGAATGTTATGGTTCAAATTAGCACTAATTTCAGAGAATTTAGTTTAGGTCAGGTTTCTGATTAGTATCACTATTTTTACCCAGAGGTAAACTGTAGAATGTTAGTGTTCTAAAAATAGTTCCATTTTGGTTTTGAATGATCATATTCCATTCTTTCTCTGACCATCAGAATGTTTTTAAGAAAGGTCTCTCTTGGCATGTAAAATGAGCAACAGCACTGAGCACTTTCTCAGGCTCTTTCACAAAACATGTTTCCTATAATACTCTGTAAAATCTGAGTAAATTATCAGCAAAAGTTTTTTTTAAAAGTGAACTAATCCTTTAAAGTCATCATGAAATCAAAATGGACAATTCTTATTACATTTTATGGAATATTGCAGTATTTATTAAATGATTTATCCATGCACATTTAATTAATGTGCCCTCGTAATCTTTAACCGACATCTTTTCTCTGATGATGCGTTTACTGGTGTGAATGCGGGACAACCTGTCAATCATCATGACATCACAGCAATAGCAAAACAACAATCCAATCCATTCCTAATGGACCAAATCAAGACCTGCCCTACATTTTTTCTTGTTTTAAAGGGGTGGTTGATTGCGATTTCACTTTTTTCATTTTACATAGTGTGTAATGTTGCTGTTGGTGCATGAACATTATCTGCAAAGTTGCAGCGCTGAAAGTTCAATGTAAGCAGAGATATCGTCTTTTAAAAATCAGGAAGTGTAAATGCCTACAAAAACGACTCGATTGGGACTACAGCTGGGTTTTAGACGTCACTAACCCATACATTTGCATCAACCCTTCCTCCGGAATACGCAAAAAAGGGCACGATCATATTTCTGCGGCTTTGCCGAAGAGGAAGAGTTACAAGGGAGAGCTAAACATGCCGTCTAAAGTGTGTTATTTTCATCCAGCTGTAGCTCTTCTGTGTTCGGGCTTCCTACAGACGCTTTAGTTCGTCAACAGTGGCTACAATTTATGTTTGATTATGTTTCTGACGATTACAATCGTAGTTTAGCTCTTTGTGCGGCACATTTCACTGAAGACAGCTTCCTGAATCTCCAACAATTCAATACCGGATTCCACAAGAAACTATTGCTAAAACCTGAAGCTGTTCCAACGTTAAAACCAGATGCAGCAGTTGTTGGGCCACAACCTGTAAGTAAGACTTAATCATTTTAAACGTATTTGTATAATTTTAGACGTGGTTTCGTTTTATCAAGGACGTAAACAAATGCCAGAGCTGGCTTTATAGTCACTTGTTATGCTATTTCGTGTTTCTATGGCAAACGCGTACAAACATTTTGGACCTGAATTTGTAATCATATAGATTTTGTAAATGTATTTGCCATGTATAGCTACTTTATGACGTAGTTTTTCGATTTGATCATGAACGTGATCGATGTCAACAGTGTTTGTTTATAGTAGCCAGTTATATCGATGCTAAGAAAATGATACACAGAGTAAACTAAGTTTTGTTAATAGCTAAACGGTTGTTCATTATATCGATAAAACGTACTCGGTTACTAACGTAACCTCGGTTCTCTCTAGAGAGGGAACGAGTACTGCGTAATATCTTACGCTATGGGGAAAACTCTTTTCCACGAGATATTGAAGCCAAAAATTATCCTTAATTTTTTACTAATGTAAAACGCTTTGCAGCAGCAAGCAGACCTAGGCGAGACAGCTCGCGCGCCTATTGGCTGCTCTGCGGCAATAGCAGCAGCCTATCGAGAGAGGCTCTGCGTGACGTCACGACGAATGGGGGCCTTTCGCGCCCATATCGTCACGTCCCGCCAGAAAGGGCGTGGTCTCGCCCTATATCTAGGCTCGATAGCTGCTCTTACGTCCGTTTTCATCGCCGAAGCGAACCAGAGCGTATTCCAAGCACGGCAAGATACGCAGTACTCGTTCCCTCTCTAGAGAGAACCGAGGTTACGTTAGTAACAGAGTACGTTCTCTTACGAGAGTATCTCTCGTACTGCGTAATATCTTACGCTATGGGGAACACAATGCAACACGCCGTGCTGGTAGGGATCCAACACCAAAGTCCCAGGGGCCGAAGCCCGGGGCGCATACAGTGCATAATCACCATAAACTCACAGAGAGTGAGGGAAGAGAGGCTAGAAGCATCATTCCCTGTAAATAGCCTCCGAAAGGAGCCAATCATATGACAATAACCAAACCGTCAGGGTGAACATTCAGCCTGAACTGGGTGGCCACAAGTGTGTCAACTTTTAAATGAGCTGCTGTACCGGTCAGTGAGCGATACGCAGGTCAAACTCAGTATCCGAGCCGCACAGCGGGCAGATAGCACTGAATTTTATACCGCCAAAAGCTTAGCTTGTAAGGCGGGGACCTCCAGATTATAGTATTTTATAAATGTAGACGGCGAGGCCCAGCCCGCGGCCATACAAATATCTTGCAGGGTAACCCCGCTAGACCATGCCCACGAGGAGGCCATGCCTCTCGTGGAGTGCGCTCTAACACCCAAAGGGCACTGTAGGCCCTTAGAAGTGTAAGCCAGCGCTATGGCACCAACTATCCATCTGGATAAGCTCTGTTTCGACGCGGCAAGTCCCTTAGTACGGCCGCCAAACGAAACGAAAAGCTGCTCAGTCTGTCTGAAACCAGACGAGCGGGACACATAAGCCCTTAGTGCCCTGACAGGGCAAAGGAGACTCGCGTCCTTCTCCTCATTGAGAACCGGAAGGGCAGACAGGGAAATCACCTGGGCCCTGAACGGTGTGTTGAGGGATTTCGGCACGTAACCGTGCTTTGGTTTGAGTATGACCTTAGAGTCGTTAGGTCCAAACTCCATGCATGACGCGCTTACTGAGAGCGCTTGCAAGTCCCCTACGCGCTTCACTGAAGCGAGAGCCATAAGAAACGCTGTCTTGAAAGACAAGTGTTTCATGTCTGACGACTGGATTGGCTCGAATGGGGCGCCTTTCATGGCCTCCAAGACCGTGGAAAGGTCCCATGTCGGGACTGAAGGGGGCCTGGGAGGGTTCAGCCTCCGAGCTCCTCTAAGGAAACGCACGACTAAGTCGCTCTTTCCTAGTGACTGGCCAGACACCGGTTTTGCAAACGTTGCTATGGCCGCCACGTATACTTTGAGCGTGGAAGGGGACCTGCCCTTATCCAGTAGCTCCTGAAGGAAGGAAAGCACTTCCGTAACCCCGCAGTCTACAGGTGAAAAGCCCTGCGCTTGACACCAAGCAGAGAACACAGACCACTTCGAGGAGTAGAGCCGTCTGGTAGACGGGGCTCTAGCCTGCGCGATCGTGTTTAACACTCCCTCTGGGAGGTCAGCGGGTACCCGTTGATGGCCCATGCGTGCAGGGACCACAGATCCGGGCGAGGATGCCAAATCGAGCCTTCCGCCTGAGAGAGGAGGTCTCTCCTCAGCGGTAAAGGCCATGGAGCAGCGCTGGTCAGCTGCATCAGGACAGGGAACCACGACTGGTTTGTCCAGAGCGGAGCTATGAGTAGCACTGGGCATCCCTCCCTCCTGATTCGCTCCAACACCTGAGGCAGAAGTGAGACAGGGGGAAAAGCATAAAGGGGGCGGCGGGTCCAAACATGGGCCAGCGCGTCCCGGCTTTTCGAGAAGAATCTCGGGCAGTGAGCGTTTTCTTGGGACGCGAACAGGTCCACCTGCGCTTTGCCAAACGTTTCCCACAGCAGCTGGATCGTCTGCGGGTGCAGAGACCATTCTCCTGCTGGAACGTTGTTTCTGGACAGCCTGTCTGGTCCCACATTTAGGTGACCAGGCACATGCGCCGCTCTCAGCGAGAGCAGGTTGTGCTGAGCCCAGACCAGGAGGCGTTCCGTCAGCCTGTAAAGGTTTCGGGACCTGACGCCGCCCTGGCGATTTATGTATGCCACCACTGACATGTTGTCCGACCGGACCAATACGTGGTGGCCTGTTATCTGGGGACAGAAGCGCCTTAGCGCTTTGTCGACTGCTATCAATTCCAAGCAGTTTATGTGGAGGAGCTTCTCCCGCACTGACCACAGGCCAGCCAGCGGTCTGCCCTCGAGCAGCGCTCCCCACCCCGAAGTGGAGGCGTCCGTAGACACCACCTTCACACTTGAGGGGATCCCCAGACTCACACCTGACTGATACCAGTCGGTTGCTTTCCACGGTTTCAGAGCCGAAATGCACTGAAGGTCGACCCTGAGGCGAAACAGACCTGCGGTCCATGCCCTGGGGGGAACTCGTGCTTTCAGCCATAGCTGCAGTGGGCGCATGCGGAGCAGGCCCAACTGGAGTACAGAGGCTGCTGAGGCCATGAGACCCAGCATTTTCTGAAACCTTCTGAGCGGGACTATAGAGCCGTGAGGGAAGGATTTCGCGACGTGCTGAATATTCAATCCGCGCTCTGGTGACAGGCGTGCCGTCATGGATAGCGAGTCTAACACTGTTCCCAGAAAGGAAATCCTCCGACTGGGGAGCAGTGAGCTTTTCGCCCAATTGACTGTAAGGCCCAGCTCCTCGAGGTGCTCGAGTAATGCGGCCCTGTGTTCTAAGAGCTCCGTTCGTGAACGAGCTAGAATCAGCCAATCGTCCAAGTAGTTCAAAACTCGCATGCCCCGAAGTCTCAGGGGGGCGAGGGCCGCGTCCATGCACTTCGTGAACGTAAGGGGTGCTAGGGACAGGCCGAACGGCAGGACTGTGTATTGATACGCCTGGCCCTCGAAGGCGAATCTCAAGAATCGCCTGTGATGGGACGCTATTTGTATTTGGAAATACGCGTCTTTCAGATCTATTGACATGAACCAGTCTCCTTGGCGCACTTGCGCGAGGATTTTCCTGGTCGTAAGCATCCTGAACTGGCGCTTCACGAGCGCTCTGTTCAGCAGCCTCAGATCTAGAATGGGTCTGAGCCCACCATCTTTCTTCGGTACCAGAAAATATCTGCTGTATAAGCCCCCTTCGCTCTGAGCCTGAGATAAAGGTTCTATAGCCCCTTTCCTCAGTAGTTTCGCTATCTCGGCTCGAAGTAGATGAGATACTTCGCTTTTCACCGTAGTTTCGACGCGCGCCGTGTAGCGGCGAGGGCGTCGAGCGAATTGTAGCGAATAGCCTCTCTTTATAGTGTTCAGCACCCACTCTGATACCCCGGGAAGCCTTGACCACGCATCCGCGTGAATAGCTAGGGGCAGAATGAAATCTGGGCTCTGGCCGCGGGAAAGCGGCGGCACAAGAGTCCGTGTGTGCTGGGAACACAGCGCCGTGTTTACGGCGTTCGAGGCGGGGGGCGCGCTGATCACAGCGGGCAGCCTGGCCGCGCTCATCTCCTCTGAGGCGGGTAGCGCCGAGAGAGTGAGCGGGGCGAATCCCGTGGGATTCGGCGTGTCTGTGAGGAAATGTGGGCGCGGGACCACGGGCACATTTGCTACACTGAAAACACTGTCGTTTAGGGCCGACTGAATGTGTGTTGGTTTCGTTTTTACAGAAACCGAGGGACACGCAGCGTGTAGTGTAAGCGGGCATGGGGATATGGGCGCGTTCACTACAGTGTTTGCACAATCGACCGGAGTCGATTTTATTTGTGCGAGCCCTGCACCGTGGCGGGCTGTGTCTGGGTGTGGGAATGGGCACTGGGGCGTGGGCATTCTTACAACACTCATAACACCATCGGCCGAGGCCGGAACACCAGAAAATACACTCTTTATTGGATTTATCTGGGTAGCCGTAAAAACAGCTTTTGTGTGCAGGCAAGCGGGCTGAGACACCGGCTGCTTCACTGCAAAATACACTGGGACAGTCACAACGCATGGGGCTGAACGAGCGAGAAGTTTTGGTGGAAATCCGGCCGCAGCGGGATCTGAACACCGTCGTTTTCCTAGAGCGGCTAGGAAGACTTTGGGGCCTCGGGCTTGATCTCAATCCTCGGCCGGGGCCCGCGGTGAGGGGGGCGGCGTCCGGCAGAGCGAGACCGCGGTCTCTGATCCCGGGCCTGGCGGCGCTGTGAGGCGGCGGCGGCGGAGGGCGGTGCAGGCTGGGGCTGAGAGCTGCGAGCAGGCGGCTTGGTGCGGCCTGTAGCGGAGCTCGAGCGCTTCGGCAGGAAGTGCTTCATAGCCTGAGAAGTCTTCTGCACCTCAACAAACCTGTCCGCGAAGTCCTTGACGGCCGTTCCGAACAGGCCCTCCGGGGAAATGGGCGCGTCGAGGAACACAGAGCGCTCGGCTTCCGTCATCTCAGACAGCGTCAACCATAAGTGTCTCTCGGCAACGGCGAGAGAGGCCATGTTCCGCCCCATGGCTTGCGCAGCGGCTTTAGAAACGCGTAGAGCGAGGTCCGTAGCGCTCCTCAGGTCCGCCACACAGATAGCACCGGGTCCCTCCTCGTCCAGCTTGAGGAGGAGGTCTGCCTGGTAGATCTGCAGAATAGACATCGTGTGCAGCGCTGAGACTGCTTGCCCGGCTGCGGTGTAAGCGCGTCCGTGCAGCGATGACGTCACTCGGCAGGCTTTGGACGGGAGCGTCGTCTGAACCCGCCGTCCCGCAGAGGGCGGGCAGAGATGCGACGCGACAGCCGTCTCCACCGGAGGAATGGCGAGGTAGCCTCTACTTCCCGCACCGTCGACAGCGGAGAATGCCGCGGAGGTAGAGGTACGCATCCTGGCGGAAAAGGGGGCCTTCCACGACTTTGCAACCTCCTCGTGAAGTTCCGGGAGGAAGGGCGCGGGCCTAGATTTTGACGGAGCCTCGTCTTTCCCGAGAAAGCGCCCGTCTAATCTGTTGCGCGGCGGCAGCGTGGGTGCCTCCCAATCGAGGCCGATGCTTTCTACGGCCTTGGTGAGCAGACGCATCAGCTCAGACTCAATGCCGGCTCTCTTCCCAGAGGGTTGGCGGGGAGCGTTAGCGGAGGGGAGGTCCACAGAGCTCGCCCAATCCTCGCTATCCGAAGCCAAGAGAGAACACGCCTCGGTGTTGTCGTCCAACTCGATGGCGGACGCGGCGGCGGACGGCGGCCGCTGTCCGTCGGTGAGCGACTCGAGCGAAGCCGGCGAAGCTGGCGGGCGAACCGGCGAGCTTTGGCGGGCTGGAGATAGCTCGGGAGCGCGCGCTCACGGCAGGCTGGGATACGGGCTCGGAGAACGAAGCTAGGCGAGTCCGCAGAGTCACCATAGGCAAACGTTCGCAGTGATGGCATCCGCCGTCAGCGAGCGCGATGGCCGCGTGATCCTCACCCAGGCAGGACACGCAGATGACATGTCGGTCCTCGTCGCTGAGTGGGGCTCTGCAAGAACCGCAGGAAGGCATCTTTAAAAAGACGCCGCTCTTTTAGAGGGGGTGGGAAAAAAGCAGATATGCAAACACACACACACACTCTAGGCAGAGGAAAGGATATAACGCCGGAAAGCACAGCAGGTACGGCGGCTGAAGGCGGCGAGGCCAGCGACTCCAGACTCAATGGCACGTCCCGCTGAAGGCTACAGGTCGACGGCGCGGCTTCTCACTCTGGATCCAGCGATGCGGGAGGCTTCGCTGAAGAGATGAAAATCGACGTAAGAGCAGCTATCGAGCCTAGATATAGGGCGAGACCACGCCCTTTCTGGCGGGACATGACGATATGGGCGCGAAAGGCCCCCATTCGTCGTGACGTCACGCAGAGCCTCTCTCGATAGGCTGCTGCTATTGCCGCAGAGCAGCCAATAGGCGCGCGAGCTGTCTCGCCTAGGTCTGCTTGCTGCTGCAAAGCGTTTTACATTAGTAAAAAATTAAGGATAATTTTTGGCTTCAATATCTCGTGGAAAAGAGTTTTCCCCATAGCGTAAGATATTACGCAGTACGAGAGATACTCTCGTAAGAGAACAATAGCTTTAAAAAACTGTATTACTCATGTAATCATTTGTTTAAAATGTTTAATCAAGATAAAAACGTATCTCAAAAAGCTAACAAGCAGCAGTAGCATTTTCAATTATAACAGGCTATCAAACTTCTTATGTAATAATAGAAGAATAGAATAATAATAATTCAAAAACGTACCATTCAGAAACGTTTTGTAACAGCCCTGCTTGACACTACTCTTCATCGCCGCTTTCTGGGTCTGATTCTGGCTCAAACTGATACGGCAGTATCCATTGTTTACATGGAGCACATGAGACTCATGCCCGTAAAGGCAAGGGGCGTGGCGGTTCCGGACAACGTGCGCTATGTAGTTTAGCCAATTACAACACACCGGCCCAAACTAACCAATCTGAGCCCATTGCCTGTTTCTGAGGGAGTGGTTTCATAGAATCAGGAAGTCAACCGGTCGTTCAAATGACAGAGGAGAAAGCGGCTTACAATAAAGGTGAAATTTATAAAAAATAAGACTTTTAAAAAAAGAAAAACCATGAATACATGTTATATTGCACCCCATAAACACAATCATGCAAAGAAAAAAAGCAGTAAACCACCCCTTTAAAAGCTGTTTCACACCACAATAAGAAAGAAGACTATCACAACTTACATTTAATGATGACTATTATGCTACCACTCCTGCACAAAACAATCTGTCACTCTGACTCACCTCAGAAAATCTACATAAGAATCTGATTTTTCAGATGCACGTATTCTTGATTAACATTACATTAGTATGACACAGACGTACACTATAATAAACACTAACATATAAAAAACACAGTGAAAGTAAAACTATATGGGTCATTGTGTCAAATCAACCAAATTTGGGAAACTTCCCCAGCACTAATTTTTGATTTTGTTCATATTGTTTTCTGTAGAAAAACAAACATAAATTGTGATGAAAGCCAAAATATTAATTGTCACAGATGTATATTAACGGAGTAATCCACCATTTTGTAGAGGGTCGGTCAAAATGAAAATTTTCACCCGAGATTTGGAAACAAATTACAGGGGGGGTAAAAATTACTTTAGAAAGATGGCAGCATCATTATTTTATTTATGCACCGAGATTGGTAGGTCTATTAGTTACATCTGTTTACTTAGCAATCTTTGTTTCATTATATGAAAATAAAAAAAAAATGGCAAAAAGCACTTCGTGTTTTTTTTGCTTAAAGTTTGCATGTCTGTGTAACTCAAGAAGTATTAAAGATATCTTAATATCGTTTAAGATTTTGGTTCTTAAACTTTTCTTTTGGTACCTTCATTTTAAAGGCCCTCAATGGTTCAATCCCAGAGATAATGAGATCTTAATGTGGCTCCATGAGTAAATTCTAAACATTTTCAGTGGTCAAAAACCAAATGTGGGTCACTTTGCATACAGCTGATAATGTTTTTCTTTTAAAGAGGAATATCTGAAGAACAACTAATGTTGAAACTAGAAATGTATTGCGTGTTTTTCAATCAACACAATTGCATAGAAAAACTGTCATAATTATATTCCTTTTCCAAAGTTTGCATACCTGTAACTAAAACTATTCAAGATAGATTCAAGATATCTTAATATTCTTTTAGATTCTCATTCTTAATAAACTTTTATTTAGAAATCTTAATTTTCAAGGCCATATATACTTCAGTCCCATATGAGGATCTCAAAGCAGCTCCATGTTCAAATTGTTGAATTTTCAGATCCAAATGTGGTTCACTTTGCACACACAGCTGATACTTATTGCATTTAAAGTGGAATATCTGAAGAATAAATAAAGTTTAAACAAGAAATGTATCTAGTTTCCCTCTATCAAAAGAATTGCATGAAACAACTGAGAAAATCTACTGAAAATGGTTGATTAACTCTCAAAAGTTTATTTATAAGAATCTATATTTGAATAAGTTTTAGGGATATTTGGAAGATGGGATTTTTGTTCATTTTAACAGCTTCTGAAGTTACCATGAGTTCAAATACACAGTATCGTAACTACACGTTACTGCATTGACATCTATGAGAACGAACCATATATAGGGCCTTAAAAATTAAGATTCCAAAAGAAAGTTTTCATAAGAAAAATAAACTAAAATGGCAATAAGATATCTTTAACACTTCTTGAATTAAAGACATGTAAACTTCTGGTTTTTATTTTTGGCACTCAGAGAGGTGTGTTGCATTCAATTGTTTTGATAGAGGGAAACGAGATTTCTAGTTTCAGTATTTGTTTGTCAGACATTTTTCTTTAAACATAATACATATCAGCTGTTTAAAAAGTTCTATCTACATCTTTGTTTCTTGACCATTGAAAAGATCCCCATATCTATGGGACTGAACTATATAGGGCCCTAAAATTGAAGATTTCAAAAGAAAAGTTTATTACGAATGACAATATGGAAGGGTATAAGATATCTTGAGATAAAGATATCTTGAGTTACAGGGAACTTTAGAAAAAGTATATGTATGGCACTCAGACAGGTATGTTATGCAAATGAGCAGCTAAAAAACACAGGATTTAAAGGCATTACAGGCATGCAAACTTGAGGCAGAAAACACAAGCAGTGCTTTTTGCCATTTTTTAGAATGGTCACCATTGGCATATAAAGATTGAAACAAAGATTGCAAAATTTCAACAGATTTAACTAATATACTTACCAATAAAATAATGATGCTGCCATTTTTCTAAAGTCATTTTAACCCCCCTGTAATTTGTTTCCAAATCTCAGGTGAAAATTGTCATTTTGACCACACCTCTACACAATAGTGATGGATTACTCCATAAATATACATCCGTGACATTTAATATGTTGGCTTACAATCACTTTATGTTTGTCTATAGGAAAAATATGACCAAAGATCAAAATCAAAGATTTGAGCCAGGGACCTCTTGTTGAGTTGACACGGAATGACCCATATGGTGTTACCTCTGGTGTTACTGGTTAATGGAAATATTCCAGTTAATATAATAAAAATAAACCATTTAAAGGGATAGTTCAGCCAAAATTGAAAGTTGACAGTAGCCATTGACTTCCATAGCAGGAAAAAAAAAAAAAAATACTATGGAAGTCAATGGTGCCGTCAACCGTCTGGTTACCAACATTCTTCCAAATATCATCTTTTGTGTTCAACAGAAGAAAGAAACTCATACAGGTTTAGAACAAATTGAGGGTGACTAAATTGTGATTTTTTTTCTTCATTTTTGGGTGAATTATCCCTTTAATCCCACCACCAGTAACATTTGTGACCAAAATTTACGTTTGAGTCTGAAAGGACAAAGAAGAAGAGAGTTTCTAAATTAAAGTGCAGACTGACTTGATTTCATGTTAACGTTTTTTACATGACTGGTGTAGGGCTACATAGTGAAATGACCATAGCTGTTTAAATTCCAGTTTGTCTTTTGAAGAATGCTGACTGTAAAAACTTTTTTTTAAGAAGAAGAAAAAAGGATGTATAATCATCACATAATACACATGACATATTTAGTATGCAATATATAATAATAAGTGAAGATATCAGTGGACACGTTAGTAAATAGTGGGAAAACACAGAGCCCAATTTTGAATAATGACTGACATTATGAAACATAGACGGTTAGAGTTGTAAGAATGGAACTTTTTAAAGAAAAGGTAGTTATAATAATAATAGTAAATCTTAGCATGTATATAGCATGTTAATATAACGTTAACAATGGTTATAAGCCGCTTCAGGTACACATTTAAAAGAAACGATACATTTCATTGTGATACAAAGAACAATAAAATTCACATTACCAGCAAGTGGGATAATATGTGTTCACGCACAAGCGAAAAAGACCTTCACGTTTGTATTTGAACCATGCGCGCTGCCATATTGGCTCTACTGTCACTTCTAGTGGATTGATGAAAACAGACAGACTGCCCCTAAATGGACAGGAGGGGGACTACCCCTTTAAATATGGGTGGAATTTAATTAGTGTTTATTATGAAATTATTTATATTGACCACTACATAACATATTGTAATATATTGGTAAGTAAATGAGGAAACCTAGAATTTCCTGATTAATGGCCATTTCAAGAAGTTTATTTGAAGGGGCGAAAATGAAAAAAACCGAACGCTTCTTTTCAACACTAGATGGCGAAGTGACACTGCCAAAACACTAAGAACATTGCGTCATTTCCTCTGCGCCCCAGACAGACTGCATGATCCTTGTGCTGTTGACTGCTTTTGTTGTAAGATATATATATTTTTGTTTTAAGTTATCCAGATAAAAAGTGATCCGAAATCGGAATAACTGGTGTGATGGCTGAAGTGATTCAGAAAAAATTACAGTCTGAGTTGGAGAAATATCAAATACTGCAAAAAGGTATACATCACAACGCTAGCTATTCATGTTAGCAATCCTTTCAACACTCTCTGCATGTGCATATTAACATTCATTTTCATAAAATGAAAATGTGTATTCGATTTTTTTTTTTATAACGCAATGAAAAGTGTCTGAATGCCAGTGTCAGTTTCTCAAGTTGGACTTGATTTAGTTATTCAGCAGCTGTTCAGAGCTGTCATAGTCATCTGCTTACTCACTAAAGAAGCGTTTTTCATTTAGTGTGTGTGTGTGTGTGTGTGTGTGTGTGTGTGTGTGTGTGTGTGTGTGTGTGTGTGTGTGTGTGTGTAAACGTGTTAGATTCAAGTAGTGCACATTTTAAATGGGTTTATTAAATTTTTGCGCACACAAAAATGTCCTTTCTCTCTTTTATTTATTGTGAATATTGAGACTATTAACTCTATTTCCGCAGATGTCAGTAAAAGTATGTCAGCACGACAGAAACTGGAGGCACAGTTGACTGAAAATAATATTGTTAAGGAGGTAAGAATATAATTACAATACAAATATCTCCTACATTTGCATGTTAATTTATTAATGTTTGTCATGGTTTACCACATATGTCATCCCTCTGTAGGAGCTTGCCTTTTTGGATTGCCAAAATACAGTTTACAAACTAATTGGACCAGTTCTGGTCAAACAAGATCTAGATGAAGCCAAAGCAACGGTGGGCAAGAGATTGGAATACATCAATGGTGAAATGTATGTATGAATAGTGACCAGTCATATTGCTTTTGGTTCTGTTGTAAATGAGTAAGTAGTTCTCATAGGCCAACCACTAACTGATCTCCTCTTCATCTTAGTCAGCGCTATGAAACTTTACTGAAGGAGATGGAGAAGAAGTCGGATCAGCATCGGGAAGTTCTGTCCAGCCTACAACAGGAGTACCAGCGGGCTCAGGGTCAAGCTGTTGGGAAGGCCTAAATGGATTATAACTCAGTTGGGACACTAGTCTTATCCAGTTAAACTCAGAGACTGAATGTACCTACTAATAACCCATGCTTGTTCACATGTCTATTAACATAATTCTGTAGTTTTTTGTTTTGTTTGATGCTATTAGGCTATCAATAAATTTTGTTTATCTATGTTCAGGCTCTTTTTTTACATCATTGTTTTTATTACAAACAGTGAACAACTTTGAGATAATTTGCTATGCTGATATGAGAGTTGATCAGTCTGCTGTCCATTGACAGTTTTAAAAGTTTGACATTTTGGGGTTGGGGTGATACAGGGCTGAACTGAATAGAAGAAATCATTTGTTTAGCTTTTGATTAAGCTTTCAGTTCACACTATATTCAAGAACGTGAATTGTTAACATGAAAACAAGAGTGCACAAACTAAAGACAGCACTACAATCTCAGAAATTCATACTCAAACTTATGCTAAAGTAAAAAGCCCTACTCATGAGCTTTAAAGGGATACTCCACTTTTTTTGTAAATAGGCTAATTTTACAACTCCCCCAGAGTTAAACAGTTGGGTTTTTACCGTTTTTGAATCCATTCAGCCGATTTTCTGATATTTAGAAGAATATCAGTAAGCAGACAGTTTCTGGTCTCATTGACTTCCATAGTATATTATTTTCCTACTATGGAAGTCATTGAGACCAGAAACTGTCTGGTTACTGATATACTTCTAAATATCAGAAATCGGCTGAATGGATTCAAAAACGGTAAAACTCAACTGTTTAACTCTGGGGGAGTTGTAAAATTAGCCTATTTCCAAAAAAAGTGGAGTATCCCTTTAAGACATTTATACATTAAACACAAATACATGTTGTTCAACAATACATTAAAAACAAAATTACATTTTAGAAATGTGGAATACAAGTGATTCATTTTAAGAAGGTAAAAACATGAAAAGTGCTAACAATATGAAGTTTCAAGCATTGTTTGGAATAGTACAAGCTTGAACAGGGAGGGAGTAAGAAATAATGAAAAAACAGAATAGTATGTGAATAAAATAGTGAATCCCCCCCCCCCCCCCCCCAGCAGGATGCAGTTAAGTGTTCACACAATGACACGAGATGAGTTTTGATGCTTTTGGGGAAAATGGCAATATTACATGTAAATAAACACAATATACAGTCTCCTGAATGTACAGTTTAACCAAGTTGAATGAAAATGTAAAAAAAAGTTAAGTTGAGAAGAAATTGTTCCTGGGGTTTTAACTGTAAAATGATGGGGAAAACAGTTGTGAAAAAGTAAAATCACATTTAGTTTTCCAGCCCCATTTCCAGCTCAGTCGCCGCTGTCCGTCACCAGGTTGTTCTTGGCCTGCCGCGTTTGCGCTTGCCAGGTGCTGTCCAACGCAAAGTCACTTTAGGTATCCTTTCCTGGGACATCCTGAGTACATGTCCGAGCCAGCTTAATCGCTGTATCTTGATCCCTGACTTGCCTTGGATCTGTCTTTGTTTTGTTGATATAGAGATGTATGGCCAGTAGATGTTGCAGATCTTCCTAAGGGAACTGTTATGGAAGACATCTACCTCGCTCATGCCTACTTTCACTATTCTCCAACATTCAGAGCCATACAGAGACTGATTTTACATTGCTGTTGTAAAGCTTAGAAAGTTTAGACTTCCAGATGCTTCTGAGCTGCTAAAAGCTCATCTTGTTTTATTTATTCGGGCCTTGATGTCTTTTTGGGCTCTGTTATCAGTGCGAAAGATGCTGCTAAGATACATGAAATCATTCATATCCTCAATGGTAACTGGGTCAGAGACAGGAGCATTGATACGCATGACCTGTGTCATCTGCTTGTTTATGTGTAAGCCTGTAACCCTAATTATTCTGGGTAGGCCTGGATAATCTTGCTTATTTCTTCCCTATGATATAAGTACGTAGCAAGGGAATTTGGTAAATCAATGCGTAAATGTTTTTCTTATGTACTTCAGGCAAATCCAGCCGCGCCTTTTTAAAAAAACATATTCTCCTGAGACCCAGAATTTTTTACTTTTTATTTGGATTTTTTCCATGTCATTGTGCTATATTGTTAAGAGCATAAGACAACTTTTTTTTTTTTTTTTTGGAAAAAATATATTTATACATATGCTATCTCCTCTGTAGTGGAAACCAACTAAACAAAAACATGACATGTATCGGCAAAAACAATGGGATTTTTTTCTATTCACCAATCAATTTGAATGTTTCAGGAATCTTTTTTAACCAAACTTTGTATAAAGATGATTGTCAACTATGTTATAACGGAAGAATATGAATATACCATTTTACTTATGCAATATGTGTCTCAAAAAAAATGGCCATACATTGTATCTAATTTGCATACATGTGTTCTTCAGTAATAGTTGGCAACATTTTCATAATAATATTAAATATTTCATAGGAATATTGATGTATAATTTCTTTCACTTGTTGTGATAAACATGATTTAAGTCCTGCTGTCCTCTACAGGACATGTATGAAATCAATGCCCTGCTTTGTAAAAGAAAGTCATATATAAGAAACACAATAACATTTTCCTGAGATGTTGATTTATTACAAACAATTTGTAAATTGAAATGATAATAACAAATGATATACATAAGAGTGCTAAATTTGATTAAATGAATGTCAGTAATTTTTAAAGACCTAGGAGAAGTTGTCATGGTGAAACCTCCAAACACATGGTATCTCCGAAAAGCCCTGAATGGGCTCTTTACATGACATCTTAAAACTGTGAGGTGTGGTGTAAAAGAAATTCACTAAAATATAAGAAGTCTATTCCTAGGTCCCAAGAGGATATGGCTTTGTATGCATACAAACTTCCACATTCCTAAAAGCACAAGACCTTGATCAGGTACCTCACAGTGGCTGGGCATCACCATTTATCAAGGCCTTGAGAGTTGAGCAGTGAGGCGACTCGGTTTCTAATTAAAGGGGCAGGCGAATGGTGCATACGGCCAGATGTTGCTCAGGGTAATGTCATTGAAGCGCTCGGTCAACAGGGTGTGTATCCGCCCCTGCGCAACAGGCCATCAGACGCGCAATGGAGAAGCGCTGAAGCACAGACGTCCGCATTGTGGATGCTTACCTCCAATTAATATCCCGTAGAGGGGACCTGTCCCCCTTCATTTCCCACCCGCCGGGGATTAACTCAAATGAATAAAGGGCATTAAAAGAACGGCGCTACTTGTAAGGGACCTGTATACGCTTTAAAAGCAGGTTGCCAACACACCCGCATTAAGTCCAAATCGTAAACTCTGGCGAAAAGCTTCTAAAGGGATTAGCTATTTATTGAAGCAATAATATGCAAAGCTAATTAAACAGACAGACTTTGAGGTATTGTTCCCCTTTTTGAAGTAGACTTTTCTGGGCTGAGTAGGGTAAATTATGCAAAATTTGGACGGTTTTGAGTAGATTCACGTTGGAATTCTGATATATATTTTAGATTTTTAAATGCCATATACAGGCCTCCAAAATGTAAATATACAAAACAGTAATCTAATGTATGTGTGATATTTAAAGACTATTGAAACTGTTGAACTGTTGTTTGAAGTAAGAGTGACAGTATTTCACGTTTACGCCAAATGCGTGCGCGCCTCGATCGTCACCTGAACACGCTCCAGGCTGCGCGTGCTTTCTTTGTTTTTATAACCAGGTCGACAGGGCACGCGTCGGCTTTTGACAATTTACAGTTTTTGACAAATGGCCAGAAAGACCACATATTATTGAACTAGCGAAGTGGGTGGTGGCGTTGCTATAAACGTTGGTTGTTCGTTCATGAGGTGACAGTAATGTTATAAATAACACAGTCTAACCTCGCGCTCATGCGTAATTTGGCAACAGCTGACAGTATCGACAGCGAGACCCGACCCGACCCGCAAAAATTAACCACATGCCTACAACTTGTTTGTTTGAATAGAGCATTTGATTAACCAGAGACACGTCTCATAAGAGTGATGTAGATTTTTTAACATGCCACCACGCCATCCAAAAGTTTAAAATACAGAAAAAGTATACATGGACACATAAAAAGTTGTATTCAGTTTCAAATGAGATATACCAATAACATATATTAAAATGAAAGTAAGTTTCGACATTTAGGCCTAAATAATTTAAATAATTGTAGGCCTAATTGAAAAGTAGAAGTTCTTTAGACTTCAGTAAGTGCCAAAACAGATGCACAAACTATTTAAACAGCCTACTTTTTTATATAAAGTCCTATGTAAATTCTAGGAAATGGTATAATGGTTGTTAAACAACTGTCTGTATGGGGCTGGGGGGAAATGGATGAAAACAAGAGAGAGGAAAATATTTAAGGCCTGCAAAATTGTACTTTGGAGGTCTAAATTAATATGGATTTTCTTTAAAAAAAAAACAATTTGCCTGGATAATAAAATTAAATAAGAGTGTAGCCTATTTAGTTTCAATAGATTTGTCTGCTCACGTAAAGGGAAAAATAATGTTCAAGTAAGTATAATTACTGAAGTATTATGTTTAAATGTATATGATATTATTAAAACGAGTACAAATATAATGATATCAGAACATTTAATAGTCATAATTAAAAATGTATAGAAAATACTTTACTTCACATCTGCATTTTGGCTATTTATATACTTGGCTGCATGCATTGCTCTTTGTTGATCAGAACAGACAAAAGCAAGCATCCGGTCAGGATAATCTATTTACACCTTTTGTGTTGAATGGCATTTGGCAGACTTATCTGTCTGTAATAACCGGTTCAGGCATCATTCGGTGCATGACATCTCTCAAAGGTCTAATCTCATTTCAGCTCAAACTCGTTTATCTAAGAGCTTATCCGGAGCGACAAAGCGAAACAAAGCTGCACATGAAGGTTGATTTAAGGGAAAGTATGAGCGTTAAGTAGAACTAAGCCATTCTATCTAGTGGTAAATCTACTTTCCACAGGTCGTATTGTTTAATGATACATTTTAACCTCTAAATATTTGTAGGTTTTCCTTTCGATTGTGATAGGTATAGGCTATAGATGAGGTATTGGTTATGACAACATATTTTACATTGCTTTTACTCATCAAAATAAGTTAAGCAATTTTCAACTTTTGTGTTTTTTTTTTTTTTTTTTTTTTACAGTGTATACTTACTTTAACTTTTGCTTTATCAAAGTGGCTGCTGTGAACTGTATCGAAAATTGATCTCATGACGCAGTCCAAGTTTCAAAAACATTAGCGCGCACCCAGCTAACAAAAATAAGTTGTTTGAACGTTTTGCTAACATTCAAATTAGGTTAGGAAAACCTTATTTCAGGAACGTTTTTTACTAACATTTACATAACTTTTACATAACGTTAGTGAAAGTTATGGGAACGTTCCCTGTTAGCTGGGCATATGCCTACTTTCATTTTACATCTTGACAATATTACTACACCTAAACAACTGTTGATAGGATTAAAAAAAATCGTTTATTCAGAAAAATGTATGCCAAAGAGACGTATTTAAATGCATAACAACATAATGCAAATGTAGTTTAAATGGATACTGGGCGTAGGCATATTCTTTATGTTGGACCCTTAAAGTTTGGGGTTATTTATTTCTTAGAGTATATTGTAATTAGAATTAACCAAATAACCAAAAATTACTTGAAGTAACTTTTTCAAACTCAGAACTTATTTTTTTGTAAATACGCGTGCGAGTCAGTTGGCTAAAACTTGAACTTTTTGTTGTCATCTACCGATCATGTCTAAATTGCTACAGATTTTTTATGGGGTGACAGACAGAGTAGCCTCCAATTCCAACAACATGGACATCTGAAATCAAGCTATTTAACGTGTGTTATGACAAAAGCCCGTAAAGACCCCATAGATTAAGTGCAACATCATCGAGATGACCAAATGATTGCCCAATGAAAATCTGCAAATGCCAGGTCTGTTATCAAGTTCTCAACTGCTATCACATTGGAACGCTGAACATTCACACCGAAGAACAATGCTGTTTAATGCTGAATAACTCTCAGGAAATGAATTAAAGACATGCAAATATTAGGAACGGGAGCAGATCAAAGATAAAAGAATATATGCTCAAAGAGGTTTAATTCTTTGTTCAAAAAATACTTTACGAACGACATTTCACATTCTGCTGACAAGAAAAATAACAGCAAACAAAAAGCTTGCATATTGTTTAAAAAAAGACAGAATCGTTCACCTACTCAAAGTAATGAAATGAACATTTTCAACGGTTCATAGGACACACATTTATGGCAATTACAACAATTACCAAAAAATAAAAAAATAAAAACGACTTTAACTTGTCCACAAGTTTCTTGGCACTAAAGTTCACAAAAGACCAAAACTCTTGAAACATTCACCTCATTAAGTACAATTCCTCAGTCAAAAAATCATTTCATAAAAGTTTTGAAATAAAATTCAGTTGATATAAAAGTATTAAAAGGCATCAACGTTTCAACTAAAAAATATATACATCTCAACACAAGTGTGTGTATCTTCTTGGTTTGGCTGTAAGATCACCAAACACACTATACAGGCACAGATTTGTCAATGCCTTTTTATAACAAAATAAATCTTTGGCATCTACTGTACAAAATCCACATATTTACACAATAATGAAAATTTACACAATTCACATATTGTCCCGGAGTTGTTCCCACACTGCTGAATCATCAGAGATGAATCGCTCTAGGCCTTTCCAGTCTTTGGGGAGCTAAGCAGGAACTTAGATCTTCTACCAAGGTCTCCAGATGGAGTCACACAGCATAACAGGTTGCTTAGGACTTGAAGTCATGGTGGGAGCAGACAGGACAGTTCTTTGTGCAAGCTTTGCACAGCCAGATGGTGTGCGAGAACTGCTCAGTTGGGCATGAGTGAGATGTTGTTGTGCTGGCAGTGATGGATCCTCATAGAGATGCACCTGAGTCTCTCTGTGGGGTGGTGCAGAAAGTAACATTGCATGCGATTTGTGAAGGTTTCCACATGTTTTTTCCACTTCCTGCCCATACTCATGGCTCTTGCTAGCAATAAAATGGCTGACTCGTAAGAGACATGTCCTCATTCCATCACTGTAGCTCTGACGTTTGCAAGGTGAGATCAGGTCCTCATCATACTCCTCGGTGCGTGCCCTTTTCCCTCTAGTGATTTGAAAAGGGTCATTCCCTGATCCTTGTTCAGCTCTTAGGAAGTGCACAACACTTTCCAGGATTTCAGCCTTTTCCACTTTAGGGTTTTTTAGCTTCTATTAAAAGTAAGACAAAACGTGGTCAGATAAAGACATAAGGGCAGGATACAATGCATAGAGTCTTTAAAAAATAAAATAACTTACCTCATTGTGTGTGTTCTCGAATAATAGCATTCTCAAAGTTTCTAGGCTTTGATTAATGCGGTCTCTCCTTCTTTTCTCCATGAGAGGTTTTGGGACCTGTAACAATCATATAGTTTGAATATTACGGTAAAATATAATTCTTAGCAGCCTTAACATGAACAAGTCTCCATATTAAACAATCTACAGTATTTTGCCGGACACAAAACAGAATATTTCTGGTAAAACAAATAGGCCTAAGGTATATTAAAATAAGTTTTTACCCGTCTCGAGTCTTTTTGTTCCGATATGTCAACAGCTTGTTTGCTCATTCTGGCGATTTACCAAATTCCCTCTAAACTGAGATTATGAGCATCATTTTGGAGTTCACATAATTTATGGCACAGTCCGGCTACTACACGCCTACTCTCCTCATAATGAATAACAAAAGAAGACGGACCAATCGCGTGTGTCCCTCAGCAAGCCCCCTCATTAATATTCACATGCGCACTCGATGAAAGAGACAATGCCTAGATAATGTCGATTGTGAAGTAAGAGCCAATAATGACCCATTTAGCCCCCCACTGGTATGTTTAAACGATGGCTATTCAGTTAAGGTATTGCCACAGATTCAAAGAAGGGTTGAGCCATTATGCGTTATATTTAAAAGACCCGCTAAAAGGCTGTTTACCTGTTGGAATTTCAAATAGTTTGATTATCGATAGATAATAAAAAGTGCACAGTTTAGCCATTTTGAAATGTAATATAACACTGCACATTTTACTGTTTCTATGTCTTGTAGACTTAACAATAAATATGTGAACGTATAAATCTAAACAAACTGGCTACATAGCTTTTCTACCCTTATGAATGTTAATAGGCATATTGCTTTGCAAAATCCAATAATTTTATACGTATAATCTCACAATGAAAATGAAGTAACATATTTCTGTTGGTTTACTAGGCCTATCACTATAGCCTGCTTTTTCATGTGTATCACAATTCATACACCGATGCGTAACAAAGGAAGACGTGCTTTTGGTTTGGTTGAGGAGCTCGAATGTGGCTTCGATTGAAAGTGGCGTTTTTGCGGTTCTTTTGATGTGTTTTGATGGGTCTTCTTGATAATTATCCTGCTTGATGAATAAAAGCTAATTGGAAAAGACTAAATTCTAGGCTAACTATGTGGACGTGCCGATTACCAAGCTAAAAAACAACAACTAAAAAACAAAAACATGTAAAAATGACAATTAAATAACCATTCGATTATCTGACATTAGGCAGTTACATAAATCTCAGAAAATTTCAAAACCAACCACGCCAGGCTACTGCAATCCACCATTCCAAAGTAGGGCTAAGCGTGGGACAATAATGGTTGGCCTAATCGCTCACACTTCTATCAAAACACTCCCATACAACACACTTAACAGATTTGCTCTAGAAGCCCGGGAATCACACCTCCTCACATCCCCCATTTCAACATAAAGCATGATGCGCGTGTACTTTTCACTGATGGCCACGAGCTAATCTCGCTTTGGCGCGCGACTCCAAAATGCATAGTGTTTTCTTATTTTTTTTGTATTTTCTTAAATAAAACCATTTAACATCCACATTGAACAAGAATATTTAGATGTCGAAACACGATTAAAACGTTTCAATGAGGAAATGCCTGAATCTTCGTTCCAGCCAATTTGTAATTATGTGCTAATTTCTGTAAGATTCAACTAACTTTTCTTTATCAGTAGTTCAATTCAAAATGGTTTAAAAAAAGTTAAGATGCTCTTACCACTGCAGGTTTTCATTTTGGCATAGCCTAACTTTGAAATTTCAATTTTAATATAGGCCTACAGACAAAATGTTGTTATGTAGTAGCTTTAATCAACAAAATCTCAGGACAGATGCCATTTGTCCATGTGTTAGCCTTTAGCACTTTACCTTAAGCTTTGTGCTCAGCTGCTTATTCAAAACCATTTGCTGATATTTACATATTGCAGCAGACAATCAAATGGCAAACTTATTTTTTTACCAGAAAAATTAAGCCATCAAAATGTATAGGCCTACTGCGTCAATAGCCTACAACTTGAATCTATTTATTAATGACTGTTTTATATAGAGGCCTACTATTAGGCTTTTATATTTAGATATAGGCTACTATTGAATGCAGTTTTACTTTGCCAGAATACCTCTATTTAGCCTACTGATTGTTTAGCAAAGGCCAGATCCAATGGGATGTAAAGCTCGCGCGACCTACGTCACGACCACCTCTCCGCCAATCAAATGCCATTCCATAGGCTTGAAATTCCCGTTTGGTTAGATTTCAGCAGTTTGTTTCCCACATCCTCGAATTAGCGTGAACAGCAGACTCAGACTGTTTAACTCTCAGCATGGCGAAGACAGAAGGCATCAAAAGAGTAAGATCTTTAAAAGCAATAATTTCTTTCAAATGAACATTTATTTTTTAAACTTCTAGCCTATATTTAATATAATCTGCATATTTTTATTTGATTCCACAAATCTTAAAAGTTGTTTAATGATAGCATTGGGAAATTGAAAACATTCTAACAATTGAATTGTTTTTATTGTACTTTAAGAAGTTAAAACCTGTGATAGAGAAGAAGAGAAGAGATCGAATCAACCTTAATCTGGACGCGTTAAGAGATCTGCTTTTCAAGAACACCGCAGATTTGGTGAGTAGACTACCTCGGTTCAACTCAGTTTATGATCAATTGCTTCACTTTATTTATTTGACGAAACCCTAAAATGACCATTCCATCCCTCCACAGCGTTTACAAAATCCTAAACTGGAAAAAGCAGAGATTTTAGACCTTGCAGTTCAATACATCAAGAAGACCACAATAAAGACTGAGACAAAAGGTATAGCTAAGTTTTTACTATTCTTACTTTTTACTTCACCCCTCTGAATTATTAAAGGTGCACTATGTAACTTTTCTTGTTAAATATTTACAATTTAAATAATGAGTCAATACTCGATCAATCCTTCCAACATGTTTTTGCCTTATGATTCACTAAGTGTTAGATTGAGGTTAGTGAATGTTTTCTTTGTTATGAGAAAGAACCACATTCATACACACAGTCAGTCACACAGAACCGAAGCACAACCAAAACAATGTTCTTCCGCAAAATGCAGTTTTGTTTTTTAAACCGATAGAGGGCCATATTATAATATTATAGTGTACCTTTTAATAGCTCTTATTTATTGTAGAAATATTTTGCTAATTTGTGTCTAATTCTCTTCTCTATTTCTGCAGCGACGTCTAATCAAATGGATTCTAAGACCACTCCGAATCAGTCTGATAGGCCTATATCAGTTTCTGCAGGGCCCAGTGACTTTTACTGGAAGCAGAAGGAGGTTCTTCTGAAAGTAGGAATCGGTCTTGATGATAACCTAACTGATGCTTCCAAAGCAGGAAATCAACCAGTGGTCCAGACAGGCTTTCTTCTATCACCATCAAACCAGAACTATCACCAGAAACTTCTTTTACACCCTGAATCGTCTTTGTATGACTCTAAACTTTTGTGTCAGTCGACTTCTCCCTCCAGTTCTTTATCACAATACAGTTCCCCGCCATCATCTCCCACTTTTACCAGCGTGTCCTCCTCCTCTCTCAATAATTCCCCTGCACATCCTTTCACATCTTGTTCTCTACCTCCTCCTCCTGACCCATTGTCTCCTCTCATAACACCACTTTCACTCCATAGACCTGTTATTGTGTCTCAGCCCATTCTGGCCCACATGGCTAGAGATTTTACCCCACCTCAGTCACCTGTCCTGGCTCTTAGACAGGAACCGTTTCCTCTTCCAACCCAGTCCACATGGAGACCATGGAGCTGAACTCTTACCATTTGGGGGTTTTCCCTATATTTAGGCACTGCTCCAATGGAGAAAGGATCATGGTCTCTCAGAGGGACTTACTGGACATATGGTGTGGCTTGTGCACAGGGTTGTCACTTGTCACAAGGTTGTTTGCTGCCAGATACTTTTGTCATGTTTTCAATGACCTGTGTACTTTAACTTGACTATTTATTGTTTTATCGAATGTTTGTCTTCATACCTGTAATTCTAGCAGTGAAATAAATCAATTTCATCAGTTCTTGTTGTATTATGTTTGTTTATTTAATTATATTAAAATAGTTTTATAGCAGCTAAAGTACAGTCCTTTCACACAGTCAACAACATGATATCAGTTTTTGGACCATATGGTTTAAGGAGCTATTGCAGCCTAAATGAAGATATATCGTCAGTACTTTAATAACAACCCATGAATTAGAAAGTAATAAAATAAATGCATAAATGAACACATCACATTAATTAAACCCATAAAAAGGAAATGTGAATTGAGGATGCATATCCTCAAAAAAAAAAGTTCACCTAAAACTGTTATTATTATAGTTGAGTATGTGGGTCACATTACTTTTTCACATTAAATTTTCTGTGCTCCTTTTGTCATCCTAACCTAAATCCAAAACACATTAGCCCATGGTGCTGGGAATTCTGACTTTTTCTTATTTTTCTTAAATAATATTTCTTTTCTGATAATATTAATTTTGAACATTGTCTTAGGACGCCGAAAAATTAAGTCATATGTTTTTCATGCTGTTATTTAGCAAACATCCGTATCCAATGAGATACGCTGAGATAAACTTTTTAGTTTAAAAATTGCACAAATGTTAATATTCACATGTTAAACTAATATTATTATATTTAGTTGACTACACCTTTTATTTTCAAATAGGTAATTTTTTGCAGGGTTGAACAGGGGTAGCCAACCTTGTTCTGGAGCACAGAGTTTAGCTCCAACCCCAATCAAACACATCAAAGTCTGCTAAAAGTCTTCCGATTTTCTAGGAAATTACAACCATGTGTGTTTGATTAGGATTGGAGCTAAACTCTGCAAGACAGTGGCCATCAAGCCAGAGCTAAGGTTGAAGATGAGACAGTTCAGCAGTGTAAAAACACAAGGTATATGCCTCAATTTTAAGACAATTTGATACCTGCTGTATATTTGTTTGCATCACAAAATACATAAATATTGATGAAAGGAATAGTTGATGGACCCAATTGACTTCTTTAATATGGAGAAAAAAAGTATGGAAATCAATGGGGCATATCAACTGTTTGGCAGGCATTCTTCAAAATATCTTCGGTGTTCAGAGAAGAAAGAAACTCATACAGGTTTAGAACAACTTGGGTTGTTTTAATTTAAAATTTTTGGGTGAACTGTCCCTTTAATAAGGAAAGTATCCTGGGAGATACAATTCATAAAGTCCAAAATATACATAATAAAAAAAATCCATTGAATATGATTTACTTAAAGGGATAGTACACCAAAAAATGTAAATTAGCCCATGATTTACTCACCCTGAAGTCATCCTAGGTGTATATGAGATTTCAGACGAATATAATCGGAGTTATATTAAAAAATGTCGTGTCTCTTCTAAGCTTTATAATGGGAGTGAATGGGTGTGTGTCTTTGACACCCAGTGTCTCTTCATGATTAAGTGCTCCCCACGTCTCCGGGGGTTAATAAAGGCCTTCTAAAGCAAAGCGATGCGTTAGTGTAAGAAAAATATCCATATTTAGAACTTTATTGACTAAAATGTCTAGCTCCTGGCAGACTGCCTACGCAAGCCGACTTAAGCCAAAAGAGTATGATGTATGATGTAGGAGTGACGTAAGCTTTGAAGCTTCTCGCGGTTCAAACTAACAGGGCTAGGCAACCGCGTTCGTCAAGTTCAAGGTTTACTCTTTTGGCGTAAATCGAAGCGTACGGCTGTCTGCCGGAAGTCATTTTAGTATTTTAGCCTTTATTAAGTGTGGAGGAGCACTTTAATCATGGATGGATGCGCTTCGATGGACTTCCAAAGATATACAACCATTCACTCTCATTATAAAGCTTGGAATAGCCAGGACATGTATAACTCCGATTGTATTCGTCTGAAAGAAGAATGTAATATACACATAGGATTAGGCTAATCATGGGCTAATTTTCATTTTTGGGTGAACTATCCCTTTAAGTGTTGGTTATTTAAAAAGTGACATGACATGATTTTTACTAATCATTTTACACTCTTGCCTTTTTCATAAAACCTTTTTGTGCTGTTGTACCAGATTATAACAAAACACATTGTAACAAAATTGTATATAAATGAAATACAAAAAAAAAAAAAAAATCAAGGCCTTTACACCACATATTTCCAGAGATCAGTCTTCCTCTTACCGACCATCTGGAACGTTTACTGACGTTCTTTAGAAGTCGAACTTCTTTTAACTGGCTAAGTGCCGTATTTTTAGAACGCCATGTAATGTGACGTTACAGGAGACGCAAGCGCAACGCGTCCGTAAACACGTCAGTAGTGTATGGAACGCGAACGGGGACAATTGTAGTGCACGTTAAAAACGAACACGAAAACGAAAAGCTTGATGCTCCGAAAATGATCATGATTAGAAAGCACACAAGACATTCATTGGAACGAGACACATTGAGGATCACCTAGAAAGGTAAAGGTTTCCAGACTTTACTGGCATAGTTAGACTTAGACATTAGGCCTATATTGATATATGAGCTGGATACACTGGCTATCGTGGCGGGTACTATCATCAACCATATTAGCCAACCGTGCCAAAATTGAATGGAGCATTTCGCCCCATGGAACCTGAACATTGTCTTGGCTCAGTTAAACGTTTAAACTTTACACCAGTCAATATGCACAAAGCTCTAAAAGGGATATATTATTAGACAGTTATCATAACAATAGAAAATAAACATAATTTGTCTTTTTTCTGCACAAACTACTCTTTTAAAGTACTCTGCTGCCATCTTGTGTGGTCGTCAATGACTGCAAGAAAATATTTTCTTGCAAGATTCTATAGCATTTAATGTTGATACATTTTTTAAAAAGCATTAATATCCATGATTAGACTGCTGGACCTAATCCACAAATACCATATTTTATTCATGTCAGTGTCTTGCTAAACATTCATTGTGTTGAATTTCCATTATAGTTGAGACATGTAACATAAAATATCTGCCTTGTTCAACCCAATACTGACAAAAATATGAGGTGGTTTTACATGGGCAAGAGTGAATTATTCTCTCCAAAGATTTGCAGAGAGTTGCACTGTTTCAGCCTTATGGTCAGTAGAGGGCAACATAAGATTGGCCTAGTACTAACAGATTCAGTCCATAATGGTGTTGTTACTGGTGTTCCTGGGCGGTAAGCCGAGGATGCATGACTTTTTTCTCTCATAAATGTCAGAATTTTTCTCTCACTCCTTCAGTCTTGGATAAATCCCTAACCTCTTCCCTATCTGCCATTCATATCTCTATTACGAAGCCTGAATATTTTCTGAGCAAGGCACCAAGGGATTTGGCTGGAGAAAACAGAGTTTCTGACATGATCGAACATGTCTTTGGATAATGGTTATTCCTCTCTCTCTCTCTCTCTCTCTCTCTCTCCTCTCTCTCTCTCTCTCTCTCTCTCTCTCTCTCTCTCTCTCTCTCTCCTCCTCTCTTCTCCTCTCTCTCTCTCTCTCTCTCTCTCTCCTCTCTCTCTCTCTCTCTCTCTCTCTCTCTCCCCTCTCTCTCTCTCTCTCTCTCTCTCTCTCTCTCTCTCTCTCTCTCTCTCTCCTCTCTCTCTCTCTCTCTCTCTCTCTCTCTCTCTCTCTCTCCTTCTCCTCTCTCCTCTCTCTCCCCTTCTGCCATCTTTACATTCAGAAGCTTCTCTCTGTACCAGTGCCATTACCTATGAGATGGCCATTGTTCATTGTGATGTAAAAGAAGCTAGTGTTGGTGTCGTTATACACATTTTGATCATTATGATGACCAGTAATGAAGGACTGAAGTGCAATTAAAGAGGACGTCCTGCCTGGACGGAGGAATGCTGCCTCAATATTCACAATTGAACGTGGTGGGGAAGAAATCCCCTCACAAGCTTTCTCAGGTCACTCTGATTAGAGCTGATCCTGTTACCTGTGTAGTCTTAGTCTTGTTAATAGTGAATGCAACACATGCATTCCTGGTCTGGCACAAAGCGGGGAGGGAGAGACTTAAAAAAACATTGACAAGGATCCAGCACAGAGATGTCACTGCTCTTGCCACGGTTTATTGGACTCAGAGTTAAATACATTTGTGTTGGCACATCTCAAAAGCAATTTGTCGAGGCAGGGCTGCTGTCAAACACTTTCATCACACGTGCACACACTTGTACATGCCCCGTCCTTCAAAGCACAGGCATCCTCGTCGGCACGCACACGCACAAATGGTGTAGTTTCATTGAAAACCGATCCCTATTTTGTGCAAAAGGTCTTTTTGTTAGGGATATCCAGTGAGTGGTGTCCCATTAATGTTATTTTAGTCAGAATCCACTGTTCTAACTTGGAAAAAGAGATTAATTCATTTCTAAACCTTACGTCATTTTAACGTGCTGTAGAGTTCAATCTTAATGTTTAGCTGTAAGGTCAATGAGTCTTCATTAATGATTTCAGCTTCCTTGTAATGTTGACAGGTCTGGTTAATAAGGCAAAGGGGTCTATTTCATTTCCTCATTCCATAGATCGAGAAAAACCTTTTGTTAGATTATGTCAGAGCTGTAAGGAATTGTGTTGTTAGAGAAGCGATATTTCTCAATAAATAAACAAATAAATAAAAGAGGTCAATTGTGTCTTTAAGCCATGATCTTGATCACTGCCCTCAATCTATTTAAAACATTTATATGGATAGTTAAGTAGAGGAGGAGCTTTAAACATGTTAATATTGATATTAATGGTTGTAAAAACATTTTTAAAAAAGAGAAATTGGCTGAACATTGAAAATAACAATTGCCCTCATATAGTAAGATTAAAATATCTAAGACATTAAAATGTAATTTTTGGGTCAATGATAACGGAGTCCATGAAAAAGAAATGTGGTATAATGTCAAGGCAGAAATAATAATATACATTTATTACACTTTGCACACATCTTAATTATATGTTTTATTTAAAAGATTTTCTAACAAAACAAATTATCCACCAGATTGGTCCCAGAAAAATGTTTTTTTTAAGGTAAAAATTATTTTTATATATATATATATATATATATATATATATATATATATATATATATATATATATATATATATATATATATATATTATATATATATATATATACTTTACCACATGATATGTTTATTATCTGATATTTTAAAGTCACCATGAAATCAAATATGTCAACTCTTGTTTTGATAAAATGATTTATTCTTGCACAACATTATTATATTTGCAATACCTTCTCAGATGGTGTGTTTATTGGTCCAAAGGCGGGTCAACCTGTCACTCGACATCACAGTAAAAGCACAACAATGCATGACATGCAGAAGAAGATCACGCCGGGTGCCAATCCTGTCAGCTAAGAACAGGAAACTGAGGCTATTCACACAGGCTCACCAAAATTTGCCTATAACATTGTAAAAATGTTGCCTGGTCTGATGAGTCACGGTTTCTGCTGCGACATTCAGATGGTAAACAGCATTACAGCGTGGATCCAGTGGTGCAGTGGAATGAGAGAGATTTATTTGGCACACTTTGAGCCTTTAGTACCAATTGAGCATCATTTAAAACTTTAAACGCCACAGCCTACCTGAGTATTGTTGCTGACCGTTTCCATCCCTTTCTGACCACAGTGTTCTCTTCTTCTGATGGTTACTTCCAGCAGGATAACATGCCGTGTTACAAAGCTCAAATCATCTCAAACTGTTTTTTTGTACATGACAATGAGTTCACTATACTCAAATGACCTCCACACTTCCAGATCTCAATCCAATAGAGCACCTTTGGGATGTGGTGGGACAGGAGATTCACATTATGAATGTGCAGCTGACAAATCTGCAGCAACTGCATGATGCTATCATGTCAAATGACCAAATGTTGGAAGGAATGTTTCCAGCACTTTGTTGAATCTGTGCAACTAAGAATTAGGGCAGTTATGAATGTGCAACGTGTACCTAATAAAATGGCCAGTAAAGACTATCGCAACGTCCGCTTCATGCTGATTTATTGAACTTGACACACAGTCATGAGGGTCTGGAGGGGTCCTCACTATGATATCATTTCCTGTTGTATGCTTTTTTTCTTTTTGTATGTTGTTTGGACTACAAAACTTTGATTTTGTAGACAAAAGTTCTTCAAATGTTAATAAGCAGTGAAGCATTTTTGTTATATTGATATATACAATATATCTATCTATATCTATCTATATAATATATATATATATATATATATATATATATATATATATATATAATAGATAGATAGATAGATAGATAGATAGATAGATAGATAGATTAGATAG
Source organism: Chrosomus eos (assembly GCA_036326025.1). Lineage (NCBI taxonomy): Eukaryota > Metazoa > Chordata > Actinopteri > Cypriniformes > Leuciscidae > Chrosomus > Chrosomus eos. Next base: position 22,272,850 of record CM070835.1, read on the forward strand.
ATAGATAGATAGATAGATATATTATGACCCCCCCCCCCCCAAATATCAAAAGTAAATTTGAATTAATTTCAATTAAAATATGATCATCACAGAAGTGCTGTATCTCTTGCTGTAAAGTCATTGCAAGTATTAATTACAATTTTATTGTATGTTTGAATAAATTATTGAGATGGTATAAATACATGTGTCATTACATTGAACTTATGGGTTTAAAGGATTAGTTCACTTTAAAATGAAAATTACCCTATGATTTACTCACCCTGAAGTCATCCTATTGGTGTATATGACATTCTTCTTTCAGACGAATACAATCGAAGTTTTATAAAAAATGTCCTGCCTCTTGTTGTTTTATGTACACAACTCCTATGCGTCTGAAAGAAGAAAGTCATATGACCTAGGATAGCTTAAGCGTAAGTAAATCATGGGCTAACTTTCATTTGAAAGTGAACTACTCCTTTAAAGTTTCATTAGAACTGATTGCAAGGGCATCATTGAGATTTGGCTTGGTGTACCTGGAGGAAGACACCTCTTCCTGAGATCTTCCCAGACCTCAAGAATTCAATCTTTCGCTACTCACAACTAAATACCATTTTCCCCTCTTTCATTTGTCTGTTTTCCCTTCACAGGAGCTTTTGAAGTTACCAGAGAAAGGAGCACTGACTGTAGCAAATTACCTGGGCTGAAACATTTTTGACATAAGTCCTAAGATGCGAGTGAGCCACTTCTCCTGGAGGCCCCATCGGAACGGCGTTTAATCTCGGGCCATGAGAGGCAGCATTGCTGACAGAGTGACAGGACAGCTGGACACACTTCCAGGACACGGCAGTCTTCGGAGTAGGGCTCATGCATCACCCCAAAGGTACGCACCGGACAGGGTGTGGAGACCAAGACTACTGTAGCAGTGATCACACCATGTTTCAGCATCTTGCAGTTTAAATACTGGTTTATGGTTTATATTTACTCCGTTTAGAAAGCTCTAGGTCATGGCAGCCTCCTAAGAACTTGCAACAGAGGCCTATTTAGCCATTGTTCATTATCATATTTCAGCCAGGAAGTCTTGCTAAATATTGTCCTTATCACAGATCCCAAGTCCTTAATAGCTGTTCTGTGGGCAAAAACTGTTTTTGTAGTGGAGAGCACCGCCCGGTTCTGTAACAGAGAGTAAATAGATGCGATATAATCCTCTATTCCCAGATAGTCAAAACAAAAACGCGTTAACAATAGCTTTGGAGACTAGCAATTGTGCTGCTGAGACACTATTTGACATTTTCACTCTGTCTTTCATCGGGGAGCCATACAAATGCTCTATTAATTTAGAGAGTCAATTGTTGTATAATTTGTCTTTGAATGCCTAAAAAATAAACTCGTTCACAATGTTCAGCACAATTAGTCCCTCGTACTGTATAAATAGCTCTTTTGAAACCAACAATGTGCAATTGTGTCCACTTTGAGTGGTGAACTCACAAATATGGAGCTCTTTTCATGTTTATCGCTTCAAGCTGCATGTGGCATGAGCAGAAGTTGTGGTAGACGTTGAGTTTATCGTGCCCTGAGGTTGTGTTAACTGAGGAGTCTCTCTGGTGGCTGGCTTCTCTGACCTGGCACCCCCTGCAGTGGGTGGGCCATGACCCAGGTAGCCTAAAGCCATGCTGGGTAACAACTTCTGCTCTGGAGCTCTTGTAATCCGTCAGGATGTACTTCAGCTCAATAAGGAGGTTGCACTCTATACGGTCACTAACACCCTTTTTAAAAACCAGGAACAACTTAACAGTTCAAAGTTCAGCGCTGGAAAAAGCTGGCGGCAGTTAAAAATAGTGTGTGATTTCTATTTTAGCTAAAATACTGAGAGAGATGGTTTTGATCAGCCCCGAAAAGCAATGTGAGTTGATAGTTTCTTTGAAAAATTAGTTTTCCCCTATAATGGGATTTAAATACTGTTTTTCTAGTCATCTTGCAAGTGTGTTTGAAATCATCTCCCAGTGTAACATTTTTAACTTACAAAGTTAACTCACATTATTATTATTATGTTGTGTGCAAACTTCTGTTTGTCATCCACGGGAAACGTGCAGTAGAAACTGGTATTTAAAAACAATCAGTTAACACCTGGCATCTTTTGCAGACCGTATAGTTTGAGAAAACAACCTTTGGCCTGGATGCGGGGTTTCCCAAAGCAGCACTAGTGAATCCAATCTGGAAAGTGCCATAGTTACATTTGGAAAGTACAGGCTGGCTTTGAGCCAAGAACAAATGCCTTTCATTGTATTGTAAGTGCATACAGCTCATCATAACCACATTACAACTTAAATTGTTTGTGCAGAGATTCAGCTGCTATCTTCTTTTTTGTTCCCTAGAAGACAGAAAGTCATACAGTTTTGGTAATGTATGAGGGTGAGTAAATGATGACAAGTTTTTATGTGGGTGAATTAGCCCTTTAAAAAGAATACACCTTTGATTTAGTTATTTTCTTTCATTTTTTATTTTATTATACTTTTTTAAATTTTTTTTAAACTCAAGAAAGCCCCCCCCCCCCCCCCCCCAACAACTTAAAATTGCTGCTTTTCAAATTAATCCTTAAACGCATACCTCGGGTCTTTAGTGACCCGGGACGTCATTCACTACCCTCCTCCTCCTAATTTTTTATAAGTTAGATATCAACCTTCTTAGTATTCCTCAATCAGTTAATTATAAACAATATAATTTTTATTGTTTTCGCTAACGACCCGAGGTGTGTAACAGTGCAAGTATATTTTTCTGCACAACAATAATTTAATCTTTGATGACTGAATAAGTTAAATTCACATTTATTCCACAAGGTGTCAATGTCTGATATACAATGATGAAGTGACGTTTCACTCATAGATACCGCAGGCAGAAAACAATAGAATAGGAAGTATCATCAGCAAAACTTGAAATGGCTCAGAGATTTACAGCAGAGCAAGCTGAAGCTGTCAGTAATCAAAATATTGATTTTGAATATGTTGAAAATGATTTGAGAATATGTTTGAGATGGCGAATATGAGCCAGATATTGAATTAACTGTGAAATGAGCTGACGAGGACGGTGATGATGGTATAAAACATCTGCTCAAACTGAACCTTTCCAAGCTCCAGAAAATATGCTTTATTTTATTCATCTGTAATTTTACTCTAATGTCAGGAGAGTTGTATATTATCGCAACAGGTTGAGATCCATCCATGTTAGATATAGATCCGGGTCGTTAAAGACCCTAACATGTCATTATGATTGGCGAAACACTACATTTAAGGATTAAAGAAGTATACTTACTTCTGATGTTCAAAACATGGCCTATTAAAAATGTCAATCAGATGCAGGGAGATAATTCTAAGAAATTATTTAAAGATTTAAGAGGAAAGAAATGTACTTTTTTTGTTTAAATCTTGTGACAATTATTAAACAAAGTAATATGCGAGTTATTTATTTCAAATCTCTGACAGTGTCATGGCTTCAGAATGCAGATTGATTTTCTCTCTCTCCTTGCACTCCATTTGAAGAGAGCTTTATATATGAACTTGAAACAGCACCTCCAGGCAGATCCACATTAAAACTGACAGGAAAACACCTTCTAAGAGGAGCTTTTAAACTCATGGGGTGGCTTTGTGATCCATCTCAACCCCAGTCACCTTCATCTTGGCCTCTGTGTTTACGATACACATCTTCTAACAGCCCGCAGAGATCAATGGTCAATGCTGGATGATTGTGCTTCGAAAAAGGCTTTACAGACACGGATACTTGTCCGTGAGTATGAGAGCCACAAAGATCTCAAAGCCTGTTTAACAATATAAAATCATCCTCCAGGTGGTCCAGATGGAACACACTCAGATTGCTAGTCATGAGACTGAAGGTGCGGCTGGGTCTTAAGAGTGTGAATGGAGCTTCACTCATCTTTTAAAAACGGCTCATGCCCGCTGTTTTTGCGTTCCTGTCTCCTTTGATGTTTGAGGTTGAGATGTTACACCAAAGAAAAGCTTTGTGGGAAGTTTTCCATGTGCTGGTATGTCAGCTGAAATAATGGCTGTTTTGACATGACTGGTGCAGAAACTTTAATCTTGGCATCATTCATGTGTCATTCATTGGAATGAAAAAAATGATGAAATTGCATTTCATGTCAATTGACAAAAAAATAGCACATGCCGGGTGCACAGTTGTTCTGACTGCGGCCCACATTTCTGTGACATTGTATGTGCCGATGAAACATGCTTTATGCCTTTATTGTCCAATCTTGAAACCAAACCCCACAATGTATCCATCAGTGACGTAAGAGTAGCGTGCAAGTGTGTGAGGATCTGCGGCAAGACTTTGTTCTATTTGTTAAATCAAGGTTAAAACACCAAGATATCTCTTTGGGATCATCATGCGGTATTCGGGCTAGATGTGTGGACCACCAGGCGGAGATCCTCACATACAGGAATAAAGGTAGTGTGATATGAGCCTAACTCCTTATGCTGAGAGTGATTACTCTCTGATTTGTGGTAGAGGGACTGGTGGTGCTTTGTCTGGCTCATCTAGATTTTAGATAGAATGCAACGATAAGTGTCATGAAAGGAGCTTGTCATCAGTTTTTTTGTGTTATTTTTCCCCCACAGCACCATGATGATGGCAGCAGGGGCAGCTGAAAGGGCTTGGATTTGGCAGAGATGCAGCATGGGCTGACAGGCAGGCACTCGCTGGTGACAGAGCACCGGAGCTTCTGTCTCTTTGAAGTGTGTTTTCTGTGAGCATTTCTATTTTTTCAGTTACACTACCGTTCAAAAGGTTGGAGGTTGGAGTCAGTATTTATTTCTTTCATTCTTTCTTTTTTTCATTCTGCAATGACACATTAATTTGATCAAAAGTGACAGTAAAGGCATTTGTATAATGTTCAAATAATGTAAAAAATAGAAGAATCCAGAACAAATTTATCTCAGTTTTCTCAAAAAGTTTAAGCAGCACAACTGTTTTCAACATTAATAACAATCAGAAATGTTTGCTCCCAAATTTGCTCATTTGGAAATAGTGCAGAATATTAGATATTTATTGTAAAACTTACAGCACATTTCTTTGTTCTAAATGCAGTGTTGTAGTTGAGACCAGCTCATTCAAATCCAGTCAAGACCGAGATTAATGGAGGGTTGAGTCCGAGATAAGACAGAGACTAAAAGAGGGTAGAGTCCAGACCGTGACTAAAAGAGGGTAGAGTCCCAACCGAGACTAAGAGAGTAGAGTCCCGACCGAGACTAAGAGGGTAGAGTCCAAGTCCAGAACGAGACTAAAAGAGGGTCGAGTCCGAGTCAAGACCGAGACTAAAAGAGGGTCGAGTTTGAGTCAAAACTGAGACTAAAAAATGGATGAGTCAGAGTCTAGACCGAGACTAAAAGAGTGTTGAGAACAAGTCAAGAACAAGACTAAAAGATTGTCGAATCCAAGTCCAGAGCGAGACTAAAAGAGAGCTGAGTCTGAGTCTAGATCGAGTCTAAAAGAGGGTTGAGAACAAGTCAAGACCAAGACTAGAAGAGGGTCGAGTCCAAGTCAAGACAGAATAAAAGAGGGTCGAGTCCGAGTTGAGACAGAGACTGAAAGAGGGTCAAGTCCGAGTCAAGATGGACATTAAAAAAGGGTTGAGTCCGAGTCAAGACGGAGACTAAAAAAGGGTTGAGTCCGAGTCAAGACGGAGACTAAAATAGGGTTGAGTCCAAGTCAAGATGGAGACTAAAAGAGGGTCGAGTCCAAGTCAAGACGGAGACTAAAAAAGGGTTGAGTCCAAGTCAAGACGGAGACTAAAAAAGGGTTGAGTCCGAGTCAAGATGGAGACTAAAAGAGGGTCGAGTCCATGTCAAGACGGAGACTAAAAAAGGGTTGAGTCCGAGTCAAGATGGAGACTAAAAGAGGGTCGAGTCCAAGTCAAGACGGAGACTAAAAAAGGGTTGAGTCCGAGTCAAGATGGAGACTAAAAAAGGGTTGAGTCCGAGTCAAGATGGAGACTAAAAAAGGGTCGAGTCCAAGTCAAGATGGAGACTAAAAAAGGATTGAGTCCGAGTCAAGATGGAGACTAAAAAAGGGTTGAGTCCGAGTCAAGACGGAGACTAAAAAAGGGTTGAGTCCGAGTCAAGATGGAGACTAAAAAAGGGTCGAGTCCGAGTCAAGATGGAGACTAAAAAAGGGTTGAGTCCAAGTCAAGATGGAGACTAAAAAAGGATTGAGTCCGAGTCAAGATGGAGACTAAAAAAGGGTTGAGTCCGAGTCAAGACGGAGACTAAAAAAGGGTCGAGTCAAGATGGAGACTAAAAAAGGGTTGAGTCCGAGTCAAGACGGAGACTAAAAAAGGGTCGATACCAAGTCAAGATGGAGACTAAAAAAGGGTCGAGTCCGAGTCAAGATGGAGACTAAAAAAGGGTTGAGTCCAAGTCAAGACGGAGACTAAAAAAGGGTCGAGTCCGAGTCAAGATGGAGACTAAAAAAGGATTGAGTCAGAGTCAAGATGGAGACTAAAAATGGGTTGAGTCCGAGTCAAGACGGAGACTAAAAAAGGGTCGAGTCAAGACGGAGACTAAAAAAGGGTTGAGTCCGAGTCAAGACGGAGACTAAAAAAGGGTCGAGTCAAGATGGAGACTAAAAAAGGGTTGAGTCCGAGTCAAGACGGAGACTAAAAAAGGGTCGAGTCAAGATGGAGACTAAAAAAGGGTTTAGTCCGAGTCAAGATGGAGACTAAAAAAGGGTCGAGTCCAAGTCAAGATGGAGACTAAAAAAGGGTTGAGTCCGAGTCAAGATGGAGACTAAAAAAGGGTCGAGTCCGAGTCAAGATGGAGACTAAAAAAGGATTGAGTCCGAGTCAAGATGGAGACTAAAAAAGGGTTGAGTCCGAGTCAAGACGGAGACTAAAAAAGGGTCGAGTCAAGACGGAGACTAAAAAAGGGTTGAGTCCGAGTCAAGACGGAGACTAAAAAAGGGTCGAGTCAAGACGGAGACTAAAAAAGGGTTGAGTCCGAGTCAAGACGGAGACTAAAACAGGATCGAGAACAAGTCAAGACCACAAGCTTTTTGTTATCTTTTTAAATAACAAAAAGAATACACATATTTTTAAAATGGCCCTTTAAAATGTGCACTCTTAAAAATATATTTTTTTTAATTTACATTGATGGTTCCAAACCTTTAACATGCATGGAACCTTTCTAGTGCAGAAAAGGTTTTTTTATATTATTAAAATGTTCTTCACAGTAAAAAAAAAAGAAAAGGTTATTTTAAGAACTGTTCAGTAAAAAGTTTTGGTGGAACCCACGGCACCGGCACGGAACCTTTAGTTTTGAGAGTGTAAATGGTTTTATTCAGGTCTCCTTTAATGCTCTAAACTAAAGCAACCAATTGGAGTGTACACTTTCGCAAAATGAGATGTTTGCTGGTCTTCTTCTTATCTACGCTGCATAGCACAGCATTAATGTCATCTAATGTTTCCCCATATATCCCACAACACACACTAACCCTATGTTATCAGTTCTGCATGTCAATGTCAAGCTTAAAAAGGCTATTTCCTCTTACCTAGAATGTTACCTGTATGTACTGAGGCCAATATTATAGCTGTCATCTCTGCCCAGTGCTCCCTGCATAAAAGAATCTTTTGTTCCAGTTGTAATTTAGACATTATTCAGCTCTCAGGTGCACACAGCAGACTGCAGGGTGGAACACTATATCTGCTCTTGAACATGGTGTAACTGTTTCTTGTTGACAGAGTGGGATTTCTCAGCAAGACATCACTACATGTTTAATTCCCTGCTTGTTTTTCTTGTAAACGCTTCATGGTCACCACATACACAGAACTGCACATACATGACTAATGCTGGTAAGGAATGCCATGATCGCCAATGCTTTCAGAGAACATTTACAGCAAATAAAATTTTCTTTTTTGACAAGTGCTCAAGAATGTAAGCAGAAACACTAAGAAGAAAAACATATGATGTCTTGAAAGTGACAACATAAACCTTACTGTTTCTTGCCTCAGGCGATGGATTGTGTACACTGTTGTGATTGGTCACCATGGCTGAAGCTCATCTTGGAGCTCACACCCCTTCCTCAAGAGAGAGAGATGCTTTTGTTTGATGGTGACAGGGGGAATGTCAGACTAAGCAGCGCTTCAGCTCTTGAAAACCTCTGAAAAGCCTTAATGTGCACACAGATCTACTTTGATCTGCTGATTCTTACACATCTGCAACAAGCTTGGAGTACATCTGAATAGCCGCCACTCTTCTTCATGTAGTGTGGCCCATGTGAAGTCAGAGCCCTAGATTTTCTGGAATTATTGGCTGTGAGATTCCTTCAGTCTAGCTGCTTTTTGGACCGATAAAAGACTTTTTTTTCTCTTTGAAACAGTGCATAATCAGTGTAGTTTGGCACTATTTATGGCACCAAGCAATCTCATGGGACGAGTGCTTGCAGAATAAAATTCTATATTTTTATGTTTTGTTGATGCTACACAAATTATCAGCTTTTTTCTGTAAAATATGGTGTCATGTTTGAAGTCACTCATTCCCTGAATCTAATTTTAGGGATGTAGTTGTCCGACCTTTATTTATATTTTATTCCACGCAAAAATTATTGCAGATCTGTAACTGGGTGAAGATGCCTAGGCTGTGATCATGCCTGCATTAAAATTCATTTTATTTTCACACACCTCTGAGCTGATTTGAATATAAAAACAAAGCCATACAAAATATATTTTAGAGAGCTTGGATTCATCTGCCTGTTTTTTTTTTTGCTACATTCACACACCGCAAGTTTTTTTTCCAGACTGGGAATAGCAGGGCAGAGGGCACAGGGGGGTGTGCATATATTACTGTGGGATAATTAACATCTAAAGCACTGGGTCATTCTGAGCCCTGCCGTGTAAGTAAACGCTGGCACATGCATTCTTCAGCTGCTCACTCGTCTTTAATCAATCGCGATATCTCCGCTGGATCTATATAGGAAAGGGTATTAAAAGATTAACTGAAACTTAACCAGTATAATGACTTTTGATTTAAAATCTCTATTTGGAGGAAGAGGATGTCATTTTACCACTTATCTCTTACGCTGGACCACTATATGTTGGTGAGAACTCCATCTATACCTGCCTGACTAACAATTTCCCCTCCAGATAATTACGGCTGGGGTCAGATTGGTCTCAGGAGCCAAACTTCAATTCAGATGACAGGAAGTTTTTCTAAGCACTTCACAGAAATAACATTTTAACCCCCAATTAAAGCAATCCAGTTCAAAGAAAGAAAAACACAATAAATCTAAATAATCTTTTTTTTTGAATAACAGTAAAAATCTCTACTGATTTATTTGATAAAACAACACCGTTGGTGCACTGTAAAAAAAGCTGCTGCATTCAATATTTAAGTACAATGAACTTGGATGTTTAAGTCATTTCTACTTAAATTACATACATAGTAATATCGTCGAGTAGTATTACAATTTAAAATAACTGTTTTCTATTTTAATATATTTAAAATGTATTCCTGTGATGGCAAAGCTGAATTTTCAGCATCATTACTCTAGCCATCAGTCTCGCATGATCCTTCAGAAATTCTTTTAATATGCTGATTTCATGCTCAAGAAACATATATCGATGTTGAAAACATTGCTGCTTAATTTTTTTGGTGGAAACCGTGATTCATTTCTTTTCAGGGTTTTTTTGAACAGCATTTATTTGAAATATATAGTACATCTTCGTAACTTCTAACATTATATATGTATTTTTTTCTGTCACTTTTGATGAATTGAATGCCACCTTGCTGTATAAAAATATCAAATTGTTAAAAAAAATCTTACTTTTTAATTTACTATAAAAATACATGTTGAAGTTGATATTTTAATTACTTGAAATTCAAACCCCAAATGTAGATATTAGACTGGGAAATACCCTTAGAGAGACCTGAACCTGACTTGAACTATATCTAATGAGTGACCTTTCCATATCAGAATCTCACATTTCTAATTCACCAGGTACCCTTCAGAAATTTTTCTGCATGTCAGACGGTATACATCTTATCACCTTGTGCAGCATCTTGTTGTGGTAGCTTGTGTTGCCTTTGATATCGGAGAGCATGGAGGTTTCACCAAAATAAAGGCCTCCTTTGTACTCTGCTGATTAACTTCTGTACCTGAGCTCTCTGATAAGGCCCGAAAAAAAAATCCATCCCCAAGAAGCCGACAACCGTGAATCCTGTTGGTTTTATTTATTGAGTTCTCTGTGACAGCTTTGGATTTTGTTCAGCGCGTGAAAATGCCACACCATGTTAGACTGTTCTTTCTCTTTGGAAAAAACATTTATGCATCTTTCAGCCAGTGTTAAATCTTGTTATTTTCTTCTTTAAGTATGCATGTGGTCTTCTAAGCTCTTTAAGAGACTTCAATGTGTGTTATGAACTACATTCAACAGATAAAAACTACAAAGCACATGTAAAAAGAGCTCCTTTGAGACATTTAATCTCAAGCCATTTGAATTAGTCTCTGTTATTCGTTCCAATGAAATTTACGAGGGTGTGTGTACTCCAGCAGCACAGCACAGCTGATTTGGTTGACTCCATCTTCTATTTTAGAAATAATATGTGTGTACCTAGCTACCTACCTATCTACTGTCTGTCTGTCTCCTCCTGTCCGTCCGTCTATTAAGTATTATTTTCAAATATTACAGCAAATCTTTAGTAACATATTCAATGAGCTACATTTTAAACATATTAAAGGTTTAAATTAAAAAATTTAAATTTAACCTCTGACCCCCTTAGTCATCTTCTCATGCTGCCTCTGATAGTGTTTTCACACACGTCTGATGTCTTGTCAGAACCTGCGGTGCTCAGCCCTATGATTTATATAGTGTCTTGATGGGAGAGTTTTAATTGCATATGTACACATTGACAGGTGGCCACTCTTTTTGATATTTACACTTTGATCTCTGTATATATGATCACTGCAGGCCATGTCAAAGAAACACATGGGATTTCACCAAGTAAAAACATCCTTTGAAATTCAGGTGCCACTACAGCTGATGATGATGTAGACGGAAAAGACAGCAACATAACATCTTGTGTTTTGGTTTAATTAAATGGAACTGAGCCATAAAAATCACTGTCATCACAAAGGCATGAGCCTTATACATACATTCTAAAAATGGCTTGGTTAAAAGCAGCCCAATTGGCAACCCAGTGCTGGGTAAATATTGTACAGAACACATGCTGGCTTATGGTAAATTACAAATTTTAACAAAGCAGGGTTGCACACCTAATCCAATATCAGCTTGTATTGACTTAAAGCTGTGCTCATTTTATCTCGGTTATCATTTATATTTTTCTTGCAGTAAAATCTGTAAAATGTTATAAATAGATAGACTGATAGATAGATAGATACACTATTTCCTTTGAAATTCTTTTAAATACTAAAAAACGTAATCACATTTTTTTCTTCTTAGAATAGTAAGAGAATGAGTGCTAGAAAGATTGACTGATTTCTCACTGAACAACAAAATCAACCACCGGCCCAATAAAGGAGGAGACTATTGATTTAGGCAACTGGAATCCAGACAAGTGCTTGACAAGCGGAAATAATTTCTCCTCAAGAGACGTCAATAGGTTCTGATGGGGTTATTAAGGGGAATCAAATATATTTGCATTTAGACAACGAGCAATTTGTCATGTAAACTGAAATCCGTTCTCACCCTTGAATGCGAAGGAACTCTAGCAGGAACCGAATGAAAGTTAATCAGGAATGTATGGCACAAAACACATGATGAATGAAGTGCATTAATGCTGAGCCAGGAAAACAAAGTAATCTCTTAACATCCTCATCAATGTAATGCGTTTAGGACAACACAAACAAGGTACAAGTAATTCTTGAAAATTACCCTTGGGGTTTGAGGCCAAAGCATTTATGTAGTAGGCATAGTATAATGTGTGCATGCTAACAGTACATACTGGAAAAGGTATGAAAATCGTATACAAAATCACAAAGGTTTCCTCTGCGATGCACTCTATTCATTGCAAACTGAACATAGAGGTACCTAGATGCATGACAAATTCCTCTCGCCTATCAGTTTTCCTTGGCCTACAAGGCAGTCCTCTGCTAAACCCTCTTTTATTTTGCACTCTTCTTGTTTTGTTATTTTACCTGGCAGTCCAGGTGTGAAGGGGTGAGGCCGTGGAAAAACATTCAATTCTGCAGGCTTGTCATGAAAGAATCCATTGATTGACCTTTACATCAAAGAGCACAATGACAAATGGGTTAGCAATTTTCCGCCTCACTTATGGCCAACAATGCACATTTCCACTTTTACTTGCTAGCATTGAGTGTACAGTGCACATACCTTTCGTGGGCTTTTCAAACTCTGCAACACCGTCTTTACAAGCTTTCCCCAATAAATCTAAACTATAGTCAGATTTTAGTCTCTTATTCTTGTCATCTCTAATTTTTCAGTGACCTCCTCAAATAGTGACTCAGGTTTGCAAAGTGTTAATCTCACAGTCATTTTTGTCTTAGCATGTAAAACAAACACTAATGATTTTCTATTTCACTCAAGGATGTTATTGCATGTTCTAGCTGCTGATTGAATTACTCGAGTGCTTTAAGAATGTTTTGGGTGGAAAGTATGGAAATTAACCAATTGACCTTTGTTTTGACCTTTAGGTTAAGGGAGCTTTGTGGGAAAAGCCTGCTGTGGAGAATCAAAGACATCTATGATGCCATTTCAACAGTCCTTCTTCATGTGGAAATGAATACATATTTGTATAGCACATGAATAAATTATAGAAAATTATTATTTTATTAACTGCTCACAGGCTGGTATATTGTATTAAGGTGAGAAACGCCCACTCAATTTTTTTTAAGTCAGTGAATATCATGTGATCCTTCTCAATGCAGCAGTTTGCTTATATGAACACGAATCTGTGTGTCTTTGTCCAGACCAGTCAGGCCGTGAGCAGCTTCTGTCCTCAGATCAGACATGTCCTATAGGGATAAGCTGTCACACTGCTGGGAGCCTAATTGATGCCTCATGCTTTTGAGGAGCAATTATGGTGCCCAAATGTCAAGAGCTAATTTGTGGCTTTATAATGTGGACACATGGGCCAAGGAGAGGGCCAGATCTGGGCCCCTCTGGGAGAATCGGAAAAGTTTGCTCAGCAGATGTGAGAAGCTCTCCGTAAAAAGTCTGGGGGTGGGGGAGAGCCTTCAGAAGATGTGAAGTCTACTGCCAGAGGTCTCGCATGACTGCAGAGATGCTCAAAATGACCATTTTTTGAGATGAGTGAAAATCTTGTCATGATAATATTCATGACACTGATCTAAGCTATTTTGCTCATTGGTGTTATCTGATCATTTTCTCTCAAATAGCCATATTGTTTATTGTTTGTTAAAGACCTGTTTATAGCTCATTCCTAAATACATGATAGAAAAAGACGTGCAACGTTATAAGAGGTGTTTAAAAGAGCTTTAAAATGCGTAACTACTAGTTGGATCGTGCAAGTCGTTCCTGATGTCTCCATAGTAATGCAAACACCAGAACAACAGTTTAACCAGTTGACAGCTTGAAAGTCAAAAGTCAATATAAAAACATCATATTCATTGCCTACTTGCAGAGTGGTAAGACATACACCAAAAATGAAGCAAGATGACGTGCCAAAAAGGTGTGAAAGGATATTATTAACTCCTCTACACCTACAACGTGTTACTCTACACTGAAGAATCCTCAGAAAGATAGTTATTTTTTACTTTTATAATTTTATTTATTATTATTTTCAGGGGTCTGACATAATAAAATATTACTTTATCTCAAATCATATTAAAGGAATAGTTCATCCAAAATTTGTAATTCTGCCATTTCATTTAAATTTCTTTTTAATTGAAAAGATTTGAACCATTCATTTACAAATGTAACACATTTTTGTCTCATGAAATCTTGTGAAAACATCAAGGAGAGCTAGAATCACATGGACAATTTTTATGAAACTTTGATGTTGCTTTTTTATATACCATTTTAACAGTCCCTGTAATCATTCACTCTCATTGTATAAAATAATTCACCAAAAGAAAGAAAGTCGGAAAGACAGAGTAAAGAGTGGAGGGAGTGACAGGATTTCTGTAGTGAACTGTCCCTTTAAGATTCCAATTGCATTTATTATTATTGATTATTATTGGTGCTCAATTATGAATAATGGTTATCGGTGTTGAATTTTTTTGAATTTTTTTTTGTGCAAAACTTGGTTTAAATGTTGATAAATGTTTTGTTTGAGCAGCAAATCATCATATTAGATCATGTGACCCACCATAAGGATCATGTGACACTGAAGAAGACTGGAGTAATAATGCTGAAATGCAGCTTTGCCATTAAATGAATAAATTGCATTCTAAATTATATTAAATAAAAAACTGTTCTTTTAAACTGTAATAATATTTCATAATATTACTGTTTTTGCTGTATTTTGGTCAAATAAATGCAGCCTTGCCGAGCATAATTATTCCAAACTTTTGAACGGTACAGTATTATTCAGCTGATCTGAACCCACATATTTCTTTTATCACTGTAAATTTGCTTTGAGACAATCTGTATTGTATAAAGCGCTATATAAAGGTGACTTGACTTATCTTGACTGATCGTTTAGCATTGTCCATTGGCTTTAAAGTGGTAATTTATGCAAAAGCGCTCAAGATAAACAGTTGCTGAGGATATTGTCAGACACCACCCTTGTGCAAACACAAATCTGCCCTGAGACTACAACTTAAAACACCAGGTGAGACTTTGCTACTTCCCCCAGTCTGTAAAGATATGAATTATGCACTATTGTAATCCACACGGGACTACAAAGCTACCGATGCTGTATTTCTACAGGGTTGTGTGAACTCCCGCCCCATATTCGCAGCTGACAAACACAGGGCCTTGAAGATCAGAGACCCAGGACATGCTGACAAGTGCTGTGGGAACACCTGCAATGTCACACACACACACACACACACACACACACACACACACACACACACACACACACACACACACACACACACACACACACACACACACACACACACACACACACACACACACACACACACACACACACACACACACACACACACACACTGTCTGATAGGGTTTCTTTGAGTGCTCTTTGAGGCCAGTCTTAGGTGATGAAAATAAGGGTTCATCCATTAAGTGCATGAGGCAGGGCTGAGACAGGGCATGGATGAAGGATTTAAGTGTTGCCTGTAAAGTGCTTCAGACCACCTGCTAGAAGGACAGACAGAGGCATCTATTTCAGCTCAGACAGACGGAAAAATACATTGGCTCTTCGTGTGCCAGGGAGTATTTCGTGACACGAACTCTCTTACATTAAAGCGGTGACCTAATAGCTATGGTGACATTTGCACCAAACAAACAAAATGATGACATGAAACTTGGGGAAACATTGACTTTTTATTTGTTAAACCGTACAAATGTTTTACAAAATTAATTTAACTATATATGATGATAGAAATCAGAGCACTTGTGATTTAATTACACAGTTGTTTATCTTCACGGAGTGAAGCTCATATACTCAGACTCAACCTCCACTCTCATATATCTGTTAACTGTTACTCAATAGTTTTAAAGATGGGGAAAATCCCACATTGTAAAATGTTGCAAGGACACTCCCCTCTTAAGACAGACCCTGGCTCACCATCACAGAGATACTGAGATCACAGACCGTATCTTCATGCTTCAACATAAAACGTCCTCTCATCCGTTTAGAAACTGTGTATAGATGTGCCTCTTTAGTCATAGTTGTGGAAATGTCTCATTCAGCCGTTAAACAACATTCAGGAAGGTTTAGCCCGTGGTGTCTAAATCTCATATCATTTTCCCCAGAGCGTTTTGCTTGGATTCATGTGAAAATGCTGGTACTATCTGTCAAAGAAAACACAAAACCTTGTGTGGTTTATATGTATGATGAATTAAAATAGTATTTGATAAGTGTTTTTTTTCTATTTTGTTTTTTTACCAATTATCTCATTCTTACTGCAGCAGACACATTTTCTCTTTATAGCTTTGCCTTATGTGTTTAGTAGGGATCATGAATAGCATCAGCAGAGATTACTCTAACTTTGGGTTTGACCCAAAAGAAAAGGTCAGTTTTTATTTCACTCAGATTCAGTAATTGTGTAGCTGTTACCTGAGAAGGTCTCGCAAAAGAACTTTGATGCTGATGCTAAACAGCGACTTAAAGGGTAAGTTCAGCCAAAAAATAAAAATCTTCATCACTCACCCTCATGTCGTTCCAAACCTGTGTGATTTATTTTTTCTGCAGAACACAAAATAAGGTATTTTGAAGAATGTTAATAACCAAACTATATTGTCGACCCCTGACTTCTATTGTATGGGCAAAAAACACACACATTCTTAAAAAATATATTTTTTTATGTTCCACAGAACGAAGACATGTATACCATCTTGGAGCAAAATTAGTGTGAGTATGATGACAGATTTTTTTTTTTTTTTTGGATGGGGACAGGAACTATATCTTAAAGACAGCTTTGGTTTGTTTCCTTTTTTTTGTACACAACACATTAATTCAGAATCTATAATCACCATGACAGTTAGAAAGGATCTTTAATGTTTCCCAGATAATAATCATTTCAGAATTTAGTTATATATCAAACAACTAGCTTTTTTATGATAATACTTGATTTAATGGCCTGTAAAATGTACTGTGCAGCATGCCATCTTGGTAAATCGAGCTTGAAACAAATCTAATAAAATCACAGAGTCTCATGTCATTCTTCATACATTTGTAATAGTAAATCGCCCTCTGTAATAGCATAGCAGTGATAATAAGTCACTTTTACAGTTTCCGTCATATAAAAAAAGAACAGCTTTGCCACTATTTCAAAGCACCTTCTACTGTTTGGTATAATATATATATAAAAAAATCTACTTTTAGATGTAAAAATATATATTTATATTTCCAAATAAATAAATACATACAATAAATATGTGAATCAAGAACTGTATAAATAACATCGCGTGAGATGGCATCTCCTGTTCTCTACTGTCCCAGTTCTGTCATCTCTGAGCATCACGTAAGCATTGTTCCTTCAAGTCCTTCTTAACCCATATTGAATATTTCCAGAGCAAAGCAGCACCATGTTTAAAACCTCCAGAACCCTCAGATTAGGTTTTCATGGTTATGCTACTCGTCAGCAACAAAGACACCAAATGCAGCTTGACTTTCACACTTTGGGAGTCTTTCGAGACTGTAGTCTTCACCATCAGTACCGGCCAGTGCATTTCCAGAGCATATCTCATGTTTGGATGCTGTGGCCAAACGTTATCATCTCCTCCTCACGTAGAGAAGAAACTGGGCATCTCTCTCACCCGATAACGGTGACAGAAGGTCTCAACTGTGTCCAAGCACCTCTTTGTAAAGTTCTGGAACTTTTTCAGGGTCCACCGGTCTTGGAAGAAAGTGAGTGAACTTTTGATGTCTCCTTGATTTGGTCCCATCGCGTGGCGTGCCGTCCTTGTTGAGAGCCACGAAATACCGTGCTCCTCTCTCCCCGTGCTTGTAGAGATTAGAAGAGTACGTGTTGTACCAGTTCTCCTCAAACTGCTCACGGAAGACACATTCTGCTGTGAGTTTCTCCTAAGAAACAAAAAACATGTTGGTGAACTAATTCATGCAGTTTCCTCAAAACTCATAACATGGAGAGAAAGAGAGGTGGTCAATATGATAAAACATATATGACATCTTTGGGCTTTAACAAGAACAACAATTGTGAAGGATCATTCTTGGTAGCAAGACAAGATCTGGAAAAGTCAAAACTGGGTAAAAGTCTGCTTACAGAGCCATAAAGTTCTCCCTTGTCGTTCATCCCGAGGTAGAGACCACTGTCCACTCCACGGATGCTTATTAATCCAACTGCAAGGCTTATGAATTCCAAAATACCTGGAGAATAATAAATCAATTGTTCAGGAGATGTTCTTTGAAGTCTAAAACCCTCATCACATATTGTGAAAAAGTTGAACTGCAATGCATTATTCATCTCTATACTTCAAAGACTATTATATAGTTATTATAAAGTAAATACATTAATATATATATATATATAGTATAAAAATACATTTATTTTTGCTGTGAAGTGTTATTTACTAATATACATTTTTTCTATACAGATTTTTTTTTAATTATTGTTACACTTTAGGTTCTTCATATTCAATATATTAAATGTTTGGGTTCTTTAACAGAGACCAGAACGTTATACAAGTTCTATGTACTATTTAAGTTGTTCAATAAGAACTATAAAAACTGGTGAACCTGTATTTTTAAAAGTGTAGAGTCACAGTGCTATTGAGTTCATACTGGGATTCAGTTTCTGTTTAAACAAATCTAACAAGCTGGAAATGAAGAGGGAAATTACCAAAACGACTGTGGTCCTTTCTCGTGCCCTGCACACTGCCATCCGGGAGTATTTCAAGGTGAAATCCAGTCCTGCAGTACAACTGTCTTCTCCGCAGAATCCCTTTCAAGTGCGTTAAATCTGCGGAGTGCTCCGTGACAGTCTCTCTGCTGGAACTAAATGATCATTTAACAGCCCGAGGTTTTCTCCTAGAGGTGGCAGAAAGAACTGTGATCCGACCTGTCCGAAACCCTCCAGGCTCTGTAAAAACGTCCCGATTTCTCCCATAGCTGCAGTTTCAAACCTCCAATCCAATCCAGCAAGAGCGCTTAGGGAAACTTGATCTAGATGAATACGGTGAAGCAATCGTCCAAATCTATTCGTTACGACGAATAATATCCATGCGAGCACGTCATTTGTAGTGGATCCATGCTGAGCGCATATGAAATATCACTTGACTCCAGTGGATTATACTGACATATCCAGTGGGGAAGAAACAGTAACTGCAAATAACTGACTTCAGACAAGTCCTTTAATTTCTGCTCTCATGCCTCGTCCACATGGTGGCCGGTGTTGCTTTCTGACATGAATAAATGTGCAGCAGGTATTGAGGCAGCAGGTATGTGTTGTTGTGGGAAGTGCTTTGCGCAGTGAGTGGCTGCTGCGCGCGCGGGGCAGGTGCAGAGCCCTGGCTTCTGTGGGCGGGACATCGGGTTGGTCCAGCCTTGAGTTTTTTCCGCACAATCACAGTTGTCTGTGTTTTCGTTTATGCCTGTGTTTGTCAGGGTCAGGTTTTGCATACATTGTGGGCACCAAATGTAGGCTATACCTCACAAGCAGGAGGAAAGCAGCAGTTGTCACGATTTAATGGGTTTGTTTTAGATTAAATATCATTAGCTCAGTATTAAAATAGATATAGTGTGTGTAGCTGCAGAGGTGTAGGACATTTTACAAATATGAGCTACGGGGTGAAAGAATAATTAGGCTATACATAATCTATAGGCTACTGATATCACAAATATAGGCCCATATATGCCGTGGAAAGTGAGCAGCCACATTTGACACCAAAAGCACAAAAACTGTCTGTTAATCTTTTGTTAACCCATTTTATGTATTTCTATATAAGCTTCTATTATATTTACTTTGTGAATTAAAATGTTTTTAAATATTAAAATATTTTTTCCCTAATTTTAATAAAAGATAATCAATTTGTGCAATGTAATTTTTTTGCTTTGCTTTAACTCATCAAAATAAGTAAAGCAATTTTCTTCGAATTTTCGAATTTTTACAAGATTCAAATTTTTGATTTGTCAGTTTAATTGAAGTAGAAATGACTTAAACAGCCAAGTTGATTGTACTTACATTTTAAGGCAGCAACTTTTTTGTGGGTTAGGATAGTGTAGCCTAATTATGGGAAATGCCATATTTAAAAAAACAAACAAGAAAAACCTAACTTTTTTTTTAAAGTTAGATTCTACTTTAATTAATTTTTTTGTAGACAAATATGGGAATTTGCCTATTATTTCAAAGTTTGAGAAACACGGGTAGCCTACAAAAAACACTTAATTACAGAAGTTGAAGATTACATCCACAACTCTTACAGTATTTTAGCTGAAACTGGTTACCTGGCCAAATTTTAAGAATGAAAAAGCGACGATGAAATTAAATAAATAACCACTTTTTGATGAACGTCTTCTCAAAACGCTATTTTAAAATATAACATTTTGAGGTCTAAGCGCTTTAACTATCAATTCTAACCATGCACCGAATGGAAAGGACAAATGACTGCAAATACAGCTGCTGATGTTTTTCTGCACGATGTGATGTAGCGAGGTCTCGCATCTCGCGATGAGTGCGCGCAGTCTCCTCTCCTCTCCCCGAGCCGGTGACACAGTCATGATGGCCGCCGTACGTCGGGTTCTGGCTCTTCGAAACAAGTTCACCAGCTTAACAAACGGGTTAAACCTTTATTTTAACAGCAGACAATCTTTGAGGCAAAGAACAGCTCTGAGACACGTAGGGACAGGGGTGTGTATCACTCTCGGTGGATTCGCTGTTGTTTACTACCAGCACATATCGAGTCCGGATCGGGGACACGCAGCGAGTCTGCGCGCATTGATTTCTCCGCTCCCAGCAGTGGCTGCAAAAGAGCAGGTAGGCTATATCTACGTTTTAGTACATTTTGCAGTGTTTACGTTTGTGGTGTTTACATGGTATTTTACTTTAGCATCTCGGTTTTTGTTATCCCTAAACACTTAAAATCGGTGGATTTCATGTGTCATCAAAACAGTCGCTCTCCACCAGAGAGGTGCTGAATTCAGTGGCTCAGTTCATTAGTCAGGTGATGATGCACTATGATTCGATGAAACTACTTAACAAATATTTGAACTTTATAGATAGCCTACGACTGGACATATTGGACATTTTTATGGATGTGTTTTGCATGCTTAGATGGCTAGCTCCGAAAGGGTAATTTTACTAGGCATGCAAATTCAATCAACAACCTTTTCTCCTGTCAAAATTTTCTTTTGCATTTGTCTTTCAGACAGATTTGTTTTACAGTGGATTAGATCAGTGTTTCCTAAACCACTATATGTTTTGTGCTTGATGTGATTTAAAAAAAAAAATATTATTATTAAAGTCACTTTTAGACAGAAAAACAACCAATGAAAAACAAACTATATTCAGCTACAAGTGTCATAACACAAATGCATAATGTGCACACATCACATACAAATTAGAAGAAGGAAACAAGTTCAAAGTTCTTTGTAATATACATATTTGCACAGGACTTCGTCCATATTTTTTGCACACATTACACAAATATCTTTTTATTTCCTTTAAAAGGAGCATAAAATATATGAGATTAGTTAAATTCATATTATTTGTGTCTATTTTATATGTTTATCAAAGTAAAAGTGGAACATATACTTTTGGTATGACTGTTGTCGAAAAGTATTTATCAGATTGATCATTAAACCATACAGGATTGAATCAGTCTTGTGTGAATCTCTCTGCAATGTTCCCTCTTTTTTTGTACCCTTATCTGCTTTGGTTGGACATAACCTTGACTTGTGGATTGAGACACAGGAATCCAGGGTTAAAGTAACTGGACACTGCAGCTTGGCAGCCGGGTGGACGTTTGATGGGGGTAATAAGTAGCAGGGCACACATTCCCAGGGTGTTTGCACAGTGCCCAGTGGGCCTGGCCGCCGGCCATCGTAGAGTAAGAAGAACACTGTCTTAGTGAGTTTAGCCGTGATATATCTGCTTGTGGATGTTTGTGTCCATGTTTTTGAAATTAAAAACAGGGAGGAAAGAAAAAGATGGGTAGCACTTTCTTCAATGTCACGCTTGTCTTATCTTCTATTTACGTGTTTATTTGTTTGATTATAGGCCAGTGTATCTGCTGAAGATGAAGAGGTGTTCATGACAGCCCATGAGCACAGGTTCAGGCTCTTCAGCTCAATGGAGTATGATGGACAGCTTTACATGACACCCCTCGACTTCATTGAGTCTGTCACTATGAGCGAACCAAAGAGTGAGTTACGCAAACAGTTCATCTCCCTTAGCAGAATATATGAACTCAACATATGATTGTGTAACTGTAGACTAAGGACGTCCTCCTATTGACTTAATCTTCTAAGGATTCAATTTTAAAACTAACTCATTATTTGCTCATCATCATGTTGTTCCAAACCTGTCTTCAATGGAGCATTCAAGCTTCAAAAGAATGCAAAAGCATCATAAAAGAAAAGTAGCGATGGCTATGAACCACAAATTTGTGAATGAATCTCAAAAGCAAATATGAGTTGCATATTCTTCTTTTATTTCTCCTTTTGTGGACTTGAGCATGAGTAAATAATGACAGAATTTTGGGTGAACTATCCATTTTATTACAGATCTTTGCCTTATAACCTTTTTTTTTTTATCTTAAAAGCAAGCAAGTAACCCTGCAGGCATAAAATCACCACATGTAGCCGTAACACCTGCATGAAGATAGTCATCTCTCTCCGCCAGCATCACATTTATAACCTATTTCTGTAACCAAAATCTGAAAGCAGCTAGACAGACAACTTTTAAACGTGTGTGTCAGATACAGTGGATCTCTGCTAAACCGAGACATTAATTTTTCGTCTCAAATAAACGGGAACGGCGCTGAGATCGGTCCAGATGGTAGAGTTGATATGCTTTATTTTCACGACCCAGCTATACTTGTATGGGAGTTGAGTTTCAACCAGTCATGTTTGCTGCTATCTGAAACTTGGACTTCCTGGAATGTGCAGACGGGAATAAAATGTGAACTCTAATATGGCAGGCAAACATTGCGTCACCATCTTTAATGGTTTATGCATGACGGAACGAATAGTGGTATTTATGGCTTTATGCTGTGGCTGTAAAATACACTTTCAGTGCATTATATAAACAGAAGCGACATGTCATACTTAAACCATACAGTTGTTTGGATTTTATACCAACACTCTTCTAAATTTGGATGTTTTTCCTTTAAAAGGAATTTTAATTTTAATTTCTATATGCATTAAATTGTATTGTAGGCATATGTGGTATAGTCAAACTGCTGAGAAAGTTGAAACAGATTCAACCAGTCAAAACATTTCAGAGTGTGTTCTTCACTGTAACAGTATATTTTCAACCTGAACGATGCATGCCTACTCTACAAAAAGACAGCAACATGTTTTAGTGTAACACTTTTAACCCATTTTTTTGATTTTGCCTTTTTTTTGGTCAGCTTTTATTTAGAAATCGTTTTGACAATACCACTTAATCTTATAAATCTCTCTTTTTTATTTTTAGAAAAGAGGTTTTGGAGATCCCTCACAAAACAGGTTTGATCATGTTTTTCTTTAGTTTGATGAATATTTATCTTGAGTTTAGAAAATCTGAATGATGTAAATGCACTTTTTTGAAAGGATCTAGACAAGATTCTGTCAGATACACCACCAATTTGGAAAGGATCATCCCGTCTGTTCCGAAACCAGCGTGAAAGAGGTGAGACCTAATAATCATGTTATGTAAATCAATTTGTATTGTATAATGCAGTGTTGTTTGCTTTGTCATTTGCTCATTGTTTACTATAGTAAATCCCTCCAGGCAACTTGATTTTGAGAGGATCTGCTTTCAAAGTGCCACTTGTGTGGCTAGCATTCGAAATACGG
Source organism: Chrosomus eos (assembly GCA_036326025.1). NCBI lineage: Eukaryota > Metazoa > Chordata > Actinopteri > Cypriniformes > Leuciscidae > Chrosomus > Chrosomus eos. The sequence continues at coordinate 22,296,417 of CM070835.1, forward strand.
AGCTAATTATGGGCAAATTATGAATGATGTGCATAAAGCCGAAACATCTCTAAATAACAGATATTGTGATTATAGGTACAAGGATAGTTGTTAGAGTGTGCAGACCCTTAGACCACCCACATACATGGTGTTATGAAACGATCCGGATCCTGAAACTTGGCCTCATGCGGAAGGAGAGTGCACAGGCTGTAAATGGTCCTTATCTCTCAATCAGTCTGACATTACTGTGACTTTGCTCTGGGATAATCACAGATAGGAAGGTGACAAATAACACCCAGTGCATAACATGTATGTGGTATGTTGTTTTGAATAGAAAATAATCATGCACTCACCTTAATCCATAAATTATCCAGCTTTATATTGCCCTGAGGTCTTACTTTTTAGACGTGATTTAAGAAAAAGCAGTGTTTGCTTAGTACTTGACATATTAACAATAATTTATACTATTGCAAGAATTCAGAAAATGACATTAAAAAAATATTTATTCATCAAGGATGCATTAAATTGAGCAAAACAACAATCTAAATAGACTAAATACATTTATAATGGACAAAATATAAAGTAGCACTGTTTTAACTTTAATCATTAACACGAAATGTTTCTTGAGCTGCAAATCAGCATATTAGAATGATTTCTGAAGGATCATGTGACACTGAAGGAAAATTCAGCTTTGCATCAGAAATAAATAACATTTTAAAATATTTTCACACAGAAATAAGGGTATATTCATTTAATTTATGAGACAAATGTCTTTTAATGTGTGGGGCTTTCCCAGATGCTAACAATACTTTCCTTGTAGTGTTCTTTCTTACACTTAAAACACTAAAACACTCCACACACTGCACGATATTCCATTGCTTTCCTTGAGTGCCAGTGCCTGGGTTTGGGCTTTTAATCCGGCTGTTAAATGTTAAAGCTGCACTTAGGTTAAAAAAAGAAAAAGAAGATAGGCTTGATCTGTGAACAAAGCCTTACTTCAGAAAATGAAAAGAGCTGTTTGAACTTTGCAATGTTGAGACTTGTCCTAGTGGCAGCCCTGTATCACTCTGGACAGTATGAATTCTAAGAATGGCGTTGTATTACATCTCCATCACTGACACTCTATATCAATTGTTTCTGTGGAATTCTTTGTGTTCTGACAACTGTTTGAGCTCTTGGGCTGGATTTCTTTCTGCAAGACTGAAGCTGTGTGGCTCTAATGAAACCTGCCTGGGATCCTAAAAGACTAAATGCACAAGCAGTCGTGGATGTCTTGACGGATGTTTTGTATGGTGTAGATATAGGGCAATCAATTGAAAAACATAAGTGAATTAATTGCATGATATGAATCGCATATATGAACATGTTGAATTGCTGAGTAAAGCCCCCGAATAAAGATAATCCAAAGACGTTGTAGCAGATAAGTAAAGAACTAAATAGACTAGAGCTGCAAGATTCTGGATAAATTGTGAATCACGATTTTTTGTTTTTTTAAAACAGGGATCATGATTCTCCCACGATTCTGAACAGACACCTAAACAAAATAACATGCAAATTCCTAGAGGTTCTAAACTGTTTAAAATGTTATTTAATCTGAATGAATAATTTTTTAAAAATCGGGTTGAATGAATGATTCAATGACTCAATTGTTTCATTATTGGAAGAATCAGCATTTTTTGACTGAATCTCTGGAATGAATGAATCAATGGCAAATAATTTTTTTAACAGTCACTTGTCGCCACCTACTGGCGTAATGATGTAATCCATACAATCGTTATTCGAAGCGCCATGTTACTTTCAAAAAGAGATTTCCCATTTTGATCGCTTCCGTTGACATCAGTGTTTATATCCGAACAATATACTTTTATCCCAGTGCTTCTGTGATAATATTCGAACCGAGATCTTGATCTTTTAACAATTAATGTGCAGCTCTAGAATAAACATTACATAAATTTGTAGTTCTGGCTTTAATTGCTCAATGGCATTGACTTAGGTCAATGGCAATGACATTGAGTCTAGGGTCATGATTAAATGCATTTGTTAATCATATTATTTTATAACTAAAGTTCAAAAATCTATTTTTAAAATATAAATAATACGAAAAAAGGTAAAATGTATCTATAAAAAGAAGAAATATAATTTATTTTTTAAATAATTGTATAATACAGAATGAAAAAATATAAATATATGATATTATGTTATTTTTATGTAAACAATTGTAATAATAAATTCACAGCCCCATATATATGTACTACCATTCATTTTTGGGGGGGGGGGGGGGATTTCTTTTATTTTTTATCTTATGGTCACTAAGGGTTCATTTAATTGAATATATAATTGAATATAATTTAAATGTATTTTAAAATGTAATATTCCTTTGATGAGAATAATACTGAATTTTCAGCATCATTACTCTAGTCCTCAGAGTCACATGATCCTTCAGAAATCATTATAATATCCCAATTTGCTGCTCATTATAAATACATTATTAAATGAATATATTATTTTTATATAAAATAAAAACACATTAAATTCCCAGGCTTAGTTAAATACAAATATAAACTGGTGTTGAATCAATCAAGCAGATACATCAAGGATCAGGGTGGCCTGTGAAAATGTATCTTTTACACACACCTTTTTTATCCTTTTCCTTAAACATTCCAAAGTCCTTTTCCCACAGCACTCAAAGAAGCCCTTCTGAACTATATGTGTCCAAGTCACTATCATCTCCTTAAACAAAAGGTTGGGAATGCTTTCAGTGGCAGGAACAATTCTCCTTAAGTCTCTCCTAGACAGAGACCTGACAGTTGCTCTTCCTTTCTTCTCCTCTCACACAACAAAGGTCTAACAGACCTCAAAAAGGAAAACAAACCCACATCAGGCATCGGCAATCAGTTACAGATCACTTGAGAATGTTTTACACCTAGGAAAATAAACAGAGGGAACCTCAGGAGCCAGTGGCCTGGTCTAATTTTGTTTGGGTTTGTGTCCAGCCTTGTTACTTTACGTTTTAACGTCTCTGTTTGTGCACCAAACAAGAGTAAAGAACAGGATCCTCTTAGATCTTATCAATGTAAAAGAAGAAAGGAGGTCTAGTTTAAAATGACATTTGATAGTAAAATATATTTTGAAGGCAGGTTTTGGGATGTTGGAACACAAGCTTAAAAGGAAATGTTTATGTATTGTTTTTCAGGTGTCATCGCTTACACAGAGTATCTGTTTCTGCTTTGCATTTTGACAAGTAAGTTTGTCTTTAGGTAATTCTCCACGCTTGTTTAGCACAAAAAGTATAGATGCACGAGGATGTATTGACGTCCCTCATTTTATGTCTTTCTTTTGTCTTCTAGAGCCACATGCAGGTTTTAAAATAGCTTTCAACATGTTTGATGCAGATGGCAATGAAATGGTGGATAGGAGGGAATTCATGGTGGTATGGTTGGTTTTGTTGTTGTTTTTTATTAATTTGAATGTCAGCATGCGTGAAGTTAAAGTTCTGCTTTTACATTCAGTTAGAGAACATATTCCGGAAGAAAAATGAAAAGAAAAAAGAGCGAGGAGGAGATCCTGACAGTTTATCCCAACTGGTAAGAAAAACAGTTTTTTTTTTTCAATTTTACAGTCAGTTGCATATTATCTTATGCATATTAATTATAGATAATTTGCTATACATTTCTCCTTTTGTGTTTTATGGAAGGCATTTTAGATGAATTATTCCTGTAATATTTTAACACCTATGTTGGAATAGAATTCCATGAATAGCCATTGATTTTATTTACTCTGAGATTTTATTGTTCATTTATTTATTGAGAGATGAATGATTCATGCATAATGTTCATTCGAACGAATGTACATGAATATTTTTCTGCATAGTACAAAACAACAATGAGTCTCTTATCTCTCATGCTGGGGAAATGCTGATTGTTACAGATTGTGTTTTTTAAAAACGCTTTGAGAGTTCATTGTCTTTCACAATCCTTAGTGAAATATGACGAATGGTGATTTGATTTGATCTTATCCTGTTTTGCACGCTATCATAATCTTGGCTGTGTGAGAGTGTGGAACTGTATGGATATCAAGGATCTGCCAGCAGCAATGTATGTATACTGTATACTTATGAGCATGACTTGGACGTGTTTTTAGCATGGCGGTTAATGTGGTTGGTGCTTGATTGAACTTGTACAGTCATGGTCAACAACAAACTGTGCATGTCCGTCCTAACCACTAATGTTTATGCAGCTACACCCATATAGAGCTCAATAAACCAGAAGGGTTGCATCCACATTCAGTGGCTTCTTTCAGACAGTCAGGGAGCAATATTATTTTACATACTGAAATGTTTGGATAGGGCGTAACAGAGTGACCCTCACGCATGGCTCACCTCCAGAGAAGAGGGACAATGGGGCTAATGGGGCTCAGTCAGACGCAGTCTGAAATGCAGCTCTATTGTCTAGGAAAGCAGAAAAATCATCCAGAGACTACGACAGATGATTTATGTTGCTTGTCTACTGTCAGGAGCTTTTTTGCCAAGGAATGATCTCACAGAATCACGTTAAAAGGCCCTCACCCGAAGAATGGCAGCTCTCCCTGGACCCCCATGTTTTATTTTTACAGTCACTTGAAGAGTGGTTTGGGTTTGGGTTACTTCTTGTGATGGCTTGACCATGAGGTTTTGTGCCACTAAAGAGTTACAGTTGAAATCGTTTCCACACCAAAAAAGAGAGATGTGGAGCTTTTGTAAGTTTTAACCACAATAAACTATAGTACTGATCCAGTAACTAATCCACTGCAAGGACATAACTTGTTTCACTCAGTAAATCAAACAGTTATCAGAAGGCACTATTAAATGACTGAAGCACCAATGTCACATTGCAATAATTATGATTTTTTTATGCTTTTTGTTTTATTTTGAATATTGTGAATACAGAAATTTTGTAAAAAAAAAAACATTATTGCATTTTAATGGAACTGTTTTCTATTTTAATATATTTTAATTATTCCATTGATGGCAAAGCTGAATTTTTAGCATCATAACTCCAGTCTTCAGTTCACAGAGATTATTCTAATATGCTGATTTGCTGCTCAAGTATTATCACTTATTATTGGAACTCAATTATTAATAATGGTTCTTATTACTATCACTGTTGAAAACATTTTTTTTGTGCTGCTTAACATTTCCCTAACATTGCGTTGCATTACTTCAGATGGTTTTGCATGTGTATTAGTCTTTCACTGCATTGTCTGAATTTTTGGCGATTATTGTTTAAGCCTTTAATATTTTCACCTCTAATATGCAGGTACTTAAAAAAGAGCAGCCTCAGTCTGAACCCAGAAGTTTCTGGGATGTTCTAAGGCATGGTGCGAGAATAGTTCTCTTTTCAGATCTGATGGAGGTACAAGTATCCTCGAGCTCACTTGCTTTCTCGTTCGAATCCCATAATTCCCTTGACTATTCCCTGTCCGCCATCCCATGTGAGGTTCTTCCCATTGTTTGTTTTGTTGTTGTTTTTTCTTTTTGTTTATTGTCATTTTGATTTATATATATATATATTATATTATATATATATATTATATATAAGTTCTTAAGATTTATATAATTGTAACAGCCATTCAAGAATACAAAATGTTTGGCCTTATTCATGCATCTCATTCAAATGATTATTATTTGATGTTGGTGCTTAGTAAATGGATTTGACATTGTTTTTGAGTAATTTACCAAGCTCGGATATTGAGTTGTACGTCTAGTATATTATGATAGTACAAGTTTCAAAAATACCATCAGATACAGTATGCCTCTTGTTTTTGTAAAGATCGTTGCTGCAAAAGAACATTGAGGTATATCTGGTATGCAGATTTCTGCATGAGCAACCTGTTGTTAGCGTGGCATGGGATGATGTCGGCTGCTTCATGATGTGTATGTGACAGTTATAAAGCATTTTCTCCACCATACAATATTTAAAAATGAATTGCATGCCATTTAGCAGCACAAGTCAAGAAGAGGCAGCGGCCGACTGTGGCATATAAGCATAATAAAAAAACAGCATATCAAATTTGATGTAAATGAATAATTTGCTTTTAATTAATCATTTATATGCCAATTAAATGTACATTGTACATTTATTTGTGTTGTGTCTGTGTTTTTTTTTAATGTTGTTATATGTTTATTGCTGGACTTCCTCATCATGCTATTTTGGTGTACACTTATTCAAACAAATTTTGCTCTCTTGTTCAGTTTCTTACAGCTGAATAATATGTTTCCATAATTTGCTTTCACAGCACGCAGCAGAAAATGTCACCGACACAACTCTGCTGGTTCATTTCTTTGGAAGAAAGGGCAAAAGTGAACTTAACTTTGATGACTTCTACAGGTGAGAGACAGATTTGATGACCATGATCTTGAAGGCTATTAGTCTTCTTAAGTGATGATTTAACTCTATCATGATCCTAAATTAAGTTTCTGTTATATGTATGAAAAAATAAAAAGGCAAAGAACATGGGGACATGTAATAATGCATGACCCTTGAAGGGGGATTTAAATGAATCACTAAGGATGCTGTATTTTTATCAAATTATGTTGGGATGGTCCAGTCACTTTGTCTAGTGTCCTACTGAGCGAGTGATGGCATCTCCTCTTAACACTGTGTCTGTGTCACTAACGTTCTGTCGGCAGATTCATGGACAACCTGCAGACAGAAGTCCTTGAGATTGAGTTCCTCAGCTTTTCCAAGGGAATGACCACCATCAGTGAGGAAGACTTCGCTAGTATCCTGCTGCGCTACACTACAGTGGAGAACATTACAGGCTACCTTGAGAATGTGCGTCAAAGCATACCCGATGAAAAGGTAGTACTTGCTTTAGACACACGCACGCACGCACGCAGCACGCACACACACACACACACACACACCACACACACACACACACCCCACACACACACACACACACACACACACACACACACACACACACACACACACACACACACACACACACACACACACACACACACACACTAAGGAAAACCCTCCACCTTCCCCAGCTCCACCTGCCGAGATCTGCAATATGATTTATGTATGTCTATTCATGCAGCAGTAGCATAACTTACATGCTTACTGCAGCGTGTCTGTGTATCTATTGGCAGTAGCAAGTCCATACATGATCTTCAGCAAACAATAACCAACAGAAGCAGCGTAGCAGATCTAGGCCACCAAGACCACTGCCATATTCAATAACATGCAAAAACTATTCCGAGAGTTGTCATGATTGAAATAACATTTTTGTGCTAATGTTTTGAGAAAGTTATTAAAAGCCCAGATAACTTTGAACGAGCATTCTAGACATTGCAAGAATGTTTGTTCACCTTGAACCTTGGTTGAACGTTAACCAAAGTTCTGAGAACGTTCCCTGTTAGCTTGGGAAGTGCAGAAACACAATTGGAGGTATTCTCATATTTCTACTCCTTTATCATGTTTTCATGCATTATAAATGAGTCTATTCAAATTATTGCATTGCAAAACAAATACCACCACAGATGTGGAGAGAGGAGGATATTTATAATCTGAACAATTTTAGTGCCTTTTTTCTTTAAGATGTTTCCCTTTCTGCACATTGACCCTCACATTATAAGGTTAGAGTCTTTTCAGTTGCTCGAGGAGGCTGTTGGTGGATGGCCATTGATATACAAGTGGTTCTTATTCTTAAGTTAAGAGAAATTGCAATACAGCTTGTAAAACCACCTAAGCATCACAAATTACTCATTAGATCATTTGTAAAACAGTTGTTGTTAGTTGCAAGAGCGGCTTCAGAAAAAGACGTGGGTCTAGTGCCTGGAAATGGATGAGTGGAAATCAAAAGGACCGCTGTTTGGGTAATCTGCTAGCGGTGAGATATTTTGGACACATCCCCTTTTGTTTTTTATGTATGCAAGTATCAGGTTAATCTTCTTTAGAAGAGTCGACAAGCTAGCCGACCTCTCCTTTAACAAAACAATCTAAAGGTGTTGACAGCTCCAGTTGTGTGTATCGGGTGCGGGAGCAGGAGAGATGTGCACTGGGATTGTTTGACTTTGCTATTTTCTGTCTTGGCTCTTGGGATCTGTTATCGCTCTCCAAGTTCCTACAAACAGTTAAGGTGCCCTGGTTTTTGAGAAAGTGAGGCATAATGCAGTTTTGCCTTGTTTAGGCAGAGTCATTCTGAGACTATATTTTGAAATTCATCATTTTATGTACTAGCTCGCTGCACAAGCACTATCCTATTATAAAGACTCTGACTTAATGATCTCTTTCATTGCCCAAAGCTTTCAGTAAGTCAATGATTTAACACTGATCTTTTCTTTTAGGGCATCACTTTTGAAGAGTTTAGGTCCTTCTTTCAGTTCCTCAACAACTTAGAGGATTTTGCCATTGCCATGCAAATGTACAACTTTGCAAATCGCCCAATTGGACAAGGTAAACGTGCTCATTTAATCCAGTTACTCCTCAACGTTTCTGGCTAATGATGTTTGGCTCTCGGCTCACAGATGAGTTTGCTCGTGCGGTCTATGTGGCCACTGGTCTGAAGCTGTCTAGACACCTTGTGAACACTATTTTCAAGATCTTTGATGTGGACCATGATGACCATCTAAGCTACAAGGAGTTCATTGGGATAATGAAAGATCGTCTGCATCGTGGCTCTTCTTGGGTAAATATGCTCCGTTTCCCAAAATGTTTTATTGCTTTTTTTTAACTTTGTTTTATTATGCAAATCAGCTGTCAGTAACCTTGCTTGTGACAGGATAGATATTCCTGTGAAAAGTATTCCTGAACATTCAAATTCAGATTTGTCATTATCACTGTACTGTTGCTATTAGTCTCACTGTTAGTATTATTACACTTCCATTCAAACGTTTGGGGTCAGAAAGATAAAAAAAAAAAAAAATGAATAGTTTTATTTGGCAAGGATGCATTAAATTAATAGAAAGTGACAGTAAATATGTTTGCATTGTAAAAAAAACAAACATTTGAAACAAATGCCAATCTTTTGAACTTTCTGTTTAAGAAAGAATCCTGAAAAAAATGTCTGCAAATAGAATGATTTCTGAAGGATCATGTGACACTGAAGACTTCAGTAATGTCAACACATGAATAAATGACATTTTAAAATATATTAAAATAGAAAACAGTTATTTTAAAGTGTAACAATATTTCACAATATTTCTCTTTTACTGTATTTTTATCAAACAAATTGATGTTTTTTTTAAAAAAAACATTTAAAAAATCTAACTGACCCCAAACTTTTGTATACAAATCTAAAATTGTTGCCTTGTATTTCAACAAAAGAAAAGTTGGTTTTCTTGTTGGTGCAATTTTGCTGACATCTAGTGGCCATGTATTGCCAATTCACTCATTGACTAGCACAATTAATTTCAATTTCATTATTTTTTTTAAAGATAATGTTGATATGTGATGACATAAAACCAATATGCTGATGATAAATGTTTCCTCTTCATGTTATGATTGTAAACTCAGGGATATAAAGGTGAAGAGAGATTCACATCCTTTAAAGCCTGTATGAAGAAGGAACTCACTGCTAAATAGGTAAGTTTATGTCTGAATAGAAAAACATGTTGTAGATAGTATCCAGTATTTTGGGTTCAGCTAGATATTGCCCTGAAGAATTTGGAATTAATGATTCTGAACTAGCGCTAGCACTGCTCAGCATTCAGCCAAGGCTCTTTTTCTAGCATCAGATTACTCTGTAAAATTAATGTCTTCTATCCAGAGATACAAGATACCAGCCTAACATAGTGTATTAAGACTTAACACAGTAATAGAATACAGCCCAAACCCACACCATGAAACACCTAGAAACAGGAAACAATTCGACTTACTGCGGGTGTATGAATAGAGTAAATGCAGTTTGAATGATATAAACAGCGGTTGTTCTATTCTCTTGTCTTGTTCTATCATTCAGTTATTTAGTTTGATATATGCTGTTCTCCTATGTGTTTGATTTGTGCAGGTGAAACTCCTGCTGTTCCTCTTCACCCTCACGTCTCAGTGAAGATATCTCAAGTTGGATTAAAGTTCTCAGTGACTCAATGCAATTACCTACCTGACCTGTGTCAAACTCTGTAAGATACAAATACTGCCATAATTAGATTAACACATGCTACCTCTCTGGACTATAGTTACTGCTTTGTTACTTGGCAGGCACTTTATTAACTCTAGCCATTAACTAGAAGAGATAACACTTTAATGAAATAGCCATATAGCAATGATACTTTTATTAATCAAAAAGTTATTTATAAAGGTCTAATACATTTAAATGGGTCCAGTGCCCACATTTTGAGATAAATTATGTTAATGAATTGCAAAGTGTCTTTATGTATGATGATATATATTACTTCATAAATGTAAAAATTGTCCATTTTTAATATGTTGAAGTGGAAAATGCTGAATTCTGGTGGAATGTACAGTTATTTATTCTATTTATTGATCTGTTTTGTGTAAAGAAAAAGTGCTCTTGGGATTTAATGCCTCTTTACTGCTGTATTGGCAATGCATTGTTCTGTTTGCTTCTCTAGGAGTTATAAGCCAGATAATCTTTCCTTATGAGCACATTGCTAACATAGTTTCTCTGAGCTTGTCCACTGCCCACCACCCAGATCAGCTTACACAGGGTCTGACAGTGCTGAGTGCACAGAGCAATAATGAGACCTCAGTTATCTCACAATGTGCTACACATACAGATAGATCCCTCTCTCCACCTCTTTTATGGGTTTCTTACACTGCCACTCCTTTAAGAAATATCTTGCAAAGAAGACAAAACAACAAACAAGTAGAAACTCAATCCACTCGTTTTTACTCCAGTGAATATTTCTCACGGTATGCTTATTTTTAAAAGTAAACATTTTTGCAGATACATATTTTAAAGCTTTTCCTAAAAAAGCACATTTTAAATGTATTACCTAGGAAAAAAGATACAGGTCATTAAACACACATTGACCTATGGGGCATGTCGTCATGTGTGGGGTTTTTATAATGGAACCATTTTCTCTAATTGAAACATTATACTATACTGTGTGACAACTGTGTGACAAGTAGCTCTGGTCTCACCCATTGTGCTTTTTACAGAATATAGACCATATTTTAGATCTGGACATTATATTACAGTTTGTGTGTATAACCTAATTTTTATGCATTAGTATTCAGATTGCTTAGAATGTTTGAATAAATAAAACCACAATCAAAATAATACGTTGTGTCATTCCTTCTGTTGTGTGCTTCCTTTGAAAAAAAGAGCCATGATAAAAAAAACCTCTCAAGTGTTTATAGTGACCATTTCAGATTAGACCTATAGGGTTAATGTTGATGTTTGTTTAGTCAAGCACAATGTAATAATGAAAAGAGTTTGGGGTTCCAGCCTACTAACCAGTCAAAGCTGGTTGTAAAGGCAGGTTTTCATCTGGGCTGCAGGCTAATTTTCTTACTAACTACTGAAAGGTCAGCAGACGAGACTGGAAGACCATCAAAAACCAGCTTAGACTGGTTTAAAATGTTTATCAGAAGAGAATGGAGCTGGTCGGTTTTACAGACAAGGCTTAAGCTAGTCCCAGACTAAAATGGATGTTTGAGCTGTTTTAACTGAAAGCAACTTGCACTAATAAATCTTAAAATAAGACAGTGCCATTGTTTTGACAGATGCACACCATGTTTTCCCCTCTAAGGAACATTAAAACTTCTTAAATGTCCTAATTGAACTATAAAGTCAAATCCTGGTTTAATCTAAACCCTGTCTGTGAAACCAGGCCAAATAATGATAGTGTTGTTTAACATTGCTGGTGTGACATTATAAAGGCTATCAAATAGATTTATAAATAGCCTATATAGCTAATACAGATAGCAAATCTCAACAGGCTTGCTAAATAAAATACAGCAGACTTGATAGAAGGCGGTAGTAGTAATACCACCGCATCGCGTGAGCATCATGTAAGTTTGTAGAAAGGGGCGGTACCGATGTGCTACTGCAAACACGAGCGAGCGGAGAACCGGAGGATGCAGGAGCAGACGAACCGCATCTGCACACGGAGGAGGAAGACGTGATGCTGTTTTAACAGCAGTGCGGGATCGCTGAGGCTGAACTTGTCGTTTTGACCACTTTTGGTCTTCTAATAGAAAGATGGCGCCGTCGGGCTCGCGCAGCGATGACTGCTGGAGAGTTTTATATTGGATCCCTGTGCTGTTCATCAGTCTGATCGTGGCATGGTCCTACTACGCCTATGTAGTGCAGCTCTGCATAGGTAAGACTGGAAGCAGCTCTCTGAATGAAGTTGGTGTGAATGAATAAATAATACCTGGTTTATCGACCATGTGCACATGTCTGCTTCTGTTAGGCTACTTGAGCAATATCTTTGATATTGATCGAGTATATTTGCTTATGAACGGATTGACTAAGAGTGGGTCATAATTAGTGTCAAGTTGTTTGAGATTCATTTATTTAACCCCTCTCTTTATATGCGCATTGTGTGTCTGGAGCCTACAAGAGCCCCTTAATATTATAATATTATGCATATCTCTGCATCTTAATTATAAAACTGAAAAACAACAAATATGGGTCAGTGACTAATGAGCATGTAAGATGATGCTATAAATATAATAAAAATATTAAATATATATATAGTATAACACACACACACACACAACACACACACATGTTTGTTTTTGTGACTTATGAGGACATTCCATAGGCGTAATGGTTTTTATACTGGACAAACTATATATTCTATCCCCCTACACTGCCCCTGTCCCTAAACCTACCCCTTACAGGAGACATGCTGCATTTTTACATTAAAAAAAAAAACATTGTTTTTTATGTTTTTTAAGCTATTTGAAATATGAGGACTCATGCAATGTCCTCATATTTCACGTGTAAGTTGTAATACCAGTGTAATACCCATGTCATTATACACATTTGTGTCCTCATATATCACAAAAACAAGTACACACACACACACACCACACACACACACACACACACACACACACACACACACACACACACACACACACACACACACACACACACACACACACACACACACACACCACACACACAATTATAATGTTGTTGTTTTTTAAGTCACAATGTGTTTTTGCTTCATTTGACCTGAACAAAATGTAGGCAAAGTCAAAATATGTTATATTTTAAAAGGGTCATGAGGGTCATAAGGGGTCCATCCTCAAAATATTAACTTTGATATAAAAAAACTGTTTTATTGCTTTTTAAATGACATTATTACATTTGTCATTTTTTTAATTTGATTACAATCTTAGGACAGTTAACACCACCTAGACATTTTGGACTGCCCCACACATTTTAATAATAGCAAAACTAACAATAATAATCCAGAAAATGCAAATATATTCCTAGAAAAGGTGTATTCTAGTATTTTTATGAATTTTAATTTGAATGTATTTTGGAGTAACTTACAGTAATACCGTAGATCCACAAAAAAAATAGCATCATGTCATTGACCCATATGCAATACTGGATACATTTTGGCATCACTCTATAACTACCCATAAGACCCTCATACAAAACTTGATTTCTCCCCCTTCTTTTGTTGCTGTAAATATGAGCTCTGAGCACTGTAAAAACATCTTCATGCTTTATTATGTACTGTGTCATTTGTATGTGCGCAACAAGCAAAGGTTTGTGTTCACATTAACATCATTTACTCCTTTGATTACATCTGCTATCATGTTCCCATAAAAACAGCATGAAGAGGCTTTATTGTTCTCTTGAATGGTGGATGATCATGAGGATGCCATGTTATTCTCAGAAGACGAATTGTGTGTGTGTTTGGACTCCTTTAATAGAATCAAATGACGTTTAAATATCTGTGGATAAAACAGCTGATTTGTGATGTTCCTTGGAGACTTCACTGAGTAAAGTGTCAGTGGCCAGGCCACATTAATGGCTGTTCCCACTGGCAGTTTATACTGGTTTATGCTGAACTGCAGTCAGTGGGTCTCCACCCACCCCTTGCTTTGTACTTGAACTGACAGAATAAAAACCATCAAGTGCTTTAAAGGGATAGTTCACAAAAAAATGAAAAATCTGTCATTAATTACTCACCCTCATGTCGTTCCATCCAAACCCATAAGATTTTCGTTCATCTTTGGAACACAAATTAAGGTATTTTTTATGAAATCTGAGGCCTTTCTTTCCCTCCATAGACAGCTACACAACTACCACTTTGGCGCTTCAAAAAGTTCAGAAAGAGATCATAAAACTACGATTTTGTCCACAATTGTCTGAAGAGACACTATCCCTTTATGTGATGAACAGATTGAATTTAGGCTTTTATTCACATATAAAAATGATTCAACTCACGCATCAGTTGTAGTAAAGCTCAAGCATGTTCGCTTGACGTGTGAGAACAAATGATGTTCATTCTTGTGTTATGCAGCACGTTTGAGCTTCAGCAACAAGAACCAATGAGGTTTGTTCTCACGCGTCAAGCTGGTTCGGTTGATGTTTATGTTCGCTGATCTATGTTTATATCAGCATGAACCCACAAGATTTGTTCTCTTGCCTCAAGTAGGTTAGTTTGTGCTTCCACAAGAACCAATGAGGTTCCTTCTCATGTTTCGCAGCACGTTTGAGCTTCCGCAAGAGGTTTGTTCTCGCACTTCAAGCATGTTTGGTTGAGCTTCTGTTCATGTTCACTGATCAATGCTTATATGTGAGTAAAGCCTAAATTAAAGCTGTTCATCATAAGCTATCTCTTCGGAATATTTGGAATAAACCTCTCAATTCATATGGATTGGTTTAACTATCTTTTATGGACTTTTTGAAGCGTCAAAATTGTAGTTGCGTAGCTGTCAATGGAGGGACAGAAAGCTAAAAATTATCAAACAGATCTTCATTTGCGTTCTGAAGATGAACGAAGACTTACAGGTTTGGAACGAAATAAGGGTGAGTAATTAATGACAGAATTTTCATTTTTTGGCTGAACTATCCCTTTAAATCCCTATCCCAACCCCCAACCAGATGAACTGGATAATATCGTGAAAGTTCTGATCCCATCTGACTCCTGACATTATGCTGCCTAACTCAACTCATAATCATACACTGTTCATTCGTTGGACAAAGGAGGACTGGCCCCCCGACTGAGCCTGGGTTCTCCCAAGGTTTTTTTCTCCATTCTGTCACCTGATGGAGTTTTGGTTCCTTGCCACTGTTGCGTTCGCCTTTTGGCTTGCTTAGTTGGGGACATTTAATTTTCAATTGAACAATACTATTACAACATTGTTTTCCTGTTGTCTCTGTAAAGCTGCTTTGAAACAATTTGTATTGTAAAAAGCGCTATATAAATAAAGGTGACTTGACTTGACTTTAAAGTCTGAACTTGAGCATGAATTGAAGGCTGTTAAGTTTGTATGGGTTCAATGGGATTATACCCTGCTGAAAAATGCAGCAATGCTGGTCACCAGCATAAGTATGTTTTGCATGCTGGGACCAGCATGGTATGCTGGTTTGCTGGTTACCTGCATAGGAAGTGGAAGTGATAGTGGACCAGCTAAACTACCAACTCTAATCTAGACCAACGCTGAATTCATTCTGGTTTATGATGGATTTTTCAGCAGGGCAGTTTTCTCATTGCAACAATGATGCAAATACCCAAAACCGTAACAGAAAGTGTTAGTTTAAAAGAAAATCTGTTTACTTGTTAATACTACTACTATGCTATCATTGCATTTATTTTAGCACGCCATGATAATTGGTGGTCAGTGAATCTTTATTTTACCCAACCCATGGTTACAAAGGTTATTATAAACATACTTTCTGCTGATCCTTATGTCTCAAAGGTAATCTCACTGCCAAGCTGTCAAACTCAACCTCACCAATCTCCACTTGACCTATTTCTGTTGTAAAATCACTTGTGCTGCACGTTGAGTTTAGCAACAAACACAATTGACATTTCTTAAACAACACTGATGCCATCAGGAGAATAAATGGTTTAATTGCTGAAATTGGTCATAATGTCTCATCATCCGTTGACAGTTTTTATTGCTCGAATTGAGAGGGTTGTATACCAATGATAAGGTGTGATAATGGCCTTATTACAGTATATAATGTGATTGCTGGATATTTGCAGTTATTCTTTACATGCCTTTTGTGAATTATTACAAAATTACAAACGTATCACAGCTTTTTAAGCACTCCCTGAAACTGTGCATCTATTAATGCATTGTATTCTGGGATTTCGTTTCTGTTTTGTGCTTCAGTTTTTTTTACTCATGTGCCAGATTTTTCAAAGAGCATATTTTGGATAAAGAGTTTGTGTTAGTGCATCCCAAGTCACATTAGGTGAGGCTAATCTAATGAGGCGTTTAGGACACTGCATTTTTAGTAAATTTAAACAGGGTTCCCGCGGGTCCTTAAAAAGTCTTAAAAAGTCTTAAATTAGATTTTTAAAATTTAAGGCCATAAAAAGTCTTATAAAGTCTTATTTTTACTTATGAAAGGTCTTAAATTTTAGATGACACTTCGACTTAGACATATATAAATGTTTTACAAATTAAAACTAATTAGCGTAGTATTTTTTTATTATCTTTGTGGATTTGCTTGGTCACGTGACAATTCGCATCACATTCGCGGCAGCATAACGTCTGTCTCCTGCACGCGAGAGAGGAGAGGAGGAGAAAGTTGGCGAATGTCACTGTCAGTTCAGTCGTAAGTTCATTCTTTATGTGCGTAGGGGTGTGCGATGTGTATTGTCTAATATGATATTTTAATAATCATTGTTTTAACGATGTATGAGGCACTGTGAGCTGACATCGCATTTGTCTCTCGTGCTTTCACTGCGTGTGCGTGATGTGTGCAGTTAAAGGTAGGCTATGTCCCCAAATTAGTTTTTGTCTTATATTTACATCATATTATGTTCTTCTTATATTAGAATATCACATCAGTGAGTGCCGTTTTCCCGTGCACAAGTGCAATGTTTATGATATACAATAGTTAAAGGAGAACTCCGGCGCAAAATGAAATTTGGTCTAATTACACATTGTTACCTAGTCAACCGTTATCTGAGATTTGTTTGCATGATTATCGAATGTAAATAGTTTTATCTCAGTTTACAGTTTAGCCTATAACACTAGTATAACGCTAGTATATAGGGCATAGAGTAATGACAAATAAAAATCGCTAGTTAATACCACTAACAAGGCTCAAAATAGCCCAACACTAACACGGTAGCATAATCAGGGTCCCTACATACAAACCGAAGCATTGAGAACGTTGTAAGTGTACAGACAGTTTAATAAGAAGATATTTTATACATACAGTTAACTTCGCGAAAACAGAAAGGAGCCATCTTTGGAAAACAGTCTCGAGTAGTCGAACCACGAACGCCGAGCCAAGTGCGCTGGTGAGATGTGAACGAGCCAGTTGTTGTGATAAGGTGGCTCGGCATTCGTGGTTCGATTGCTCGAGACTGTTTTCCAAAGATGGCTCCTGTCTGTTTTCGCGAAGTTGACTGTATGTATAAAATATCTTCTTATTAAACTGTCTGTACACTTACAACGTTCTCAATGCTTCGGTTTGTATGTAGGGACCCTGATTATGCTACCGTGTTAGTGTTGGGCTATTTTGAGCCTTGTTAGTGGTATTAACTAGCGATTTTTATTTGTCATTACTCTATGCCCCATTTACTAGCGTTATACTAGTGGTATAGGCTAAACTGTTTTTAGAGATAAAACTATTTACATTCGATAATCATGAAAACAAATCTCAGATAACGGTTGACTAGGTAACAATGTGTAATTAGACCGAATTTCATTTGGCGCCGGAGTTCTCCTTTAAATTAAAAATAAATTAACATTGTGAGTTACTTTTTAGACACAATATTGTTTGTTTTCCCTTTATTTCGCCGACTAGAATTTCAAAATGAATCCGTAGCAGTCAGAGTCTCAATGCCACAGACAGAGATGATTTCTTGACTGAAATCCGCGTTTTGAACGAGTCATTTTAACGATTCAATGAACAATCACTTTCTTCCCCGAATGAATCAGCCGTTTGAACGAATCGGTTGAATGAATGACTCTCTCAACTCGCTTATTAAGACAGTGACTTGCCACCCATAGACATCATATAGGTAGACGCCCTATCGACCGCTACTGCCTATTGGCACGGACGAGAATTGGAGCCGCCATCTTAAACCGGTCATCCGCTCCGCTCAGTGTAATCTGTTTGGCAGGTGCAATGAGCTGTCAGCGCATTAAATTAATCATATCTCACTGAATACTGAACTGATTTTCACGCGGTTTTTTTTGCTGCAAAGGTCATTCATGTAGCTATGATACAGGACACATGGTTCGGCGTATTTTAATATCCATATTAGGCTTAACAGTAATATAATATTCTCCTATAGACTTAGACAGACTTTATTGTCATTCAACAGTACATTCACAATATACAGTTGAGCGAGATTTCGTTGCAAGGCTCTGAATAAAAACAGAATACAGTAAAAGAGAAACAGTATAAATATAAATATGTCCAATATATAAAATACCTATATCTATAAAGTGACCAGACACAATATGTGTGATGAAGGATATAATGTATTTTATAAATCACAGACTATAAATATAATAAAGAAGCAGAAACAGATAGTTGCAGTAAAGTAAGATATTTTAATAAGTTGAAGAAACAATTTATGATTTGTGACACGCACACACACACACGAACAGACACACAAACAAACACTCTCTCTCTCTCTCTCTCTCTCTCTTTCTTCTCTCTCTCTCTCTCTCTCTCTCTCTCTCTCTCTCTCTCTCTCTCTCTCTCTCTCTCTCTCTCTCTCTCTCTCTCTCTCTCTCTCTCTCTCTCTCTCTCTCTCTCTCTCTCTCTCTCTCTCTCTCTCTCTCTCTCTCTCTCACACACACACACACACACACACACACACACACACACACACATAACGCAGCTACCGAATCCACCGGACGCAGCCACCTGTAATAAAAAGTGAGAAAGCTTTTCAACGTGTTTGAATCAGTAATTTTTAAAAATTAAATTCGGACAACATTAAGCCTATAACGTTACATTTTTTATGTGGATGTGGGAGGGGGAAATGTCGAGACTAAAGCCCTATTCGGATTAACTTTACAAGGGTAGATGGAGTAAGTTAATGCAATTTTACCACAGGACTTCTGTAATATCAATAGCCAAATCGCATATGATAAGATATAGGTTATCAATAAAACTAGAAGTTGGAGGGGTAACTCAAATAAGCATCGCTGTCATGCGTGTAACATTGCTTCCTGATATCATGTGCGCAAACACAAATAAATAACCTATACAACAGGGCAGTTGAATGCTTATCTGACAACCTAGAAGCTCTTAATTATTACTTTAACAGTTACCCCACCTCTCTCCATGCCGGGTGAACACCGGATGATGCAGTAAACAGCATTTCACAACGATTTCAGTACAGTAATAGCAAATATCCTTGCTCATTCTCGATTACCTGGTAATATTCTATTCACAAAATACAACCAATAGTACGGTAATGTTAAGACTTACTTGTGAAAAGCCCTATTTTCGATGGTCCGGCGATTAGAACAGGAAAATGCTCCACAATGCTCTGGCATCTTATCTGCTGCCACGCAACGAAACTAGGAATACGACCGGTTCAAGATGGCGGCCGGATTTCTCGGTTTCCAGCGGCCAATAGGGCTTCTAGTCTTTATATGATTTCTATGTTGCCACCACCTACTGGCGGTTTTAGTTTCATATTTAAAGTACCCTTTAATTAAAACGTTAAAATTAGAAATCATTTAAATATTGAATATTTTATTTATTTATTTTTTAAACTCTCTCATAGCATGGAGTGTAAATATTAATGCCACTTCTGATGCTGCTTCTGTCACCTCTGCTCTGCAAAGATGGATTTTGATTGAATGATTTAATTTGACTGGTAACGGTGGTACTGTATAATTGTGTAATTAAGTATTACTGTATAAATAAGTATAATTACTGTATTGTAAGGGGTTTACAGTCAAAGACCCAGAACCAGATATGAAGAATGAAGACCCGGAGTCAAAATTATAAAAAATGAAAGAACAGTTTTACTGAAGATAGTTTGCAGTTTCATCAGCAGAAGTCAGCTTCAATACTCACACAGGAGTTCGTAGGCCGCCCCGCTTACAGTTACAAAGATCACAGCAGTTATACCATTTTCAAGGTCTAAGCTACGTCATTGCTTACAGGTTGAATGGTTCTCATTGGCTTAGAAATAGATAAACTCAGTAATTTTCCACACATATACAGATAGACGGAAGCATATCTCCATCGATTATGCATCTGACACATTCGGACCCACGTCATGACCTTCCAGGTCGCAGATTTGGGTTGTTGAGCGCCAGCATGTCTTGAACAACAATTCACTCAATCTCCAATAATGCCAGTGATTCCTTAACCTGTAACCAAGAAGACTAACACACACACACAGACACACAGCTTTTCCAAGGTTGGATTTAGCCAGGCTCAAACTATAAACATGAGAGTCATCTCAAAACATCAAGATAATGCGTTCTTTCTCTTATTTTTAGTCTAACTGGAAAGTAAGGCTTTAACAAAGAAATGGTCCCTTAAACTATAGGTTTTAACACGTTGAAGACCTTTCTCAAACACAAAACAAGTCCCTATTTCATTTCTGGAAGCTGGGATAAATAAGCAAGCACTTTTACTGCATTCAGATATCAAATACATACATTAAAGAATACATGAAAAGAATATTTCAGTGATTATACTGGTAACTTCTATAACAAAGTGAAATCTCAGAAGCCTAGAGAAATCATTCAACTCATTTAATATTTAGAAAGAAAAATATTGATTAATAATTTGATTATAATTACTCATCATTACATATACATTGAAGCAGCAGTGGATTTCAATCCACCCCCATCAGTCCCCCGTTTTAGACCAATGTGGGGTCCAATACCACCACATCTGGTCTATCAATAAAGGCTGCTTCAAAATGTTAAGTTTCTGACCCATGCTGCTCTGTCAGGTAAAACATTTTTTTTTTTTTTTTATAAAACAAACAATATCTTTTTCCTTCAACGACTTAACATGAACAAAATATCCCTCAAATTATCCCTCATATCCAAGATAGTATATTATTCTCCAGAACCTTTGGACATAGCTGTCTTTACATTTTACTAATTTGGTATTATCATCAACAACACTGATTACAGAACAAGTGCATATCTAACATCCAAAAAGCCCGGCTTAATAAGAAGACACTGCTCCTGTACTCTCGACCTTGATCGAACCCTCAGTCACTCCTCAGATATTAAAGACAGACATTGTCTACAATCATAAATACACGAATATATGAACCAGTTTTTATAAAACTATAATTTTCAAATCCTTTTATTATAAACAAAGTTGGATGGTTAATCCATTATTTTCACTAACCCTTTTATAGACCCGTTAGGTTCAAAACACAATGGTTGTCAAATAAAATAAAATAAATAAACAACAAAGAATAAAATATTAATAATTAAGAGCACTTTAAGTCTTTACTGAAATTATTCTTAAGTTGACGGTCACATAGCATGTACCATGTTAATTGTATAACATTTTATACCCTTTTTTTGTTTGTTTCAAAAATAGAAATAAAATAAAACAAATTCACATCATCATTTCAATCATTATTTCACCACTAAAATATAGTATTGTTCCCCCATTCTGCTTAATAAAGCTTTTGTTAATTCCTTATCTTTATATCACGTTAATCCCTGTTAATCATATAATGGCTCATTTTTATTCTGAAACTCACTTTTCATACCATTTAAACTTAATTTGACTTCCATAATTTCTATCAGAAATTCTATTTTCATAACATACATTTTTCTATATTTCTTCCATCTTTCCCATGAGTCTCTCACCCATGTCTTAAACTAAAAGTTAAACAACACTTAAGTTCCCTCATTAGGGAAGTCCTGGTATTTTAATAATTCTTCAATACCCTTGTTTTCTTATCATTAATTTTAACTTTATTTTTTTTCATTATAACTACTTCTCACAGTATTTCTCTATCAAATGGTTAGTCTAAAGATGCAAAATAAATATTATCAGTATTGTCTCAGTCCCACTTATCTTTACAGTTGTGCAGAAACCAAAATATTACGTTACTCAGCTCTCAACCCCTAAGACAGCCATATAGCTGCTTTCTCATTTAACCTTTATTAACTAAATTGTAGTTTTCTTGGACATCTAATGTCATACATCCTTTTAATGGAGTTAGAAATTATTATTTTTTTTTTAGAAGTATTATTCACTCCTCCTTTGTTCGCCCACCGGCCTGTCATAAAAACGAGGGAGCTCACTCTGGATAATTTGGATAGTGACTTAGCCAATGTGTCACTTTGTCTCTCTGCCGTCAAATCTATTATTTTTACATTTACCATTATGATCCCACCTAGTTGTCTATTTAAATTTAGACCCTCAGTTGAATTTAGACAAGAGTTTTTACCCCATAATGGACGGCAATCTTCAACTTCACAATTCCAATTTGAATACTAATCCAGAGAGTAAATCAAATCAACATCATACATGACAAAAGTAGTCATAATTACCAATAGCAGACAGAGCTGGAAAACCAATCCAATTAAAGCACGTCCCATGTTCTGCATTGTCTTTTCATCAGATTGACTCAGAATTATCAGCTTCTTTAAAGTGTGTCGTTTCACTTAACCCATCTGTAATGATAAAACACTCATTCCAGAGGTTAATGACACAATATCACAAAATAATAGTATTAACACATACACGACATAAAGTGCAGTCACCATCACACACACTCATACTGGACACGCATGTTAACTGCTCATTTTCAATGTTCGCTTTTTAATATTAACTCTTTCTTTTATATATTATTGCTAAAAAGATTTAAATTTTAAATAAGATTTTAAACTTCACATTTTTCCTGTAGCTTTTACCTTACTTTATGTAGTCTCTTAACCAGTTGCAAAGCATTTCTGTTCATTATTCATTAGATTTTTAGACAAGTCAGCTGGGTTGCTTTGTTTAATTTTCCTTATCATTATTTTGCTTCAGCTTGCTCTAGCAGGCCGACAACAGAAAGACAGACACAGTTTACCATCCCTTCCTCCACTCAAACAGTCTCTCTCTCTTATTAACAAATAATAATTACATTAAATTAATCACTATCCTTTTACCATTAAATTTTGTTATCCAGACTTTTCTCAAATCAAAAACTGTCTTCATCTTTAGCCACCCACCATGTCAAACGTCCTTCAGGAGTTAAAACATATTAGTTCAAAATCAACACTTCTATAAATTTTCTTATTCTTGCCCATGAGGCAGCCAATACATAAAAAGTTTTGTTCCTGTCTCCACAACAAATAATGGCAGTCCCCTCATTTCTCAGCTGTCTCTTGAAAGCCCATTCCCGTTAGCTCTTTATCTTTAATTTTCCTCTCCTCAGGGTGTTGTCCCCCTGGCATAATTGCAGATACTTGTCACAATGAAAAACAAGCCATACAATTAATGCGGTTTCTTCTGGTGAGTGGTATAGAGGAGCTTTGCATTTATAGGGCAGACTGCCGTAACTCGTCACAGCGTCATCTCCCCTTAACGGTATAAGGACGCTGCTGGCCTCACAGCTCCTGCTCAACTCTCATACCTGTCTCAATAACACACCTCCATTCAGGAAGTCCGCAGTGACTTTACGATAATCCCCTGGCTTAGGTTGCCCTCTGTCTGGCCAAAGAGAGTCTTACCCGTCGTGGGGTGATTATCTCGTGCCCACTGGTACCGCTCTTTCCCAATACCAAATCAGTCTTCTTCAACAGAACTCAGCTGTTTTCTGGAGCTTTAGGAAAGGCACGTTCAAGAGTCACCAGAGCCATTCTGATTGCCTAATAGTGTTTACACAGGGAGACAGGTTAATAACAGCAGTATTTAATCACTAAAATCCATTAACCACCTTAAAATCATCAACCTAGCTACTTAGATTATCCTCAGTGAATTTAGTTCACAACCATAAATTCAGTGTACTGTTACTGTACATCTGTAGCTGTAGCCATCGGGCCTGTTTCAATGGTGGAGACTTAAGATAAGACAAAGAAGTTACTGGTCCTAAAATAAAATAATCAAAAATGTTATTTCTATCATTTAAGATCTGTATTATTATTTTAAAGACTTCTTTAAAGTCATTCAGTTTTACATTTAAAACATTCACAAATACAAATTGCTCTATGAATGGCAATGATTTCTTTTAACATCTCTGTGTCTGATTTTTCAACTGAAACACTGTGCTTTTATTATAAATAGCTTATTATTACTTATGACACAGGGTCAGATAACAGCCTGTTAGCTGAGATTGACTGAGAGAGACTCTGAGGCACTCAGGATTGGTACACTGTTCTCTCATAAACTTCTAACTTCAACAAAATCATTAAACTTTATCTATCATCTTTTAACTATCCCAGCTTAAGGCATCTTTGCCAGAAATGACATTTGTTTCCAAATAAACATAATTTTATAGTTGTCTTTATTTAGACATTACAAATTTCCACTCAAATGTGTCTGTCGTACTGGCCGTTTACAGCCACAGCAGACATCAGATTCAGATAAGCAACCTGTTTCATTACAGCCAATAACAAACTTATCTTTTGAAAGCAAAACATCAGCTTCTAGTTCTTTCATGGTCAACAGTTTTCAAGCTGTTTGTTTAATCAGATGCCTTTCTACACATTTTACATTTATCAACTGTTAATTCAGTAACCAACTGCTTCTGCTTATTTGATCTTAAATAATTATTCTAGTTCTCAATAACATTTCACATTTCATCTCAATTTTAATTGTCAAGTTCTCAATTACCATAGCTTAATATGTCTTCAAAGTTTTTTTTTTTTTTTTTTTTTCCAGGAGTTTATCAATCTCCAATTAGGATTCACACTAACTTTGACGAGGCTAGTACTCTCTGCTTGTGATACATCTTTTGTAGTTATTATAAATCATCTGTGAGATTAGTCTCTCTATATAATCTAAACCCTTTTTAAAATGTTTAATTAAAACACAATCATCTTTTTAGTTACTTTTATATATTTTGCAATTCACATTTGTTGGAGTCATTATCCATAATTTTACATCAAACTGTATTCACTTATAAAAATTACTATTATAGATCTTTTCAAAAGGATTCACTTTAAGACTTTAATCTTTTGACCTTGTTTTTATCTCTTATTCTCTCTCAGACGAAAATGTTAATATCGTCTTCACTTAAACACTGATCTACTTTCAAACCTGCATTATTACCAGAAATGTGTCACTGTCACATTTTCAAACACCTTCTCAGTGGGCATTTACATGTTAAATGGTCCTGCTGACCACAATTAATAGTAAAACTCCGTCTGCTCTAACTTACTGCACACCCTTGAAGCAGTGTGTTCCATTTAGGAATGCAAACAGAGCCACTGATAAGCAGTGCTCCATATTCTTTTACAGTCCACCAGTGGCAGATACAACAATAGACGAATCATAATCTTCATCATTATTATTGGCACAACATTAATTTTCATAAGCTGCATCGAAATGCTCAAAATATTCGAAGTTGTTTTCTCAAAGTTTCTGTTTAACTTTAGTCACTTGTCCAGGGAAATTATCCCTGACCCAGAATTTCTTTCACTTGCTTTTATAATCATCGTAAGCAATACGAGGCTAAACATTTAAAATTTTCAGTTTCTTTGTTTGTTTGTAGCCAGTCAAGTTGTTGTTTAAATTTCCAATCAGAATCAAAACCCTGACTACCATTTAACTTCATAATTTCTGCAAATTTCTTTGAAGTGAGGGCTTCAGAGCACAGCTGCTTACAGCGTTTGCTTTCCTGTCTCACTATTTGTTTCAGGACTGTTCAGGTTACTGATCATGTTAGACTATTACATTTTTCTGCCATATCTTAATCATGGTTCATACTCACCTGAAGTTATTGCAGAAATGGAGGCGGCGATCTTTGAACAACACAGCTTGGCTTCGGCGTGATGAAACTGCAAAGTATACTCCAAAATCACAGTTACATATACTGGTCCACGCCAATTTGGGTCACAACTTTTTTAATTTTTCTCTCGGAATCATTCCTGATGCATCCCTGGCAAACAACCCTATTATTGTTAGTATCCCTAACTGCCTGATTCACTTCACTAAGTTCGGGGATCCCCTATCTGAGATGGAAGATATTGAGCAGGTTTACGGTGCCACTGGACCTCTAGCCCAGGGACGTACTCTGCTGGGGTGGTGCTACACCAGTAATGCCCAGCGGGGCCCCCACAGAGCACGCTTCGCTTGCACTGTCTGCTGCCGTTACCCTTAACGACGCTCTCAGCGACTTATACTTATACTGTCAGCAGTATAATTAACTTACTCCTTCACTCGCCTCATCGGAGTGAAGGCTCTCCCGCTCTCCTTCAAAATCTCTTCCAGTCAGACAGCCCTAACAAATAATAAAAAGCTTACTACCTTGTTTGTTGATTTGCCAGGGGTGTCACCGAGAATAATTGCCTGCGCATCCTCCACCATAACTGTAAGGGGTTTACAGTCAAAGACCCAGAACCAGATATGAAGAATGAAGACCCGGAGTCAAAATTATAAAAAATGAAAGAACAGTTTTACTGAAGATAGTTTGCAGTTTCATCAGCAGAAGTCAGCTTCAATACTCACACAGGAGTTCGTAGGCCGCCCCGCTTACAGTTACAAAGATCACAGCAGTTATACCATTTTCAAGGTCTAAGCTACGTCATTGCTTACAGGTTGAATGGTTCTCATTGGCTTAGAAATAGATAAACTCAGTAATTTTCCACACATATACAGATAGACGGAAGCATATCTCCATCGATTATGCATCTGACACATTCGGACCCACGTCATGACCTTCCAGGTCGCAGATTTGGGTTGTTGAGCGCCAGCATGTCTTGAACAACAATTCACTCAATCTCCAATAATGCCAGTGATTCCTTAACCTGTAACCAAGAAGACTAACACACACACACAGACACACAGCTTTTCCAAGGTTGGATTTAGCCAGGCTCAAACTATAAACATGAGAGTCATCTCAAAACATCAAGATAATGCGTTCTTTCTCTTATTTTTAGTCTAACTGGAAAGTAAGGCTTTAACAAAGAAATGGTCCCTTAAACTATAGGTTTTAACACGTTGAAGACCTTTCTCAAACACAAAACAAGTCCCTATTTCATTTCTGGAAGCTGGGATAAATAAGCAAGCACTTTTACTGCATTCAGATATCAAATACATACATTAAAGAATACATGAAAAGAATATTTCAGTGATTATACTGGTAACTTCTATAACAAAGTGAAATCTCAGAAGCCTAGAGAAATCATTCAACTCATTTAATATTTAGAAAGAAAAATATTGATTAATAATTTGATTATAATTACTCATCATTACATATACATTGAAGCAGCAGTGGATTTCAATCCACCCCATCAGTATAATTTAATTTTAATAATTTGAATGTTAGTATTTGACATAAAAGGTGATGCATAACTCTAAATAGGTTTAGAAAGAATGTCCATATATAGGTGAAAATGCCCTGGAAGTCAATTTAAGTTTGCAAATATTGCATATTAATTAATCATTTCTGTCACTGCTGTGAACTGACCACTGCATAGAATATGAAAAATATTAATATCTTCGTGAGTCAGCTGTCAACAACAGGCCTAAACCAGCCATGGCACCAGCAGAAAAACACAATCAGTAAAAATCATCGAATTATTATCAACAAAACGTTGAAAATATCGAGATATATTTTTGTTAATATTGCACACCCCTAATTTATGGTATTAATTTTGATTTCTTCAGGTCTTAAAAAGGTCTTAAAAAGACTTAAATTTGACTTTAAAAAGTGTGCAGGAACCCTGTTTAAAGAGCTAGATATTTATTCAAGAGCCTATATGCTTAGAATGTGTCAAACCTCAAAAGAATATTTCTTTAAAAACACACTGTGCAAAACAAAATCCTCCTTCCGTGTCATCTGTGGTCCAATCTTGATTTTGAAACAGCTTTTTTCAGCATGTTTCTGTGTGGTCATAGTTAATATCTCTAACATCGTTACCACAAAATAGCTCATTGTCCTGAAAGAGCACCAGTTGAAGAGCTGCAATCATGAGTTAGTGAATTTGGGCATCTGATCAAGAGTCTCTGTACAGCGTGAGTTCCAGCAACTGCGATCAGAACCATCTGCTGCTCGCTGACCTTCTAAATGCACAAGGAGTTTCACTCCTACTGTTTATACAATAATATGCAGAATTAAAAAAGTACAGCATTAACAAAGTTGTAGAGACATCATTACCTTTTTCTTTCCTCTGCAGAATCTATTGAAAACACGGGAGAGAAAGGTAAGTTACCTTTTTCCTACAATGATTAACTTTGCAATGATTTGTGCATTTTCTGAATGTTTATAAAAGATTTTTGAACGATCATTGTGACAATGAAGAATGATGCTAATGTAAGTCCATCGGACATTTTCACCCGTATTATCATTTGTCTTGGTGAAATTGTAAAAAGACAAATCTCCTTAACCAACCACATGATTTGAGTTAACAGTGCAGAATGAGTTATGCCATGCACCAAAGTTTAATAAGTTTAATAATCCCCCACCATAGTCATGAGCAATTCCCTTAGGGAGCACCGCTAATGATGTAATGATCTTTTTTAATCAGCTTTCAATATTTCTTTTGTATCACAGTAGTTTATCTCCTGGTTTATCATGTGCTTTTCATAATGTTCGTGTGGTCATACTGGCAAACCATCTTCACAAAACCCATGAACCCCCTCAAAGAGGTGAGTAAATCTGAGTATAGAAATAAATTAATAACTATTAATTTAAAAGTAAACACCAATAATTAGTAGCAGACAAGTGAAGTCACCAGAATGTGGTGTAAACTGTAAATTTAAATGTTATTTTGCACAGCATACTCAGTATGACTCATGAGGTGTTGGCTTATAATGAATATTTTTGCCTGTTAGCAGTGTAATATTTGTTAATGTATGGTATAACACACTTTAGGATGAGTTGTTGGTTACGCTTATTGAAAAAACAGCATGTTGGGTTGTAAATTGCATGTGATCGGCGGTAACTATAGCACCTCACTGGAAGCTGTTATTATTTCATGCTGAGGGAATGAGAAACCAACTGTAATAGAGAAACCACATATGGCTCAAACTGGCAATCAGTCGTTCCTCTCAGTCTGAGTGCAGACCGTGCTTGCTTGTCACAGGAAATATCAAAATGTTTTGCTTTTTTGTCTGTTCCTTTCAGTTTCACCTGTCACACCCTGACAAGGAACTATTAGAGCGTGAAGATCGGAGAGAATCTCAACAAGAAATCTTGAGGAGAATTGCTAAGGATTTGCCCATTTACACGCGCACAATGTCAGGAGGTGGGCACTTTTCTTTACGTTCTGCACATCCTGATTGTGCCAAAGACATCACTGTTAGCATGCCAAGTCTGTAACAGTCCAGTCAGCCTAGATTTAGGCTCAGTAACAAATAATGGCCGCAGACAATTACATTTGTTTCAATCTGTCTTCGGTCTTCAGTGAATCCTATCGATCTGTATTTTAACAAGCTGTCTTGATACAGCTATCCGCTACTGTGATCACTGTCTGCTGCTGAAGCCTGATCGATGTCATCATTGCTCTGCCTGTGATATGTATGTCTTTCTCCTTTTTTAAAAGACACAACACATATTCGATTTTGCTGTGTTGCGTTTCAACAGCTCCTGCCTCTGCTGTTTTACAGGTGCATTTTAAAGATGGATCACCATTGTCCGTGGTATGTACTAGCTCAGTAGATTAAACGCAAAGCAAAAATAAAAAGATTTTTTGGTCTTGGAAGGAAGACATGCACCAAACATTACTATTAGAACAACAAAACAATCATTATTTTCCTAGCACACATTATTTGATTTTGACATTTAAAGCTACACTAGCGTAAATCCATAAGGTAGCTTAATAAAGTGAACATTTTTGGTGGTATAATTGTACATTTTGGTGAATTGGTGACTAATTTTAGTGAATTTCTACTCTCTGCTTACACCCCACTCATGGTTAGATTTAGGAATGGACCTTAATCATATGTTTGATATGTATTAATTAGAAATGTGTTCCCACAATTTACTAAAACAAGAATTCTTAATTCGTGGCCATGATTTATATTTTTGTCCATGTCATGTTCCGGGCTCCATATATTTTTTCTTTTGTTATTTATTAATTAATTTGCATAAGTGACATGATCACCTGTAACCGTCACACAAACAAATTCAGAGAGCTGAAGCTCCACAATGTCTTTACTAAACAAAGGATAATTTATAAATTAATAGTACATTTTTACTATTTATTCATTTTATGCAACAGCCACTAGAGGGCCAAAAGTTACATAGTTTAGCTAGTTAGTAATGCGATATTGTAAAAATGTTTTATTTAAGTCAAAAATATTATTTAAATGAGCTGAATCAATCTGATTACATTACATTTCACAAACACAAGAAGCGTCAAGAAGGGTAGAAATTAAATAAGGTTAAAACTGCCCATTTTCCCTTGTTATAGTGAATATTGGGTAGTATTTTGCAATAAAAATAGATATTAATATCCAATTTTATTGAGGTTAATTTTGTCTTCTTTGACAGGGTGAACAATTGCGTGGGCTTCGCCAACTACAAGTTTTTCATGCTCTTCCTAGCATATTCATTGTTGTATTGCCTCTTTGTCACTGCCACAGACTTGCAGTATTTCATTCAGTTCTGGACTGTAAGTATGAATTATTAATTTATTAGGCTTAGATTAGGAAACAGATCATTTGAATGTTTAGATAGGCTGTCTTTAATTTAATAACACACCAACTGGAGTACTATCATCTTTTCAATAAAAACAATGTTTCATTTTTATTTTGAAAGGTTGATGGTAAAACACATCAGCGTCTAATCCAGTATTTGGTAGGACTGAGTCAATCACTGACATTATTGATAGTTCCTGTAGTTTTGATAGTTTCCCTCAGCATAACACCTAAGTTATGCTTTCTGTTAGATCCAGTAGACAAGGAAATAGGCTTGTTCTACAAAAAATAGTATTCCAGACATACTATATTCTGTAAAACTGTATATCAACTAGATAATATAGCAGCCAAAAGCTTGAATTAGGCCTGAGCTGTTTTTTTGTTCCTTTATTTTTAGTCTACGCCTGTTTGTGGTGTTTTCCCTATGTTTCTCACAGAATGGCCTGCCTGATACCCAAGCCAAATTTCACATCATGTTCCTGTTTTTCGCTGCCTCCACGTTCTCAGTGAGCCTAGCGTTTTTGTTTGCTTATCACTGCTGGCTTGTCTGCAAGAACAGATCCACGTTGGGTGAGTGGGTTGTGCTGTAATTACCCTTGGATTTCACTAGTATGGGCTCCTCAATAGTGTGTATTTTGCATTCTATGATCATCTGTCCGCACTGCTTGATCAAATACGCCTCATACAACCATGACTCAGATCTGGGGCAGGTGGTGTTTAGGTCTTCTGCCGTCTAGCCTTTGTGGCAGATCCTCAAGGGAACATGTACCTGTGGCAACATGCCCAGTCTTCTAGCAAAAGCAAGTGTGTCAAGATGCTTTATGGTTGAAAATGTTAAAAAAAATTACTCTCGGAATCAGACATATTTTATTCTTAACCCTGCAAAGCCTACTGTATCATATTTGATATTCAAATTTCTAAGGACAATAAATTATCAACGCGATCAAATCTTTGTTGTACACAATCTACTATTATCTACTTAATGTTCACCTTCAGGTTGTGGCACATGTCTTTTTGCTGTGAAATTTTTACTTATTTAAAAAAAATCATAATAACATTTTGGTATCAAATATGAGACATCAGGCTTTTGAGAAATGTTAATTTGTTCATCTCTCGATTATCATTGCATTGCATTGCATTATATCCTTTACCCCCACAATTAAAACACAGAGCTTTGATCATAAGACTAAACATTTAAATATCATCTTAATAAGACATATTTTTGGGAGAAATAGAGCAACAACTGATATTTAAATGTGTTTCATGTTAAATACTCTGCTATACTGTTATAACAATCTCATTGATTTACATTATAAGCAATTTAGATGTATATAAATATCAGCAATAGCAATACAGTTTGGGCGTCTGAGTAAAATTGAAGCGTTTTTTTCTTCTTGAGTATGAGCTTCATATTCTCCTATATCATACTATAATATGAGTCCTAAAAGTATGATACTCTACAAAATGTTTTGTCTTAATGCTTAATAAACTGTTCCATTAAAAAAAATGGAACTGACGCCATTTTTCTGATTAGTATTTCATATGTTAGGCTTTAGAGGAAATTTTAAATCATGTTAGTAGGATTGTATATGAATTGTCTTTATGTGTTAATGTGGTTTAAATGTTTCTCCTGTCAGAGGCGTTCAGAGCTCCTGCGTTCCAGCATGGACCAGACAAGAACGGTTTCAGTTTAGGAACAAACAAGAACTTTTGCCAAGTGTTTGGAGAAGAAAAGAAATACTGGCTGCTGCCTGTATTTTCAAGGTATCAGTCATATTCAGTAGCACTGAAAATATTAGCGTCAGTGTTCGCCGATCTCATTCCCTCTGTATCGCGTTGTGTTTCTGCAGTCTGGGTGACGGCTGTTCATTCCCCACATGTCTAGTGAACCCAGACCCGAACAACCCTCCCTGCCCCCGGGATGCAACCCTTCTATCAAAAGGTTCATGCCTCAGATGAATTATTCATTTAGGAACATATTGTATAACAATATAAATAAGAAAAAAATGTCCCAAGACAGAGAAATTTGCAGTAGATATTACAGTACTTCTGGTCCGAAATGCACATTGCATTGTGGGATAGTGATTTTCTGATATGCAGAGCTTTCCATTCATGCCCTTTTCATTCTTCCAGTGCTGGAGAGTCTCATCAGTTTCCACCTAAACCTCTGAGAGAGTCTCAGAGCCGGCTGCTGAATAACGGACAGTCAGAGGGAAGTGAAGACAGAGACAAGCGAGGTGACAGGACAGTTATGTCACATCTGAGATCATTACAAAACCATTACATTGAGTGTTCTGTTTGTTTTGAGCATGACTAATAGATATGAGGTACACCTGGAGCTTTGAATGTGTGAGGTAATATTACAGTGTGGGGAAACAATGTTGTACACTTTTCATTCTGTGTTTTCCTGACAGGTACAAGCAACCCAGCCTTGACTATTGAGAAGGAAACTTAGGAACATGTTAATGAAACAGGTTTGTTAATTTTGTGTTGTACATATTACAATAACATTTGACTTATTTTCTGATAATAAAACTTTAAAGCGTTTCAAAATTATAGTATTGTAACTACCGTTCAAAAGTCAGGAGTAATTTTTTTTCTCTTTTGCTCACCAATGCTGCATTTATTTGATCAAAAATACAGTAAAAACAGTACAATTACGAATTTTTTATATATATATTTTTAAATTGCTGGTGATGTGAATATTCCAGTGTCACATTATCCTTCAGAAATCATTCTAATGTGCTGATTTTCTGCTCAAGAAACACATTTTTATTATTACCAATGTTAAAAACATTTGTGCTAAATTTGTGTGAAAACTTTTTCAGGATTTTTTGATGAATGGAAAGTTGTATTGACAGCATGTATTTGAAATATAAATAATTTGTAACATTATCTATGTATTTACTTGGGCATTTAATTCATTTAATGGATCCTTCCTGAATAAAAGTATTCATTTCTCTTAAAAAATATCTTACTTTTCCCAAACCTTTGAATGGTAGTGTATACTGTACATACCACATATACTGATATATTATATTTCTTATATTTATACTTTAGGAGTTTTGTCCTAATGATGTCTGTTGTCAGTGGAACAGTGAAGACGTCTCTGCTGCTCTTGCACAGACTTGCACTGCCTTTCCACTCTCTACCTAAAGAAGTGACCCTTCACAAGCGCTAACACAAGCAGGATAATGGAGTGTACATTCATAAAGGGCCACAGTCTCTTCTCTTCCTTGGAAACTGTATGGCTGAGAAATCTTAACGTGCCTAAAGATACCCACAGATGTGGCTGAACAAGGTAACATCACAGTGGTTCCTGGACCCACGTTTAAAAAAATGTTTGTACGGAAAATGCCTTGAATATAGCTTGTGTGGTGTAGACATTGCTAAAGAAAGTGACATTTTTGTTAGTCTGGGAAACGTGAAGTATTTATGCATGCTGTGTGATGGTGGTACTTAGTCGTTTGTCATGTTTGAAATGTGAAAACTGAAAAGCCCACTACACTTCAACAGATTTTTCTTTTTTTAACCGGTTTTGATCCTGCATTGTTAATATTTTGTTCATTACTATACAGATGCATTTGCACATCATGTCTATGATCTGTTTTATTTTACAAATGGTCTGTGAGGATCTTGTCCATCACCCTTAAGCCTGGATCCCAGCTGTCCTGAGTTTTGCAAAGGTCGTACACAAGCAAAAAGACTGATGTAGCAAAACATTTTAGGCCATTTTTAGCACTGCATATCCAGACAAAAACACTGTTTATTCGCGTTTTTACCTGACAAGCAGAGGGAAGACAAAAATACTCTGTATGCACTTTGAACAGCGCTTGAAGCTGCACATTTCAGTTTTTAAATGTTGTTTTCTTGATGGTTCTGTCGAATCAAGTATGCAAGGACAATGTATTCTGATAACTTGTGTCCACATGCATTGTGATACTGCAGCTGCAGTGAACATTTCACTATAAGTCAGTATATTGATTATTTTTAGAATACTTTGCATAACTCTGCACACTTAATGCAAAACTCAGATGTGGTTTAGTATCGCATCTGATTTATCTAAGGGCTCTTCTAAAGTATTTCTAATTGAATTTGATTCAATATATTGCATGTAAATGTACTTGATTTTGACTTGAGGTGTGAACAAAACCTCAGAAATGCCAAGAGCTGTTGTGTGTTGTCTGTTTTGTAGTTTTTATGGAAATGTCGTATAGGATTTCAGTTACTTTGTGATTACTAGGTTCACACACATTAAAATTAAACTGTGATACAAGATCTCTACTGGTTCTTGCTTGTAGACAAGTTGATAATCGTTGCTGCTTGTTT
The DNA here is from genome assembly GCA_036326025.1 of Chrosomus eos. Taxonomy (NCBI): domain Eukaryota; kingdom Metazoa; phylum Chordata; class Actinopteri; order Cypriniformes; family Leuciscidae; genus Chrosomus; species Chrosomus eos. The sequence goes on from CM070835.1 coordinate 22,331,592, forward strand.
GAGAGTCTGTGAAATTCTGCTGGCTTAATGTTTTCATATACATTCAGACTCCACTCCGTATTACAACGCCATTGAACGATATGCCTTGATGAATGTTACTGTAAGAGAAATAAAGTGATATTTTATTAAGTGCTACAGTGTTGTTTTGGTATTGTTTCAATCGAACACTAACTGTCCTTTAGGAATTGTGCAATCAAACCTTAATACAGCATATGTCTGAACAGACTTCAGTTAGAAAAGTTAGAAAAATCAGGCTTTTATTTCCAAAAGCTCTAAAAACAGTCACTCTATATTGCATAATACCATAGTGGATACTGTACACATTAGGATGACAGACAAACAGGAGGAAGGAGGATAAGAGCTACCAAAATCATTCACCAAATCAGACATTCAAAAATGGAAAAGCTGTGTTCATGCGATTCACATGTCTATAAAAGCCCAGATTAGTTAACACAGCATTTATTCAAACATCTTTCAGTACATACAGCAGATCTAGGCAACACAGAATTGTAAAGCAATACAATACAAAAACAGAATAAAGAGGAAAATCAGGAGGAAACCCCAAACAGCACAAAATGTGCACCATTCAAAAAACCAGCACTACAAGTAAAACTAATTCCACTGATACTGAGTACTTGAGTTGGTTAAGATTCCCTTTAAGAGTCATTATTTCTTATAAATGAATAAAAGGCTTTGAACTTTTTGATACTAAAATACTACAAAACCTTTACATTTCTTTTAAAAATGAAAATGGAAAGACAATGTTGATGCAGAAGTATGAGGTGTCCTCAGTTCACTTAAATAGTGGCAGTTACATCATCACTCTTAATTTACTCGTGTGGTAAAATTTGTGCAAACCCAACATAAAGAGTAAAATCAGTGCGAGGCTTCGCTTTACAATTAAGTGCCTGTATTTACCTGTGTCTGTGAGATCCTCCATCTGTCTAAAGCTATTGCCAAGTGTGAGAAAACAGTACTCCTGTAATCAGGGAACGACAGTTCACGTAGGTGACTGGTGTACTAGCCAAATTAGTCAATGAATTATGCAACCGTACACGAGAAGAAATGAATCCAATAAATTAACGATAAAAAAGAAGAACATAAAAAGTAGCTTAATATTAAGGCTGAGTTGTGGGGGGGATGGGGGGGGGGGACTCAAACACCAAATGGTTCCTCTTCCTTAACAATAAAAGATGAACGTTGTGTGAAAAGACTAACCCAGAGAAGGCAACAAAGGGAAGAAGTTTTTTTCTTCTGTTGGATGGGAGCTTTAAAGTGCAAATTCCTATGAAATCTCTCATGGAAAACAAAACAACAACAACTAAAAACCCATGTTTTGAGCCCTGTACATGAGGTTATTTATGGTGAGGGATTCTTGTGTCATGACTGCTGCTTGTTTGCCTCCTCCTCGTAGGCATTTCCGGTGCCGTTCTGGACATAGGATGAGCCTGAACCCAGTCCATACAAGTGACCACAATACTTGGCATCATCAATGTGATCCTCAAAAAACATCTGCAACGACAATGATGTTACAGTCAGTACAAATGCTGAATCCAGCGCCACTTTTGTGATATTTAACAAGCGTAGATGAAGGCACACCTCTCTCATCTTGAAGAAAGCCATTCCTGTGAGGAGCGAGTCAGACCCTGCCTGATGCTGAGGTCCAATTCTCTCCAATTCAAGCTGCTCGGCCACCTCCTGCAGACCACCCTGCACATCACATGATGGAAATCAGACACAGATTCCTTCTATTCACACACACTGCTACAAATGAAAGTAACCCATGGTATATTTCAGGCCAGGGCAAATGCTGCAGTGATGACAGTGGTGTGATCCAAAATGATGAAATAATAAATTTGCAATGGCTATGCAATGGCTATACATACACACTCAACAGCAGTTCCCCTTCGTCAGCTCACTATGACGTAAGTCAGAAGTGATTCTGACGAATGGGGAGAGCCTATCTACTTCAAGTGCAACTAAACGAACCAATGCATATTAGTATGCGATAATTGCACCAGCTGCTTCGCATCCTTGTCTTTGCACCAGCTGCCTCGCATCCTTGTCTTTCGCTTCGGAGCCAGACAGTGAATGCTGTTCCAACTCTGCAATCTTATTTGAGAGTATTTTAATTTCAAAAGACGAGTCTGCTGCTTCTGGAGAACGTCTCTTCAAGCTGGTGTTGGTGTTGCAGCGCAGACAGCGCTGGCCGCTATCTCACAGAGAGCAAAAAAGCTGTTTTCACAGTTAAGAATGTTGCGACTTCAATGAGAATGTGAGTGCTCACATCAGGCTTGCACTATCATCCTGTTTGTGTAGCCGCGGTAATCCCTGGGTGCTTCAGCACCAGAGAGAACAGTTTCCTGAAAGAGCATACACGGTTTGACACTGCGTCTTTTTCAAGATGTCATTCAAACAGTGTGTTTCTGGATGCAGCCGTTTCCTGTCCTCATTTGACGGCCACGATCACTGTTTCACATACCTGGGCTTAAGCGTGTTGAGACTGCGTCCGTGGGTGGTTAATGTTCTCCGTGGCTTGAGCCACTCAGCGTGCCGTGTACCGCCGAGCTGCCAGCACGGGTTGTCACGGCAACCCGTCGTTCAGCGCTCTAGATGAGTGGTCGAGACTCAATTACGGTAAGTGCCTCAAACGAGGTGGAGTCCCTTTGCCTATTCCTCAATCTAGTTCCTCTGCTGGTGGCTGTCTCCAAGTAGAGGATGGCCCACTGGATAGTGGATGCCATCGCCTTTGCTTACGAAGCCGTTCGGTAGATTCTATAGCCTCAGTGTAGAGCCGGTATCTTCCGTATACTCGCCCCCAGTGGCCAGTAGCTCGAGGGACCCGTTCTTAGTGTCGGCTTGCAACGCCGTCCCACCCCCATGGGCCGGATACGTGCGGCTATTTGCTCCAGAAGTGTTCCCCAGAAATGGCTAATCCAGTGAGTTCCTCCATCTGCGGCAGTCAGGTGTTGCGGAGCATCTGACGTTAGGCCTACACTCGTATGCATTGTGGAACCTGTGCTAGGCTGGGTGTCAATACGTAGCGGTCCCTGTGGCGGTCCCCATATGTGTATTCCTCTATGATCAGCTCCTCTGCGGACGAGCCCGTGTGACAAGCCCGTGTCTTTCCCTCGACAGAGCCCACTCTGTTGTCTCTGCTGGTGTTCTTTCCCCCTATAACTAGGCTGGAACCACCCCAGAGACTGCCATATGTCGTACTACCCTACTTGGCTAGTCCATATGTGTAACCGTCACAGTGTCTCCCTCCGGGGTAGGATGTGGCTTCCGCAGCTTTCCCTTCTCCAAGGGCACACTTTCCCCGCATTATCCAATAAGTCACACTAAGGAGGTCTTGCGGAACAGACTGACCTTCTCTGTTTAGAGCTCCTACTTCTGCCCAACACTGCGGTCAGGCCAGGAGGCTCAAGCTGAGCGCTGGAAGGGCCAGCAGCCGTGGCGTTTTGGTAGATATCCCCATTCATCAGAATCACTTGTGACTCACGTCATAGTTACATATGGTAACCATCGTTCCCTGAAGAGAGAACGTAGACGTGAGTCCCCTCGCCACAGTTGCTGAGCTTCTGCTGTACGCCCAGTCACAGGTCCGGCTCCTCAGCGGAAAAACAAGGATGCGAGACACGCGCCGCGATGCACTGCAGCTGGTGCAATTATCGCATGCCAATATGCAATGGCTCGTTTAGTTACACTCGAAGTAGCTAGGCTCTCGCAAGCGATCCCCATTCGGCAAAATAACTTCTGACTCACGTCTCCGTTCCCTCCTCGGGGAACAAGTTACCATACGTAACAGAGACGTTTTCAAGTTTTACAACAACAATGAACCACAGAAAATTTTATTTGGCTTTATGTACCGATCAACAAAAAACAAAAATGTCAAAGTGAAAAAAAAAAAACCAAAAACGTTTTAGTTTTATTCAATCATTACAATTGTTTAACTGTAAATATGCAAGTATTCAAGTCAGTATTTAGTAGATAACCTTTGACCGCGATTACAGTCTTAGGTTTGTTAAAACTATTAAAAAACATTTTTAGGCACTGAAATAAAAAATTGAAGCACTACAATTACTAAAACTGAAATAAAAATACATTAAAGATAAATAGAAATAACACTAAAACAAACTAAAATTCTAAACAAAAGCCAACTCAAAATATGAATACCTACTATAATAGGATATAAACAAATACTAAAATAACACTGATCAATACTGAATAGTATTCTATATACATGTAATAAATAAATAATTATTGCAGATCACGCCGTCTTTTTCCCAGATTTGTTTTTGAGTCTTCTTTCTGTTGATCAATGGACACACAAACAAAAGGGGGAAAAAAGGAAAAGAAAAGAAAACAGCATGATTCAATGCTGTAAAACACTGAGGAAAAAGTCCACAGTCATGGATACTTTGTAGGCCCTGTATTTCTAATGACAACATTCTCATGCACATTTCTAAACACTAAAATACCTTCAAGTTCTTACAGCTCTTCATGAGGTATTTCACATCATAAATGATGGGAAAAAATAAACGAAGAACCTCGAAGAAGTCAACCTCTTCCTCTGGCAATTTCGAGTTGGACAAAATTTTAATCAGGTACCCAAAGTCATAGCCACTGTTTGGAAGAGACACAAAAATTAGCTTAAAAAATAGAGGCTTATAGTTCATGAAGTTTCAGACACAGTTTTAGACTTCACACATTTTTTTTTTTTGCTGTCAAGAGTTGTGGCTTGAATCACCACTGAAACACTGTATTGATTTCAGTATGTGAATATTATTACTGTATGATTACCTATGGAATGAGAGCCACTTGACCCCCTCACAAAGCACCACACCTGAGGTCATAAGCAGCTCAGCAAAGTACAGTGTCTCAATACCCTCCTCCTCATGCTTCTTAAACTGGATACCTGACGAAGTGAGCAGCTCAATGGAATCCTGTGCATACATGTCTTCCCTGCAAAAGACAGTATGTCCTGCTTTCATAAAGAATCACACTGATGGCTATGGTTACACCTGAAGACAAGAAAAGTCATCTTGTCATATGTCTTCAACATGCACATATAAGAGAGTTCATGGATTGATGCTTTGTTGTTGAATATGAGTGCAATACCTCTTTAATTACAAAGTGCAATGCTTACGTGAGGTTAAATTTGAAGTTGAACTGCCATGTTGACGTTCCTGGTGGGTATTCGCCCTCTTCGTTCATAAATGTAAGGCCAAGCTGGATGATCTTCAACAAGTCAACATTACACCGCAGCAGCTGATACTGGTAATCTGCATTGCTTCTAAATTCTCCGATTGGTCTTGCAACAACACCTGGAAACTCTGTGTCCTACAAATGCAACAAAACACATTATGAGTGTACTTGTATATTTATAGTGCATGATCAAAAAAAAAGGCCAGAAAATATATGACGTTTGTCATATCGAACTAATTTTTTTAAATAAAAAAAATATATATTTTTTATCATTATTATCATTCGTTTTTGTCATTTTTTTGTAATTTCAGTTAGTTGCCAAAGCAACATGTTTAGTTTTCGTACGTTTTTTAAGTTTAAGCACTAAGGTTTTTTCATCTAATATTTATATTTTATTTTGTTTAAACTTTTTTTTCAATTGCTGAAAATTACTTTTAATAGTTTTAATTTTAGTTAACAATAACAACCCTGGAACTGTCAGATTGGATTTCAAAGTTATTTAAAAAATATATAATTTATGAAGTGACGTGACTAATGTCATTCCCAAAAAGCAGCTTTATCTAAGTTCACTCATGTTGCTCAAATCGTTCATTGTGTATTGAATAATTAATGAATAAACAAACGAGCAAGCAAACAAACAAGCGGTTTTGGCATTTTACCTTTTTTGTTGTCTGATGCGCCTCATGAGTTAAAATGTCCAGTTTTTGCCATATAAAAAAAAAATGGTAACCTAAAAATTATAATATCTAAAATAAATTAGGCCCTAACTGGTTTTGTTCAAGTCAAAAATATTATTTATTTTTGGCTGAATCAACCAACTAACTTTATTGGTTTAATCAAGTAAAAAAAAAAAAGAAAGCTTGTTTCCGCCACTGAATAAACAATAAAAAAGGTAATTGTGGCTGTTTTCTCTTTTTGCTCACAATTGCAAATTTATATCTCGCAATTCTGAACTTTTTATCTTAGAATTGCGTGATATAAACGTACAGTTGTGCATTTTTCTCAGAATTGCAAATATAAACTTAGGCCTACAATTTTGACTTTTTTTCTCAGAATTGTGTGATAAACACAATTGTGACTTTCTCAGAATTGCGTGATAAACACAATTTTTTAAAAAAAAATTTCTCAGAATTGCGTGATATAAACTCACAATTTTGAGTAATATAAATTCACAATTGTGTGTTATAAAGTCAGATGTTACAAATGCTTCAAACTCACCATTGCGACATAGCTGAATTTTCGAGTCACCTGTCGGATCCTCTTCATCTCCTCTTCCAGGTTGCTGGCCCAAACCTCACATATTCTTTGGCTATGATCCACAGTGGCTGCGGGCATAGTTCCACTCTCAGGTTCACGGCATCAAAACCAAAAAAAACACTCCCCAGGAGATATACTCATGAAATAATAGTCGCTTGTTGCCTCTTTTTACCTGAAAAAAAAAAAAATCACAATCAGACAATTAGGACATTTTATATCAAATCACTTTATTGGCACTACACCATAAACAAGAAGGTAATAGATAGAGTATAAAATAAACAATATGCAAATATGCACACACAGTATAAACAGACATAGGCTAACTTGAGACAAAATGTGCTACTGAAAACAAATGCACAAAAAACTCAGCTCAAATTGCAGAGTAAATGGTAGAACATATTTTCAAACAGGAAATATAACATCACCATACAAAACCCTCCTGTCCAATTAAAAATGAGCATGCTGTAATGCAAAGCATTACCTAATTATTCTCTTAACTTGTACCTTATTTGTATTTTCTACAATGGTCAATAACTACAGGTTTGTATACATTTATAAACTTATATCCACTGTATGTGTCTGTGGATTATATCATGCCCTGGCTGATTCACTTTGGTAAATCATTAGTCATGTGTTTACTGACTTCAAACTAGATGTTAGATGAGTGTGTCCTCCTTATCCCCAACAGTATTATGAGGACTATAAACAGAGGGAGACTCTCTGCAATACTTCACATGCTTCACTTTAGACTTTACTTAGTAAACATGACTACTCATCTACTATTCTTGCTTCATGACAACACTGAAAGGATAATGATTCAGACATACTCATATCACTCACAAAAAAAAAAAAAAAAAAAACTGTTGAAATGTGCCTAAACATTACAACAAGTGCCAGATGAGTCAAAACGGTCGGAGGCTAACAGGAGCACCATTCACTTCAATATGCCAACAAAACATTGGTCTTGTGCCAGAAAATGCTTTTGAACATACATACACATTAAAGTGCCTTTATAACATATTGTCTGTTGTTTAATATGTCCTTAAAGCTATCAAGTCAGTTGTTGTAAGTTGACAGGTTAGCAGCACCAGCTAGCACAACATCTGCTAAACTAAGCAACCCGGCAAACGTCCTGAAATCATGTCTACAGTCAGCTTTTGGAGGTTTATGTAAATAATCTTTCTTTGTAAAAGATGTGAATGATGATGTTTGGTGTCGGGTGAGTGTTTATTTGTGTATGTGGATAGCATGTTAGCTATTAGCCTAGCCACAAAAGTTTGTCCTGATATTATGATCAAAGTTCACTTTTTCTGTCAGGACTTACCTTTCCTCAAACAAGGTAGTTACACTTAAAGCGTATACTGCTTCAGTAATACACAATCACCTTGTTTAGAAAGGACTGGGACCTCGCTCTATACTTTTATATAGTTTTATTGGGCTAACCGATATCAACAACCAGCTGCCACCTCTGAAACTACATCACAGCGCTTCAGCGTGACGTCACGACAAGACGACGCGTGACCTTTGAACTCCGTGTGGGGTTTTGGGTTTTTATATATATATATAAAAACATTTTTTTGTAAGAATCTTCAATGGTGTAGTGAGGCACTTAAAGAGGTTGTTGATTATGATTTCACTTTAGATTTCAGTCAACTTTAGTTATGTGTAATGTTGCTGTTTGAGCATAAACAGCATTATGCAAAGTTATCACGCTCAAAGTTCAAAGAAAAGGGAGATATTTTATTTTTAAGAAATTGCTTTTTAAGGACTACAACAAACTGGTTGGTAGAAAAATACTTTTTAAAAATTATTATTAGAATTCAATTTACAAACAATCAGTCATCACAATCCATAAATAAAGATTATACATTAAATAAATACGGCTAGGGTAATCACTAACCCTAAAATGTACACAAACCCCGCCCCTCGGAACACGATTTATAGATCATCCAGACAGAATATGCCAATCAATGACTAGAAGATAACTACATATATCAGCTACATACATTCATAAACTAACCATTCAGAAATGTTGTCTACGTCACTTCCATGAGTCTTTCCATCTTTGTCTGACTCTGGTTTGAACATAAAAGGCTAAACGTTTTTTATATAGTCTGTGTGAGTGCAATATGTTGAATACTCCGTTCTCTGTGCCTGGAGTAGCTCATTGCATTGCATTTGCATCTGTGTTTAACAGAATAAAGAAACTCATACAGGTTGAAAAAACTTGTTATTAGTAAGTAATGAGAAAATGTTAATTTTGGGTAAACTAAGGTTTCAGTTCTTTTCAGAATTTCATGTATTGCAATTGCAGTAGGCTATTTCTCTTAGAATATTTTAGAATAGAATATATCTTAGAAAAAAAAGTTTAGATTTTATTTGCTTTGTTGTTTATATTATAAATCTTGTGATCTTTATTGCAATAAAAATAACCCTTAAGGGATAAACACATTGGTTTGAGTTAAGTGAATTTTTTAAAAGTAAAATATTATTTATTTAGTGTGTATATTATATATATATATATATATATATATATATTATATATATAATATATATATATATATATATATATGTGTGTGTGTGTGTGTGTGTGTGTGTAAATAAATACCCAATCAACTGTTGTTTTGAGACCAAAAAGAATAAAAAAATGACACACCTTGTGACAAAGACTTGAAAATAGGTGAGCAAATATGCAATATGGATCTAAACTGACCAAAATATTCTCTCCATCCTTTAAATTTATTTGCAATAACATTAACTTCTTAAATTACCAAAAGCATGATATAATAAATATCACATCATGTAACAAGTATTTATAAAATGTATCGGCATTTAATACAACCTATCTTATTTGGTATGGTTTCTTTTGATTCTTTGAATTCGTTTTCAAATATTTGCCCGGCCTAAGTACACTTAAAGATATTAATATCATATTAAGTTTAATGTATGCATTCACGTTACTCAAGTGCAAAAAAATTATAATGAGATAATTTATTGTTCATGTATTTAATGTTTTGAAAGACTTCATGCCAATGAGAAATTATAAATATATACTAGAATAAAACATCACTCTTTACATAGTACACCCGTAATACACTTTCAGACAGAAAGACATGCTTCTGCAGTGCCATACACATGAGACATGTCCACAATGTCCAATATCTTTGCATAATTTGAAACGCCCACACTCTTATCTTGATCACAAACTTATATGCTATAGCTGTCTCTATGCTAGCAAACTGTTGCATTTGTTCATGCTCTGTTGGGGCCAGTCTCATCCGAGTCAGGATCCTTCACACTGTCCTCACTTGGCAAGGACTCTTCACCAGAAGAATGGGAGCTGAAATCCGCCACTCCTGACTCCTGGTCACTATTGTCAGCATCAGAGCATTTTGGTTTGTCTTCAAACAGGCTAAGCTCTGCGCTCTCTCGCTCTCCTTGTTGTAAGGTGAACACATTGGGAGCAGCACCTATAAAGCCACCAATGTAATCCTGAGGAGTATTGACCAGGCTTGCATCTAAAGGTAAAGACCAAAGCATCTGTTGTTTGCCGTCCAACAGACCCTTCTGCATGTAAAGCGTTTTTGCACGCTCCTTACCCAGAACAGCCAGTTTCTGCAAAGGTAAAATATTTCATCGCTAAAGTTAAAATGGCAAACATTGTGCGAATAAAAATTCTGCATTTGTAGAAGATGCATATTAAGTAAACAACATGCTCTTTGCGCAATTTTATTGTAATTCAAAAGAGATTTGAAATAAAAATGATAAAACCGATTATGGCAAATATCTGATGTTGTACCTGCTCATAGACAGCCAGTTCTTCCTCAAGTTGCTGTGTTTCCTCTTTTATAGTCATCAAACAATCCAGCTCAGACTGACGCGGGTGCAACTCACGATCAAATCGATTATACAGCCTTCTCCAGTATCTAAACACAGAAAAGGCAAACCATTTTTGCTGTTAAACAAACAAATAGCATATATCATTTAAAAATTTCTGTTGACTTTTAAAAATGTATAAATGCTTAGGACTAAAGAAAAAAAACTGCATGAGAAAGAATCAATAAATGGAAAATATGTATCGCGATTCGTCATATGTATTATGGGGGGGGGGGGGGGGGGGAGCAGTTAACATGTTCTGACATACTTAAAACAGAAGGGGGCAGTACTGAGCCTTAGAAGTCCCTGATTCCGACTCTGATCGGGTTTATACAGAGGGTTCATGAAATCCAGTTTGCTCTCCCATAAATGAGGCCATATGGAATGTGTTTTCTCTTTGATGCTACAGGAAAAAAAAAAACATGCTGAGAATTTTAACATTTACTATACCCCAACAATTTTAACAACAAAATCAAGCTTTTTATTCATGTCTCAAATACACAGGGCAATTACCACAGATCTTTCCTCTCCTTCTGGCTGTTACAAATGAAGTTGCCATAGTGACAGGAGTAAACGTGGTTGTGGATGCTGATTAGAAACTTCTCATTGTACTCAAAAGAACAGGGAAACTGATCCATAAACTGCCATACACATTCCAGGAACTGGTCTATAACAGGTGACACTTCCTTGGCTTCTCCATCTAGATGACCGCATCTGAAACGCCATGAAGTAAATGACATTTAGAATGAGCAATCGCATCTAGTACATCAGAAAACCTGAGTGAATTTTAAGATGAAGTCCAACCTTTGTGAAAACTTGTGTCCAAATGAAACCCAGTCTTTCTCAATCAGCACCTACACATAAAATAAAACAGGGTTTTACTTACACTATTGTTAAAAAAACTGGGAAATTAATACTTGAATACAATGAACACAAACAAACATTAAACTGATCAAAAGTGACAGTAAACTCATTTATAATGTTACAAAAGACATCCGTTTTAAATAAATGCGGTTCTTTTGAACTTTCCATACATAAAAGAATCATGTGACACTGAAGACTGGAGTAATAATGCTGAAAATTCAGCTTTGGTAATAAGTTAAATTTCTAATATATATATATATATATATTAAAATTATTAAAATTATTTTAATTTGTAATAATATTTAAATATTTTACTGTATTTTTGCTGCAGTCTTGGTAAGCATAAGATACTTATTTCAAAAACATTAAGACATTTTGTAGTGGTAATGTACTTGAGAACAGTTTAAAGGTAAAATGTAAATTTCCAATGTTAAAAGTCTTTATATCCCAGTTTCATAAGCAGATACGACTATACATAATTTGTAAACTGACTTCTACAAAAGTACCTACACTGTAGCGCTAGCAGAACATTGATCTATTTGTTTAAGCGTTCTGACAATTTGTTTAACTGATCAATAAAAGGCAGAGGAACAGCATGTGAAACCTGTTTGAAAACAATATTTTTGCAATTCCATTTGATGGTGCTTGTGCATCTGCACAGACTTACTGCTAGTGTATCAGGAAATGAGATGGTATCCCCAGACGGACTTAATCTGTGCTAGAAATTATGTTTTTCTTTTTATATTGACCCCATATGAAGGTAAATTTCTAAGTAAGATATGATTCTCTAAACTGAGCTCTACTCTTGAATGAAACCTCTCCAGCAGAGATCCAGCTTATGATCAAATGAGCAAGACTCATGGGCTGTTATGCATCTTCTTACACTGTGAACTCAGCATTTTTCATTCAAGTCATTGTTTACCATGAGTCCCTTGAGGGTCCTGTAGTAGGGGTCCAGAAGCACACTGGCCACAGAGCAAACCTGAGCCGTCCTATCCCAGCCATCGGAGCAATGAACCAGGACACTGACCCCTTCCTCTGCCACGGCCTGTGTGCGTGTCACGTAAGAACATGAAATCAGTGTCGGAGCAAGAGCTCATGCATGGGCTGACTCTCAAAGAGAACTTTTACCTTAGATATGAAGATTCCAGCTTCCATGATCGACTTGATGTGTCTTAACCAGTCTGAATTTTCAAGCCCCAAGAGAAATTCTCTCATGGTGGGAGAACGCAGTGCAGAAACTAAAAAAAAAAAGACACTTTGAGAAGATCCAGACATATTCACAACTAAAGTATATATACGATCCAGTGAAAACACGATGATGAAAACCAGGAGCTTTATTGAGAATTTACAGTAGGGAAATGATATGAGGAATTTTAAAGTGCTCAATATTTACTTTGGCTTTGCAAAGAAAGCTAGCGACTAACAAAAGTGTCCTCTGTGAGTGTCCTCTTTATTTATGTTACTTGAAATATGCACTGCTGATAAATTGACTCGATGACAGTTCTGTCTTATGGCTCATTAGTTATTATGACAACCAAATAAATTTGTATAAGTGGCATTGATTCTTTTTCTCCAGACCAACATAAACATTCCCTGTGAGCACTGTAAGCTTTGATATGTCAACAGTTCAAATGTGATAAGAGTATTTAAGGGCTGGTGACGTCCCATGAGAACACTCCAGATGACAGCTGCTGAAGCCAATATACTGACAAACCCGCTCACTCTTGGTGGCAGAGACCAAACTGACTGTATTTCTAGGAAGAATCAAGCATGCTGTAATGAGATCTCAAACAGTCTCCGCTGGAAGCCTACAAGATTATTCGACCAGATGACTCCCTAATGTTTTACGGGTCAAAAAGCTATCACACCCAGTGCCACTATTATTTCTTCAACACTAGGAGATAGCATTCTCACGCCCTCCTTTTCTCAATCAGGGGAAAAAAGGTCCCCGATCGTCAAGTCAACAAAACAAAAATAGGCGAGGAATAAAAGCCAGATGGATTCAAAGCACCCCTACTACACTATCTGCTTTGCCAAGAAACTCTCCTGTGGTACAATCTACGGCTTCATTGCAGAACATCTTTATTATAGATGATAAAACGCTAAGTGGTCTTAAGATCTCCCATAAAATTGAAGGGGAGCTGTTATATACTGGTTCAAGCTGGTTCAACAGAAGGATCTTTGGATCTAACACACTGGTTATTATGGGTCAATTCATCTCACTTAATAAGAAGGAAACAGTACCCTCTATGAGTTTCTGCAGACTGTTCCTCATCACATGGATGTTTTCAATGCCGATGAACTGGAATTTAATGTTGCAGTAGTTGTCCTCATTTTCGTAGCCTTTGCCCGCAGCTCGGTTTGCCATTGCGTTTAGCTGGAAATACATGAGATTCTCACATACAGTGTCTTTCATGTGTAATTCTGATATTGGGTCCATTGTATATTGATATTCGGTGGACTGACCTTGGGTCTGGTGTCCACAACATACATGAATCTGCTGCCAGGATTAGACTTCATGATGGCCTGCAGCATTTGCTCATCCTCCAGGCAGCGAGCACTGAAGCCAGAAAGAGGCTGACTGCTGCGACATATTGTGGCCTAAAGAAAAGACATCATGTGAGTTGGTGTTCACATATGTTGGCATCCTGCAGTGTCAAGATAAGACATGATCAAAAAACACTAAAAACTACTCATTAGTTCTTCATATTAGTGTAAGACTAAGTGGTTCAGTGTTTATTTTAGTGTGCAAAATGGCTTAAATAAACCAATAAAAATATTCACATAAATAATACATATATGAAAATATATTTTAATTGTATTAGTAGTATAATACATAATTACATTTAATTAATTCAAAAATTCAAAAATTCTCCCTTCAAAAAATAACTAGTCTAGTAAAAATGCAACTATCCTCCGACCTCAAAGTAATTCCAGCCTGATTCTTTTATGCTAATATATAAATTCAGCTTGAAGAACAAATGGAAAGTAAAAAAAAGAGAAAAAAAAGGTAATTGAGATTTTTCTCTCACAATTCAGACTTTTTTTCTCACAATAGCGAGTTTACATTTTGCAATTCAAACTCGCAATTTCAAGAAAAATGTCAGAATTGCGAGTTTATATCAATTCGCAATTTTGACTTCTATTCTCAGAATTGTGAGATATAAACTCGCAATTATGAGTTATATTCCAATTCTGAGGGAAAAAAAGACTGACTTCTCAGATTTGCGAGTTTATATCTCATATTATATATATATATAATATATATATATATATTATTATATATTATATATATATATATCAGGGTATATATATATATATATTATATATATATATATTATATTATATATATATATATATATATATATTATTTCTTATATATAATTCTGAGAAAAGAATTACATTGAAATGTAAACTCGCAATTGTGAGAAGAATGTCAGAATTGTGAGATAAAAAAAAAAACTTTTACATTATTCTGTGGTGGAAACAAACTTCCATAGAAAGGGCCAGGACCCAGGCAAAAAAAACAACAACAATAAATTATTTTATTAAAATGTATAAAATTATACATTTCAATTTGAATAATTTTAAAATCAAAATTATATTTTAATACTTTAAATAAAGCTATCGTACGGTCTCAGAGTAATTCCCAGCCTGATCATTTCACGATTGATTAATAAATTAAACTTAAAGAACAGAAGATCACAATGTTCTCTCAGTGGAATGGGTATTTCATGAGAATTTGGCCATGGCCTCATAAAACTCTGAGCTTGCAATATTACATTTTTAGACACTGTTCTAATCATATTTTGGGGTTAACAAACCATGAATGGGGGGGGGGGGGGGGGGGGGGGTATTAAACTGCAACTGACCCCTTAAGGCCTCACCATTAAGCCTCCTTATGTGGAGGTCACACGCTTCTCCATGTGGTTTGAATTCATGTATCCAAAAGAAAACAGAGAATCCAAGGGGAATATTTGACCTCAATGAAATAAAATATCTTTTTACAGACTGCCGAACCCAAGAGGGTGCAGAGGGGGCTTGACCATGCTTTTAAAATATCCATTATATTTTAATTAAAAAAACAAAAGAACACTTTCTTTGTAAAGAAATTATACCAAGCTGGAGTTTAATGCTAAATCAAGCTGTATCACATTTATGGTACTTCTTGAGGTTTTTTTTATATACCGAGCACTCAAGTCTCCAGAACACTATGTTCTTGAACCTTGAACTCGTATCCTCAATCTGATTCTGATGACAAAGTATTTGGCAGGCAAGGACATATGAAAGAAAGGATAACATTCTCCACAGCTTCATTAAAAGGGGCCGATGAATGCTAAGACTGTAGAGAGAATGTGCCAGATGGAGGCAGACTTACATGATTTTCTTTGCAGTAGTATGACAACGTGGGAAATCGACCTCTGCTACGAAACTTAGAGCTCCCTACGATGACAGGGAGGGTGAGGATTTAGGCACAAACAAGTCAGATGGGTAAGTATCACACACCTGTGTCACAAAAAGAAAAGTTATAAAAAAACTAAACAATATACTGATTGTGTTTACATATTGGGTGATACACTAACTCTGTACTCTCGGTTGATGGGGGTGACATGCCACTGCTTATTTGGAAGTCCCATTCGACTGTATTCAGCCTTCATGTCTAAAAAGTCCCATGAGTGCTCCCGTTCAGCTTTGTCAGCATTAGGATTGAAGGAAAAACAATACAACTCTTCATATTTTTCTGCAAGAGAAGGGAAAAACAACATGACAAAATGTCCTTGTACACTGAAATATAGAAAAGTGTATTAAAGAACTATAATTTGTTTTGAATGTTATGGCCCGGTTTTACAAACAGGGCTTTAGATTAAGCCAGGATTAGGCCTTAGTTCAATTAAACGTGCCTTAGAAAAAAAAAAACATTACTGGTGTGCATCTTGAGACAAAACAATGGCAGTGACATTTTCTAAGATATTTCAGTGCAAGTTGCTTTCAGTTAAAACAGCTCAAACATGTATTTTAGTCTGGGACTAGGATTAAGCCTTGTCTGTGAAACCGGGGGTATATTAAACATACAAATGCTGATTTGTCTACAATCTGACAGCCTTTCCCCCTCCGGTACATGAGGAAAGTTGCAGCATTTAAGTGCATGAAGTGTCCAATATTCCAGAGTTTGTTTTTCCAGTTAAATAAGTGCATCATCCGGGCCTTTTTCTTTTAAGAATTTTCAGCGTGAACGCACTGCGCAAACACCACAAAATGGTATAGAATAGTGCACACATATGCGAAATGGACCGACATTATATTCTTAAAATGTATGCATCGTGACCCACCTGGTCTAGACAGACGTGATAGTGAAGTGAAAACATCATGGCAGTCGCTTTCTTGAGGAATAATAAACTGTATGACCTGAAAGTTCTTGCAGTGGATTAATAAAGGGTGTCCACTCTGAGATGCTTTATGCTTTACAACATTACACACTAAACTGTGCAGAACCTGTAAAAACAAGCATACTGTGTCAGTTATTGCACTTATAAGACGTTCAAGAAAGCAGTACATTTTAGAGCACAGAAATACTTGACAATGATGATAAACCGCAATATCAATGGCAGTTAATATATTTGACATGGCAAGTACTTACCCACAGCTCATTTCTGTTCTCAGATCCTTTATCTACAAAGATAGTGTGTGTAGCTGTCAGGTAGAGTGTGCCCACTTGAGTTCTTCGAGAGGAACTTCTATCCACTAACCAGACATTTTCAACCTGCAATATATAACCAAGTTAATTAGACCAGGGTTTTTTCAATGCCACAGACCACCCTCATGTGAGGAACTCCCATCCTAAAATATAAAAAAAATCATGTCTTTTATAAACGGCCAATTTATACACTGGAAAATAAATATGAAAAATTAATTTCTATAAAGATTTTTTGTACTCACTTTTGGTAATGTACTGATAAATGTATTTATTTGCTTATTTAATTTTAATTTATAATAATGAGAAATCTTATTTATTTTAATCTAATTGAATATATTTAATACCTAACTAATGAATCCCTAATCACAGTTTTCACTAGTGGCCTCCTGAGTTTGAAAACCTCTGAATTAGACAACATTGATAGTAATGATGCTGCACTATAAATTACCATATACCTCAAACATATTAGTGAGCATCCCTCTGCCCTGTGTTTAAATCATCTGCGATCAATTGGCACACAATAGCAAAACTCATTCCTAATGGGAGTAATTTTTGAGTAATTTCCTTTAAATTATAACTGATGAGATATAACGTTAGGCCTTTACTCTTTTCCCCCTTGAACATTTGTCTCAGTGACTGTGCGGAGTTCATTGATTACAATAAATTAATCATTTTACAAGAATAAAACCTCAAATTACAAATGATGAAACACGTGGAAGCAATGCATGGAGATATGTGGTTCATGGCATTTAAAGGGAATCATTGTATCATGGATGCTGGACAATTACCTTTGGCATTCTGATGTGCTCCATCTCTGACCACCACACTTCTGGCGCGAGCAGCTTATCGGGGTACAGAAATACTTCTTAGTGTCATGCTGAACGAGTGTTATTGTGTTAATTTAAACACAAAAATATTTCAAGTGTTGTTATAAACGCTGCGCTTCTTTGAATCCGGGTTGATAGGGATATGGCTCCTCCCGTCATATGTAGTGATTCACCGTTAGGTCTCTGCGCTCCTGCGCTCAGTGCGTGGCCCGCTGCAGGGTCCTAAAGCCCGCCTCAAACACGGTTCATCGTGATTTTAGCTAAGAAAATGAAATCATCATCGATATGGTTTAGCCTATATCTGTACGCTACAAGTATTAGGGCATTCGTGTGAGTATTACAGAGCATGTAGGCTATGCCATTTTCTTAATTTTATGCTTAACTCCAGAGGTGATGTTTGAAATCCAGGATACAAAAAATACGAACATTTCCATTGTAGCCTAGTTGGCTGTTGGACAGGAAGAAAGATGCAACTTGACTTGTATGTGGGACAGTTGACACACTATCTAGTTGCACAAAAGATTTTTTCAAGTCTCTGTTTCTAATCCGAAAACATCATGTTAGAATTAATTACAGAAATTACTGGAGAATGGGATCAGGTGGAGGGTGCTTTGTCACAATGAAATCAAAATGGGATTTTTTTATTTTTTAATGAAATGTTGCAGTACTTATTATAAATAAAGATCTATGCACATCAGTCTTTTTATTTAATTCATGTGCCCTTGTAATCTTTAATTCCTCTCTCTCTTTCAGATATTTACTGGCAGGAGGGCGGGACATCCTGTCACTCACATGATATCCCAGCAATAGAAAACCACAACCATCCAGAAATCCAACCAATTCCCCATGGACAAAATCAAGTCATCTTAGGAACACAAATTAACTGTTTGTTGAAATCTAAGAGCTTTCTGTCCCTCCATTGATAGCTAGGCAACTACCACTTTGACACTTCTAAAAGTTCATAAAGACATCGTAAAACTAATCCATATGAATTAAAGGTGCCATAGAATGTGAAATTGAATTTATGTTGGCATAGTTAAATAACAAGAGTTCAGTACATGGACATGACATACAGTGAGTCTCACCATTGTTTTCTCCTTCTTATTTAAATCTCGTTTTTGAAAAACACCCCTGAAAAACAGGCGAATCTCCACATAACATAACACCACATAACACCGACTGTGACGACAACGCTGGCCCTGAGCTGGGGGGAGGGGGGTGTGGTACAACCGTTTGATTGACTAACGTACTATCCAATGATTCTAGACGGTCTTGGACATGATTGGCTGAAGTTTTTCGAGTCCTGCCCGTTCCACAGATGATTCAATTGCTTAATTTTCATTTCAGTGCTTCTAACTCAGTGGCTGTAAGTGGGTTAGGAATAGGATTTCAGGTTATTTTGAAAAAATAGACAAAAAAGAGAATCACATACCCCACCTTTAAGTAACTTACATTTTAAGCACAATATTGCCAGCTTTGTATGTTGTAAATATATTTTGATCAGACTGGAATGGGTACACATGAAATAATCTGCTCAATTGGAAAAAAATAAGCATTCAAACGCTAAAATCAGTCTATTTTCTCAATGGGATTCACAAATATCTTGCGCACATTCACAGTGCCGTGACAGTGCGTATGTTTACATATGTTTTACGTCTTACGAAAGTAACATACTTATATTTATTTATGTAGGTTTTTGGTCAGAGGAAATTGAATATTTACAAAATATTTGCAAAAAAGCTCTTTTGACATGTCAGGTTTCTTTTTTTAAATGCCATCAAGACAAAAATGACAATTAACCTGGATCAAATAGTATGCAGGTAATTAACCTACGTTCAGATGATTACTTTATTAAAAGTGATTTTATGACAGTAGTAAAATGATGTAGCCTGGATGCCAGCCCGAACCCCGCCCACAACATTTTTTGGTCGGGAAGTTCGGTCTGGACTCGATCAATTTAGGAGTAATTATGATCGGTACAGAAATGGTCGGGCCAATCAAATTGCCAGGGCGGGCTTTATACGATGATGGACAGATAATCCATCCAATAACGTAATCATCACGTCATCAAACGTATTTCTTTCAAAAATGTTTTTCGTGTTTGCAAGTACTCCGCGAATCCTTAAATTCTTTTTGCAACACCGGCAAAGATCGTTAACACCAGTGTTGCCACAGTTACTTTGAAAAAGTAACTAAGTTACTTTACAAGTTACTTGATTTTAAAAGTAACTAAGTTACTTTACAAGTTACTTGATTTTAAAAGTAACTAAGTTACTTTACAAGTTACTTTTATTAGTTACATTCAGCAGTTGCCGACAACACCCCACCACCTCAACATAAAAATGACAACCGGTTTTGCCAACACTCACTTTATTGGAAGTGTATTTTTAACAGTAATATCAACAATCTATCTCCTGACATTTAAAGTTGAACTTAAAAACTATTTCCTGAAAAAACAGTCTTTCTTGACTTCACTTAATATAAATACTTGTTTTTATAAAATATATATTGTTTTTTTGTTTTTCTTGACCCTGTAATTTAGTAACTGTAGAACACGTTAACTGTAATTTTGCGTATATGATGAAATTAATACAGTTTCTTGTCAATCTATGTCTATTTTAATGTGAACAATGCGCTGACACTTTAATTCAGCACGGTGCAGCACAGCAAAAATAGACTCGGTGCGGAAACGATCTCTGCACTGCTGTATACTCACGCACCTGGAACAGATCGACGGACCGCACCCGCGTGCAGTGTGAAAGCTCTCACCTGTTAACATGGGTACGGGGAAAAATATGCACTGCAGACGGAGACGTGACAAGTATGTGTGAAACGGGCGTAAGTTTGACTGTGCGGTGCTGCGACTCCATATGTTTTTTCAAATTCGACGAAGTGTTTCTGTAGGTAGATAACACTTGTCGCCACCAGCACAGAGTTTACAACGGACCTTAATGTTGCCATCTTTAGCTGACAGACACAAACTCAAAATAGTGACTGTATTTCCAGCTAGAAAAAGCGCATCTCTCTCCTCCCTCCATTGTTGTTTACGTTTGTGTCGCTGCGTGGTACGTATACACGTGACGTGAACCTCATGCTGAAAACGTGACTTGTCGCGCACACTCCCCGAGATGCAAGAAGAAATAAATATATATTTTTACTAAGGAAAATGACAAAAATAGTAACGCACAGTGACTTGGATAAGTAACTTTAATCTGATTACTGGTGTAAGAGGGCTGTAGTAGAACATGAGGAAGCTCCAGTCTCTTGTAAATGGGTCCAACGTATTAATGCAGGCATACACGGAAATATGGACTTTACTAACTTCTTTTATTTTTTTTAGAGCTCATCTCGTAACCTCGTGAGCTCATCTCGTGTTCTCTTCTCTTCACATCACAAAAACACTGCGCATGTCAGCGCGCCAATCCCCTAGATGTATTCATAACGTCACCATTGCATCACGCATGAACAGCAAATCAAATTACCCAATTCACATTCAAAATAATCACAAAATAAAATATCACATTTTTCACCCCTTAGAAAAAAAGAAATGTCCTCATTTCAAATATATAAAGAACAAAATAAAATCTCACATTTTCACAGTGAACAGGACATACAAGGGATATCACATGCCACAACAGACCATATTAAATCGTTCTTAACAATTGTACAAAATTAAAGTTTTTTTCCCCACATCATACCACCAACAATCACAGATATTGTGAAGAATTACACAATGTGAAAATTTAAATGTACTTTCAAAAAAAACTTGAAACCAATAACAAAAGTACAATCTATCCCCATTTTAACAAGAAAGCTTCCTAGGCCTTTTAATAACACGTCCTGAACGAGTGACTACACCGTCCGATGCCTGCTCCCTAACTGCTGAGGAGGCATGCTCAACCAATTGCAGTGGCTTCAGTACAGAATCAGGAACTCGCACCATGCGGCCTGAAGGCCTACGTACATGAGGAACAGAGGAGATTATAGAAGCCTCATTTTCACCAACCAGCGGCTCTCCTGATGACAAAGGGAGAGAACCAGACAAAGCTGTGTATAGCGGTCTCAACCCCTGAACCCTTTTTCCCACATCTTTAACGGCACCTGTGGCAGTGACGGCTGGTTTCTTCCACCTGGACCTGTAAGGCTTTAAGCGTTCATAGTGAACAACCTTAGGTTCTGCATTTACATTTCTCATGTCCAACACGGTGTAAATAATACCAGCCATGTCCACAGTAACCACCCGATATGGTCCTATCCATTTTGGTTCAAGTTTCTTTCTTTGTGTAGTTGGATCATTCATCCACACCAGGTCACCAACTTTAAAAGGTCTGAATTTCTCATACCTATTAAAGTAGTACTCACGCTTGAGTCTCTGATCATCACTAGTGTTAAGTACTTCTTGGAACACTATTTCCATACGACTGACTAGAGCTGAACCATATGTCTGCGGAGTGTCCACGGCTCTATCTGAAGGAGAATCCAGCGGACATGTGCTGGTAACCGAGGTTCGCGACCATGAGCCAAGAAGAACGGGGAGTACCCGGTGCTAGAATGAGGTGTAGCATTAAACGACAGTACGACTGCAGATAAGTACTGGTCCCACTCACCATCACTATGAAAGAGCACCTTAGCTAACTGATCCTTCAATGTTCTATTGAACCGCTCCACCATGCCGTTACCACGAGGGTGGTATGGCGTAGTTCTCTTCTTTTGTATTTTTAATCTCCTACAGATCTCCTGCAAAATCTCAGACTCAAACTGACGTCCCTGATCAGAGACTAATTCCTCCGGAACACCATGTTCAGGTATATAGTGTTCACACAACAACCGTGCCACTGTACCGGCTTTTTGATCCACCATAGGAAATGCATTGACATATTTAGTAAAATGATCTTGCACTACCAACACATACCTATTACCACTGGACGTGACAGGGAGTTCTGTGATATCGGTACATACCAACTGAAAAGGTCGCACAGCCCTAATAGACTGGAGTGGTGCCCTTCGCTGCGGAACAGGATTTTTCCGAGACTCACAAGCTTCACACGATTCACAATGCTGTTCAATGACACTTCTCATTCCTGGCCAAAAACACAAACTCTGAGCTCTTTTAAGTGTGCGTTCAGCACTATAATGTCCAGCACAGGGGTCACCATGCAAATAATATAACGTGTCCTTAATGAGAACCTCAGGAATGACCACCTGATAAGTTTGAGGTTTACCTGGAGCACTATAGGCTGTGCGACACAGAACTCCGCCCTTCAACACCATACGTGGAACTTGCCACCAAAGCTGTCTCAATTTCCCTTTTACCTGCCTAAGATTAGGTCTTTTTTGATTTTCAACCCAACTACAGACCTGTGAGAGCAGAGGATCTGTTTTCTGATAGTATGCAATGTCTTTTCCCTCATCACCCAAAGACGTACACAACCCATTTACTACACACTCAGAAACACTGTCCACCATTTCACATTCAGTCAGACAAACCTGTGACTCCACCTTAGGCTGACTTTCTGTACAGTTAGCACTAACAGCCGTCTGAGAAGTGAGAGGTAAGTCATCTGTTTGAATGGATACTGTCTGTGTAGAGGGTTTCGGAGTCGTAGATGAATCTACAGGAATTCGAGACATGGCATCCGCATTAGTATGCCTCTTGCCGTCTTTGTGAACAATCACCCATTCGTACGGATCAAGCTCCATAGCCCACCGACCTCTACGTCCTGTGGGATCAATGTCAAAGTTTAACTTCCTCAGGCCAACAAGAGGTTTGTGATCGGTGACAATTGTAAAAGGACAGTTACTCAAGTAGTGACGAAAATGCCTGAATGCCCATACTATAGCCCACAATTCTTTGTCATAAGTGGACCATTTTCTTTCCGTCGAGGTAAGGACGTGACTAGCGTATGCAACAACCCGCTCTTTGCCGTCTTGGATTTGAGACAGGACAGAACCAACCGCTGTATTAGACGCATCTGTACTCAGTGTAAATGGCTGATCAAAGTTAGGGAATGCCATGACAGGAGATGATGTCAAAGCTTCTTTCAGTTGCAGAAAGGCTGTTGAACAATCATCAGTCCACTGAAATCGAACATCTTTGTGGGTTAGTCTGTGTAAAGGCAGAGCCTTAAAAGCATAGTTTCGCACAAAGCGCCTGTAATAACTACACAAGCCCAAAAATGCTCGTACCTCAGTAGCCGATTTAGGTGTTGGCCAATCTCTTACTTTCTGGCTATGAGCTGGATCGAGAGCCAACCCATCCTTTGAAACAACATGAGCCATGTAGGTTACAGACGCCTTACAAAAATGACATTTCTTAGGGTTAAGCTTGAGACCTGCTTCCTAAACCTGGTCAAAATATCAGTGAGGTTTTTCATGTGTTCCTCAAAATCTTTACCCATACAAATGATGTCATCTAAATAGATGACACACTTTGTCCAATGTAACCCTCTAAGGACTAATTCCATTAGCCTTTGGAATGTTGGCGGACTATTTTTCAGGCCCATAGGCATCACCTTAAAATGATATAGTCCATCCCCAGTGGTAAAGGCTGTCTTCTTCCTGTCATCTGGATCTAATTCTACCTGCCAATAACCCGAAGACATGTCCATAGTAGAAAAATACTGAGACCCTGACAACGCATCAAGACTATCGTCCACCCGGGGCAACGGGTGTGCATCAGTAATGGTTACCGAATTCAATTTGCGATAATCCACGCAAAATCTGTAAGTATTGTCTTTTTTCCGCACCATCACTACTGGACTTGACCAAGGACTATCACTATCCTCTAATATGTCTTGTGCTTTGAGTTTTTCTACCTGACTGTGAATTTCTGCCTTGAGAGCAGGAGAAGTCCTGTATGCTCGCTGAGAAATGGGAGTCTCATCTATGGTCCTGATTTTGTGGGTAACCAAGCTGGTTCTACCGTAGTCCTGAGCATGCTGACTAAAAACATCAGAGAAAGAGGTTAGCAAATCTGTTAGACTCTTGTGCTGTGTCACAGATAACTCAGTGTTAGAGAGATCAAGAAGTACAGGTGACTTGGGCATTGACACTTGACTGGACTCAAAAACATTTTGAACGCTCACATTATTCACACTTTTATCCATTATCACAAACCCATCCTGATCACCCTCAGAAATGGAATGGAAAGTACCAATGGGAGTGCCACAGTGCAAGGAAATGTCATCTGCCGAGGGATTGACCACTTTTAGATAAATTGACCCCTTCTCTGCTTTTGTCACAGTCCATGCAAATCCTACCTGTGAGTCATCACGATAGTGTGGCTCAAACACACCAGTGTAACCATTTGGTTGTAACCCTGCTTGATGGGAAGCAAGTTTTGCAGAGATTACGGCTTCCGACAGGGCAGGAACAACCATAGTGGTCGACACTGCAACATCCACAAGTTTATGGTTATGGTGGTCTGCACTTATAAAGGATAAGGAGTCATCACCAAGGTCAAAAGACATGTTACACATGTTAATCACAATTTTGTGCATAGACAAAAAGTCCCAACCAAGCACAACAGCTTTTGAGCAATTTCTGATCACTTGAAATGAATGTGACACTGTACGTTTACCCAAAGTGACATTAGCGAACAAAGTACCTACTGAATCTAAAGTGTCACCCGAAATAGATGTCAGAGGTATGAACTGTTTCACCAAGGGTCTCTGACGCAAAGTGGGAGTAGACATCCTAAAATCTTCACTTATAAGCGAAACATCAGCACCAGTATCAATAAATGCATGAACAACTGTGTCTTCGACTACAAGTGACACGTTTTGCGTCACCACCTGATCAGTGTCTGAAGTCACATGATGTTCAACAACATTACCAATGGGCCTGGTGTCAGTAACAGTTGGCAATTGGCCCTCATTGTCAACTACTGGTAGTTTCCCTGGCGCTGATGGTCACGTGAAGGAGACTGGAAACGCACATGTGCAGGACTTGGAGATCGATGACTCAGCCGCTTCGTTAAGTAGTCGTCCGATGACCTTTCGCCCCGACCACGGTTGGAACGAGAAGAACGATCCAGAGAGTCTCGAGCTGTAATGCGTTGGCCGCGTTCCTGTAACATCCTAGGACTTTGATCACGATGGTCATCCTGTCTGCGTGCTTCATAATAGTCCCTATCGCCACTAGTGGCTCTGTATGAAGGTCTACGTTGTTCAGAAAAAGAGTCACAGTCAGTATATGAATGTCTATCATACCTGCGACGTTCAGATGTGCGCCCACGTGAATCATCCGGGGTAAGGCTGCGCCGTTGACCATCTGGTGAACTAGTGTGTCTGTTGGTATACCTCTGTCTACTGACCTCGAGCTGTAGTTGATCCACTCTCTCTGTCAAACTTTCTAGAGTCTGTTGAAGCTTCCTGAAGTCCCTGATGTAGCTGAGTGAACTGCAGTAGATATTGTAGAACCGGAAGAGGTAGGTACTGTCTGTGGAAAAATGTTGAAGGTAGATCCCGGAAAGGCTCCCGCTGTTGAAGAAGACCACTGTTGTGGGTGAGATGGCAGCAGTACCTTGCTGGCCTGATGTGCCTGCTCAATCTGCAGGGCCCGCGTAAGAGCAGCATCCAATGTGTCTACACCTTGTTCATGTATGCGAAGTTGTAGATAGGGTTCAATTCCAGCAACAAAACGCCTGAATTTTTCTCCGTTCCTTGCATTAGCCTCGTAAGTGGGAAAAGCTTCATCCACCAAATGGCTAATTTCTGCTGCAAACACCTGGAGAGCCTCGCCAGGCAGGCGTGTGCGTGCATTCACATAACTTTGAAATGTGGATAGATAAACTCGTTTGCCAAAAACATCTTTCATTTTTTCTTTCACTTGTTTATAGTCCTGCTTGATTTCAGTAGGCAAACTGTCCCAGTAGCTAAATGCAGTACCACCAAGGCAAGTTGGCAAAAATTTAGCTAATCTGGCATTATCGAAATCCGCGCTAGCCTCCAGTGTCACTTCAAATCGTCTGCACCAGTGAAGAAAATCTTCTTTCCCATCCCCCAAAAATATGGACGGAAAATGTCCATGAAAGCGCTGCGAGCTACTTGTGCCAGGCAAATCGCGTGCTGCATCTGCTTCACTCATATTACAAAACGGCTTAGTTCTCTCAGTATCCAACAATAATAAAATGTCCCCCAAAAAAATGTAAACAAGGATTACCGTTCCACTCGTCCTGTTTCTTTGAAGTTCCTTTGAAGCTCGCGGTCAAACTGACACTGTAATCCTCTGTGAGACGCTACTGTGAACTGAAAACTCACGAACAAACTTGTCCACGGTTGAAACACCAAGCAAAGTAGACGACGCGGAGAACAGCCAGCTGAAATATTTAGCTCGTTATCGATGTCCACCGTCGTGATACCACACAAAACGCATTTAATACCCGCCGAAGAGAAAGTTCACTCACGCGCAGTGCACGTCGTCCAAACCCGCTGCCACCAGAAATGTAAGAGGGCTGTAGTAGAACATGAGGAAGCTCCAGTCTCTTGTAAATGGGTCCAACGTATTAATGCAGGCATACACGGAAATATGGACTTTACTAACTTCTTTTATTTTTTTTAGAGCTCATCTCGTAACCTCGTGAGCTCATCTCGTGTTCTCTTCTCTTCACATCACAAAAACACTGCGCATGTCAGCGCGCCAATTCCCTAGATGTATTCATAACGTCACCATTGCATCACGCATGAACAGCAAATCAAATTACCCAATTCACATTCAAAATAATCACAAAATAAAATATCACATTGGTTTTGAAATAGTAACGCGTTAGATTACTCGTTACTGAAAAAAGGGGTCAAATTAGAGTAACGCGTTACTAAGTAACGCGTTACCGGCATCACTGGTTAACACTCATTATTTTTTTCAATACTTTTTCCAGAGTTCGTGCAGTTGAGTTCTGTTGACAACTAGGCTATGCGTTGCTCAACATACATCATTTACTGCGTTTCTCTGATTGGTTGTAGGTCTATCCAATTGAGTGCAGAGTTGTGTTTTTTTCCTGATTCGGTTAAGACACGCCTCATAATCAAAGCCCTATGGAGCAGTATCAGACTCACATTCTGACTAGAATATGAGTATGACGAAGTCAGGCTAAAAATGATGATTAATTGTAAATAAAATGTAATTAATAAACATGGCCCATATACTGTCTTCTTGGCTTTTGGCCTAATGAATCTCAATTAATTTTACCAGTTGATACTTTTTTCCCTTAACTCTTGTTCATTTAGTTAAGAATAGCACAAATTAAGTTCACAGATCTTTCATTCTTAAAAACACTCTCCATTCTGCCTGTCCTTCACTTACTCTCTCCCCCATCTTTCTACACAAAATACATATTGACACTGCTGTGACGTCATATACATTTTTGAGTTAATCAGTGAGCCCTTTTAGACAGTTGATTGTGCAGTTTTGTTCAGTATAAACAGCATTAATGTTGAGGGGAAACTAGTGTGAAGGACTTTGAAGTCCAATGACAATATGGGATTTAGTTCAATGCTGTTTATCTTTTTCGTATGAAGATTGTTTGTCCATTCTAATAGATTACTCCAGAAGGCAAATCACTGTTGCATTGCATTTAGGAGATCTTTTTTCCCATACAGTATCATAAGCTTAAAATATAACATACATTTAAACTTATAGTGATCAGTTTCACAAAACCAAAATTGTTATGGTGGATTTTATACAGTAGCCTCCCATCTTTCCTGTTCAAGCTTGCAGAATTTGAGTAGGCCTACTATATATGATAATGCATTTTGCCTGAAAGCATATATGTAGTGTTGCTCTCATTCGCTCATTCTCTAAATATGCCTCTGATAACCATCCATGTCCTAGATTTTAGCAGTACTTACAATGAATTCAATAATTATCACCCTTATCAACATATAGCACACTAGATCTTATTGTTGCCTATATGAAATGAGGGCAGACCCGCATGACCAACTTATGGTTAAGTGCTCTGCTCCCAACCATAAGGGTAATAAAGCAGGATTGCGACCTCAGTAATGGCCCGGTTTCTGTAACTAAGGATCAATCCATTAGCCTTCAGCTATATCCAAACATTATTCATGATTATATCATTAGCTGGCAAAAATCAACAAATGTATTCAATGTCTAAAAAAAACAACTTGTGGCCTAGTAACTGAATTCCTCGCTGCATGGTTGGCACGGAAAATTGACTACCGGTAAACTAGAAAAAGCTTGGGGCAGTTTCTCACAGGAGCACTGTGCTTAAGAGGATTAGACAATTTGAGCATGTTTTTAATAAAGAAAGCATTAAGTATATCTCGCAATACACACAGGTGATCATTTCAGGCTTCACATTGGCATTCAATATAAACAAGATTATAGGTATTAAGAAAGATTTGGGTCAGTATGTCAATATTCAATGTGTAAGTTTAGGTAAC
Organism: Chrosomus eos; assembly: GCA_036326025.1. Taxonomy (NCBI): domain Eukaryota; kingdom Metazoa; phylum Chordata; class Actinopteri; order Cypriniformes; family Leuciscidae; genus Chrosomus; species Chrosomus eos. The sequence continues at coordinate 22,360,724 of CM070835.1, forward strand.
GCTTTATTTTACGACCCGCAAACAACTGCGTAAGTACACCGAAATTACGGTGTACGTTTCTGTAATTATAGCGGACTTCCGTGTAGGTATAAGGGAACAATATGTTAAAATTTGGGTAATAAAGGGGTAACAAGCAGATATACAACCTGTAAATAACTGCGTAAGTAAATCGAAATTACGGTGTACGTTTCTGTAATTATAGTGTACCTCCGTGTAGGTATAAGGGAACAATGTTAACAAGCAGATATACAAGCAAATTATTTATAATGTAATTATTTTAAAACTGACAGGTACCTATTATGTTAATATATTCCAGGCAAAAATTGTACGTCTGTTGTATATAAAAGTTATCATCACATTTCTGGCAAAATATGCTCTTGTGCAATTTTACTGGGTAATTTTGACATCTGTGGGTTGAAAATGAAACGTGTATGGCTGTATGTAAGCACAGTATGATAAAAAATGAATTTATTGGCTTTTCTTACTAGATTAATTAATGTTAAATCAACCCACAGATGCCAAAATTAAATGTAAAATTGCACAAGAACATATTTTGCCAGAAATGTGATGATAACTTTTATATACAGACGTACAAATTTTGATTGGAATATATTAACATAATAGGTACCTGTTAAAATAATTACATTATAAATAATTTGCTTGCATTGCTTGTTACCCCTTTATTACCTTATACCTACACGGAGGTGCACTATATTTACAGAAACGTACACCGAAATTTCAGTTTACTTACGAAGTTATTTGCAGGTTGTATACTATCTGCTTGTTACCCCTTTATTACCCCAAACTTAACATATTGTTCCCCTATACCTACACGGAAGTACGCTATAATTACAGAAACGTACACCGTAATTTCGGTTTACTTACGCAGTTGTTTGCGGGTCGTAAAATAAAGCGTTACCTAAGTTTATAATCATTTTTCCTATTATTGCATTTACTGTATGTTATGATATCAGATGATGCTTTCTTAGCACAGAAATAAAGCTTGTATGGTCTTACCTCCACCAATCTCGCCTTAGGAATTGAAGTGATGTCTTCTGATGTTAGCTGACCAGTTTCCCATGCTAATGCTCACTGTAACATCAAACTTGTCTAGATATTCAACTTCAGCAGAGTCAGCACACATGATCATTCAAGTCTAGACTTATAATAGTCTAGCAGACAGCTGTAAGTGAAGTAAAATATCTATCAGGCTGAACATTTTAAAGATTGTTCTCTTTGTCATTTAATGCAGGACGGTTAACAGGGAACTGACCTCCAAGGACTCTGCCAGTGTCCACCGTTGGTGCGTCATCAAAACAAAAGCAAGCACAAATTGACGTTCATTGCATAAAAACTTATTTGCTCTCATAGATAAAGGAGAGAGGGCAGTTCATCTTAGTAACAGCTGCATGCGTTTTGCAGCAATGACACTGCATGAAACTAAAGTTGATTACACAGCAGTTTTATAATTTGCATCCATGTATGCATACTTCAGCTTGTACTGTCCTTTCTCCCCACTAATAATTGACTTGAACATTTCCTGGTGACAGCTCTGTTAAGTGGTGTGGAGTGTCCCTATGACAAACAGTGCTGAATAGCGGTGTTGACATTAGAACCAATATTTTTGCATTAGATGAATCAACTACGGTCATGTGCGTGACATCGGCAATCTTGTAATAAGTTGTGCCGGCCTGTCCTGAGACGCAGAGGAAAACCTACAGTATTTAGAAAACCTCTCTCTCATTTTGGGAAAAATTGGTTGTATGACAGGAAATGAATGTGCAGTTCAACAGGTTTCATCCCATTTGTCCAAGGATCTTGTCTTCTTTTGTTCTCTAAGCTGTGTAAGACTACAGTATATTGGCAGATTAATACAGCTGCTCTTTGGACTTGATTTTATGCCCGAAAAACAGTGAGAGATGTTCACCAGTGCCCATTCACTAGTTTTTATCCAATTTAGAGGCTGTTATTATGAAATGAACCAACAGATTCTGTTTTGTTTGTGCACATCTCATGATGTTTCAAACGTTCTTTTAGCAAGAAGTTGCATCAGGCATTTGATGCAATTTCTTTTGCTTCATGTCAGGTCTGTCTTTACCTGATGGCTGTGCCAGCACTGGCAAATGCTGTAAACCACATTCCCTGAATGTCTGTAAAGTAGCCTTTCTGCTGTTTCCCTGGATAGTGGATGAATGTTTGCTGTGCTTACTTACCCATCCATTCAGGATGGCATTTGCTTTCACTGTGGTGTTCAGATAGATAAAGGGCACAGAATGGATAATCCAGCCATTCAGCGAACTGCTATGGAGCTTACAACGTAAAAACATCTCAGTCTGACACATGCTAGATCAGAGAAAGACTCATTACACACATACACTAATCTTTTCCCTTTAGATTGACACACTGCAAAAGATTGCAAACTATCTATACCCCTTTTAAGTGTATGAAATACATCAAGATTTAGGTAACACCTTCAACATGCTCGTTAACGCAAATATCTAATCAGCCAATCACATGCAGCAACTCCATGCATTGAGGCATGTAGATATTGTTAATACTATCTGCTGAAGTTCAAACTGAGCAGAATGGAAAAATAGTGATTTAAAGTTCTTTGTTGGTACCATATGGGCTGTGGTGTGTTTCCCAAAAGCATCGTTAGCCAACTATGGTCGCAAGTACCGTTATCAGCATAGTTCAACGAGCCGGTGTTTCCTGAAACCATCTTTCCAACGAACATTCGCAAGCAGCATCGCAAAGTTGTGTGGTTGGAACTACAGTTCTCGACCTGTGATTAGAAGCAGAGTTTCTTGTTTGCATGACATGTGGTCTCAATAAATCCTTCTCTTGAGCCAGATAAGCAAGCTAACATTCTGTACAATCTACACTGTAAAAAAAGTTAACTCATTATTTTGAGTTATCTTTTTGCATGGGTTTTTTTTTAGTTTAACTAACTTATTTCGATAAGTTGAGGACAAGAAAACTTAAAATTTCTTGTTGTCTGGACAATCTAGTTAAAAAAATAAGTTGAAATAACTAAATTGCTAAAATATTTTTTACAGTGTATATGTTTTATTTAGAATACATACAAATGTCATTTATGTCTTTTAGTTTGTCAAGAGATTTAAAGCACCGTTTTTGCAGAGTGCGCATGTGCGTTGCGTACGTGCTCTAGTACGTAAGAACGAGCCTATGATTGAATCTGGAAATGAAGCAAAATAACTGAGAAAAATTAGAAATAGTCCTTAGATGCCATGTCCATAATTTATAGTAAAACATCTTGCATTAATTCAATCTCAATCAGATTCATTATAAGTAGATATTACTCCACCACCTGCGTGACACCATTAACCAACGTTGAACAACCAATTTGCAACAATACAGGTTTCTGAAACAGTCGTGACAGCGAGTTACATCGTTGTATGGGAAATGCACCCCTGGTTGTGAGCATTCCATAAACTGCTGATCTAATCGGATGGTCCAAAAAAGAGAAAATATCCTGTGAGCGGCAGGTCTGTGGGTGAAAATGCCTTGTTGATGCCAGAGGTCAGAGGAGAATGGCTGGACTGGTTCAAGCCGATAGAAAGACAACAGTAACTCAAATACACTTGTTACAACTAAAGTCTACAGAAGAGCATCTCTAAACACACAACACATTGAAGCAGACGGGCTACAGCAGAAAAAGATCACACCGGGTGCCACTCCTGTCAGCTAAGAACAGGAAACTGAGGCTACAATTTGCACGCCAAAATGTGACATTAGATTGGAAAACATTGCCTGGTCTGAGTCTCGATTTCTGCTGCGACATTCAGATGATAGTGGCAGAATTTGGCTTAAACAACATTCAAGCATGGATCCATTCTACCTTGTATCAATGGTTCAGGCTGCTGGTGGTGTAATGGTGTGAGGGATGTTTTCTTGGGACACTTTGGGTCTCTATACCAATTAAGCATCGTTTAAATGCACTGCCTACCTAAATATTGTTTTTTGAACATGTCCATTCCTTCATGATCACAGTGTCCTCTTCTGATGGCTACTTCTAGCAGGATAACATGCCATTTCACAAAGCTAAAAAAGAAAACTGGTTTCTTTGACAGTGAGTTCACTATACATTGACCTCCACAGTTCCAGATCTCAATCCAATAGAGCACCTTTGGGATGTGTGTGGAACAGGAGATTCACATTATGGATGTGCAGCTGACAAATCTGAAGCAATGATGCTATCCTGTCAATATGGACCAAATTCTCTCAGGAATGTTTCTAGAACTGAATCTATGCCACTAAGAATTTTGGCAGTTCTAAAGGCTTGTTTAGAGACAATTGAAAAGCAGCACAGTGAAATGTAAAAACGTGTGTTCTTTACTAACGCCATAGTCTGGTTAGATGCTATATTGAAGTAAATTATGTTTTATTAACAAAGTTCTGGAGGAGCACGTTCAGAAAATGAACCTGATTAACACGAGAGGGGCGCATTCAGCTAATCAACTCAAATAATGATAAGAGGTGTATTATATATATATATATTATATATATATATATATATATATATATATATATATATATATATATATATATATATACCGGCCTTACCTCTATTCGTTGACAGTTTATCAGCATCCCTCCACCACCACATCTCCTCACTTCTAGTCCTAATTATTCTTATCACAACCGGGGGGAGTAATCTGGGTTCGGGCCAAAACTCGTGAATGCAGATAAAATCTAGGCTGTGAGTGACTAACTCAGTAGACTAACAGTCTGTGGCATGCGCTGTATAAAGTTCCTAGATCACTTAATTTTCACAACTTTCAAAATGGATTTATGATTTATGGAGTTTTTGCCTACTAGGTTATATATAAGGGAAACAATCACCCTTTAAAGCCCTTTACCTGTGATTGCTCTTGCAGACCTCTTTGTCCAATCAGCGTTCCTGCTTTTAGCAACTCTTCCGGACTGCACGGGGCAAACAGATCTGTCTGTCTCAATGTTTGTCATTGTCAGTTGCTTAACCGTTTATCAGCGGTCAGTAAGTGCACTGGCAGCTGGGACTTACTCGGCCATGAGGGGTTTGTCAAAAAAAGCATGTTCAAAAGGAATTAGGCAGCATTATTAACACACACACACACGTTTTTTTTTTTCACAAACCCCAGTGACCTGTTTGAATTGGGATATTAGCATTGCCTCCCTCTGTGTGAAATGTGTAAGTGTCCCTCCTCCAGCACACAGCTGCCAGACAAGTCCTCCTCACAGGGGGCAGGGCAAGTTAAGACAAACCAGGATAGAGTAAAGTAGGCAGTAAAACTAGTGCGGTTGTGGGCTGACATGTCATTTGAGCTAGAGGAAGGCAGGGGCAAACTTGAGACAGGACTTGGGAAGGACTGACTTGAATCTCTCAGAGCTCGTAAGCTTTTTAAAGAAATCAGTGGAGAGGTGTGAGTGTGGGGGCGTGTACTGTATGTGTGTGTTTGCATGAAAGCCCTAAGAAAACTTCCATACCGTGATTCTACATCTGCCAGTCTTTCAACAGACGGTAAGTTTTAGTGTCTACGTGATTTTTGACAATTTGTCATTGCTCATGTGCATTTACACAGTCATATTTTTAAATACTTTTATCAGATCCATTGAAGACATATTATTCCAAAAGCAAATTAATGTATGATCATCGCATGTGCAAAGTCTTTACCGGTTACTGTAGTATTAATGAGATCCACTCACTCATTACAGTAAGACAGAATACATTTTGGCTCAGCTATGAAATATGCTGTGCTGTAACTGAGCCTCAGAGTTGCTTGTCAAGTCCGAGCCCTCGGGGCTACAGCTCACAGGTACAGACAACAGCCTTTTGCATGTCAGTCTTCTCTGCCTGTGTGACTCCTTAACACCTTTCACAGGTTGTAAGCAGACACAGTGTAATGCTAATGACCAGCCATTTGCTCATACACATCACAATGTCCTAAATCTTTTTTTTTAATAAAATATGTGTTTTGCATTTAAAAGAAGTTATTTAGGAAGCAGCTTTAGTGCAACTTTGGTCTGCATCCTCATTTACATGCAAAATAACACTGCAAAAAAATCTGATTCTCTAAAGCTGTTCTATATGCTGTTTGTATGTATATATGCATGTCTAAAAATATGTACTCTACCACTTAAAACTTTGGGGTTGTTAAGATATTTAAAATGTTTTTGAAGGCCTTTATTTGTTCAAAATAGAGCAAAACAATACCAGTGTAAAATATTATTGCAATTTAAAATAACTATTTCTATTTGAATATCTTTTAAAATGTAATTTTATAGTTAAATAGTTTTTATTTTTAAATATAAAATGTTATATTATAAATGTTTTTACTGTCACTTCTGATTATTGTGTCTTTGCTAAATGAAAGAATTTTTTGTTTTTTCCTGATCCCAAACTTTTGAAAGGTAGTGTTATATATATATATATATATATATATATATATATATATATATATATATATATATATATATTAGGGCCGGGACTTTAACGCGTTAATTAAGATTAATTAATTACAGACTTTAACGCGTTAATTAAGATTAATTAATTACAGACTTTAGACTTTGCACCGCGGAACGTTTCTCACTGGATGAGTTTCGGCGGACCGATTATACTTGAGCACCAACTAGCGTCAGAAGAGCTGACGGGATCGCGCTTCATAGATCGCCTCAGTCGGACTAAATTAAGTTATTTTGTATTTAGTCCTACAAATGTGACTCACACCTTCACTCTCAAAGAGGTTATTTTTTATTATGAAAATCCAAAGTTGCTTTCCCTTGAGTATGTTGTTAACTTCTTTATCTTGTATGCAAAATTCTTCATCCACAAGCAAAAATGGCTTAAATCTCCTTTGAGCTTTCCTCTTTTTCTGGCTGATTTTGACTCTTTTATTTCGTCCCTTAGACTTATAAATAAATAACAAGAAAAGTGAAAATGTTTTGATGCATTATGATGATTTATTCAAAGACATGACTTGACATTATTATGCTTTTCTTTCTTTTGTATGTATTACATAATTTGATGTATGCAAACCCAGGATATTTATTTTCTGTTAGGTACCTTTGTTTGTTTGTTTGTACACCTTGCTTAACTTCCCTGAGTTGGTAGTTATGTATAAGTTCTGCAATAAGAAAAATAGATCGCCTCGATCGCTTTGGTTGGCCCGTGGATGGGAAATTTTGTTATAAAAAATGAACGGATGGAAGCGTCGATAAGAGCATGGTTGTGTGCAAGCTGCAACAAGGAATAAGCTATTGCTATTAGTGTAGTGTTGCAATATGCTATTGCTACACTTAATGGCAAAAATTGCACTGGTCTGTTGGACTTTGTTGAACAAAAATAAACAATATGTTGTTGCTTAAGCTTATGTAGGCCTATTCAGTCATTATTCAATGGTATAGCCTACTAAAAATCCATGTGAAAAAAATTACTTCTCACTGTTCTCAGGTCAAATATTTATGCGATTAAAATGCGATTAATTTCGATTAATTAATTACAAAGCCTCTAATTAATTAGATTAATTTTTTTAATCGAGTCCCGGCCCTAATATATATATATATATATATATATATATATAAATAACTGTATATATTTTTAAAGAGACAGTGCTATAACTAAAATGGATTTAATTAAGGGTATGTAACAAATTTTCATTGAGCGAGGAGCCTAGTATTATCCGTAGTTTGCATAGCAGACTATACTTTAAATAAACGTTCAAGTCTGCTTTATAAAATCTTTATATAAACCCATTATACTTGATACGCTTATAATTAACTTTTATAATTAACTTGTAAGCCGTTAAAATAAACCAACAAACTTAACGCTTTAATTGCAAAAAAGCACACTGGCCAATAAGCGATGTGCCAAATACCTACGCCTTTCAAAGTGAAAGCACTTTATACCGCTATTATGCAATAATGCCTAAGGCTTATGCATTATTCTACATTGAGCAATACTAAAACCTGCTGCTTAAACTGCAGACATGTGCATGTGAGAACAAAGGCTGAAAGTGTTATTGAATAATAACCTTTTGCATGCCTCAGCTCTGGTTCCCAACTGATCTTGCAGAATCGAATCTTTACTTTGTGCATTTCTTCTGTGCAGTGTTAGTCAAATCATACAGAAAAAATTAGGTCATGAATATGTAAAACATAGTAATGAAAAGGAATCATCTTCAGAAATCTTTCTTTTGGCACATACTCAACACTATAAAAGACAAATATACATAGTTAGTGTACTTGATTTATTTATTTGACAAATATTCTCTTGACAGTTTGTGCTAACAGGAAGAATGCTGGAACATTGCCTCACGTTTTGCCGCTCCCTTGTGAGGAGGAAGAATGTGGACCAGGACTGTCTGGAGGAGTCCAAGCTGTGCCGCTGCCTCTCCACTGTGGATCTCATTGCCCTCGGGGTGGGAAGTACACTGGGGGCCGGTGTCTATGTGCTCGCTGGGGAGGTGGCCAAAGGCAATTCTGGCCCCAGTATTGTGGTGTCCTTCCTCATCGCAGCTCTAGCATCTGTGATGGCCGGCCTGTGTTATGCTGAGTTTGGTGCGCGGGTACCCAAGACGGGCTCGGCCTATCTGTACAGCTATGTGACGGTGGGGGAGCTCTGGGCCTTCATCACAGGATGGAACCTCATTCTGTCATACGTCATTGGTAATTATGATTTAGTCATATTTTAAAGCAATAATATAGTAAATTTTTCAAACATAAACTGACATTTGTTTGGCACAGGGACCTCTAGTGTGGCACGTGCCTGGAGTGGGACGTTTGATGAGATTATAGGGGGCCACATTGAAAAGTTCTGCAAATTGTACTTCAAAATGAATTTGCCTGGCCTGGCAGAGTACCCTGACTTCTTTGCTGTTTGCCTGATCCTACTCCTGTCAGGTAAAAAAAAAAAAAAGTCTGTTAGTATATTCATTCACTTCATTCATCTTAAAAAAAATCTTATATCCTTCCTTGTTTTACCTTGTCTTTTAAAAGTATTGCATTACGTATTACTGATTACTTTCTATTGCTATTTTAATTCTTTCAAGTAAATAATATAAAATTGCATTATTTTTTTTTTGAACTGACCAAAGTATTTAAAGGGAGATGGTTACATTAAAAACATATAATTTAACATTAAAGGTTACATTTTGATGTTAAATCCACTATTATTTTACATTGAATAGTTCAATAATCAAGGGAAAAATTATTATATTACAGTGATTCATTACTTAGTAATGCACTACACCCAACAATGGTTAGATTCCTCATTTGTAAGTCACTTTGCATAAAAGCATCTGGTAAATGAATAAATGTTTGTACGTCTTACATCATTTCAGTTTCATTTCAAAACTTTTAATTACTACATAATTATTATACATAAATAATTTCTGACTTTCACTTGCAGTTTCATGTCTGTCACTGTAATTCTTTTTTTCACAGGTCTTCTCTCGTTTGGGGTGAAAGAATCCGCTTGGGTCAACAAAATTTTCACAGCTGTAAACGTGCTTGTGCTGATCTTTGTTATCATCTCTGGATTCGTCAAAGGAGACGCGCTCAATTGGAATATTTCAGAAGAATCTCTCATAAACGTCACCATTTTCAGAAGGTGAAGAATTTCTCTTTCTCATTTCTTCTCTTCTTTTATATGTTGACGAATTATGCGAGCCTGATGTGTGAGTCATGATCATAACCATTCAAATATGAAAATACACTTCAATCTCCTTACAGGAATCTCTCACACACTGCTAATGTCACCAGCGATTACGGGGTAGGGGGCTTTTTGCCTTATGGCTTTAGCGGGACACTTGCTGGTGCGGCCACATGCTTTTACGCCTTTGTGGGATTTGACTGCATTGCAACCACAGGTATTTAGTCACTTATGCACAGTATTTCCAGTCCTCCAATCTCCAAGTGAGTTGATATTTGTGATTCTGACCAGGTGAGGAGGTGAAGAATCCCCAGAGGGCCATTCCCATCGGTATAGTTGTTTCCCTGCTGGTCTGCTTCCTTGCCTACTTTGGAGTGTCAGCGGCCCTCACCCTCATGATGCCCTACTACCTGCTGGATGAGAGGAGTCCTCTACCTTTGGCTTTTGAATATGTGGGCTGGGGGCCTGCGAAATATGTAGTAGCGGCAGGATCGCTCTGTGCTCTCTCAACCAGGTAAACATCTTTCTTTGCTCCCATAATGTTGTTCTGCCGGCCAAGATATCTCACAAGACTGTATACTGAGATGGCATGCTCATTTCAAACATTGTGAATACTTACATAAAAGTGCATTTATTCATTTAGTCATTTGTTTGTCATTCGGTTAAACAACATTTTTATGGAGTTCTTAGTTGGGTTTGTGGTGGACTGATTATGCTTTGCATCCCTAATGACTTTTTGATGGTGGTTTGTTTGAAAGAGAGCCATATATAAATAATTATACATTTAATTAATTAATAATTATATTATTTTTCGCTTTTATAGGATACAGGTTTTAACTTGCTCTCTTTCAGAACAAAATTTTCATGTGGAATGAGTTTCTGTTTTTTTCCTGGTGACATAAATCAGTAAGGACTATTATTTGGCATTTAGCAAGGCTCCCTAAAGCTGCATGAATCACACTACACAGCGTATATGTATTGATTATTCGATTTAATATTAATCTTAATTATGTTCAAAAACATCCTGCTGTGTGATTGGTTTAGTATACAACCTCTTATGTTGAACCTATGGAGTGCAACAGCACCCCCATGGTTTCAGCAGCGTTGGTTCCGGAAGCCCCCCCCCCCCCCCCCCCCCCCATTCATTTGTCCCATAGGGATTTCAAAAAGTCTTTGTTAATGCATTTTAAGCCATGAAGCAAGCCGACCAGCTACGAAGTGAATTATAACGTTACAAACTTTGATTTGAATAAAAGAAAAGTATTCAGACAAAATGAACTACAATGAAGCATTGCAAACAGCATAATCAAATTAAGAAAGATGTAGAAATATAAAACTACTCATTTGAAAATGTTGCCCCAATACCTGTGAAGAGATGACTCCAACTCCTACAAGGACTTCAGATGATGCAAACTCTGAATCAACATGCACCAATGCTAAATTTCTATATATTGTATGTTGACAACTTGTAATTAATTACTTCAATGAGCTCATAGCTAATGAGATATTTTAGCATGGTTTGCTTGATTGGTGGCATTTGAAATAATGGAGGCTTTCACCTCTTCAACTGAAGCCAATGCCATTGATTAAAAACCTCGTAGCTCACAGTAAGGTTGTTTTTAAAGGTTTATAAAAAGCTATTGTTAAAAATCAATTTCCCTATGGAGTTTTTACTTCCAGAACATGACTGTTGCACTCTATTGCTATAAAATACCAAAATAGGGTAAATTATTACCCAAGACCAATCATTTTGATTCAAGCTACTTTTCTTTGAATAGACCTTATTCGATCTGCGTCATCAATGTTCGCGGCGGCCATTTTGTTGACATAGAAACCACGGCAACTGTCAGTCAGTCAATTGACAAGCGAGGCAGCGTCGGTATTATCCATGGTATTATCGCTGTATTTTTTTTAAAACAGCGGGATGGTGTGCTGTGTAATACACTGCTGTTCTAACAACAGCAATAAGAACCCCGGAGTTAATTTTTATGCGATACCGACTGTCAGAAAACGTGAAGGGAGTGAGACAGAGGAGTTGAGCCAGCGCAGGAGAGACTTGTGGCTAGCTAGGATAAACAGACTAATCTGCCAACTCCCTACAGCAATGTCTGCTCCTATCATTTTACCACAGGTAACGTTATTGGGGACATTTAATTTTGAATTTTACAATACTATTATAACATGTTCCTGTTATCTCTGTGAAGCTGCTTTGAAACAATTTGTATTGTAAAAAGCGCTAACTGTTATATAAATAAAGGTGACTTGACTATTGATAACGTTATATGCCTCATTGATACTAGGTAGGGAATTAGTGCTTGTGTGATACTGTGTTATTTTGTTACAACGATCGTAAAGGAGCCCTGCGAAGTGTAGCTAACGTTATGCGGATACTGTATGAACGTTAACGTTATAAATATCCGGTTAAAAGTTACGGCTGGCAATAAGGACGGATCTATACTTAAGGCTATTGGGTCTATTTGATATGGGTCCACACAAATCAAGCTTATCTTCTCTTGATACCGACGAGATGAAGCCATTAGGCTACTGCTCACCTCAACTCAAATCTGCGTGCGGCTATGGGCAGGACAGTTGTTATGTCAACAATATGGCCGCGGTTAGCTACTTCCGGTGTTTGCGAATAAGGTCTATACTTGTGGCATTTTTTTTATTGAATAAAACATTAGGATACCATAGCTTATAGGCCATGTGCAGTACTCCCAGGAAAAAAACATTTAACTGCAAGTCTGGTCCCATTTGCTAAGTGCTATACTGTGCTGTCAAATTTTATATTTCCTAAAGTCAACATGAAACAGCATTTTGCAACATGTATTACTTCTGTAAAGTGTTGTTTTTTAGACTCAAACAGAATATTCACAAAGAACAAATTTACTTAATTCTATCCACTGGGAATTGATTATGTGACAATGTTGTCTATATATCCTGTGATTGGAGGGCAGGAGTTAAAAACTTAAAATACCGGTGATGTCAGTCGAAACAACAATTTAGTTTTCTGTGGAATAACATGCGTTCATCAATCATGCATAAGAAGACCAGAAATGTGTTAAGAAAGTAAAGTGTTACTTTTGATTTCATGTTGACTTTAAAATAAAAATCATTATTTGTGGATGCACATAAGAGTACACAGCATTGAAGTGTTTGGGATCAGATCTGCAGCATGTGATTAATTGACACTTTGCTTCTGCTGATGTGTTTGCCTCACATGCAGTCTTCTGGGCTCCATTTTCCCAATGCCACGTGTAATCTATGCTATGGCACAGGATGGGGTGCTTTTCAAAGTGTTAGCCCAAATCAATCCTAAGACGAAGACCCCTCTTATTGCTACAATGTCTTCAGGTGTAGTTGCAGGTGAGAGATGGAGGCACGATTGCTATGCAAACTGCCAATGTGATCCACCAGGCAAATGTGAAAAAGAGTGGAATTGTGCAATACACATAATTATTCTTTAGGAACATGCAGCAAATGAATCTGTTACAGGGTTCCAACAGTAAAAAAAGAAACTTTCAGGCCTGGATAAATCAAGGAAATGAATAAGTAATGGAATAAAGTAAAGGCAGTTAATTTAGTGAATATAAATGTGTCTATTTATACTCATCTCCAAAATAATTGATTGGCAAGAAAATGCTTCTTTTTTTAGTTTAATCTTTATATGAAAATATTAGTAAAAATTAATTTCCAGTAAATATTTGCTCCTTCACACTTGCCGGTGTTGGTTAATGTGTTCTTTTCCTTCCAGAGTTGCAGGTATCTGAACCATGACTCCTTTTTTGTTTTTAGCCTGTTGGGTTCTTTGTTCCCTCTTCCCCGCATTCTGTTTGCCATGGCAAGAGATGGCGTGCTATTCAGATTTCTTTCCAAAGTGAGTAAGCGTCAGTCGCCAGTGGCTGCCACTATGGCAGCGGGCACTACCGCGGGTAAGCTAAGACCGAGGTAGGCCTGGCATGGCCTGCTGTCCTGTTTGTGTCAGCCTGGTGGAGGTGCAGTGTGTCTGCTTAATTACCCTGTTAATGGAAGCATGCTTTCTATGGAAGCATATTTCCGCCAAAGAATAAAAAATAAAAAAGGTAATTGCGACTTTTTCTCTCTCGCAATTGCGGGTTCAAATCTCGTAATTCTGACATTTCTCTCTCTCAATTGTGAGAAAAAAAGTCAGAATTGCATGATATAACGTCACAATTGCGTGTTATAATGTCAGACTTGCGAGATATAAACTAAACAAAAGATTATATTTTGCAATTCTGAGAAAAGAAGTCAGTTATTTCACACAATTATGACTGATATTATAACACACAATTGCACGTTTATATCTCAAATAAGTTAAAATTGTGAGATTTAAACTTGCAATTATGATATAAAAAGTCGCAATTATCTTTTTTTTTTTTTTTTTTGTGGCAGAAACAAGCTTCCATAGCTTTCGCTGTGGTGTTGGTGGTGGTGATAAAAATCTGTGTGAATATACAGTACATAGTTAAAATCTCTGTAAATGTTATTTATTGCATGCAAAAGGGATATGTAGAGCGCTGGAAAAAGAAAGGAAATTACCATTGCTTTGTTGGTAGGCTATATCGTATAGATGTTCACCAGCATATATGTATATATATATATATATATACACTGATGTGTCAGGTGCAGATTCCTGATGAAAGCTGCAGGGAGAGATTCTTAGTACTTCCCCTACAGCGGGGTCAGCCATGCTTATGGACTCCGAGGACTTCTAAGGAATGAAAAATCAGAGGGGAAGCTTAGTCGGGGGATGAGGACGCAGGGTAGATTTGATTTTTGGAGCCCCCTGCACATTGCACATATTGAGCCCATACCGTAGCACTGTATGTTTGTTAGTACACTGCCTTCTTACTGTGAGGGATGTCTGAGCAGCTGTATATGAAGTCAGAGGGCACATCTGGTGTAGATTTGATAAGAGGATACCAATGCTATTGCATCCTGAGTTTAAAGTCATTGATGATGACGCTTGGATTATTTTGGAATCAGTGAGATTTAATTTATTAAATGAATACAAAAGAAATAATAAATGGTGCATGCTCTGTTGGTGTATTTATGCATTTTTGACAACCAAGCCACACTTATAAATGTATAAATGGTATTGGATTAAATATCAATATAATATGAATCAGATTTATTTGAATAACACACTTTTGGATAAAAAATTTGGCATAGTTTTAAATAATGCAATACAAAACAGTTGATATACTGTTCACTTTCTGTATGTTCGCTTTGCAAGCAATTGCAAACATTGCTAAGAGAATTTCAATTATTTCTGAGAAAATAGAGATATTTATAGTAGATTGTTATGACATGAAATGTGTGCATTTTAAGTGTGACTTTAGTGTCTAAATAGTTTAAGCCAATGTATATGTAAACCATTTCATTTATGCAAGTATGGTTTGTGATATGCATGCATTTGATGTATTATTGTAAACTCCACCTGATCAGCTATTGTTTCATATCAACAGCTATCATGGCTTTTCTGTTTGACTTGAAAGCGCTGGTGGACATGATGTCTATTGGAACTTTGCTGGCGTACTCATTAGTGGCTGCTTGTGTTCTTATCCTCAGGTTAGTAAACATTAATTTTCAAATGATTAATTTCAATAATTGATATGGTCTTCTTGACCAACATTTGTTAATATGCATCTTAATGATGCGCCGACTAGTGGCAGAACTGGTCAATCAACCTTGATTTTGCCAAGTAAGAAATGTTCATGGATGAACATATTTAGTTGATCCTGGCACAACATTCCTGCCTGAAAATTTCATCCTAATCATAAATTCTACCTAGAATCAGAGGGAAAGGACAACACTGATGTAGAAGCACCTAAACATAAACAAGTCTATACTTGACATAGACTGTAAACTTGTCCCTAAAATCTGATTGGTTGATTGGAATTTTGATCCAGAAACATGTTGTACTTGGTGAAATCAGGTTCACCCTAATCAACTGGTTACAAACTAGGTACAATGTAAAAAGTGTGTATGAAGGATTTGAAAAATTTGATTTAGACAATTTTCTTGTGATAGTCTCTGTAGAGCTGAAATGATACTGTCACATTAAATGATTTATTTATCACGTTTTACAAAAAGATGTATTAGTGTTTTGACACGTTCCTTTTTCTAGTGGCATAACAGCTATTCTAATACAAAATGTACGGTATGTGTCAGGTATCAGCCAGATGCTGCGTTCGAGAAGTCTAGGATCAATGAAGGCAAGGAAGATGTTGGTGAGTCTGAGCTGACAGAGTCTGAGTCTCATCTGAACATGCTGAAGGATAGAGGTGTAACCCTGCGCTCTCTGCTCAACCCTCCACTGCTGCCCACCGAACAAACCTCCACTGCCGTCAATGCGTCTGTTATCATCATGGGTTAGTACCGCAGCAGTTAGAGACTGGTCTGACAGGTTTAAATATCTTTACTGTGGCTGACGAGAGTTATGCAGTCATCCTGATCTGTGGCTGTTTCCCCCTGCAGTGCTTATTGTGTGTGTTGTGAGCACACTCAACACATACTATGGACAGGCCATTATTGCCATGGAGCCTTGGGCCCTGGGGGTCTTGGCCGCATCTTTGTTCATCTTCATCATGTGCATCCTTTTAGTTTGCAGACAACCTCAGACGAGGAAGAAAGTTTCCTTTATGGTATGTAGGTTTGAAATCCAAATGTTTATCTAACCATACTTTTTAAAAGATAAAGTAAAAAAAGTTATAATCACAAACTAAATTTTGTATTTATTTGAATGTATTTTAAAATGTAATTTAATTTTGTTATGTCAAAGCTGAATTGAATTTTCACAAGCCATTTTTCCAGTCTTCA
Source organism: Chrosomus eos (assembly GCA_036326025.1). Classification (NCBI taxonomy): domain Eukaryota; kingdom Metazoa; phylum Chordata; class Actinopteri; order Cypriniformes; family Leuciscidae; genus Chrosomus; species Chrosomus eos. Next base: position 22,377,219 of record CM070835.1, read on the forward strand.
GAGTCACATGCTCCTTCAGAAATCATTCTAATATGATGATTTGAAAAAACAGTTGTGCTGCTGCTTAATATTTTCTTGTTGCAACCACGTTCAATTTTTTAGGATTCCTTGATGAATAGAAAGTTCATAGCATTTGTTTGAAATATATATATTTTTTAGCATTAATGTCTTTGCTGGCACTTTTTCAATTTGAGTCCTCCTGATAATTCACACATAGTAGATAAGTATTTGTGACAGTTACACATTTTTTCAGTAACCAAAATAATTTTTCTGTAGAAAGGTTGTTCGCTCTCTTAAATAGATATTTTGTTTTCTTTTCCTTTAAAGGAAGACAAAAAGAAGAGGCAGAATGTGCTATTTTCCATACAATGAAAGTGAATGGTGACCAGTCAAGCTACGATAAGTAGTCATCATTTTGGTCTCTTATGCAAAAAATGAAATGAATCATATGACCTCACAAGACATGCAATATAGTACACAAGTTGTATGACCCGCTGCCTTTCACTTTTATTGTATGGAAAAAAGCATGGACATTCTGCATAAAAGTTGAGTCATGACAGAATTTTAGTTTTAGGAGTACTATCCCTTTAATAAATGTGGCCCATGTTGAACCGTTGCTGCTGTGTTTATCTTGATGTGTATTCTGCCCAGAACAGCCCTGAGTTTTAGGGTAATAGCCTGTATAAAATATCTGTTTGCCAAGCACTCTGTGTTCTTTGGAGGGCCGTATTGTGTGCTATCCTTATCTGACTTGAAAAACAAAGTGATATGACCCGAAAGAGCCTCCATTAATCGTGTTATTTCTTTTTTAGTCTGGGTCATTTCAGAAGTGAGTGCTGAGCAGAGTGCAGTCAAGCACATATCTGAATCAGCATCTATTTTTTGCTTCAGGTTCCTCTCTTGCCCTTTCTACCCATCTTGAGTATATTTGTCAACGTGTACCTCATGGTTCAGCTCAGCGGAGACACATGGATCCGTTTCTCCATCTGGATGGCCATAGGTACGTGCAATCTTTGGGTAAACACACCACACACACACACACGCACCACACCACACACGCACGCACGCACGCACGCACGCACACACACACACACACACACACTGTCTAAAGAGTGTCTAAAGGTCTCATTGCTCTTTTTCTTCTACTTTTTGTTCTTTTTAGGAAACAATGACTAAGTTTGACATGCACATTTGATATAAATCATAACTTTGATATCAATCCACAGGCTTCCTCATTTATTTTGGATATGGAATATGGCATAGCGATGAACGCAAGAGGCATATACAGAACTGTGGTGTTGCATCTGAGAAAAAGATACTGACATGCAGTGTGGAGTATGTGACGCACACAGAGAAGACTAGCCCATGTTAAAGAACAGCAGACACACGGACAGCATCTAGCTGTTATCTACAGCATTCACCAACCAGCTGACAGACCTGAGCTCTGTGTATTCAGCTCTGCCTTTACACTGCCATCATGAACAATCACTGCAGCGCCTCTCGTGCTGATGCTCTCACTCAACATGTGTTGTGATCATATGTAGGACTTTAGGGGTATATGATCTGACAATGACATTTCAATTTATTGATTATGGAATTGACTCTATTTATACACTCTTAGGGCGTTTTCAGAACTGTAGATCGCTTGCTTCGTTCCTAAACAGGGGTTCAAATTGTTACAAAGTTGCAATTTCTTATTGGTTCAGTTCAAACATTTACAGCCCTGTAGGATATGTGAGCAGTTTGCTTTAAATATGTTTGAAAGTGAAAGGGAAAGCGTGTTTTTATTTTCTATAAGTATTAAGATTTCCACAGTCAGTATCTCAAGGTTATTTCCACTGTTAGTTTGTTAAATTAAGAAAGGAAGAAAAAATATACTAAGCTTATACTAAAGGTATGGGATAAATGTGTTGTAAAATGGCATTATCAAATAAAGTGGAAGATTAGAATAGATATTGGTAAAACTAATAATTGCAGATATTGGTGAATATCCTTTTTTTTTGACTGTCTTGTTAAAGTTTTTAATTCTAAGAATTAGGATTAATTCTATTGACCATATTTTACTGTACGTGCCAGAGATGTTAAGCTGCTCAGATAACACTATTTCTTGTATTCTGATAAACACTATACTTCTTATTTTTGTCTATATTACATGTGTTTTATGTAGTTATCGTTAAATGTTTGACATATCCAGTATTCATAGGTCAACCTGTTGTTTAACAACCAGGTCTGATGATGTTGAAGAGGAGCAAGTTATGTATGTAATCAGTGTTTTGTCTTGTAAAATTACCCTTTTAATCACTTTATTTACTTGTTATATATTTTTTAGACTTTTTCAGAAACTTTTTTGATGAATGATCATCAGTCTACACTACATAGTTCACCGCAGTCATTCAGTATAGACAATTTGTGTGAGCCAGTTAACTAAGTGATGCCAATGGGCAACCTGAGTATCTGAAAGTGTTTCTTCTGCTAACTAGCACTCAAGTTTCTTCTCTGCCTTAAACACTTAGTGTAAATGCAATGTAAATGAGTCATGGAGAGGCTAAGATTGTGGCACAAGGATTAATAAAAATGTGGTAATGTCTCATAAAAAATACTGCACATTAACTATTCTGTTTAGAACCTTTGTATAGTTGTATTTTTCTTTAGTAATGATGTGTGGTTTATGCCATTGTCAAAACATTACAAAGTGGTTTCATACAAAGCATTAAAAGATTTATCCCCCTTTTTAAACAAAGTTTTCCACATTATTGTGAATAATATGCTTTCAATAATTTTATTTTAATTGTACTGGATCAGTCTTTCTTGGTTAGCTAGTCTTGAGCTAAAAGTTGCTGCCTTAAATTTTTTTAAGTTCCATCAACTTGGATGTTAAAGTCATTTCAACTTAAATTACATTACACTGACTTAAAAATCTAGTTAAATCTTGTTTAACTTTTGTTTAACTAAGTTGAAAATTACTTATTTTGATGAGGTAAAGCAATGTAAAAACATATGTTGTCATACATTTTTGATCATTTATTTGTTTTACGTGCATCATATCTATTAGAGCAAATTATTTAATTTGAGTTCTTGTAAAGTTCAATGTCCTCAGCATCAGACGCTGATTGCATTATTGTAAAACGAATCGGTTACCTAATGTAACCTTGGTTCTCTCTAGATGAGGGAACGAGTATTGCATAAGTTTGGAATGAGCCCTGACGCCCAAGGGGCATTGCAGACATTATGACGCGTAAGCAGCTGCTATAGCGTCCACTATCCATCTGGATAGGCTCTGTTTCGAGGCGGCGAGACCCTTGGTGCGCCCGCCAAACGAAAAGCTGCTCCGAGCGCCTGAACAGGGTAGAGCGTGTAGAGAGAGAGCAGAGGAGATTAACATTGCTCTCGCTATGGGATGCTGGCAGAGCCGATAGGGAGATGACCTGTGCTCTGAACGGAGTGCCGATCACTTTAGGAACATATCCGTGTCTGGGCTTGAGGATGACTTTAGAGTCTTTCGGTCCGAACTCGAGACACGCAGCGCTAACAGACAGCGCATGTAAGTCCCCCAACGCGTTTAACTGAAGACAGCGCAATCAGGAAAACGGTTTTAAGCGACAGGTATTTTAGATCCGCGGAGCCTAAAGGCTCGAAGGGGGAAGCTTTCAGGGCCTCTAGGACCAGGGAAAGATCCCACAGCGGAACAGAAGGGGGGCGCGGGGGATTCATCCTCCTAGCTCCTCTAAGGAAGCGGATGACAAGCTCGTTCCTTCCCAATGATCAGCCGTGCAGCGATTCTGAGAACGCCGCAACGGCTGCCACATACACTTTGAGCGTGGAAGGGGACCTGCCCTTATCCAACAGCTCTTGAAGGAAACTAAGCAACCGCAGAACCCCGCACCTTCGTGGGTCCAAGTCTTTGTCGGCACACCATTTGGAGAACACGGACCATTTAGACGCATAGAGCCTTCTAGTAGAAGGACCTCTAGACTGCGTGATCGTGTTCATCACCGCGTCTTTCAGGGCAACGGATAACCGTAGATCAACCATGCATGCAGAGACCAGCGCTCTGGATGGGGATGCCAGATCGTGCCGCGAGCCTGAGAGAGCAGATCTGTTCTCACCGGAATCGGCCACAGGGCTGTCTGTGACAGCCGCGTCAGCTCCGGGAACCAATGATTCTCCCAGCGCGGGGCTATGAGGAGCACCGAGTGGCGCGTTTCCCTGATTCTCTTGATAACCTGTGGCAACAGGGAGACCGGAGGGAAAGCATATAACGGGCGGCTGGGCAATGTCTGGGCCAGCGCATCCTCGTCCTTCGAAAAGAACATTTGGCAGTGAGCGTTGTCTCGCGACGCAAAGAGGCCGACGTCCGCTTTGCCAAAGAGGCGCCATAGTAACTGGACTGTTTGTGGGTGCAGGGACCACTCCCCTGGGGGAACGTTGTCCCTGGATAGCTTGTCTGGGCCGTCGTTCAGGTGGCCCGGCACATGCACCGCTCTCAGTGAGCGCAGATGATGCAGGGACCAAATGAGGAGGCGTTCCGCCAGATTGCAGAGGTTTCTGGATTTGACACCGCCCTGACAGTTCACATAGGACACTACCAACATGTTGTCCGAACGGACTAGAACGTGGTGGTCCTGTATGAACGGGAGAAAACGCTTCAGCGCGTTCTCGACCGCCAACATTTCCAGACAGTTTATATGAAGGAGTCTCTCCTGATCTGACCAGAGACCAAAGACCGGTCTGCCCTCGAGGAGAGCGCCCCAACCCAAGTTGTACGTGTCCGTCGAAACGACCTTTCGGTGTGAGACAGTCCCCATAGTCACGCCCCGAGAGCCGCGTCCATGCACTTCGTGAATGTACGGGGTGCTAAAGACAGACCGAAGGTAGGACGGTGTACTGATAAACCTGACCGTCGAAGGCGAATCTCAAGAATGGCCTGTGACGGGGTATTATCTGGATCTAAAAATAGGCATCTTTCAGATCAAGAGAGATAAACCAGTCCCTCGGGCGAATGTGCGCGAGGAGTTGTCTGGTTGTAAGCATTTTGAACGGTCTACTTATGAGAGCTTTGTTCAAATGCCTTAGATCCAAAATAGGTCTGAGAGCCCCGTCCTTCTTGGGTACGAGAAAATAACGGCTGTAAAAGCCTGACTCGCTCAGAGAAGGCGCCACCGGCTGTATAGCCCCTTTGCACAGTAACTTCACTATTTCTGTCCGGAGTAGATGTGCTACTTCCGTATTCACTGTCGTCGCGGTCGTTGCTCGAAAGCGAGGAGGACGGCGAGTGAACTGTAACGCATAGCCCAGCCTTATTGTGCTTAGCACCCATTCTGATATCCCAGGGATCGCTTCCCACGCTTTTATGCGGGCGACCAGTGGCAGAATGGTCTCCGGTGTCTGATCGCCGTTCTGTGCGGGCTCCAGACACTGAACCGGAGGAGTGGGCGCGGCGCGCGCGCTCTTTATGCTCGAAAGCGGCGGTTCGCAGGCTGCGGCCGCAGGCTGCTTCATGCATAGCAGTCTGACTGTGACAGGGGAGTGACCTGCGATCACATCATGATGCACCGGCGGCGCGTTTGTTAGTAAGTGTGAGCGCTTGTGAGCGGGCACGGGACTTACATTTACAACCTGGCCGATGCGCGGCCGCACTTCGTGACGCGAGATGAGCGCCGTGGGAGAAGTGCCCATGGCGGTTGGACGAGCGTGATCTGGGGCGGCCGCCCCGTTGCTGCGCGGACTGGCTGGGCTGGCTGGTCTGTCTGGGCTGAGCCGGGCGCTGTGTGTTAAAGGGTTAGTTCACCCAAAAATGAAAATTAAGTCATTAATTACTCACCCCCATGCTGTACCAACCTCGTAAGACCTCCGTTCATCTTCGGAACACAAATAAAGATATTTTTGATTAAATCTGAGAGCTGGGTCACTGCTAAATAGGCTGCCTAAGGGAATGAAACTTGACGGCCCAGAAAGTCATTGAAGAAAATGTTGAAGTATTCCATGTGCCTACAGTGGCTCCACTATAAGTTTATCAAGCGACGAGAATACTTTTTGTGTGGAAAAAAAACAAAAATAACGACTTTATTCGACTATTCCATTGCTTCCATGTGGGCCTGAGACGAGACTTCAAGAGATTTCCAGGACGCATGCGCGAGAACGGAGGTTCTTCTTCTACTACACAGCGCGCGTCTTACAAGCAGAGGAAGACGCGCGCTGTACATAGTTGTAGAAGAAGAGCGTCAGTTCTCGCGCATGCGTCGTGGAAATCTCTTGAAGTCTCGTCTCAGGCCCACATGGAAGCAATGGAATAGTCGAATAAAGTCGTTATTTTTGTTTTTTTTTTCGCACAAAAAGTATTCTCGTCGCTTGATAAACTTATAGTGGAGCCACTGTAGGCACATGGAATACTTCAACATTTTCTTCAATGACTTTCTGGGCCGTCAAGTTTCATTCCCTTAGGCAGCCTATGTAGCAGTGACCCAGCTCTCAGATTTAATCAAAAATATCTTTATTTGTGTTCCGAAGATGAACGAAGGTCTTACGAGGTTGGTACAGCATGGGGGTGAGTAATTAATGACTTAATTTTCATTTTTGGGTGAACTAACCCTTTAACTCGTGCAGGCGGTCGGTCACGTGGGCGACCTGCAGTGGAGCTACTGCGACGAGGCAGGAACAAGTTCATGGCCTGGGAGGTTTTCTGTACCTCGAGAAGCGGTCGACTATTCCTTCCACTGCAGGGCCAAAGAGACCAGTGTGAGAGAGGGGCGCGTCGAGGAACGCGGAGCGCTCAGACTCTCTCATATCCGCCAGTGTTAGCCACAGATGTTGCTCCGTTACAGACAGCGAGGCCATGCATCTTCCCAGGGCCTGAGCGGCTGATTTTGTAGCACGCAGGGAGAGACCCGTCGCGCTTCTCAGATCTGTAACGGCCGCTGGGTCTGAGCCCTTCTCGTCCCACTCACGGAGGAGATCAGCTTGCAGGATCTGCAGCACAGACATCGGCGGAAGCTGCTTGTCCAGCGGCGGCGTAAGCGCGACCGACAAGGGCAGAGGTGGTCCTGCAGGCTTTAGACGGCAAGGCAGACTTTGAGCGCCATCTCGCGGAGGGCGGGCAAAGGTGCACGGCTACCGCTTCCTCGACACTGGGGATCGAGCTGTACCCCTTCTCGGTGGCGCCGTCCACTTGGGAAAGTGACGCGGAGACAGAGGAGTGGAGCCTCGCAGAGAAAGGGGCGTTCCACGACTTAGACAGCTCAGCGTGTAGCTCAGGGAGGAAGGGAGCCGGCCTGGTTGAGGGCGCTTGACGGCGGCGATGTAGGAAGCAGCCGTCGAGTCTGTTGGGCTCGAGCCCGAGGCGGTGACTCGAGCCTGCGAAAGGAGGCGCATCAGCTCAGCATCCACCCCAGCACGGATCTTCCCGGACTCTTGGACCAAGGAGGAGGCGGAGTGATGAGAACCCGACCAATCCTCGCTATCCGATGCCAGGATAGAACAGCTGTCTCCCGTGGCGAGAACGTCTGCCTCATCATCCGTCACGACGGCATCGCTGGCCGTAGTCAGTGAGGGGAGGCGGACACAACGATAGGGAGGCTCGCGGGGACTCCGGCGAGTGTCTCACGGCGGCCACGGGCTCCGGCGGCCATTGGGAACGGCGCTTCTTACGGCGCGGTGCTTCAAAGGGCAGAGAGACAGTGTCCTGAGTGACGGCTTTGAGTCGAGCCCGCAGGGTCGACATCGAAAGCTCCTCGCAGTGCTTACATCCTCCGGACGAGAGGGCAAGAGCTGCGTGTTGCTGGCCCAGGCAGAGAGCGCAGATCACGTGGCGGTCTCCGTCGCTGAGCTGGGCTCTGCACGAGCCACAGGAAGTGTGAGACATCTTTAAAAAGACGTTCGCTGCTCTTTTAGATGCAATAAAGGTTTTTTGAGTAAAAAGGATACGTTGCCGGATGTCGTAGCTGGCACGGCAGGCTGAAGGTGGCGAAGACGTCTGGCTTCTTCAAGCGCTGTCCTAAGCTGGCTAGTTGCGTTTTGATGGCGGCGTGGCTTCTCAAGATCCAGCGATGCGGAGAGCTTCGCTGAAGAGATGAAAATCAGAGATTTCAGCCTCCCAGCCCGCTTATATACGCTAACCCACGCCCATTCTGGCGGGCTAGGACGCGTTGAGGGCGCGAGCGCCCTTCATTGGGCGTGACGTCACGCCAGAGCTCACTGGTAGGCTGCAGCAGTTGCCGCACAGCAGCCAATGAGCACGCGACTCAGCCTGCCCTTGGTCAGCTAGCTGCTGCACTGCGTTGACAATGAATACAAATTAAGGATAATTTTTGGCTTCAGTATCTCAAGAAGATGAATCGTTCCCGTAGCGTAAGCTAAACTTACGCAATACGAGAGAACCTCTCGTAAGAGAACTGCATAAAGCAGCTGGCACAAGAAACAATTAGCCTACATTTGTCAAATGAGGCAAAACTGCCTACTTCATTTTAATAGAGTAGCCATATATCATCCTTTGTGTTCAACAGAGGAAAGAAACTCATACATGTTTGGAACAACTTGAGGGTGAGTATAAATGATGACAGTTTTGGGTAATGTATCACTTTAATGTTTGAACGATATTCACTGGATTGCATTATCGAGCCAAGAGCACAAATAGGCTACCCATGCAGGGTTAAGTCCAGTCCAGCAGAGGGCGTTAGAGGATCATTGGATGGGACTAAAGGGGGAGTGTGCAGATGGGCTGGGGAAATTCCTCTTTTTCGCGAAGGATGGAGCTGTGTGTAGACAGTGGACGAAGAGTTGAATCAATAAAGAGTTGAAACACTCCACTTCATCCATCATGAAGCTCTGGCTCTCCTTCACACTGGTATTGCTTTGGCTGGAGGTCCAAAACGGTGAGCAGATCTCTCTTTGTTTCATCTGCCTTACTATTCTTTCTTCATAAAGTCAACACATTGTCTTTCAATGCTTGAAATAGTAAATAAGTTGAGAGATGTTATGGATGAACGTGTATGGTGTGCCAGTGGTGGCACTTCTGCCAACAGAAACCAAAAATTCCAGAGCAGAAAGAGGAGAGATCAAATCAGGGCAGTTTTACTTAGATTTATGCTTAAATTATACAGCAGAGACAAAAGACCGAGATTCAGATCTGTTTGAGCTTATCAACAAGGCAATTTTTTTTATGATGCTATGACATAACTTTTTTCCATCCAAACGTATTCCTCTAGACGTCATGATCCCTGTATGTGTCAGAATTGAATTTTAAAGGTTCAGTAAACCACTATATTGTTCTGTTCTCTACATTTTTGCACATAGAACAGGAAAGGCATGTTTCCACAATTGCTATTTGTACAGCTGTGAGCAGAAGTACATTTCCAGATGGCAGAATGCTCTCTCTCTCTCTCTCTCTCTCTCTCTCTCTCTCTCTCTCTCTCTCTCTCTCTCTCTCTCTCTCTCTCTCTCTCTCTCTCTCTCTCTCTCTCTCTCTCTCTCTCTCTCTCTTCTCTCTCTCTCTCTCTCTCTCTCTCCTTCTTTTCTTTGGCTTGCTCATAGGAGGCAGAGGAGTTATCAAGTGTCTCAAAGAGAGAAATGAAACACACATGCTATATAATGTTCATGTTTTACTCACATAATACAGAACAGAATGTTATTCCTAAAGTTTGCCACTCTCATCCAAATGCATCTGCTGGTGACCTGGAAAACTCTGTTTTGGTTTACGCAGGTGTGTGTCAGCAGGTCAAGCGTAAAAAAGAGGCTGGTGAGAACCGCATAAGACCAGGAAGAAAGAGGGTAAAGGTTCGCTACCCCAAAGTTAAAGAAAAGGAGGTAGGAAGCAAGGGCCAGTCTATTCTCACCCAGGTCCTTGATAAAGGCCGTTTTCTCAGATTGGGTGAGAGCCTATCCTTGAATCCTGGGAAAACATTGGAACTGAGATGCAAAGGAACTAAGATTGGCTGGGCATATCCCTCTTACCTGGACACCTTCAATGATAACCGCCTTAGGTATCCTTCCTCCTCGCTTTATCCATTCATTTAACATGTTTGTATGAGAATAGTTTGGCTTATTTGTGCAAATGAACAGCTAGTTCGGAATATAAAGATGCAGGATTACACTGTCACATGATTCCGTTGCATGTGAAAGATTTAGTTAAAGAATCAAAATAAGATGTTAATAATCATGACTCTGACAATAAGTTATTTTAGAAAAAATTAAAGAATAATATGTTCAAAAATGTCCACTACAGAAAAAAATAAAATCTGGACATGGTGGTCACACAATGTTTGGTTGCAGTAGATTGTTTTTAGTTGCAGGGGGTTGTTCTCTCATTAACATAATTGACCAAAAATTTGCAGACATGAGAAACATATATATTTGTTTAAATTAAATGTCTAACAAATTTCATTCTTTAACATTTCATTGAGATTTTTATTGATATTTTTGTTTTCATATTTTCTTGTTTAATTTTAATTTTAATGAAAGGTTTAGTATTTTTATGCTTTTTTAACAATATCTTTATAGATTTTTTTTATACTAATTTTCTTAAACTAAAATATCGTTTTTTTCACATTTTTATTTCAATTAAATTTCATTTTATTTAAAGTAATGATTTTTTGTTAATGCTCTTAGTTTTAGTTTTAGTTAACTATAATAACTCTATTGAACTCACTTCAAAAGCAGAAACTGCAAAAACTGTAATTTAAGAGACATCAAGGATATTTCAAGCAAACCGAAACAAAACATTTGTGTGAAATCACTAATGATTTCCCTTAATGGATAAAACATGTTTTTTTTTTATGAAAAAATTTATTATCACCAATATACATGAAATGTAACAACTTGTAAAATACTGCAGAAATAGTATAAGTAGACATCATATGGTATTCTTGGTATAATGTGTGTTTCAGCATCAAGCAGCATGAGCGGTACAGTCAGCTGATCCTCACGTCGCCCTCTGCTGCTGATACAGGGGAGTACAGCTGTTGGGTGTTGCTCTGTGATGGAGGAGAATGTGAAAAGGATGGAGACAGTACCTCTGCTACCTACATATACTTTACAGGTACAGCATCTGGTCGCATATCCCACAAAGAGACCTACGTGATCTTGAACCTCCAAAGACATTGTAACAAATCTCTTTGTGTCCAGACAAAGATGAGCTGTTCGTCCCCTCTGCCATCCATTTCGAGATTATCTACCTGCGCCCTGACAAGCCCGCCATCCTCCCTTGCCGGGTGACCAACCCCAAAATCAAAGTCTCGCTGCACAGGGAAGTTCCTGCGGAAGAAATCACAGTGGACGGGACACAGATATCTTACAATCCCAAAAAAGGCTTCATCATCCAAAACCCCAGTCCAGAACATAAGGGGGCTTATTACTGCAAGGCCAACAGCACCACGAAAACCACCCCGCAAATATCCACTAAATACCAGCTGCTGTATGTGGAGGGTAAGAGGAGAACACAATAGTGTTGCTAATAACACTAAGCACACATTTTACACCTTGTTTTTAATCATGTTTTTTTCCCATTGTATGAATCTAAAAATATATTTTTGGGGGTGTTTTCCCCCTTGTAGTGCCTAGTGGCCCCCCTTTTGCCACTCTCGAGGCTTCATCGAACACGGTGAGTGGTGGAGACATCTTTAACGTTACATGCACAGTCCTGGGTGAACCTGAGATGGACGTCAGCTTCAGCTGGAGGTATCCTGGCCAGGTGAGTGTTACTTTTGTTATTTCCCCTCATCTGAGCTTCTGATTTAGGTTGATTGATACTATCATGTTATAATGAATTAATCACAGTATTATTCTGCTCTTATAAAGAGATACACCACCAGGAAAAAGTTGAGATTACATAAGTTTTTGAAATAAGTCTCTTATACTCACCAAGACTGTATTTATTTGATCAAAAATACAGTATAAACTAATTTTGTGAAATAATATTCATTTAAAATATATTTTAATATATTTGAAATTTTAATTTATTCCTGTGATGACAAAGCTGAATTTTAAGCAGCCATTACTCCAGTCTTCAGTGTCACATGATCCTTCTGATATGCTCATTAATTATTAGTGTTGCTCAATTATTAATAATGATTCTTATTATTATTAATGTTTTTGCTGCTTAATATTTTTGTGTAAACTGTGATACTTTTTTCATAATCCTTTGATGAATAGAAAGGTTAAAAGAACAGCATTTATTTTAAATATAAATCTTTTGTAACATTATTTAAACAAGGACAAGAGACCATGAAGACATGTATAATTTCTTATTTTTTTTAAATTCTTACTTACCCCAAACCTTTGAATAGTAGTGTATCATGGTTTCCACAAAAATATTAACCTGTGCAACCGTTTACAAAGTTGATAAGAAATGTTTTTTTAACATCAAATCATATTAGAATGATTTCTGAAGGATCATGTGACACTGAAGACTGGAGTAATGATGCTGAATATTCAGCTTTGCCATCACAAGAATACATTACATTTGAAAACATATTGCAATAAAAAGCGGTTCTTTAAAATTGTAATTATGTTTCACAATATTAGCCTTTAAAGTCATGAGACTTTAACACTAAAATTCATAATTATTTCAAACTTTTGACCTGTAGTGTAGATTGAGATAAATAGGTTTCAATGTGTTGTCCTTATGGTGACGTGTGTGTCTCTCAGGGTCAGAGGCCAGTGAGCATTCACGACTCCTGGAGGCTGATAAACCGTGGCGTGGGACACACCACACGCATCTCCCAGAGCGTCATGATCGTGGATGATGTTGAAACGATCGATTATGGAAAGTACATCTGCACCACCAAAAATAAGAACGGAGAGACATTGGTGGCCACATCGTAAAGTCACGTGACTAGAAAGAACATCAAGATTATATATTGAGCTGAGCTGGACTCCATTCACTCTTCAGGCTTCTTGCTTTTTAAATCATTATGAAAAACATGTATTCTATATATGACTTGGAAATAAAGTGCTTCTTTGACTGAGACTTGATAAAGAAAGTTAATGCAACACTATACTTAATATATAATGCACTATTACCAGTGAACCATGTTAACCTGTAATAATCATGGAAGGTGTTAAGGTCTATACGCATATTTTTACACGCATGAAATATGTCTGAGGACCGTGAAGGCTTTGTGCTCCGCTCTAATGGACTCCGTATGTGGAATGTGCAGCGGGAGCCCAGAGCTTATTTTGGTTCAGTGCGACACATTCAAAGTATGTTTCTCCTCTCGCAGAGATTTGTTATTGATTATTAGCAATTCAAGAATACGTTACAGTAAAATTTCACCACTCAAAGAGAACAGATCATAGAAGTGTATAGTAAATAGCTGTGAAATTTGGCATAATTTTACTAAGTGCTGCTATAGACTTGAAGAAGAGCGAGAAAACCAACAGGTTCCTGCATGCTTTCGCACATAAACGGCCTGACAAATACAGGTGAATTTTGAATTTCTTTATTAATTGCATATTTTTAAGAGTTTCAGTTTCACACCAACATCCACACAAACAGCTTAGCAATACATATAAGAAATAAAATAAAAATCTTTGTATATAGCTTGCATGTAAAGCTGCAGTGGAGGGTTTCAGACAGAGGGGGCGCTTCTGAGGCCACTGGAACATGCTCAGTCAATTACATTGGTCTCATGATCAGACTTGAATAAGAAATAAAGACAAACAAACTCTCAAATCTTTCCCCTAGGGCACAATCAGACTGAACAATATACAAAACCCGTATTCAAGAAAATCTTGATGAAAAAAAAAAATACAGCTTCCCAATAGAACATGCCTTCATTCACAGGGCTGCCTATGTCATTATGCCATTTAGATATCAACACGTCCGTTTAGTGCATACCATTACGATTAGACTGATTGCCAAAAAAGTTAGGAAAAGGGATAATTCAACCCTTATACAGGCGTGATTTAAAACATTAAAGCTTTTTAATAATACTCCATTCCGCATTGATCATTGTATTGAGTCTCTCCTATGCAATATATGAATGATTTGGAGTGCATATCTAAGATGAAACGTGCATCATGATCTGGGTAAAGCTCGCCTTGTTACAGTTCTTAAAATGTGTGATGATATAAAAAGGCATGATATAGACAAGACATTTTTTGCATAAGGTTTTGAGAACACCTGGTTTTTAAAGTCAGTGAATATTTCCATTGGAGTAAATCGTAACAGTCAGTTTATGAAGTGCTGCTTTAGAAACTTTCACCTGGGGTCTGAGATCCTACACGAAATAAAGGGAAACCAAATGCTACACAAGCAACAGCATCTGGGAAATGTCCAGCTGGCATTTGGGCATTTGTCCCAGGGCAATGATAAATCTGGTTTAAACAGGTACACTTCAAGGCGTCTGGTGGAAAAGCTTCAGAAGTTGATAAAGGCCCAATTCATAAATTCTGATGTCAGTCCTCCAAAGTCAGGAACTTCAAGCAACAAAGCAATTCAGGAGGGGAAAAAACACAACTACTTAGAGAGAAACTTTCTTCAAGCCCTGAGATATTCCTTTTTTTCTCCATAGACAGACGTGAAAGGCAAAAGTACGAGGGTGGCCTCATTGGTAAGTGCTGCTGTGCAATATTTTCTTCAGTTTTTTTTAGTCTGTACAAGAGTTTATTCCATTTTGACATGGTCCAGACCAGCTTCAGCATGAGGAAGTGCTCCGTCCTGTATAAAAGTGCTTCCTGGAAGCTGAAGGCTATTGTTATCTGGGCGAGATGGGAGGGCTGGAGAACACCGCAGAGTTTCGTGGTGACTGGAGAGTGAGGGACGGGGAAGGAGAGACCTTGCGCGGGCTGCTCAGATCACCGTTGTTAAGTTTCCAGATCAGCTCTTCATTCTCCATAGACAGACGTTTGTTCACTTTGGACTCCTTCTGGAGGGTTTCCTGCAAAACTGCCTGCTCTGTGGACAGTTGTCTGAAACGAAACAAGTCAGTGCTCAGGTAAACTTGATTAGATTAGTCACTATTACTATTATTATACACTATTATACACTATTATTATTTCTCTTCTACCCAGACCAAATGCAAAGACTTAGATGAAGTGTTAGAAGCTAGACAGGTGGATTGAGTAAAATCATTTCTAAAAGCATAAAGCATCATGATTTTGTCAAGCCATGTTCCTGTATCAACATTTTTTGTCCGAAAATGTCCTATCCCTACCCCTAAATTTAACCCCAACTGATCCCTAAAACCAGAGGGAAATGATAGGTGAATAACACTGATGTAGAAGCACTGAACCCTTGTCGTAAACCTAAACTTGACAAACCGTAAACTTGTCTTAAATCATAACTTTATGAAGACAATCTTGGAGTACGCTACCTAGACAAAGCAGCATGTTTGTCCATTCTGGCTTTGAGGTCCTCGTTTTCCTGTTGCAGCTTCTTAAGATATTCATCCAGCTTCACATTCCTCTCAATCTGAGAATAAATCAAAGTCTTAGTGTTTTTCCAGCACAGACAGGAGCATCAGATTTATGTCATCTCTACTGTGAATGAACACAAAGGAGAATTTCTCCGTCTAAATGCTTTATGCAACACAGATAATTGAGCTCACCAGTTTGTCTATCTGCATGACTTTCTTGTCTTGTTCGTGGATCCGCTTGTTTTTGATGTCCAGCACTACTTTAAGGCTTTCAAGCTCCTGCTCCAGATAAAGAGTGTGGGAGTCCATCTTCAACATAAATTAAATAAGAGAGATCAGGGATATACACTGGCTTTCCTAAACTGGATACATCATTAAGATTTAGAATTATTACATTTTCATGTTTACATTTGTGCGCTTTATAAAACAAACACTTTAACTTCAGGCACTTTTATGCCCAGGGGTTGAATTAAATTTAAATTAACAGAATATTTTGTTACATGAAGACAATATGATGTTTCATCATATCTTTGTCATTTATGTTTGCTACTATTCATGTGCATTTTATATACAGAATAGACTTAATCATTTTACTTTTGTCCCAGACTCAGGTCCCCAAATGTTGTACCTATGAAAATCAACCATATATATATATATATATAATGTTTTTGAAAGAAGTTTCTTATGCCCACCATGGCCGCATTTGATTAAAAAAGTTCAGTAAAACAGTAATATTATGAAGAAATACTATTACAATTTAAAATAACTTCTCTATTTGTATACATTTTAAAAGGTAATTTATTCAAAGCTGATTTTTTAGCATCATTACTCCAGTCTTAAGTCTCGCATGATCTTTCAGAAATCATTCTAATATGCTGATTTGATACTCAAGAAACATTTATTATTATTGGTATCAGTGCTGTGCTGCTTAGTATTCTCATGAAAACAGAGTAAAAAATTCATGATTTTTTTATGAATAAAAAGTAAAAAAAAAAAAGCATTTATTTAAAATAGAAATATTCTGTAACATTATATATCTCTTTATTTACTTTCAATCAATTTAATGCATACTTGCTTAATAAAAGTAAAAATTCTTAAAAAAAATGAATTCATATGGATTATTAATATTACTCCGTAATTATTTGTGTAATTACATGGCTACAAGGACGCCTTAAAATAAAGCATAACCCAAATATCTTACTGACGCCAAACTTTGTAACACTGTAGTATATAATTACTAAATAAAATAAAAATGATAAGAATTATCCTGTGGTGTATATGCATAAACACTACTGGATTTTGTTATTGAACAAACTTAAAGAACTGAGAATGTGAAGTGCATTTGCTAAATGCATCCATGTAAAACGTACAGTAAGATTTTCTACCAGTCCACAAGGTCAAGTGTTTATAGTTGAAGAAACACCCATATATGAACTTTGCCTCGGCTGCATTGTCACACTATTCATAGGGCAGGGTCTGGCAGCATTACGCAGGGTAGTTATCTAAATAACTATCAGAATGTTGAGAGTTCCGGAATCTTCTTAGTCCTGATTGGAAAGACCCGTCTAATATTAACCTGCTATTCATAGAAAATACAGTCTACTCAAAGCAGAGATGCATTACTATCAATGGCATTGGTTGAGTCTGTTTGAGAACACATATATTTGGGAGCTACACAGGGGCGTTATGTACCTGCGTTCTCTCAGCCAGATCCATCCTTCTCTTCACCTCAGCGTTCAGTTTATCTTTGAGGCTTTCATTCTCTTTCATGAGCTCCTGAATTTGATTCTGTTTGAGGAGTAATACACTGATATAAAAATGTTTTCTAAATTTCAACAGGGCATAAAAAAAAACAAGAAAGGAAAAATAAACAGGGAACAAGAATGTTGTAGCTTTTGGAATTTTAGCTTTTGGTCATTGCCTTACAGATAATGTGTCTGATTCCATCAGTGTTGTGTTGAGAGTTTGCATTTCCTTTTCATGGGACTGTTTGAGTTCTGAAAAAGTTAAGTCAGGATATAAAAATGAGTGGGAGGTAAAGCTGTTGGCTTTCAAAATTTAAGTAGCAGGTGCAACATTTACACACACATTTTAGAAAACAAATCCAAAGATCATTTACCCTTGAAAGACTCCTCAAAGTGTTGTTTAAGGCCGTCCACCTCCTCTATATGGCTGACTTCCAGTTCCTTCTTCAAAGCCTCATGTTTTGATCGTAACTCTTCTATCTAGACATGTACAAATAAAGTAATTCTGTAAAAGTCTCATTGGTTTATTTTAGTGTATAAATGATTAAGAAATTAGATGTAATATGTCCAAACAACTAAAAGATCAAGGCTCATATGCCAAAAACAAAAAGCTATGAAATTACTTTGCATAGTTATGGAAAAGTATCATGAAAATACCATTTTTTTAAGTTTTTGGAAGAAAATCTAAAATTAAGAAAGTGTGTCATGACACTGGAGAACTGGACAAAAAAGGCCAACTGTCCTCCACACCTGCTGTTCCATCTGAGTTTTGCAGTTATCGGCCTCCTCCTGGTAGGTCTGATGAACCTTCTCCCACTCAGTGGAGTAGAAAGTCTTCAGTCTCTCCTCAAGGTCAGCGAGGTCCAAGTGGTGCTGCTCCTGGACCTTCTGCAGGACTCCATCAAAGGCCGCACGCAGCTCTTCCTTCTCCTGCTCCAGACGCTCACAAGAGGAAGTAGAGCTCACTGAGGAAAAGGTCAGACCAAAAGGTCAGACATTAGAAGATTGATTAAGTGATTCATTCAGTTAACAAACATCAACCTTACAGAGCACCATTTAAGATGCCTTCTTTTTTGGTGGGCATGATATGACAGCAACCCTCCAAATAAAAATAAATTAAAAAAAAGAGTAGAGAGTAGGACATCTTATATCTTATGCACCGGTTTGTGATAAAAATATAGATATTCTATAAGTAGACAGCAGTGGAATAACTAGAGCAAATGTTGAAAGTCCAACACGTCCATTTGTTGCTTTGATTTCAAGCCCTGCCAACACTAGATGCTATGAATCATTACTCAAGTATCCTGCATTGAGTCCCAGTTGTCTCTACAGTTATGGTATCTCCAGCAGTTCTGTAAATAAAGCGTCAAAACACGTCAAATTACAACTGAGGGAAAGTTCGTCAAAAGGAACGCTAATCCAGAGAGGCATAATGAACAGATGTTTCCTAACCCGCCACAATGCTCTCTCAATCAGAACTGTGTTACAGATACTGTCCCTCTGAGCATTAGCTAAGTTTGCTCAACTCCTAGAAACAGATGACACTTCACTGCACAGAAGAACACATTGGCACACAGGACTGCTGTGGTTTACACACAAAAGTGGCAAGCTGAATGTAGCAGCTGCTCCTGTCTTTGTAGTGTACAAGTGTGCCGTCAAGTCATCCAGTAACAGGCTCTTTGGTGGGACCATTTGAGGTTGGGATTTCTGGCTAAATGGACACCCTATAGTTTTCCAATTAAGATACAAATATAAAAGGAAAGTCAATTAAATTAATATATTCAATAATTTTTGAAATATCTTTATTAACTTAATTAAATATAGTAATTTGTTTAAATACAAATATTAATGTATTTAAACACATGTAGATAAATATCTCTATTTATTCATTAAAATATCTGTATTTGAATGTTTATTTATTCATTTAAAAATAAATCTCTATTTTTTATTAAATAAATGAAATTTTAAATAAGTACATATTTATTCTATTTATATTTACACATTTAAATGCCTGTTTTTAAATAAATATATATTTTAAAATTAATACAGGTATTTATTTCTGTAATTATTTATGAAATTCATACAAACAAAGACTTGAAAACACCTCTTATACGATGATCAAGTTTTTAATTTCTGAATTAATCTATTGCGATTTTATTTTAAGGGGGCAGGAAGTCAAATGTCAGGGTGATACAACAAGCTGCTTCACGGTTTATTAATATTTTAAAAATGTTAATCCGCCAAATCCAAGGCACATGGTGGGACCAACAAAGTCATGTGATGCGACCAGCATACAAAGGCCAGTAAGTCACTTTATAAGTATAATGTAATATAATGCAAATATAAGGAAATAATAGCTGAAAACCAGGCAGAGCTCATCAGTCCACTTGCTCCATAAGTGAAGAGCCTCATATTCTTGTCAACTTATGTATGAGCGTTTCATAGGTGTATGTATGCAAAGAGATGTACAGTATCAGGCTGTATTTCACATTAGTGAGTATAAGTATTTTATATGCATTAAGCATTCAGTAATATTTGACTACTAAATGTGTATGCAAGTTTTTCATAGATGTATGCATGAGGGAAGCTTGATTTAAGCGCTAGAATGTCTAAATTCTGTAGAATAACAGTGTTTTTCAGCTCATCTAATCTCATCTGTTTACTGATGCATCAGTAGGCGTTTCTGTACTTTATTATCAAAAGGTCAAGAGCAGCATGTCAGGAAAATGAATTACTTAAATGAGTCGCAACAAGAACAGCTGTTGTTCTCCAGGGGGAAACTTGGGTCATATCCCTTCCTGGCACTGCTACCTAATCATCTGTGTTCTAAGATGAAAAACACTGATTTTTTTTCTTCTTTTTAAGAGAGTCTTAAAATGGGTTACAATCAGAATCTTTATTAAGTTGCTTTTAGGGGTTAAATGAGAACAGTATCTAATGACTCTGCTGTACAAGGGACAGTTAGCAGATCTAAGCCATGATCAAAACCATCCAGGGAAATGAGTCAGACCCAGAGCTCACTAATGGCTTGATGCATTTCATGAATCTTCAGCGTAATTCTATTATAGGTTATATTTATGATGCAGAGCAAGGCTGAAGGCCTATAAATAATCCAAATAATGCAAACAAGAAAAACAGACAGTTACTGTAGGTAGGAGGATTATGCCCTTTTTTTCACAGAAAAAGAAAAACCCCAAGAGATAAACCGGTCATGACTCGATAGTCAGCAAAGACTGTGCATATGCATCCAAACAGTATATTTAGCTTATTTCAGAAAGCTTTTGGCATTAGAAAGCTCAACAAATGTGCTATGTATATGTATGTGCACACATTTTCACATCTAGAGTTAAAATACGTTTTCAAAGCAGAAAACAAAACTGTGCGTTTACCAACCTGGGTGAATTTGCCCTAAATAAATCATGTGACATCCTCTAGACATGTTTTTATATTAAAACTATTCTTATTTTTAAGAAAAGCATAAGGCTATAAACAGCAATGAAGTTACCATTCTGCACAGAGAAGTTAATCAGTCACATGCCAAATGGCAAGCTAAACTGATTAGACACAGTTCACACAGGTTTTGTGTGAAGACAGCGCTCGCTTCACTGGCAGAGAGCAGTTGTCCTGTGTTAAAAGACACTTTTGTTTTATAAGGGAATTCTGGGTGTGTGCCAAAAAGCATGGCACTGACATCACTCACGTCATACAGTACTAGGGCGAAAGCTGGAATGAATACTTGAGGCTGCGGGTAAATGACAAAATTTTGCAGATATTCCTGCAGCTATATTGTGACTTCAAGAATACTTACGGGGTCTTAAACATGGTCAGAAGCGCTGGAATGTGCTAATATGCCCAAGCGGTGATTATAATAGTAAAGAAAAATCATGTGCAGGACTTAAAAGTTCACAAAGTGACAGAAAAAAAAACGCGTTCGGATTCATAAATAATACATTGATGATATACAGCAGCAGCTCTTCGGCATTAGTCAAAAAAAAAAAAAAAAATCTCATATCACTCCCTTGTACATGCTCAGTTTTCAGGTGGTAATATGAGCTGTGCAATCAATGCATCAGACGTCTCTCAGGGGTGAACAGAGAAATGTATTTATTACAGGCCATTGTTACTTTGCCCATTAGACTGTGAGGGACATCAGACTTGTCTGACCTTGTCGGTATGACCTTCACATACCAGAACGGCTTTCTGGAGGTGTGTGATGACCCCCATTGAGGGAAGAGTCCTTCCGTCCTTCATGTACTAGCAAGCATGCTTAGTGGTTGGTAAATTTAAACACACAACCAGTCAAAAGCTTGGATACAATATACATCTTTTTCTCTACAAATATAAATTGTGCTAATAATTTTTTTTACATAAAAAAAAACATAACTTTTAAATAATTGGCGATAGGCACAGAATAGTGAAGCTAAAGTAGCCCACAAGCGCCTAAAAATTCGGGGTTGGTAAGCTTTTTTTGTAATGTTTTGTGTAATATTGTGAAATATCAATAAAAAAAATAAAAAAGTTTTGCATTGTAATATATTTTAAAATGTAATTTATTCCTTGAATGGCAAAGCTGAGTTTTCAGCATCATTACTCGAGTCTTCAGTGTCATATGCTTCTTCAGAAATCATTCTAATATGCTGATTTATTGCTTCAAAAAGATTTCTAATCATCTAATTATCTAAGTATTAATGGTGAAAACAGCTGTACTGCCTTACTAATTTTTGTGGAAACCATGATATATTTTTTTTTCAGGATTCTTTGATGAATAGAAAGTTCAAAAGAACAGCATTCTTGCTGAATAAAAGTATTCTTTTAAAAAAAAGTGTTACTGACCCAAAGTTTTTGAATAGTAGTACATACAATACAATAGCACCCCAGAATGCACTAGATGAAATTTGGAGGAAAATACCCGATTGTGTAGAGCTAAAAAAAAATAGACATATTTTGGTCCCATTTGTGTTATTTGCATTCTGCATTCTACGATAAAATACGTGTCCAAACTTTTGACAGATACAGGCTATTAACACTGAAGCTTGAGAGGTCATGGTAGTCTACGTGTTACGGCAAAAAAAGCACGCCTACCGTTCATCACTGATTACCACTCGTGACCAGCAATGCAAATATTACATTAATTACAAACAGCGACATTTTGGGAGCTCTCTCCATTCTTTCCGCAGACAGTGAAAGCCAAGCACTCTTCAGTGACTCACACACACTTACCCAGCTCCTCACGCAAAGTGACCAGCTCCTGAGACAGCTCCCTGCGCCGCTTCATCACCTCCTCATGCTGCGGGAAAACACAAGAAAAATCAGTGCATCATATCTCATGCCTCACATTACCCAAATTACACAATCTGCCAAAAAGTATGTTGCCATAGAGCAAGGCAATGCCAAGTGCAATCTAATGTCATGATGAATGAACAACCCTGGAATTCCTTTTGCAGACATGAATCATGCATCAGACTGTTCTTCTGAAGGGTGTATGTCAATCACAGGACAGGATGAGTCGGATATGACAAGTTTTCAGATTTTAACATGGCATAAATGATTCTTAATATTAGCAAAGCATTTTCAACCTAGCGGTGTTCAAAAAGAAAACAGTATCCAGTCATGACAGATATTTGCACAGGCATGCAAGAATCCCACAGCACAGCTTTGTGGTTTACACACCACTATGACAGCTCTGTAAGTGTTTAATTAAAAAAACTAACATATGAATGACAACAACCGAATGTAGAGCAATAAAATCAGCAGTCCTCTCTCTCTGTGGAGGACAGTCAGCGCCACAGCTGCAGTGCTGTCAGCCTCCTCAACCAACACAAAGACGGTTCAAAAAACGTGTGCTGCCGTTCAGACCTGCCCCTTCCCCCAGAGATCAATGCCAGAGTGACATTTACACAACAGTTATGAACTCATTAGCATTCATAACATATTCATTAGGATAAACCAAACGGTACACCAACCTCAAATTTAAGAATGCCTCATACTAAATACACAACCTCATCTCACTGAAATGACATGCTTTGTATATAGGCATCCACAGCAATCCCATTTCAAATGCCAGTCTATCCCATCCTGCACCCTGCAGAGAGGATAATGTCTTTACCCGGTGTCCAGCGCAGGGAGTGTTAAGGCACACTTTGCTGCCGGAGCAGCCCATAGTCCCGTCTCTGTGACTTCAGTCCAGAATGCAGGAATATAGCAACCCAGATGCATGAACCTCTGCCACCTCTCTCTGCCGTCTCGCTCTACATCGGAGAGACTAGTGGAATAATCTCATAGGCTCTCACCTCCTCCAACCACTCGCCTTCTCAGTGGTGAAAGGATCCCGTAATACATCTAAAAGAAGGGCAACGGAGGGAGGCGGCTGTATTGTGCTTGGGAGAAAGCTACAGAAATGCTGTACTTTAGGACAGCCCACAGCAAGTAGAGCAAAGGGAGCAGAAAAAAAATGACATGTCTGACAGTTGGTTGACTGAGTGGCACTTAATGAAATGGTGCATGTTACAGGAAAAGTGTGCAGTGACCTTCCCACAGGGCATGAGGACAGAGGAGAACACCGTCTTTTTCTTGCTTTCCTTTCAGCACCCCGCAGAATTTGCTGACTGAAATTGGTATAGGTTACAATTTCACATTCATATTTACTCTTATTAAATGCTAAAAACGGCACAATACACTTTAGTCATGGATGTCACTTTAAAATTGACACACTAATGAAAACAAGGATGTCAGAATAACATTTGGTGTCAAATTAAATATAGAGACCCTTTCTAAGATCCAAACCAACCTAACAGTAGTTTGTATTTTGTAAGGCAAATAAGCGTATATGCTACAGAAAACTACAATAAATGATTATTAATAATAAATAAACAAATAAATAAGAATTGTTATTTTCTACTGCATGCAGAAAAAAATATCTACTTTTTTTTTAATATAATAATAATAATAAATAAAACATCCCTAACCTAATCCTAATAATGTTAATACTAATAGTAAAAGTGAAACTAAGTTATCATGATAAAAAAATACTTATATTACAATAACAGTAATAAGAATACTAATAAATGTATGCAGTAGAACAATACTATTATTTTTGTATTGAATCTTTTTTTTCAGTTAGTCAATGTCAAAATATTAAAAAGTGTTGTGAAGCAATGCTAATAGCTAATATAATAATAATGCTAATATATCACACTTCAATGATGTCATCACACCAATAACTTCACTGGGAAATGATTCATTTGTCATTATAAACTACATTATTTAATGATACTGCTTCAGGGAAAGCATGTGTGGCCTCTTGTAGTGAAATTATGGCAATATACACAGTGTGCTGCTGACAGCTCATTGCAGACAAAAGATAAGCGGCAGCTCCCTAGGCATCCCAGCATGCTTCTGACCATATCAAGGCAGCAGCTGGTACATTCTCACACAGACATGCTGAAGACCAGACGCCAATGATAAACCTTAACAGATTCCTATATGGGACAACACGTTCCCTTAACACACCATACTCTCCTTCATGCTCTACAAATCTGAGCTTTCATGAGATTTTGGTGTAGTCGTCATATAGAGAGATGAAGATTTCAGACTCATTCATCTATTTACAATATAGATATTTAGAATATAGAAAAATAAACTCTCAAATGAGAGCTGAAGCTGAAATTATACTCTTATACTTGTAAGTTTAAAGCATTGAACAAGGACCATCACAGGAAAGACTCTTGCGGTAAAGGTACAATATGTAGGATTTTTGCAGTAAAATATCCAAAAACCACTAGGACAATGTTATATATTTTGTTTAGTTGATTTCTTACAATATCCCAAATTAACCAAGGAAATGGGGCATGTGAGCAGAGGTGAGGGAGTCGCCAGTCAATTGCATCATATTCCCGTTACCCTCGGTTTCCGCTATGGTTTCTACTCGTACTGCCATAGTAACCATGGCGACAGACGTGGACAACTGGGTTATGCCTAGCAGGACGCTCACGCTGTTGTTTTGTTTAAACATTATGGACCATGACAAGGACACTTTGAGACAAAAAGAGGACTAAAACGAAGATCAACATCTTTCGAGATGCCGAGAGCTCCACGTCCGCGACTAACTTCCACTTGACAGACGGGAGTGTTACATGTACTTTATTAGACAGGTGAGCAAATGTACATAAAACTAATCAATGTTATTTAGTTCAACATGATGAAATGTTAGAATATGATCTGCATGTTATTCTAATGTTGATCTTGCTAGTCTCATTTTGCCAACAAACAACCTAACTAACAACATTCAACACACTCAAATGTCGTTTAGTGTGATAGTGTAACTGTCAGAGCAAGTGAAAGAGCGTTGTGTTACCTCATGTTTAATTTGTCTAATAAACTGACCTGTGTGAGTATTAATTCAGCACTTGCGTGTAGTTCGGTAGAATGAAATGTCATAATTCTTTTATATCCGTGGGACTCGTGTGGCGCTGGTGTAACGTTACGTCTCTC
The DNA here is from genome assembly GCA_036326025.1 of Chrosomus eos. Lineage (NCBI taxonomy): Eukaryota > Metazoa > Chordata > Actinopteri > Cypriniformes > Leuciscidae > Chrosomus > Chrosomus eos. The sequence goes on from CM070835.1 coordinate 22,402,801, forward strand.
ATTAGCAATCGCACCCTGCTTCATACCACAGTCATGTTAAAAACATCAATGTATTCACTCATCCATAAGATCCATCAGCTTGACGACAAGATCCATAATTCCGCTTAATGCTTTGCGTCATCAATACACACCTTTGTTATTGTAAGAGGTTAGCGACCCCTGGTGGTGAAAAATCCTACATATTGTACCTTTAATTGAACTAAACAGCTAATGTTGTTTTCTCTTCTATAATGTGTTCTGTAAAGGTCTGTTAGATAGTGCCCCTTCAAACTAAAGGAAAACTTTAGTTCAACTATTCAAACTATTCACAAAAGTAGAATAAAAGTGAGGGAAAACAAGGAACAACTAATGGTACACTGAATGCCAGTTGGAGTATATGCCCTATTGAAAATAAAGAAAATAATAAAAGGTTGAAAGGACCTTTAAGGTATAGAATTAGTCAAATGTTTAATTGTTGTGTACCTGAATGTCAAATCTTAAGCCATGAAATTTTTTTTTCCTCAGTGGCAAAAAAAAAACAAAAAAAAAAAACACCTTGCTTGGACTGTAAAAATGTGAACCAAGGACCTTTAAAGAGTAAATTAATATAATGTCTTGTTCAATATTATCTATTTTCGTGTTTTAAAGATACACACCCCTACTTATGGACTGATTGTATAAGTGCCACAGCTTAATTATGGTAGTGCCTTTTAAAGTTGGTCTTGGTCCAGATTCTGCAGGATCAGCCAACATGCACTCCAGAGTATAACCTGTCAGCTTCAGCTCAAACAAACTGCACTTCTTCCCTTCTTTTGTGCAGCAGACAAACTGTGACGGTTGTCTTTTTCTCACCGTTTACATTAAACTTGTACATCCAACCAGCCTTCATACTGACTTCAACATTCATCTCGCCATTTTATCAAAAACAATTCTAAAATGAATAAGCTCTAATCTAGTCAGTACAGACAGATACGTCTATGATGGGTTGAAAGTGAACTAAGATTATATTATAATATATATATTATAATATAACCTTAGTGTAATATATATATATATATATATATATATATATATATATATATATATATATATATATATATATATATATATATATATATATATATATATATATATATATACATATATACACACACACACATATACATACACATACATACATACATATACACACACTCATATAATGTAAATAAACGTAAATCATTATAATTTTTTTTAAATACGCTATATAATTTTTTTTGTAAATGTGGCAGTAAGCCAGTTTATTAGAAGGTGTCAAATAGGTAAACTGTTAAAAGCACATCACCAAAAAAAACAGAGCACTAAAGGAGCACAATATTACCTGACTTCAAACACATTCAACAGGACTATACAAACTAATACAATCAGTGCTGGGCTGTCAGATCACAACTTGATATCTAGATATATTTCCCTAACCCAAGAAATCTGACCTTAACTTGACAACTGATCACCACAACTGTCTGAAGTCACCATCTTCATATATTATTCATGTCTTCTGTATAGCAGAATGATTCATCAACGTTAGCAATAATCTCATAATACTCACCCCAGCATATAAATGCTTTATGACCACAGCAAATGCCTCAAATCTGTGGTTGTTGGATCGGAGTGTGTTCTCCAGATGTTGGATGGTCTGGTTCTTCTTCTCACACAAGGCCTTGTAGTACTCCACATTTCTGGACTTACTCTCTACAGGTACCAGATCCGGTTGTCCATTTGTTGGGGGCTGTTGCTTGTGGGAACTTGTCCTTGACTTGCTCTTGTCAACTGTAAGAGAACATGCATTTAGTGCAGTGATGACATTCAGCATTATTTTCCGTCAAGGTGCTCCTCAAGGTTCATAGACCTTAGACCCAACGATCACAGATGTTGTAGGTTAATTTAATTCCTAGAGATGTTTCACACAGAAGATAGGACCAGCTATCCACCAAATGCAAACCTGAATGAGAGAACAGCTCACCCCATCACCAGATAATATCTTCCCATCAGAGGCCTCTTATTTTAGCAGGGCTATGCCACTGTGGTTTTCATTTACATCATCTCATAAATATAACACCAGGACATAATTAGGGCACAAATCCCTGAAACAAAGTGGCCTCACTACTAGAGGAAGGGTACCTGAAGTCAGCTGCCAAATTGGCACTATATATATATATATATATATATATAACGCTGTAAAACCCTTGTGAGGTACATGCAGGTTTTATACGAAACTTTTTCCTATGCCAACACCTAAAGTCTTCATGTTGTTAATCCAGTTTGTCCTAGCTGAGTAATTGCATAACAGCTCAGTGTTAGCAGCCTCAGACATTTCAGAAATACCAGCTTTAATAGGGCAGGGGTGGCCCACAAACTTTGAGGTCTTTCTCCTCTAATGTCATTCCATGGCAACTGATTTACAGCTTAGTAAATGTAAAGTTTAGTCTACATATGCAAAGCAAAGTTATGTCTAATATTTTCTTTAAATATGTAGGCCTACATATGTATATATAATCAACTATATAAAACAAGTAAACAATATAAATAAGGAAAACACCAAATATGTCAAACATGCTGCCTGAACTGGTTAAAAACAGTTTTTTGCATGGGGTAAAAATGCGGGAGAAAATACACTTTAAAACACTTTCAGTGGGAAAAAAATATTATTAGTGAATCATTATTTTATTTTTACGCGCACGCTCACGCACACCGTTTAAACATATTGATTCGGCAATGCAAGTTATTCCCCAACTGCATAAAAAACATTTTATCACTATAAAAGACAAGCCTTATACACATAGCCTACATTTTTAATTGTGCAACTAACCAGCTCCTAAATTAATGCAAGCTGGGATGCACACTAGTCCTTTTTTAAGACAGCATCACAAATCACAAATATGCATTGTTTAACACTATTAGGAAACAGACCAGATGAGTCCTTTGAGAAACAAATGAGAAATAAGGTTGGAAACATTGACCAATTTGCAAGCCAACCTCCTGAGGAACTTGATACAAATGTCAATAAACAACTTCCAACAGACATTGTCTAGAATCCTTGACAAAGATTCAGAATGCATACGGTATATATGAATGTTCTTCCTATCTAGCATCCTGTTACACCTTCAAGACAAAGTCGCAAACTGCTCCATGTCTGTTAGTTCACTACCCACCCATAAAATAAACAGAGCTTTGAGCTTATCACATGGATTGGAGGAACTAAAAACATCATAGTCCTGATTAAAAAGAAACATGTAAGTAACTAACAAAATGTATCCAGACAGGCTTTTCAGATACTTTTAAGTGGCACATATTAAAGTAAAAAATGGGAAAAACATAAATTGAGAATCAACAGCCTACATAGAAGTCTGAATAAAGATGTGCTTTTGTCTTACGAATGTGATTACAGTGGTCCTAATTTGTACAAATGATATTCTTTTAAAAATTAGCAAAGCATTTTTAAAAGGCAAATATTTAGGTCATCAGCTTGGTGTGGCACACAGAAAACATGTTAGCCAGCACTTTAGAAATGCAGTATAATTCAAACCATAAGGTGTCATTGCTAGGTAAACATTTGTGTGGCTCCCTCTGCTGGTCAACTCGTGTTAAGAGCAAACTGCAGGTGTATGAAAGTCCAAGCACTGAATGTTAAATCTATATTGAATAAAAGTTCTCAATTATTATCTTATTGTTGTACTTCCATCAGCTGTCACCAGAGGCCTCTGTGGTTACAGACAGACTTTCATGTTTTATGGGGACATTCCATAGACGTAATGAACTTTATACTGTGCAAAATGTATATTCCATCCCATAACCCAACCCATCACAGAAAACTTTCTGCACTTTTACTTTTTTATTTTTTTAAAAATATTAGCTTAGTAATGTTTATTAGCCATTTTTCTCATGGGAACCAAAAATTTTCCCCACAAGGACAAGGATTTTTTGGATATTTTTGTGGGGACATTCTGTCATCATAACGTAGTGTTTACCAGAACCACACACACACACAGAAAAGCCTATTTAAAGATAAAACGTGTAAGCTTTTATTATTTTTCAAATATTTTCTCTTATCAGTTAACTATATTAAGCAAATTTGTAAGTTCCTTTGAAAAGTGTTAACAGTCGTGTTATCAAAACTACTGATCTGTTTATTTGGGCATCAGGACCAGCCCAACATAGCAACATAGGTTCAATGAATAGCTCGAGGGCGGGGCTACTTGTTTGGCCAGCCAATAGCAAAAGGGGAAGTGAGCAAAAAAATTGCTTTTGTTGAGAAGGCCTCAGTTACTCATCTCACAACAGAGCAGGTATTACTTTTTGGATATAAATCCTATATCAGATTATGTGATCAAACCTCCCCCAAATTAAAACGTGGAAAAATGATCATGAAGTACCAGTAAATTAGTAAAATTGCAATAATCAACTGTTATGCGTTCAACTAATGTACAATAATTATTTCTACACAATATGAAAATCACTAATGTGGAAAAACTCCTATATAAGGTGTGTCCTATCAAAGGTAAAACATGTTAAACAAATTTGAACATCAATCAGTTTGTCATTAAATGAGTGCAACTGCAAACTGATAATATGCACTTATTTTTGGAGAGATATTTCAACAGGTGAAACCTTACCCAAATATTTATTGAGATTAAATATAGTCCTCTCTGATGTTACAGACATGGAATAAATAGTAGTTTCCTTATTTGTAATAGTCCTATTTGGCCAGTCACTATAAAAAGGAGAGTTTCTGCCACAGACATCTGTACTGCATCTCTTCGGTGGGAATTTAGCTTTACAAGTTTACATTCAACCTACAGTCTACAGCCCAAAATAACCTTTGAGCATTTAAAACAGGGAAATTAGGTTTCTAGAATTGTGAACCAACTCGCTTGAAAGGATGAATAAGGTAAAAATTAACTTACTGAATCTACCGACTTGGTAGGTGATCACCAAAACCAAAATTGTGGCACAAATAAACATGTTATTTGCAAAAACAAATCCCAAGCTCTATATGTAGTTAGCAAGAAGATGCCTACTGGCCATGTACAAATATCAAATACTCTTTGGCAGAGAGAGACAGTCTAAAGATAGAATCAACACCACATGAGCCAAGACGGCACCTTGAGAGCTACACAGAATCACTGTGCAGAATGAAGGAAAAGCCAAATCAACAGAACGTTTTCTGAAGAACAGACCTGCCTGAAACACCACAGTGTTCTTGCATCCTGACAGCAGCTGGAGGCTCCTGAGCAATCCCTTCGCAGTCAGCCTCACATGGATGTTGGACAGAGAGAATTTGGGAGAGAAAAACATCTTGCCGACCCCCCCCCCCGCAAAAAGAGAAGAACTCTTTATAAGAAAAACAGTCTCAATGTGCACACATGATGCTAAAGCAAAAAATATATCTGCCAACAAACGGCAAAGAATGTGATGAAGGGAGGGGGAAGAAAAGATGTCTCCCCGTCACACTTTAGCAGCCTAGATTAAAGAGGGGTAGGAGCCCCTGAGAGAAATGAGGCAGAACAGAAAGCATTAATCCACTGTTTTGAGCTCCACTGACGCTCAGCATCTCTCGCTCTCCGCTGGGTGCGAAGGAGGTGCAGGATGCTGGGTGAACGGAAGGAAGGAGAGAGGGAAGGGAGGAGTAAACAGCAGAGCAGGAGTGGGTGGGTGGGCTAGCTCTCGCTGGCGTTCTCCATTCACACATGGGGAGGGTTAAAAATGGCGGGAGAGAAGGTAACTTACAGCAAGATGTTTGACAAGAAATGCACCTAATCCAGAAAAGTAGTTAAAAAAAAACAAATTTTTTCTAAAGAAGAACGGTTATTTAAATAATAATGAAAACAAAATATATATATATATATATATAGTTATTTGTCCCGAGGATGTAAATTCCATTTAAACCTCCATAATAAGAGCACTAACAAGGCAGGGGAACAGATTTTTTGTGGTCACAAACAGAGCAGTGCTAAGCAACCACAGAAACTGTCTAACACAAGCCTTTGATGCCAGCAAGAATTGAAAAAGCAGTGTGCAACCCACAGAAGACATAACATTATATTTGAAATGCAATTATGTTTATGAGGGGCTGACGGCAGCAGACAATGCATGTCTGCACAGCTCAGGGTAGACCAAATACTAGAGGCTGGAGTCATATAAAGTTCAAGAAATATCAGGCTTTCACTAAAATGTCATATCACAAATTCTAGAAAATACAGAGGGGTCCAAAAGACTGAGAACAACAAGTGAGAATGGTTCTATTTTGCATTCTTCTCTAATTTAATAAATATTACAAATTAAATTACCAGCATAATTTCAGGGAAAGGCAGGTACAAAAATGATACTATAACTATTTTTCAGATTCAAAATTAGAAAATAAATATAATAATAATAATAATAATAATGTACTATTGCATGCCTGCATAAACAAGTTGGATGCAGTTTAAACATGCATTTAAAGTAGAATAAAAACCTGACTAATGTGTTGCCTGAATCTCTTTTCAACAGTGTATTTCTATTGGGTAAATTAATTCAAAGTGATTCTGTCCACATGTGTAACACAATTTAATTGTAAACTTCCTTTGGAACAAAACGCATCCTCATAGATTAATGTAATGACAGGGTTCCAGCATAACTATCTTTTTTGGCAAGCCAACTGCCTCAATAGTCAATTACTGAAATCACTTAGTTTCATGCGTACACCCAAGACTTAATCCCTGAAAGGAATGCAATGTCCATTCTTAATTACAGTACTTAAGGATAGTAAGAAAGCACACATGTTGAGAAAGGCTGATTGAGACAAGACAGAGTGACAAATATTCCTGCATTGCTGAGAGGATGTTTCACAGAAAAAACCAACTGACATTACGCTCGCAGATCACAAACAACATGCAGTATATGAACGGTATTTATTTCAATTAGAGAAGGAATATATCTGAAACCAAAAATAAAATGTATAAATTAACACTTAAACTCATACCTCTGTGGTCTCATTTATAAAACTGTGCGTATGATCCTTACTAAGAGTGTATGTGCGCCCGGAAGCCAAAAATGGCGTACGTAAAAAAATATTCAGACTTATAAAACCGTGCGTACGCTATACCCTGCGCAGAATTCGTTTTATAAATCCCAGTCAGCGGAAGATTGTGCACACATGCGTCTCCTCCCCAAAATAACCATATATGGAGCTTACGACGCATAGTTTTAATATGCATATCCTCATCTGCATATGATTATTCATCCACGTGATAACATGTTTAACGACAAGACATTAGGAAAATATGAAATACGGATGTGCCGTCACATTACATTAATAAAAATCATTTAGTTTTTCTATAAAAATTGTATAGGGTCGCTAAAAACCCGAGGTGTGTAACAGTGCAAGTATATTTTTCTGCACAACAATAATTGAATTTTTGATGACTGAATAAGTGCAATTCATCTTTATTGATCACAAGGAGTGAATGTCTGATACATAAAGATGTAGTGACGTTTCACTCATAAGCCCCTTTCACACAGAGATTCTGGAAAATACACGGATAAAGTGTTGTTTGATTTTGGTTCATTCACTGACAGTGAAAAGTATATCTAATTTAATTGTTGCTTATTGATTAATGACTTATGTCAAATGTTCTTATGTTCTTTTCTTCCTGCCCATGGACTGCAGATGAAATTGAGCTCTAGAGCTAATTCTGGGGCAGTCTGTTAAATAAACTATTAAACAATTAAAATAATTAATTAAATATATGCATTTTTAAATCCCTAATCCCTATTTTCTGTAATTGCACACTTTACTACCAAGATCCTTATAAATTGGGTTTTACCTGTAGGAGTAGCAGCATGTCTCATGGGTCGGTCTTTGGTAGGGGTTTTCAGAGGACTGCTTAAAGACCTCACTGAACTTGATGATGATGTGTTTTTGCATCCTGTTCCCACAGTAGTGAAAATAAAACAGATTACTTAGATTAGCGTAAATCAGACTAGCGTAAATCAGACATAACCATAGACATTTTCTTTAGTCCAAACAAACGCAAATAGATTAAATAGTTGAAATGTAAAAAATCTAATTGTTCAATGTAAAAAGATCTGAATGGAACTAAAAAGGCTTGAGTCTCTTAGCATTTGTTTATTCTTATATCGTTCTGTTGATTTGAGAGAATTGACTGAATGAATACAGAATGTTATTGAATGTATTACCTATACCTGATGATAGACTCCGGTTAGGTGGGCATTGCAGCTTGCTTCTTAACAGCGTGGTCCTGCTAGATGAAGATTTACTAAAAGTTCCCATAGAGGATTCTGCATGGTCTGAAAATAAATAAATAAATAAAATTAATCTACTAAAAGTCTGTGGAAGATTTTTATGTTTGTGGGTGTGCAATGGAATTTCCTGTGGAGGCTTGTATGGGAATCAATACTGATCAAAGCAATAAAAGGTAAGCATGTTTTATCATCATATCTCTTTTTGATAGCAACCATGCTCCTATAAACAGATGATCTCTCACTGATATCGCACCCTTCTCTGATAGGACACCACTGCTGTGGTTTGATATGACTTTTGAATCTTTACCAAATGCCACAGTCAGCAGCTATAGTACTACAAGACTTATGTTACCACTTAGCAATATAGAAATGCTGCTATCTGATCAAATAACAAGGCATCTTTGTTATTGTCATTATCTCAAACAAATTTGAATATGAACACAATTTGAAATCCACATGTGGATTTCCCAAAGCAAAACAACATTTCTCTACTTACTTCGCCATAACCGTGTCTTAGGTTTTCCATGAAGGGTAGACAACAAAGGAATAATACAAATGCGATAAGATCCGATGAAGAGGCATGTCAAGAGAGTCAGATCACACTGAGCACAAGAGCTTGGCTGCTGATTCAAGGATGAATTAGTAAAAACTTGCTCTGGGATTTCAGTCAAGGTGCCACCGTGTGCAGACATGACCTTCCATAGAGTTAAACATAATGAAGAGAACATTGTAGATGCTAGTTATTTTCATGCGCATTGCTTTCTCATACCCCTCCAAGTGAACTGAGGCAGAACAAACTCGCCCTGCAGACATCTGGGACGAGTGGCACGATCCATACAAACAACATGTTCACAAACCAATGAGAGCAGCAGACTACACAAAAGGTAAAAGACCATCAGTCTAGACTGAAAAAGCAGTCTATAGTTTCATGTTTAATTCTCTTGATCAAACTGATTTCAGGTCATTGAATCTACTTAATACTTAAACAACTTTACATTTAAGCTGAAAGCACATTCAAAAATCTAGGCAAAGTAGATTGAATCCTTTAGAAGGGATTTCATTTTCAGGCTTTGGTTTTAAAGCACCACTGACCTAGAAGGGAATGTGGGTCAAGCTGGATAGCATGAGGTTGATCTGGTCTGAAACAGCCACTTTTATCCATAATTATTTTTGTAAACCTTCCTCCACAAGGCTGGCAATCTGGGTTTAAGTTCTCTACAAATGAAACACAATGGAAAAGCTGTATGGAGACAGACAGAAAGCTCACCTTGCTTTGAATGTCCACTTGTCTGAGGAGTGCTGAAACTCTTGGGCTGTATTTTGGGCTTCACTGGCAATTTGGAGGCTGATGTTGAAGTTGTGAACACGGGAACTCTGGACTGGGATCCTGAAACCGCACTTGCACCTTCAGTTAAATGGATTTTGAGCTTAACTGCAATGGAAAATGTCATGTGTCACAATTAAGCATACATTTTTCACAAAAAAGAAAATTATATATAGTACATTTATATACTATATACCCCCCCCCCCCCAATTAAATATCACTTTAAAATATTAAAAAGGTTATTTTTCTCAATATTACGTTTTTTTATTGTATAATATATTTGATCAAATAAATTAAGCCTTGGTGAATATAAGATTTTTAAAATGTTTTTGAAAGAAGTCTATTATATGACCTGAAATGGTATTGTACAAATACATTGGAAAAAAAACAAACAAACAGCAAGTACTCCTTGAAACAATATTTTTTCACAGATGAGAAAACAATGAATGTACATTACGTATTTAATTCTACTATAATCTGGCATCACTGTTTCTGGCTCTACAGTGGATATACAATAAGATATACACTTTGAATCACTTTGGTCATTAAACCATTAGTAAGACAATCCAGCCTGTACAACACCATGCACCAATTCACACTGTAAAAGTGAAAACTGACCAAAGAGTGCACTATGCCCTTACCATCAGATGTGCTCAGTTTGCTTCTGGGTAAAGGCATGTCAGTGGTACTGCTGCCATCTTTTCCTGCTGTGCCAGGCTTGAGTTTAGAGGCTGAAAGTGGCGGTCGAAGGTTTGCAGCTGGAACGTGAGCGCCTCCTGTCCGGGCTGGGGGTGGCTGGGGGCCAAGCCTGCCTCTGCTCCACTCACATGCTGCTGCCGGTCTGACAGACAGTGCCTGAAAAAGAAGTTCTCTTTCAGCAACTCGCTCCCACACATGCCGCCCCAAGCCTGTGCTCCCCACGCTCACGGCAGCGTTGGCCATAACAGAGCTGAAGAATGGGATTGAAACTCACACAGACCAGAGACGCGAGCAGCTATAGTAATGTAGTCCCCATGGGAATTCTGAAGTCACTGCACAATTTTTTTTTTTAATTCTCCAGCTCTGTAAACATGATGTGATGTTCACATGGAACGCATTTTCTAGACTCAGCTTGCGGCCCTCTCGCAGCAGTAATTAAAACCGCAATCACACTGAGTAAATACTTTCTCATTTGATTTTTGTTCGTGAATTTGTGCTTTGTTTGAGATGGCAGTCATTATCCTAACATAGAAAGTATAGCTTTGAATGATTTACTGTATGAAATTATTTGTAAAGGTAAACATTACTACTTTTTTATATTTAAAGGAATAATAAATAGGGAAAATAAAAATATTCACCCTCATGTCAGATTTATGTCCCTCTTATAGCCTATAAAACCAAAGCTTGACACTTCTGTCAAAAAATTTAAACGGAAGAACAAACATACTTTCAATGTGGTTTGTTCTCACATCATGTATACGGTCGAGCTTCTGTTTACCTATTTGATGTGCACTATGTATGTGCGTTGATTCATTTTTATATGTAAATAAAATCCTAAATTAAAAGTGTTCATATTAAACCATTTGGTCTTTTCTGAAGACTTGGATTAAACCATTCAAATTAAACTTATTTTACAATCTTTTTCTGAACTTAGTAAAGCCTCAAATTTTTGGTTGAATGGACTTTCCATGGAGGGACAGACAGAAACCTATTAAGTTTCATGAAAAATAACTTAATTTGTGTTTCAAAGATGAACGAAAGTTTTATGGGGTTTGAATGGTAAGTAAATGACAAATTACATTTTGGGATAAACTATCCCTATAATTTGATATTGATTTTCCCATATATTGATTTCCTTATTTTTACATTTGGATTACCTTTTCCATCATCTAACGATTACTTAAATTGATTTAATCTTTAATAACACTAATAATTCAATATCATTGTGAAAACCCAAGTAACCTTTAGTAAATGAATCTTATGCTATACATATTACATTACGATGGTATTTTATCTAAATCCTCTTGTAGCAACTGAAAAAGATTAATTTTGGATTGATTTTATCATTTTACTTCATGTCATTTTAATATAAGCCAATTATCTGTTATTGGCCATAACATACTCACCAACAAACTGACTCTCTGACTCTTCCCTCGAACATTCAGAGACTCATTCCCCTGCATGTCTTCTACAGTGGACTTGTGTATGTTTGCAGGTTTGGTCTTTCCACCCAGATTCTGAGAACCTCCGTTTTTTTGTGGTGTGGTGAGGTTCAAGACCCTGCTGACCTGTGAATTCTTCTCCTGTGACCCATCTTTACTCGTTTTGGAAGAGGTAGCACTTTCAGACCATCTACGAGGTCGAAGTTTTGAGGCGGGACCACTTTCTTGGCAAGTGGAGGAGCGATTTCTTTTAGCTGCACTGGAGCTCTTTACACTTTGAGCTGGTGTGGCAGAATTGCTGGTTACCGCAGAAGAAGTGGATTGGGTTGGAGATAACTTAGGTTGGTCCATAGTCTGGCTTTCATTAGTTTGAGGGCTGGAGCTCGATGAAGTCTTTGGTGTCTTGAAGGGGTTGGTGGCACGTGACATAATTTTAGACTTTATATTACTGAAGTTAGGCTTAGGAAACCGTTTTATTTCTATCTTGCTTTTACTCGCTGACATCAAGGATGTTTTGGTCTTTAGAGAGGCAGTGTCTCGCTGCTGACTTATAACTTGAGCCATTGGACTCAATGAATCACATTCATCTTTATTCTGAGGCGACTGAGATAGAGATGGGAGGCAAAATGTCTTGTTACTCTCAGACTGCACTGGAGTTGAGGTTTGAGCATTGCCACTGATGTCTAGATCCTCAAAAGCAGTAAGAAGCACCGTTTCACCCTCCCACTGGAGTTGAGGGATTGGATCCACCGGTGTTGCATGCCATCTTTTGCACATCTTTATTAGATTTATGATAATGAACAGGTGTGACACATTCAAGTTTCTCAATGCTCAATGACCTTTCATCTATGAGAAAGGTCTGATTGTTTGGTTGGATGTAGGTACACTCTAAGCCCAGATTCTTGGGCTTTACTTGTGGCACCTCGGCTAGGCCCTCGCATACATCAGGTGACATGCCCGATAACACGCCATGGTCTGAAGATATATCCAAGGAGGTTCTGGATTCACCGATCAGCGAGATGCTAAGAGGCTGGTCGGTCTCATGCAAGACAAAGCTGTTACTTCTCATCACCATCTCACCAGAGCTCACAGAGCAGCAGTACTCAGTGGATCCACGCCGTGATGGCTCGCAGGAGTCCACTTCAGATAGCTCCCGCTCTCCACTGTCAGGGGAGTTTTCCGAGCTCCTGTCACTGCCTCTTTCATTACATTCAGTGTTTTTGGGGTTCATTATTAAGAGAGCCATATTCTCATTCCAGTTGTCAATTTTTGATTTGGCAAAGTCCACAGCAGTTGAGCCGCTTGATTTCACTGCCTTTGAGGAAGAAGTCTCAACTGTTGAGGGCAAGTAATGCCCTCCATTTCGACATCAGGAGGACTCTCTGAACTGCCACAACTCAAACTGCTAGAGCTCCTCATGGAATCAGGGGAATGCTCACTGGGGCAGGCGATGTTATTTCCATTTTTGTCCTCAATGGAGAAAGTAAGATTCATGGATCTATGCGTGGTCTCCATGGCAATTCACATCCGAACTGTCTGAAAAACTTTTGTTTTATGATAGTTGTATTAGTTGTCTCCTGAACTTCAGCACAGGTTTATTCATTGAAGCACATCGTGTGAAAGTTCCTGAAAGAAAAAAAATATATATGTAAACAAATGTACAGAAATTCCAAACAATACAACTATATTTATAAATAACAGAGGTGACTAAAATGTGCTGTAGCTAAAAAAGCGGGTTAACTATTAGCTATTGTGGTATAATTCACTGAACAAACACATAGTCAATTAAAATTTGGGCAACCTGTTTTGTTGGTCACAATAAGTAATGCAGTCTACTTTGTGCAGATGTTACATAATCTACTGACCAATTACTATAAGAGTAATGAGAAAATTGATCCCCTGTTTAATTCTTTATGACTTCTAGAGAAACGCCATTAAAAATGCAAGAGCTTACTCATCGGTTATCAACTTCTAGTCTTTCTTAATGTGGAACTGAAACCAAATTATGAAGTGTTTAATAAAACATCTTAAAATTAAGTGTACATAACCACAAAGATTTTGTTTTTTTTTGTGTTAAAAAAAAAAAAAATCACTTGTTCACCGAGACAGAATTTATTTAAAAAAGAGATACAGTAAAAACAGTAGTGAATATTATTATAACATAACTTTTCTAATGAACATTTTAATATTTTAAATACAATTTATTTCTGTGATGACAAAGATAAAAATTTCAGAAGTCATTACTCCAGTCTTCAATGTTACATGACTTCAAATGAGAAAAAAGCATTAATTTGAAATATAATTATTTGAACATGTATCCATTTACAACCTATTTAAATACTATAACTAACATTAGCATTGTGTCACTTTTTTTGTAAATGTAATGCATCCTTGCTGACCCAAAACTTTTGAATAGTAGCATAACTAAATCTATAAAAAAAGGTTAAAAAAAAGAAAAGAAAAAACACTAGAACAGATAAAACAAATACATATGAGATGAATTACTCTATTCACAGGAACTACGAAGATAGATCAGTCTAGTGGCCTGAATGAAATGTGTTGAGTGTCAAACAAATGACTGGTTAGATGGAGACCAGTGTGCGGGTCAGTGGGAGCACATGTATTTAGATAAGCAGTCCTGAGTGCAAGTGAAAACACCTCGTAGTGTTTAGTATAGGGACAGATCTAGCTCTGTGAATGAACGCCTCACCTTCACATGCCTTTTTCAAACACAGAAGGCTTGCTGTGACTTAACACAAACCCTAAAACTTCCAAAATGTTCCACTTATTTTTATGAAATCTAATGACCAATACAGTTTCTTCAAGATTTAATATACAGCGTTTGCAATCTGCTGAAAATACAGAATGACCCAAATATTTCTGAAGGCCAGACTACTTATTTTTTGGGTTCTGTCTCCCCACATTAACATCACAGGGGTGGAAGAGGCATGGCATTGCCTCTGCTGAGGGAAAAGCCTTGCATGCTCTAACGCACTTCTGTCTGGTACAATGAGGAGAGAGGCCAGTTATGCAGATGCAGAGACAAGCTCTGTCAAGCTTCTTTTGAAATAACAAAACCCATACAATCACAACAAGTGAACTATAAAGATAACTCTGATATACGGATGAAACTATACACAAAAAAAGCAGCATCACAATACAGAATCAGAGTCTGCTCACAAGATGAACGTGATCACACAACATTGCCACTTTGTAATTTACATTTATAATGTCAACTCTATCAATAATAGATATTCATCTGCGGTTGAAAAATACTAATAACGCCAACTTTGACATTTAAGCATCTGACAGCAAGCGATGTTGTCTTCAACGTTTAGATTCTTATCTGTTTTGTCATAGTCATGCAGTAATATTACACGCTCACAGGTTTAAGCAAATCCTTATTTGGCTGCTTGAACATTAAAAATGCATATCATTTTAAAGTTAATCAATTGAGCAAAGGTACCAAAACCATCCATTTCTCATCATTTTGTCATATAAAAGCATGATGATAAAACAATCACTATAACTCTTTTTCTCTCCCGAATATTCAGATTAAAAAGGCAGTGCAATAATTCCTACCTCGGCTTGCTGACTGAGTGAAAGGTTACCTTGGGAACTAACAGTGTGCTTAGTCATTTACAGTCCGACTGCTCATGCAAGGGCTGGGCATTAAAGGAACAAGAGCCCCTCTGTTAATACTTCACTGCCGCCGGGAGAATTATTGATGGATGCGTCTTATTTCATCTTTAAAGGAACATAAAACTGATATATTGAACTCTCATAAAAAGCAAGTGTGAAATACAATGAATCATTCACTCTTGAGGGTTATAGCAGCCTAATTGTTAAGAACCCAAACTGGAAATAAATTCATTTAAACATGTAAAAACTCTGGCATTAATTCAGTTTATGGCATCAGATAACAACATAGCAGCATATGGGATAACAAACAAACATAATTTAACAGGATGTCAGTTAATGTTAAATAAAAAAAAAAAAAAAGCAAAATGAAAACAAGCAGAGGGATTGCAAAAACTTCATAGAATTTACTTTATATTCATTCCATGTCTATTATATATAAAAAATATTTCATAAAGTAATCTCTCCTAAATAAAATGTCCACAGCTTGTAACTGTAAAAAACAACAACGAGGGCTTTCTAATAGCATTTTTGCTGTCTTATTTTATATAGAAAGTAATTTATAATATTTTATGAATAGATTGTTTTTTAAAAAAAAAAAAAGAAGCATAAAACCAGAGTCCTACCAGGCAAAACATGTCAGTTCAGCACATCTCATTCAGGCTCCTGCAGCACTCACAGCTCCATATCTCAGGATCAATCCTATTAGTGCTGTGGTAAACACTACACCACACTAAACGCACGCATATAAAGACTGCCTGCCAGCTCTAAAATACCCATGAGCCCCAGCAGTCCCTCCTTCAGCACCACTCCTGGCTCGCAGCAATGGTCTGTCTCATAGGAATGTGGCACAGTCCAGGGTGCTGTCAGCACACTTTTGGGCTGTCCCTGCATACTAAAACACGCCTCTACTCGTACAGCGCTGTTCAAGTTCCAGCCTAGGCCATGACTGAACCCACTGCAAAGCCTCAAGGCTAACTTTACAAGGGACAGCGGCTGGTTACCCTATCCCAGACAAGCGCTACATAAGGGGAACGGCCTGGGCATGTCAGGTCAAAAGCAGTATAATCGCTGTTGCTAAGCAGCCAATAGCATTTTTGAAGGGATTTAGGCATCAGAGGGATAAATGAGGATAAATAGTGCAAAACTGGATGTCAACTAAACAGTTATTTTCTGCTGAAGAAAACCTTTAACTTAAATGCTGGGTTGTTTCAACTAAAAAAAGTTTCAACTCAATATTTTTATAGCTTTTGCTACTATTTTTCCAAGTAGAAAACCTGTGAAGCCTTTAAAGAATTCAAAATTCACTTTTTGTGTTCCATGGAACAAAGAGTCACATGTTTGCAGTGACATTAGGGAAAATAGATGATGAAAAACAAATTGGGTGCACCATTTTTAAATACACTTTTTACACTTGCACAAATAGACAAACCTAACTATTGGTTTAAATTAAGCTAGAATTTAGGTTAATTTAAACCAACAGTTTGTCCGTATTTGAAACAACCCAGCATTTTTTAGTGTGAAACTATAAAATATTAATTCTAAAACAAGTATCTACAAAAAAGTTAGGTAAATTTAAATGTTAATCCTGTTGGTAATTAAAAGTAATCATTTTTCGATGCATAACATGGCTTTGCTATAAAAAGCAACACTTTCTTTGTATTGACAAATACTTGGCAATACCTTGACTTCCTTAAGTTATGTAACAGAAGGCATGAGGGGTATTATATCCTGTCATTGGGAACAGTACTATTTCTGACTAATCCGTCTTTAAAAGGCCTTTTAAACCAGAGTAGAAATCCATAATCTTGGTTAACAAAAAAACAACAACAACTAATAAGTGTTGGACACTAGCCACAAACAGAGTTAACAAAGTCAATCTTTTCTGATTCAGAGCATGTTCTTTTGAACTTTCTATTTATCAAAGAAACCTGGAAAAATGCAGTAAATACTAAAAAATTCCAGCACAACTGTTTTCAACATTTATAGCCTAATAATAGGAAAATGTTTTGCTTTGACATCCCAGGAATAAATTATATTCAAAAATATAATAAAATAAGTTATTTTAACTGTAATATTTTTACCATACTGCTGTTTATAATGCATTTTGTAAATGTAGCCATGGTGAGCATGAGACTTTCCAAAATAAGAAAAATCTTAATAGATGCCTCATCAACATTCCCTTTTTACCCTCCCCACAAACATCCACCTTCAAACAACAAAAAGGTTGTGTAATTGTCATACATTTATTGAAAGGTTGCTAAACAGTCATTTAAAAAATCTGTTATTTTCCAGATGCACCATTATACTTGAGATACAATAGGCCTATATTTCTAAGCAAAGCTTAAATAACCTGCTAATTCTGTACCTACAGTATGAAGTCCTGAGGACCACCTGCACAATAAACCTGCTGTGGAATTCAAAGCTTGTGCCCTTTGAGCGGTTTCCCCAGTTTCTGAACACCATATCTGGTCAAGACAAGAACATAGGTCCCATAGTTCCATGCACTAACGGTGCATTTATACCATATCAAACCAATATGAACTAAATAATATTCATATGAGTATGGCAAACATAGGTTGGTTCATGTTTGGGGATCAAGCTTATTGGATGCCTTAAAAACTAACTTATTCCTGCTCAGCTCATGTTTCTCACTCATACCCCCCTCTGAGGCACAATCTATTTCCTGATCGCCGACTTTAAATTGTCTTGTGCACCTGACAGAGAAATATCAGAGGCCTGTTTGGGATCTCTGGCAGCTCCGTCTATAAATAACACGTCGAGTAAACAAAGTTGTAAAGCTATGCAAGCAGAAGATCCCTTTGAATAATTGTACAAAGACAATACAGACTAAATAAACATTCGGTAGGCGTAATAAAAACATAAACAAAAGACATGGAAGACAACTCACGCGACACGAGAAACATCAGAAACATGCCTCGCGCTACTAAATCACGGATGAAATGTATGGTACAAAAGGGTGTTTGTAGAAAGGTACTTATTTACACTGACTGCTCAACTTCTTTGGGTAGCATTGTGTACTTACCCCGCACGTAAAAGGTGGGATTAAACTCGAATTCACAGTTAACACAGTTCAACCGTTAACAGCAGCTCTTGCAAAGTACAGGTGAGAGCTCAGGTGAGCTCGCGCTCACCTTAAATGACGTCACAGCAGGACGAGCACGAGCCGCTGTAGCAACTGTCACTCACTAGGCCTATAACATACCTGAAAGAAAATTAGGCAAATCTAAACCATGTTTGAATATTTAGTCAATAGTCTTTTAAATATCTCGCTAATAAAATCTACTGTTTCATATGTTTGAGTATTAAAAGTGTTTCCATTCAGCACTTGATTTAATTAAACTTATCAATTTGATGGCTGATCCAGAAAGGTTCAAAAGACAATCATATATTTTTAAATGTTTATTTATTTCTTCAAATGAATCAAATTAAAGATATTATGATAGAACACACAAGAATGCAGCAATGATGTGTTGAATTTTTTATTGCGCTACATGCAGTAGAAGAGCTTTTTTGAATTATATATGTAAATAGTTCAGAACTGGACTACTAAGATGGACTACAATGTTATTTGCCATCATTTACTAATTCGTCGCCTTTGTAGTTTAGATATCAGATCCACAAGTTAAACATCATTAGGCTCAAAAATGGCTGGTCTGATCTTCATCTGGACAGATTTGAGGGAGTACCACCAGCCATGCCACGGGTACCACACTATTCCATCATCAGTGACTGCACTGTAAGGTCCTCCTCGGTAGTACAATCCATTCAAATTGGCAGAGTGACATCTAGAGGAATACAGGTGAAACAACATACAAAAATGTGATGAACTAGAACTGTGGTTGTATAAACTTGAGAAGAATTGCCCTATACACAAAAATGACCTGTGTTGTAATTGTCATTGTTATGTGAAAAGCTCTGTCAATGTTATTAGACGCAAACCTGTTAAACCACCAGCCACCCTTGTCCTCCTGTGCACAATTGTGGTCGTAGCGGTCATTATCCCTGTCTCGTGTGCTAAACTTCATTCCTTGGTGGCTGGCCCACCACTGAACCTCAGGATGATAACTGCCAGAGAGAGCGTCCCCTGCGTTTCCTGTGTATACACCAAACTGGAGCTGGTAATGGTTCTGAAAAGACAAATCAGATTAAACAACACACAGCTATTATACCATTCAGATCACAAAATGAAGTATAAAAATTGTGATATTGTGTTACCCCTTCTTTTTGTTCTTAATGAAAATAGAACATTGATTTATTAGAAACTTCACAAGCCACCTGTTGGTTCATCATGGGCATTCACACATCATTAATCACAATATTAAGAGATGAATAAAAAAATAATAAAAACCTGTTCATTATCCAATTTGAACTTTTTGTACACTGCAAAACGGTGGCTACCCTCAAAGTCTTCCAGATTGATTCTCAGGGTGTAATCATCTGCATAACAGAGGGTGTTTTAGTGAAAAAACTGAAAGACAAATAATGTATAAAGTAAGAAATAATTGACGACGGGCTGTTAAATTATTAGACAAATATTTATTTGCTTTTATTTTAGTTCCTGTTTCCATTTTAATCTTATATTTAATCTTAATGACCTGTCCTTCATTTCCCCTTGTCATGTTGTGTCTTGAAACTCTCAGTCTTCGTCTGTTCTCTGTTTTGTGTTGATGTTTCATTCTGGTATGTGTCTCTGTTTGGTTCCTGGAGTTTGTTAAATGTGTTTTCATCATTCTTCTGCGTCCAGCATGTTTTGTAGATTATCAAGTCAAGCCAGTGTGTGTGACAGAACACAAGACCATACAAAAGAAAAGGTATGGACCAGCAGTTCGCCTCTTGTGCCTTCAAGAGAGGAGTATGTAGAGAAGTTATGCCAACTGTGTTACACTGACTTTAATGAAATCACTCTCAAGGACATATTCTGTGCGGGTTTAACCGAATCCGTTCGTTTGGGGATGCCGGAGGGTAAGATTCATTTTTCCCTGGCTTAATAAGGATGAATCCTGCAATACTGTAGTAGAGTCTCGACACGTCATGGCCGCCATGCCATAGTCTCCGCATGTCATAACCAGCACACATCAAATTTCCCCTGAGTATTTTTTTCAGGGATGAAAGCTATGTGTACTGGTCTCCTACAGCCGTGGAGATTGGTTCTCCATGGATCTCCTCAATAACAGGATCAGTCCTGGGACGAACGACACTGACCGCTAGTGTGATGGATCCACAACTGAAGTCTGGAATACTGAACCCGGTGGTCTCTGCGCCGCCAAGTCTCAGAGTTATTACCATTGTCATCTGTCTGTGATGGCTGACGGAATCTTGTGTGTCCTACTCGTCCCACTCTGTGCGGGCCTCCAGCGACTCCAGTGGGAGTCAGGCACTTTAACAAGGAGGCTAAAGACTGCAGCCTCTAGTCTTACTAGCAGGCCTCCATTACACAAGCATATTTTGTGGATTATCAAGCCAAGCCAGTGATTGATATTTGTAGGCTGTAAGGACCTTTGAAATAACTGAAATCATTTGGCGAAGCGATATGGAACTGTAATCCGGTCAAGACCTTACTGGAAAATAATTGCAGCAGCAATCAGCCAATCAGAATCAAGCATTCAGCATCTCCTTGATATAATATAATTCAGATAAATTATGGCATATCATGACGCATTACATCTGTCTCAGTTCGTATGCATTTTAGATGTATAGATTTACTCACCTTGAGATGTCAAATAATGGAGGTTATCATTCCCTAACCAGAACTCTCCATTAGCAGACTTCATGTCACCAAATCCTGTTTTGTAATCATTCCAATCTCTAAAAAAAAAAAAAAAAAAAAAAAAAGAAAAAAGTTTAATTTATTTAAAAGCACATCTCTTCTCATAGTCACAATAATGAACTTTTCCATACCGGTCAAATGACTGATTGCCATCTGAGCGTCTCTGGAAGACTGTCCATCCACCCCCCTCTGTCATATCACAGTACACTCTGATCTGGGTTGGACTAAGCAGTGGTTTAATCATGTAAAATCCACTCTGCATGCTGCCATTTTTGAAGATCTGAGCACAATCTGAATATGGCAAATTGATTTTTGTTAGTACTGCTTTACAGTAGCCTACTAACAAAATACAACATTTTTACACAAGGACAGTGAATACCATATCTTAATAAAATAATATAGAGCCTTGACCCATGTACTGTCTGTCTCCCATGTCATAAAGTGAGCCCTCTTTTAGGGGATGTTCCTTCATCTGGTTGAGATTCATTAAACGTTGAATAAGTTGATGTTGCTTTGAATGGCGAACTTCCAAATTTTTCATCTCCGCTCGAAGACGCTCTATCTCATCTTGACATTCGTCAGGTGCCTAAATGCACACAACACACAAAATGACAGCTCTAAATCCACCACTTTTAATTTACCTGTAACTAAAGGTAATTTCAACACACAAGAAAGTAGCAGAATGAATTGTAAGACACTTACAGAGTTTGACAAATCCAGAGTACAAAGCATCCAAATGATGAACAAAACGGACATCGTAGATGTTCTCATTTAATGTCGAATTTAAATATGGACGGTCGTACACCAAGCGGTCTTGTGTTGAACCACTGAAGAACTACTCGGCTTCTACGAATGCTCCTGAGGTCTGTTCTGGTGCCCGAACAAATTTCCTGTGGTTGGAAGTGCACTACTTTGAGCTGAGTCACTTTGGATCAAAACAGATGTGCAGATAACTACAAACAGCCCCCAAAAACATTTAAGGTCAAAAACAACACTAAAACTGTTCCATGAAAGTGAAAATTATGGGAAGTTTGACCTTCAATTTGTTCAAGTAAAATTTTGACAAATTAATGACACTCCAGTTAAGAAGTTATTTTAAATAAAAAAGTCAGAGTGCTCTGTAACTTCTATTTATGTGTAGTCTATATTTATTGAATATAAAACATGAGAATATTTATTTAAAAATAAATAGAACAACAATGATTAAAGAATGTTTGATTCACAGGAACGAATACCTGATTTGATTCACCCATAAAGTCAAAATGGGAAAAACATGTGTGAAGCAGAAGCACATTGCTAGAGTGTTTCACCCAAAAGTGTTTTACTTTTCAGGCAAGGTACCTTCCCTAAGCTGCTAAATTTAAATAATGTATATTGTCACAGGTATCTAATAAGAATAAATTTAAAACAGTATGAAGAGTAAAAGGAGCAATGCTGAAAGTATTATTTCACATCCACTGTTATTGAGAATAATTTTAGCTGCAGAGAATAATTTACAGAATTAACATATAGCTGAACTGCATAAAATCACACACATCAACTCCTGCAAATTCCTCAATTTAAATACAACATAGACCGGCAATGAGGCTGAACAGATATCTAGCCTTTATTGAAGCAATATTTTATTATAGAATTACCAGTTTTATATATTAAATAAAAAATACATATTTTACACAATCCCAGAAAGAGACACCTACAATTATAAATTACAAAAATACTTTTTAGCATCACCAAGGATTTCATAAAAAATGGATTTCCTTGTAGAAAAAGGCAACACTTAGAAATAGAAATTAACTTATGTATGCACATGCAGATCGAAGAGCGCAAAAAAACATTTCTATTTTAAAATGTGTGATTATTCAAAGTTTGTTATGCAAGAGAAACATTTATGATTTTCACAATTTGTTGCAGTGATAAAGCAGTCATAATTATAGATATAACAAAGTTATAAGTTATAACAGACGTGTCCATGAGAACAGATGTGAAAGTTCAGAGGTAGAATTGCGACCTTTACGTTTTTTTTTTTTACACACTCCTTCCTGTACATGTACATTGGCCCTGTAATAAGAGATCAAGAACAGTATTCCATATGCCTGACGCATCAGCTCATTCAGAGGTGATGGCAGATCACCACGGAGTACATGGATTTGGACAGTCTCTGATATAAGACTCCAGAGTTCCAGTTGACACTTCCATTAATGAGGTGTAGGTTGTCAACTGTAAAAACAGGACAGAAAATGGCTTCATTATGACTTTATACAACACTTAACCATTTAATGCAGCAATGTTATCAAACACACTCTCTTACTCTGAGCATGCAAAAAATAAATTAAACAAAAAGCATGACATACACAACAAAACGATAAACGCAACACTTTTGTTTTTGCCCCCATTCTTTCATGAGGTGAACTCAAAGATCTAAGACTTTTTCTATGTACACAAAAGGCCTATTTCTCTCAAATGTTGTTCACCAATCTGTTTAAATCTGTGTTAGTGAGCACTTCTCCTTTGCCGAGATAATCCATCCACCTCACAGGTGTGGCATATCAAGATGCTGATTAGAAAGCATGATTATTGCACAGGTGTGCCTTAGGCTGGCCACAATAAAAGGCCACTAAAATGTGCAGTTATCATGCTGTCTAATCAGCATCTTGATATGCCACACCTGTGAGGTGGATGCAAAAACTAAAGTGTTGCGTTTATAATTTTGTCCAGTGTAGTTTAGGCTTTTGTTAACCATCTGGGGTCGGCCGTCGCGCCGAGCTCGAATTTTTCCTTATCAGTGCAAAAGAGAATCAAATTACTCTGTTGATTTTGATCTTACATATAAGTGTTGTACATCATTAGATCCTGTTAAGTGTCTATTTTTTGTGGGTACTAAAAACAAAGTGTTGTGCTTTTCGTCAAATAAAGAAAAATAAACATGATGCGCGTTTTGCCTTGTCTCTGTCAGTGAGGTCCATTCTGAAACGCGTCCGAAAAAATAACTGTAACTGTCAATACTTGTCACAGAGATACGAGAGATTTATCTTTATGAAGCTGATATTCTCTTCTTTTAAATGAAGTAATTTATTTTAAAAAAAATATTTCCAGTTTATGTTATCCGTTTAAAACCAAGGAGAGGTGCAGTTTTTTCATTCTACCTTCATTATCTGTAATGAGCTGAGACCGCCACGCCCCCAGAGCTTTTCACATGGTAAATGGGTGATCTATGCGTCGCACACGCGGCACGCCCCCCGATCAATGCCATAACAACACGAAGTTTCTTCATCATAATCACTGATAGTTCATCGCGTTTTGAGGATGGCAGCACGCTACTCCTTCAGAGGATTATGGACAGCGGGGAAGAATTCACCTTTTCCTCAGAAGAATTTGAAACTCGGACGACGAACGGCTGCATTTTGAAGAACGAATTGACCCTGCCGATGATACAAGCTCGGAGTAAGTTGTTTAGTGTTATAATTCCTTTTCTGATCATAGAGGTCAAATGAATTTTCAGACTATATTTTGCCTAGTTTTGGCTAGCTTTTGACATAGGAAATATTACCTCACAATATCCCTAACATTCGTGTAGGCCTATATACGCTCGTGTAAACTTTTTGAATAACTGCTTAGGTTAGAATGAGTTAGTGAAATACATCGATCCGCAAGTTTTGCTTGAGTACTTCAGTGGTCTAGTGGGAGATTTTTTGCCAAGCGTGTCAGAGGTTACAGGTTCGAATCCGCCCTCGGTGTAGTTTTTTTTCTCTCATCAAAACCCAATGTTCATCAGTGGTTACAGTCTATATCAAGCAGGGACACACGCTTGTGTGCATTTTATTTTGTGATTTCACCGGAATAAATAGTGTCCGCATTACCCATGCTGCCAAGGCAACTGCAAAAGGCTGCAAATATAAATGGACAGATGTCAGCATCAGTGAGATGTACCGCTACCTAACTAACCATCAGCCTTCAGAAATCATTCTGATATGATTTTTTTTAAATCAATGTTGGAAACAGTTGTGCCGCTTAATTTTTTTAACCTGTGATAGTTTTTTCAGGATTCTTTGAATACATTTTTTTATATAAAAAAAAACAAGTTTGGTCTTTTTTTCATATTTGTTTTTTTGAAAGGATTTGCTAAGTGATAGGAATGACTTTAAGTCTTTACGTTCATAGGAAAGATATCTATTTTGAATAAATGCTGTTCTTTTTAACTTTTTATTCTTATATTTAACTTATATTTATAAAAGTATACTTTTTATACTTTTTATATTGTCCTGAATCATCAGTGAATCATTCTTAGTTCAGGCTGCCTCACAGCACCTTGATGGGCCATTGGGGGAGTGTATTTAGTCTTCCCAGGTGTAAATCACATTAATATTCATGGCTATTCACACTACCATGCATACAGCAGTGCTGACCAAAAATTGACGTAAGAAATTTAAATCGTTTTATTGTTGTTTGTGAAAGAGTGGTCAGAATGATTTGCACTTCATTTTGAAGTAAAAATTCTAGCCTACAAGAATAGTAACTCAAAAGTCTTGTGGACAACTATTCAGTATGTGTTAAATGGCCTTATTGCGGTGACATTTTTTCCCCAAAACGTACTAACCACACAATATTTTTTTTCTAAAAATGCAAACATGTACATCCATTTTAATAATAATATTAATAATTCGTTACATTTATATAGCGCTTTTTCTGGGACCTCAAAGCGCTTTACATGGAAGGGGGAATCTCCTCAACCACCATCAATGTGCAGCATCCACCTGGATGATGCGACAGCAGCCATATTGCGCCAGAACGCTCACCACACACCAGCTTACTGGTGGAGAGGAGACAGTGATGAAGCCAATCAGTATATAGGGATGATTAGGAGGCCATGATGGACAGAGGCCAGTGGGCAAATTTGGCCAGGATGCCGGGGTTACACCCCTACTCTTTACCGAAGGACATCCTGGGATTTTTTATGACCACAGAGAGTCAGGGCCTCGGTTTAACGTCTCATCCGAAGGACGGTGCTTTTTAACAGTGCAGTGTCCCTGTCACTATACTGGGGCGTTAGGACCCACACAGACCACAGGGTGAGCACCCCCTGCTGGCCACACTAACACCTCTTCCAGCAGCAACCTGGTTTTTCTCAGGAGGTCTCCCATCCAGGTACTAACCAGGCTCAGCCCTGCTTAGCTTCAGTGGGGAACCAGTCTTGGGCTACAGGGTGACATGGCTGCATGCCATTTTGCTCACATATTATTGTAGCAGAGTTTGTGCTGAATACAGCAAATTTATATGTTGGCAAATGGTATGTTTTAAGTAGCTGAAATAAGCACAAATGTCAGGGCATGTCAAAACATCTCAAGGGCCCCAAAAACACCTCAGACCCCAGAGGGTTAACTCATTTGAAAGGCAGACTTACCTTATTAAGAACTGGTTTTGTTGACAGAACATCATATATTGATGACAGAGAAATTTTCTGTGGAAATTAAACATTTGTTGTTGTCCATTATTATGTAACAAATTGAGCTCATTTTAAAAGTGCTTGTAAACGAATTCAACTACTCTAAAGTGCTACTACAAAGCCATTTTATTTCTAAAACAAAATGCCACATACCGCTTGTGTGGTTTGATTCATGCACTTCATTGCCGGTGTTCTGCGGTCATCTAAGATCATAGGATTTTCCCAGTGATCATAGTTCGTTTCCAGGACGTACCATCTCCCAAGCTCCATATCAAGTCTTAAACATATCCAACAGCAAATTCAGAGGGCAGTTTTAAACATTGCAGAGAGAAATGTGATACGATTTACTCACTCCCAGATGTCTAACGTGTTTATTCTAGTCCTGGTTATCACACAACCCTGTCCCGTTCGGTTACCACCCAAGATGAAGTAAGCAGGTGCTAGCAGTTTCGTCAGAGAGAGCTGGGCTTTGGCATCCTCGTAACTGCAAGCAAAAATAAAAAAAATAGGCTGCTGATTACCTTTCTCCTGTTTTTACTTTGAACATAAGCTACACATACATATAATCTTATAAAGCGATTTTGTCATTACAATAATACTGTGTGACTTAGAACTATGTGACTCTTGGCTAAGACAGCGAAATCAATGAAATTGTGCTTTCCATGTTATGCTAGTGTTGTTGAATTTACCTTGTAGCATTTTCCAGGACTTTTCGAGTAAGAAAACCCATCCACATTCCATCTCTCTGGCCAAGAATCCATTCCAGAATCCCTGTGAGAGATCATTATGTTATCTAACCAGTCAACCATCAAGAACATCTAGCTGCACCCGTGATTTGGATCTAATCTTGAGAAGAAATGAATACTGTTGTGTATACTGTAGTTAGTTGTTTACAAACTTTTAACATTCAAGCAGAACTATACACTTGACACTTAGATTTAATTTTTCAAGATAATTTTAATAAATTCTTACCAATATAACCCCCATCAAAGTTGAAGCGCTCATTCATGTTAGGGTTAGTGCACCCTAAACAAGTAAAACAGTTACTTGCTTTACATTTGAATAACCACAACCATCATATTTTTTATGCTTATTCACTTACAGGTCTAACTCCAGTGAGTATGCCAACATATCCAGCAAAATTTGTTGATTTAAACACGGTTTTGTTATTCCTCTCAAAATTGACATTCACCACAAGAGGTTTAAGCTTCTCGGTTAAAGTCCATGTTTTATTCTGTCGATCCCACCTTCATGAAAAACAGTATGAAGTATAAACAGAAGAGTATGCCTGCTGCAGAAAATTCAATGCATTCTCAAATATCTGGCAAATAAACACATCCTACCCCATAAATAGTCCAAAGTCCAAATTCCGGGCATGATAAATATTTCCTAAACAAAAAGAAAGAAAGAAAATACACAATAAAACACCTAAATGTGTAATTTAATTTGATCAAAAACATTGTGTGTACTGATTTATATCTTCTCACCATTAAAGTCTTCTGCAACAAGTGATGTGCAAACAGTGAAAACCTCATAAAAGATATTGAACAGCGTAATCTCACCTAGAGGGGTATATAATAATAATAATAAAAAAATGATATATACACACGCATACATTTTATATACATATATATATATAAATCATAGATTAAAGTTGGGGCCCTTTTATTTGATGACCCTTTGTTTTGATGGATTGTACCATTGTTGTTTGTGTGTTCTTTGATTTTACATTGTCCTGAAGAATAACAAAAATAATCAAAAGAGAAAAATCTCACCCAGAGGGATGCCAGAAACTGCTGCTATTCCCTTAATCTCTTCATTGAAAGGGTGTGGAAGAGTGTCCACAATTAATGGCTATGAAACAGTGAGAAATATATAAAATAACAAAATATCATTATACAGTACCAGTCAAAAGTTTGGAAACATTACTATTCTTCATGTTTTTGAAAGAAGTCTCTTATGCTCATCAAGCCTGCAGTTATTTGATAAAAAAATTATATTATAAAATATTGTGAAATATTTTTACAATTTAAAATAATGGTTCTCTTTTTTTAATATACTTTAAAATGTAATTTATTTCGGTTATGCAAAGCTGAATTTTCATCAGCAAGTGCTCCAGTCTTCGGTGTCACATGATCCTTCAGAAATCATTCTAATATGCTGATTTGATACTCAGATATTATCAATGCTGGAAACAGTTGTGAGGTTTAATATTTTTTTGGAACCTGTGATACTTTTTTTCAGGATTCATTGATGAATAAAACATTAACAGCATTAATTATCACCTTTTATCAATTTAACGCATCCTTGTTAAATAAAAGTACTAATTTCTTAAAAAAAAAAAAAAAAAAAAAAGAAAGAAAAAAGTTATTGTCCCCAAACTTTTGAATGGTAGTGTATATTGTTACAAAAGATTTCTATTCTAAATAAACGCTGTTCTTTTTAACTTTTTATTCATCAAAGAATCCTGAAAAAACTTGCAGGTTATACAAAAAATATTAAGCAGCACAATGGTTTCCAACATTGATAATAAATCAGCATATTAGAATGACTTCTAAAGGATCATGTGACACTGAAAACCAGAAAAATGCTGAAAATTCAGCTCTGCATCACAAAAATAAATTATATTTTAAAGTATATTAAAATAGACAACCATTATTTTAAATTGTAATACTATTTCACAATATAACTGTTTTTCTGCACGTTTAATCAAATAAATGCATGCCTGATGAACATAAGAGACTTCTTTTACAAAATAAAAAAAGTAATGTTTCCAAACTTTTGACCGGTATGTATTATTATATATATATATATATATAAATATATATAACACAAAGTATCCAAAGAGCTTTTTATAGATGTCTGAGTTTGTTCATACGTTTAATTGCTTACCAGCTCCTCGTCCACTAAATCAATAAGTTTTCCATGGAAAAAGTCCTTGGCGATGTCTTTTATTGTCTTTACCATTGTGAACAACTGAAAATCAACACGATTTAATGTTGTTGTTAATAATGTAAAAATAATCACAGTCCTCTTGTTTAACAAGACAGGACACACAAGACAGTTGCATCCCCCAGACATGAGACAGCAAATAATCAGTTTTAAAAACCTGCACAATACAGACAGAAACAAAGGTTTTAGCCCTAAAAGGTAATGCATTATAAGGAGACAGTTACCTCTGTGTTTTTATTTTTGATCACTTGCGTCCATCTCTCACTTGGGGGTAAGTCGAGATTTACAGTGTACCAGCTCACATTACCTTTAAACCTAGATACATGACAAGAAAATTTGAACATGTTATCAAATCAGATAATCAGACAAGACCACACAAGTAGTATATGAATTGTAGGAGCACAAATAATTGGACATATGAAAAGAGTAACAGCAGTACGTTGGTCCTTTAGGTGGAAACATTCCACTTCTGCAATCCTCCAGCTGCAAATATAGTAGTAATGAGTAAAGCATGACACCAGCAGTAGTAAAACAGCCTAATAAACTTTATAATGAGGTATGTATAGGTCACTCTGGTGGAGCAACCGCATTTATTCTTACCCCATGAACAAACTGTGAGGAAATAAATAAAGATATAACCAAAATATTAGGAACCGACGTTAGCTTCATTGTCTGTCCGCGAAGTTTTCCAAAGGTTCAATCATTCAACTGAGGGCGGAAGGAGGTTTGGGAAATTAGCTTCAGGGCGGAACGTACCAACATGTAACTGGGACACGGATAATGTTATGCGTCTTTAATTTTTTAAAGAAAGGTTAACATAGGTTTTATTTTCTTTTAAAAATAATTAACATAACTGCGACATTGATTAATTGTTATTTAATTGATTTCGTTTGGCTGTGCTTGTTTATGAGCACACCCGGCAGAACTAATACCCCCCGCCATTTTGCGGCTTGAGCTTCACTCGGCACACGTCATAAATAAGGAAGTTCAAGTTTACTTTTGATCTCAATTTGGTTCGCTGTGGTTGTGTGTGGTTTGGCCAGCGAGTGAATCACGAGGGAGCTGTCACGACACCTGTTAACAAACCACCACTATACATAAGAGAATCACGAGTTTTTTTTTTTTTTTTTTTGTTGCTATTTCTGCATCTGACCAATGGTTGGAAAAAAGATTAAGCTTATTTTGCCACATTTAAAAGAATGCATAACGTTACTTCTGATATAACATTGATGTTTATGTCATAATTTTGACTTTTTATGACATAGCCTACTAAGTCATAATTAGGGATGCACCGAATATTCGGCCACCGAAAATTTTCGCCGAAAATGGCCCAAAAGTGCATTTTCGGTTTTCGGCCGAAATACTTTTATCACCGAAACAATACGGCCGAAATGTTGTGATGATGTAAACAGAAACCGCGACCTGCACGTGCTTGTCTGAAGCAACATGTCTGCACGTTCAGTATATCTGAGAAAGACTCGCCACGGACAGCGATTTGCAAAACATGTAATGCCGAAAATCCAAACATTCCGATCGCTACGCTGAATATGAGCGGCACAGAAAAGGAAAACGCCTCCGACGCGCGCGTTCATCGACATTGTCAGCAGCGCGGTGTTGGACAGATTTGTGCAGCGGTGTTCCATGATGAGGGAGAGAGAGCACGCGCGCGCGAGAGAGAGAGAGAGGGACGAGCGAGAGGTAGTGCTGCATGAATGCGCTACTGCGCTGCAATCAAATACGATTTTAAATGGGCTTAGTAAAAATATTGTGTACCAGTAGGCCTATGCTCAGTCTAACCGCACAATGGATCGTAGTAGTCATACAGAGAAAAATTTAAAATGCACTTGACCTAAATGCACTTTGTTTTTATGAGAGAACATTTCATTTTAAAACATTATTAGGCTATTTAATGTACAGAGTGGGGTCAAGTTAAACATTTTAGTTTGAATTTTATTTTATACTGTGCATTGTTGCAATGTGCTAAATAAACAGTTGAATAATTTGTAATTGAATTATTCTTTGAAACTTTAATATTAATTTATGCAATTGCAATGCCTTGATTTTAGTAAAGTTAGCATAGTCATAAATGCAATGGTAGGCTACTAATAATTGCCATAATTTCTTTCGGTGTTTCGGTTTTCGGCCTTGGTTTCCTCTTTTTCGGTTTACGGCCTTGGTTTCCTCTTTTTCGGTTTTCGGTTTCGGCCAAGAATTTTCATTTCGGCGCATCCCTATAGTAGGGTAGAGTGGGGGAAAACGCCCCCCTTAAGGTAAAATCTGACATTACTGTGAAACAAAACATAAATGTGACTAGAATTGCCATCCCAGTTTTGAATGACTATGGGAGGAGTTATTCACCAAATATTAAAATTGCTCAGCCTTAGTAAATATTTTGAAATTTGACTTTAAATATTTTTGTACAAAGGGGGCGTTTTGCCCCAGCGGTGGGGCAAAACGCCCCCCAAGGTGGGGTAAAATGCCCCCTTTCTTACCAACCAATTTGCTTCATAGATCAACAGCAAAATGAACATAGTTTTTAATCTCTAAAAGTAAAAGGCAAGTAATGCAACAACATGTATATATATATATACCTATTAATATTAATTTCAGGAATGTACAAAATAGCCAAATTTCTAACATTTTAATATTTTGATTTCTACACCTATATGGGGTTGATAATTGATGTAGTATTTGTTCCCCACTATCATCAAGAAAAACAGAAAACCCTAAATAAATATTAAACAAAAATTAGTATATTTATAGTGAGATATATTCCATAAATGCATTAAAAGTCACTATGTTTTATCATTGGGTCACCTAACCACCTTCCATCATTGCATCCACCAAGCTAGCTAGCTAATGCTCACTTGTAATTTTTTCATGTTTTGTTCAAATATTTTGATTTTACCGCCTAATTATACTGCATTAAAGTGTAAAATAAAGACTTTGATAAACAGAAATATGTTACTATAGTAATTATGATAAAGAGAAATTATGTCCCTTGGGGGGCGTTTTACCCCTCAGCATAGGGGGCGTTTTACCCCACAAGCTATGACTTTTTAAAAAATAGTTTATTTTTAAAAATATAATTATATTCCTTATAAATAACATATGCTCTCAAACTACAGACTTCACTATTCATCTATCATACATCACTGTGATATCACTGTGAACAATATTCTATTCAACACTTGTTTACTAATATCTGAAAATTATAGCACTTTCCATGTAATCCTCTTCTCTTCAAATACGTCGCTGATGTCAGCTTCTCCATGGAGATTTGTATATCCCCGTTGTCAACGTAGTGCATAGCAATAGTAAAAATGTATCTTGATTCATTCTAGTGGTTATTTTGGGAAAAACGGGTGGGGGGCGTTTTACCCCAGGGGGGCATTTTCCCCCACTCTACCCTAATTATGAGAAAAATGTCGTGACATGAAATGACCCATCGAATTTTAGGCCAATTTTGACTTTATCTCATTTACTATGTCCTAATTTCGATTTTTTTATCTTATTTTTTTTTTACTTTTTGTCTAATACTTTTGACTTTATCTCATACGACTAACCAGGACTTTTTTCTTTTGTGGTGGAAATGAGCTTTCATACACCTAATTACACATTTGTTCATAATGTTTAAATACTTCCATTTATCCTACTGCTATTTTTGGCTACTCAGCACATATTTTGAAAGGAAAACAATGTGTCAAAGCTTGTAAATAACCTATTTTAAGTTATTTTTTTGTATGAAGTACCTTTCTAGAGTTGTAACATTTAAAAAATAACATATAGGCCTATATCTCTGTTGCAATTTAGGGGAATTTAGCTAATTGAACATGAAAACAAAGAGGATTCTAAGAATGGAAATAAAGAGCTAAGACTTTTCCAGAAAGAGAAAGATGAAAATGAAGAAACATCTGTATATTTCTGTTTTTTTTTTTTTTTTTTTTTTTTTTTTTTTACAGTCTATGGTTCATTCACATAGCAAAAATGGTACTTTTATCCAATGTATTATGGGAATGTATAGGAAAGGTTCACTTTCTTTTTGTTTTGTTATGAAGTCATTCTTTACGATTTGGGGAGACATGGGATGATACATAATAACTAGGATAAATCACTTTTAATGATTAACTATATCCAGCAGGAGGCAGTATATTCATGTGTATGGTGACAAAAAATATTATTGGTCACAAAAAAGATGATCATGAACATATTCTTAAGGGGAAAACATTATTTACTACATTTAGCAACTTACAAACTCACCTTGTCAGCAATATGAGGATTTATTATGAGGACTATTATGAGGGTTTACTGTTTATTTTCAAAGTCAAATTGAAATCATTAAATAAAAGTTTCCGAAAAAAAACATACACTAGCCTATAATGAAAAACAAAGAGTAAGCAATTCAGTTTAAAAACCATGTATTATTTATAAAGCAGGTATTTCAAGCTAGGAAACAATAAAATATCGAACTTTTTGAAGACTTGTCCACTGACTGCACCATTACCAAACTTTTTCCATATTTAATTCCATGCACTGATCCACCTTGTCTCCCATCTTGGGCAATAATGAGGTGCCTATCACTGACTGCCTTCAACAACACTGCTTAATGTGTATTTCTCAAGCCATGAAAAAGCTTTCCCCCAAAGGGACAGATCAGCTTGTTCAGCAAAACAAATCCAAACTTACTAAACTGACCATAGCACCAGCCGCCTCAGTTTCCATTACAGAGAAAGAGCATTGGTAATCCACCAAAAGAGGGTTCACACAAACACTCTCAACTTTGGCTAAAGCGGATTATAACAACCCCTAAAGTATACACTGGCAGGGTACAGGGAATAAACTCCCTGCAAACATTTTGTGCTGACATTTTGTTGTTTTTTTGTGCCACAGGGGATTCAGCCTGTAAATTGCAAAAAAAGTAAAAAAATAATAATAATAATAATAAAATAAAAAACGTAATAATAATTAAAAAGTACATTTACTTGACTTCATTTACAAAAATGGTAATAAAATGAATGAGGATACCTCACACCAAAACATTTAATACGAGCCAGCATAGTTCGTGTTGAATATAGGCCTACATACTGAATACCCTAATTCATATTCTTTGCATTATTTTTGTTTAATTGAATTTTATTTGAATTTGGCAATAGCCCATACATTAGAGTCATTAGCACCCTGTTTTTCAGTATACAAAAATGCAAACTCAAAACTATGAGCAGCCACCTGTATGTATACCAAAATCTGTTGTTTTAGTGTCACAAAAACATAAACATTCAGGCAGCTTTAAAATACAAGCACAACCTCCTACAGAGAGGTGAATGAAGCACAGAGAGGAGTTTGAGTTATGAGGCTTTCACGGACAGGAGATAAAAGCAGACTGGCTGCTCAGCCAGCTGAGAATCCTCAATTAATTAAACACTTCCCTGTGATTAGGCCTCCTGATAGAACTTATCTCCAGAGTCAGGTCTGCACCCACCTAATGGGTTGTTACATCAACACAAACACAAAGTGATGCATGGCATTTCGTAGATTTCACCAAATGCATCTTTGTTGATCTTGGAACAACATTCCAGTTAACCAATCAGATTTGAGGGACAGTTTACAGTTTATGTCAAGTTTAGACTTAAAACCAGGGTGTCACGTAGAGCTCCAAGACTTGGACTGAATATCCAAATACAGATTTATTAGGGTAATCCAGAAGTGTGGTAAAAAAAAAAAAAAAAAAAAAAAAAAAAACACAGGGCAGATAATGCAAATAAACAGAAAACACAGGCAAACAGGGAAACCCACCAAGCAGAAGATCAAAAACCACGACAAGGGAAACCATAGTGACTTCACAAAGAGTGAATGAAGACACGGGGCTTAAACAGGCTAAGCTTAACAGGATAATGAGACACAGCTGAACCTAATCACACATAATGAGTTCAAGCTAAGGATTATGGGAAATGCAGTTCATGGTAGGAAAGATAATTTATTGGTAGGGTATCACTTTTTATACACACTGGGTTTGTCTACTGTAAAAACTGCTCATTAATGAATGAATTTGACCACAAAAATATTTAAATATTCACAAACTTGTTAGCTATGTCATCAACATTCTGTGTGTGTGTGTGTGTGTGTGTGGTGGTGGTGGAGAATCTGATGATGAGTTTCCCCGCCCCCATGATGAGAGATGTTGAGGGGGGCAGTACCTATAGTGAGAAAAACCTTTACCAAAATGTATTTAAAATACATTTATTTCATACTAAGTATACTATAAATCCGTTGATATATTTACTGACATATTACTTGAGACTTACTTAATTGACACTTAATTAAAGTGCATTATCTACAAAATTAGTTGTTCCAATTTAGCAGACTTTAAGTAGGCTATATCAATTTAGTATACCAACAGTACAATTGCAGGGTATTTATATTAAGTACATACATTTAGAAATGTATTTGTAGGCTACTAATACTTAACATAAAATAAATGTATTTCAAATACATTATAATTCATTTGGTATTTTCATTATTAATATAAGGATTAATAACAAATATTGTATAAATGAAATGGTTAGAAATCATATTCGTTTCAAGTGCTTTTTAGTAGGGGCTGTGGCACAGTGGGGACTTCTACACAAATTTTACCAAGGGCCTCTAAATGCCCTGCCTGCATGCCCAGAAATATAGGGCATAGGGTGGCTTAATCATATTTAAAAGACTTTTAAAGGTAAAACTAGCGTAAAGAGCACAAAAGCATCCATCATACTCTGATTTCAGAGGACGTTGCTCCACCAGCTTGCTTACCTAACCTTGCTTACATGAAAAGTGAAATACTATATTTAATACAACAATAATATTAAAGGACACAATCTGTATTTGTACAATCTGTAATCATTTTATGCATTCTGCTCCATTGAAACCATAAAGATTTGTCTAAAAGTAACATCTCTTCATGACTGATGATCGAAGTGTTTTATGTAAACTGGTTCATTGACAAAGCTGAATATAATTCAAGCATTTATTCTGCAGGACAATAAATCATACACAAACAGAAGAGTGAATGCTAATGGCTTTATAGCATTGGAGTAAATACATTTACATGTACCTTAATATAAATACCCTGCAATACTGTTGGTATACTAAATTGGTATACTTAAGGTCTGCTAAATTGGAACAACTAATTTAGTGCGTATGCACTTTAGTTATCCAGAAATAGTACTGAAGTGATATTTGATTGTGCTAAAGTGGAACTTTTGCAAGTATCTACTTTAGGTACACTTTATCTTGCATTTTAAGACTTTTATACAGATTTCTACTGACTGATATTATACAGAGATGATACTTTTCTTACTAATATAGTGATATAAACATATTTTAAGGCTTAATATAATAAATGTGCATTGTGCATACTTCAAATAAAGTTGAATAATAATTATATCAGTAAGTCTCAAGCAATGTCAAATAATGTCAGTAAATGTGATACTTTATTTGTAGTATACTTAGTATGAAACAAATATATTTTAAATACATTTTGGTATAGGTTTTTCCACTATAGGGTAGCGCTGACATTCAAAATGAAACTGCATATTTTTTCAAAAGTTAAATATGATTACACATAATTACAAGGTTTCTTATGCCCATAATACAAATTAAATGTTTGGTGTTCCAATTAAAACATTTTGACCACATAGCAGGTATATGAAACTTGTTTCTTCCTCAGAGTACTACTCATGAAAATAAACTTTTCATAACAGTTTATTTATATTAACTCAATGTATTTATATCTGAGGTAGAAACATATGGAGGAACAAACAAACAAACTAAATAGGAAATAAATAAGGGAATACATTAAAAAATATAAGTAGTTTTTAATACAATTTTATCCTGAATGTATAATACTGAATTAATACTTATTTCCTTTATTGTATTATTTGTGTATTTATTTTTACATTCCTTTTGTTGTTTTTAACTTTTATTCATATATTTATTTTAATTCATCCATCCATCCATCCATCAAGTTTCTGCAGATTTGGTCTTCCCTAAGATATAGTATGTAAAATAAAATAAAATAAAACACTTCTTCCTTACAAATGTAGACTAAACACGAATCTTATTCAACACTAATCTAGGGCTTGTGAATCCTAAGCAGATCACAAAGACAACCACCTGGACTTGTTGGATCTAAATCCAGTTAAAGTAAAAAGCTTTAGCGAGCTCAGACGTTGTTTTGAGGCTTAAGCCAGCTACAGACAGTAATAAGATGTGATTTTCTGGAACAATGTCATGTCACAATAGGGAGTCAACTAGGCAGTGCTACAGGTTAGCTAGCTAGTTGTTGTGGTGATCCAATTAAGCTTCTGTAAGCATCTATCAAATGTCACACACTCTTAGGCTGACAGACCCTTTTGTGCCTCTATCAACAGCATCTCTGAGAGAAAGGAAGACATGAGGTGAAATGTTACACTTCTGACATCTGTTTGGCACCATTACGCAAAAAGAACAGGATTGTGTGATATGTGAAGCATAGAGTCCATGTAATACCACTAGAGCTGCCAGGGAACTGTTAGCTACACATAGATAACTTTTATAGCTAGATTTATAGATAGAGAGTATGCTAGATTTAACCTTTGAGCATAATAGCAATAGCATCCCTTTGCTAAATGCCTCTACATAGACTCAGCTGCACAATACGAAGATGGTTTGAGTTCAGTTATTTAATGTTCTTTTTGTCTAAAAGTTCTTCCAAATTATAGGCTACTTCCAAAATTCTGTGATTTTACTGATTTGGGGTTAGAATTGTAATCGCACCACCTCCAATGTAGACAGTGAAGGGTTATGGTGGAAGCCATATTTTATGATATACAATGATGTATAATGATTTATTATTATTATTATTACAAAACAAGAGATAATAAATGACTGAGAACATTTTAATTGACATTGACCTGAATTGAGTTGGATGATGACATCACCATTTTCAGCAGAGCTGCTTTATAGCTGATTGATGAATTTTGCAACATTGACATTGTTATTGAACGAGATTGAACCAACACTGAATGAATTGAGCTGAATAATGACAATAATGTCTTCTGTATAGTTAAAATGAACTCATTTCATTATTGAATAATGACACTATTATCTTCCGTAGAGCTGCTTTGAATTTGTCTTATATTTAATGATTCACAGCATTGATCATTATTTTCAGCCGAAGCTGAAATATAATTTTTGCATTTTGTCAACATTTTTTTGTATTAAAAGGGCACAAAACTTTATTTATTTTTAATCGACTATCTTTATTATGTATCTTTTATTATTTAAAGAATAATACATATAAATTATAACAATAAAACAAAACAAAAAGTAGTTTTGGGAATTTAACGGAGAAAGTACTCGCTGTTTACTTCTAAACTTTATATATCTCAACTTATCGCAATAATACAAATTATGCACTGTCTTTAATATTCTTTCCTCATCCAGATAAAGAGGTACAATGTATGTATTAAAAACGGACCTTTCATGCGCTCTGTTTAATTCAAAAGCTGATCCATCAGTTTTGGTAATCTTGCAAAAAGACTATGAGAATAAAAAATGTGGTTTTGATTTTCCAGTGATACATTGCTTCTTTGTTTTGGCTGCTCTATTTGGATTATTTTAAATCTGTTTTATTATAAGTATACATAAATAAATAAATGTGCATTTGGGACTTGTTTTTATTCATCAGAAATAAATTATATTATGAAAAGTGCTCTCTCTATAAATGATGGTTGGAGGCAAGGGGTTGATAATAATGAAAGTCATTTCAAAGGCAGAGCAAGTTACATTCAGATGAAAATTTTCAAAGAAATTTTTAATAACGTACAGATCTGATATGATGCTTTAAGAGGCTGCACCTGAGCCATTAGATATATGACACTATTCAATCAGAATCATATTTTTTTAAACAATTTTTTGGTTCTTTGAAGAAAGGCGACTTTGAGTAAGTTAAGAAAAAGAAAAGAAAGAAAATGAGAAAAAAAAATCTCCAATGGGAAAGAAAAAAAAAGAAAAAATAACAATAGCACAAAGCTTGCTGAGTATAAAAAACAGGAAAATTTCTCAACTTGTCATGTTGTAATTGCTTCTGTCTTAGTTCTGTGAGTGATGCACTTCTACCAAACTCATTAATTGCAACAGAAACCCACACAATCGAACATTAGGAACATATTGCATTACAGATATTCATAGTCATGAATAGCCTAATTACCAACATGATTTCAGATAAATTAAGCTACTCATTTTCCATTAGGCTCTGTCAGAGAACACGACACTAATAGCACATCAAGTTTGTTATTAACCTTATCGGCGTCCTTGGCCGTGCACACAGGAACAATGATTAAACTGAAGCCTCTTCAACACAAGATAAGCCAGAACATTGAATGAATCTCAATGCATCAAAATAGTGATTAGCCTACTTCAATACTCAAAAGCATCAAATGTTAATATTAGATTCATTAATCTTTCGCTTTTGAGACATTACACAGGATATTATGTGGTCGGTGACTAGTACAATATGTTGTTTTAGTGGCTGGCACAGAAATAGAAAGGAGAATATTGTATCAGTTTGGTTCTTTGTCATTGTCTTCCAGTGACAAAAGACTTAAGGACAGGGACTTAATGAAAGTGTCTATCAGTGCAGGGTTGGAAAGCACACCTCAGAAAGCTCCTTCAGTTGTTCTGATAGGGAGGCTTTCATCCGTCATTGTCTGGAGGTTCCACACAGACAGGTACTGTAGTTAGCAGGGGTATATAGGTGTATTGTATTTCAAGGGGCAATAACTCCTGAAAGTTTCCCCAGCAGAACCTCTATATGTGGAATAGAGGGGAGAGAAAATAAAAGCCATATGTCTTTAGACGGAAATAATTTGGAATGGCTTTCGTGAAAGTGCACGTGCTTTCGCATAATGAACAATGGCCTTCCTAATTAGCAGACAGATGACAAGAGACATCATGAGAAAAATGGATTACTTGAGTTTCAGATTTCAGTGAAATAACAGAACAGCTGGTGCTGCCATTAATAGCTCTGCTGTTATGAATAAGAAAACAGAGGCACTGTAATAATTGGCTTATATTAATAATGATAATAGTTACATTAAGAGAAAAAAGACATTGGATTTAATGTGTGCCATTGTTATCATTTAATACCGCACAATGAAGTGTGAAATCGTGTAAAAAAGGAGGGGTGTAATGAAATTATTTTGAATTATAAACGCATTATGAGTCATTCATGCATGTAATTGTTTTTGGCTTTAAACTACATTATGTGACTACAGATTATGCCGGGTGCCGATATAACCCTGAAACTTCATTAATTCAGACATGAACACAGAGGTGATGAGCCCCTGTAAGGGAGGAGTGTGCAGAATATCCTCATCTAAATGGATCCCTCTTGTGTGTTCTTAAAAGTGTAATTTTTGAACTTCAAATTAGGTATGTTGTGACCAGCATACTAAAACCCTATTACTAGTTTTCCAGGAGGAGGTTAGAGAAATTCATGTTTCACAGATGTAGGCCTACTTGAGATTTTAATCTGACCGAATCTGCCAAGTCTGTGTTTTCACACACAACCACTACCTACTGGATTTCGGAAAACTCAAATGGTCCTCTGAGAAATCTAACTCCGTCTCATCAAATTATATAAATGACATCCTTAAATATAAGTCTGGAGTTTCACAAAAATGAATTAATTTTACGAATAAATAAAATGAGATTTGTATCTTGTAGCATTGATTTGCATCAAACATGTCTAACTCAACTGGCATTCATTTGTGAATCACTTCCTGTACATTTGTGGATTTTGAAACATTTTTAGGGTCAAGATGTGCAGACAAATCCACGTGGACTCCACCCACTGCATACCCAAGCCAATCAGATTATGGCAACATTGCGCTGACCAATCATAGCACGTTCTCGCTACGACCAATCATTCGTTTTGCTTTACACTCAGGTTGGGAACAAATAAATTTTGCACCTCTGAAAGGAACTGTATTCTAAGGGCACTTAATTCAAACTGAGCTAAAGTGCTGTTTGTGAGGTTAAAACACCAGATTGTTTGTATTAAAGGCTTCTTTATATTTCCATATGAATAAACTATATTATACACAAATTATGATCATTCACAGATTCCAAGCATCATGGCCACCAAACGCAAGGGGTTAAATGAAACTAAAACAATCATTATTTGAGGTTTGATTGAGTATTTTTAGACCTAAATGGAGAGACACCACGTTTAAAAAAAGCACTAGAGCGAGGATACTCCCAGTGGCATTGTCCGGAATGAATAATGCATGATTAATTCCTCTAGCATAGATTAACACGTTAATACCATGTGACTGGCGATCCATAAACAAATAAAAATATCATGAGGTCATCAAGCAGTTCTTTGCAATGATGATCCCACACACACTAAAAAACACAACTCCCTAACAGATGGTGTGATGAAGCCTCTTGACAGTATAAAGTTCCCTTCCCCTCCCATAGAACTCTCAAAACAACATCTTGATGCATCATTAGAAAATATAGTTAAATTCTGATGACCATAGTTATTTGTTCATTTTCCAATTGTGCAGTTATACCTCAGAGTTGCATTACAAATCAAGGCTTCTTTTCAACAAAGCATCTGATCAAAGCCACAGTTTTTCCCCTGCCGATTTCCAGTTTCCTCTGCTGAGTATGGAAAGAAAAAAACATAAAAAAGTGCACAAAATCACCTTTTGATAAAATACAATGCATAGTGGAAATGGAGCATGCAATGGATTGAATGGGCACAAAAATACTAGCATATATTTTTGTGTGTAGTGGCAGATGCATACAGTAAATGGAAGTTCTTGGAAACTTTTCTTTATTGTTTAGCATAGAGTTTGGAAGGAGTGTGTAGCCAGATGGTGTGTCTTCATCATTATCTATTCTGATCCTTCACCTCAGATGAAAGGCCTCCGTGCATGGATTTGGGATATGGTCATGCAAAATCGCTTATGCAGAATATTTTAAAAAATCTTTTGCATATTTCTGCAGTGAAAGCACAATCAACTTAACACATTATTTTACATTAGCTGTCATTTTATCATGCATCATGCATTGTGTTTCATGTCAAGGATGAAATGAGAAATGCTGGTTTTACACAATCAAATTAGCCTTGTGAAGTAAACAGATTTAGCCTTGAAATATCCATGCAACACTTTTAATCAGTATTATTACACATTAAAGGGATGATTATGCAATAAATATATCACTGAATTATTTGAAGGCTGATGAATGATGAAATCACACATCAATTGTATATTTGTCAGTTAGTACATTATTGTACTAATGTCAGTCATATTTCTAGTATCTCAACTTCTGTATTTGTATAAAATCATTCATAAGAGTCAATACTTCAAAAGATAATATAATTTTTTTTGTTAATTTACCTAACAAGAGTCCCTGACAACTGGAGAGAATAGATGAGTCACTTACACAGTCTATGAAAAACAACAACCGCTAAAACATCACCCAGAATTTATCAAATTATCACCATGCCATACTACCATGTGGAAGTGTTACATCAGTCTCTTCTGATGAAAAATACACGAAAATGCTCCATATCTCGACCAGACAAAGTCCAAAAAGAGAGAAAAGATAAAAGACACAGCTGACAGAACTTGTCCTCTGGGAGAGGGTCGGAAAGACTGTAGGAGAAACTCTCCCACTTTTTAAGGCCACGTTCTTGTAGCAATACTGGTGGTCACTGAAGACCACAATCTCATAACGAATTGAATATTATATTAACAATAAGATTTACATCACAATAGATTTGTTTTCCTTTCTCCTTGCCACTTATACTTAGATCAATCTGTCAGCCACAAATGAAACCACTATCCTATAACATGTGTTTTTGCATGTGTTCATAATTTATTTTCTGTTTGACAGCCTGGCCAAAAATCCATGCAAGCACCACTACACAATATGAATACATAATCTTTAACAATTTTTTTAATAATATTTGAATAAAGCGTAAATATGCATATACATTTTCCTATAGGGCCAACCATCACTTTCAGAATTAGTTTACCAGAGGCTGTCAAGAAAAACTATACAATTTAAAGTTTCACTGGTCACTATATTTGACTGCTGAATGCTGTGATTGATCAATCAGAATCAAGTGTTCCAGAGAGCTATAATATACATTGTAGTGCAATGGATTAAAACACGCATTAAAATCCAGCATGAAAATATGTAGAAATCAACAAAACAAATTTATTTGAAAAATATAATCTAAACCTGCAAACATTGCAGTCCACACTCCTTTAGATGCTAAATGTATTGGTTTTTGTTTGCATGCTTGCCTATAAATCATCTTGATTATTATGAAACTTGCATTTCTTTTACCATTACAGAATAAAAAATGACCTGCTCCATTCAATTTTATTCACATTCCACTCAAATCATGTATATTTTTACTGTCATCTTAGTGCTGAGTAGATACAACCGAGGGGAGGCATGGCTGAGCCCACAAATCCATCTTTATGCGGCATATCATCTCTGACTGAGCCCTTGCAGAGTTGTGCTCCATGCTAAATGGAACGAAGTCAGGCGAATATGATGGTCCATTAGGAATGGCTCAGTTTGGCAGCGGGTTAGACTGTAGCAGGTGACAGGGTGATGAATAGCTTTCGGCAGGAGTCGGGTCGTATAGACGGCAGATAGGGCAAGGCTGTGGAAATAGAGAAAACCGCAGGTTAAGCCCCAGTGCCCGTGTGATTGAGTCTCCATTTGGCATAGCAGCTGGGGCATTCACCACTGGAGTCCAGAAGTCAGCAGCTGAATCCAGAGTTTCAGTGACTCCAAATGCACTGAACTATTGGTATTCCTCAACCGGAGCACAAAGGCTATGCAAAGCTTTTCAATTATTACTTTTTAAGAGACAAAAATAGTACTTGCCCTTATGTGGGGTATATAATTCATGAAAGATGACCAAGAAGTTTTCCAGAAGTTCGATAAAATAACTCGACAAATAACTCAAACCACACGCATCTGTAAAATGAAATCAGTTTTTTTATTTGCTTAATTATTTTATGCACAGTACATGCATCAAGTGGATTTAAAAGGCCGCCAAGTTAGTATTACTTAAAATCTAAAGTTAGATTTAGAAACTCTTGAAAGATTTCCATGCATACGGATCCAAAAATGTGTGCCACATGTTTTTGATGAGAAATATACAAAGCAAAGTGCTTGTCTTAAAATA
The DNA here is from genome assembly GCA_036326025.1 of Chrosomus eos. Lineage (NCBI taxonomy): Eukaryota > Metazoa > Chordata > Actinopteri > Cypriniformes > Leuciscidae > Chrosomus > Chrosomus eos. Next base: position 22,447,594 of record CM070835.1, read on the forward strand.
ATGACATCACACAAATGCTCATCACTGAGACAAAAGACACATACAATACCATAAAGAGCCTCTCACAGACTGATAATTAGGAACAAACTCTCCAGATATCACTAAAAGTGATAAATATCACCGTCAATGAATATAAAACATGTGCAACCATATTAATTATTCATGCCCCAATGCATCGGAATGAATCAGAAAACCACTGAACCAAAAAAATTGTAAATGCTTAATGATTAATAATGTAAATTTTGCTTACTTGATCTAACATTCATTTCCACAGTGTACACAAGCATTGCAAATAGTCTCCTTTCAAAAGAATATATGTTGTCCAAGTGCAGTAATTCATCTACAATTCAATAAGATGAGTTATTTGTAGCGAGTGATTAGTAAGGACTGTGTGCACTAGAAGATTGTACAGTTGGCCTAACAGCTGTGAGTGAAGAGCTGGAAGTCGAGGGGAATGTCTTGTGATGTGATTACTTTACAACTGTGGGGTTGCGTGTTAAATTGTCCATGACTAATAGACCTGTTCAAGGACAAATTTGAGTTGACATGTTTGATGGAGTACATTCTCCAGGCCTGATTGTTACCTATTTCCAAGTTTATTACATAGAGAGTTAATGAGAACGCAGCTTTTGATGGGGAGGAGGGGGAAGAGGATGAGGATGCTGTTGGTCAAAACACCTTGAAGGAGCTTATGGATTCCAATTCTGACTTTAATTAACTCACCTTCCATTGTATTTTTGACTCACTGGATCTGTTTGCCCTTTTATGTACACCGATTTAATGTATAATGCCAGCTTTACCTTGTCACCTACACCTGTTTCAGAGCTTATTAATCTACACTTAAAAGTCATCACTGTAAATCATTTTTGATAAATTACCACAACACAAATACATCTTTTGTAATCAAGCTTGAAAAGCTAATTTTCTGTAATACAATGAGATCCCTGAATTAACTTACAGCTCATAAATCATGCTATGCGTGAGGTTAATGTCTCATCAGCCTTGTATTCATAATGTATATTTATTTTCTGGCCATTATGCATCCAACAAGTCACGACTCACAGTTTTGTGTATTAATTGCTTTATTTAGTTGCACTATAGTTGAACAAATTAGATAAGTAGTGCAAACAGTGAATACAGAATGAAATAAATTGAAAAAGCTCCAACTTTTTCCAAGGATAATTCCAGTATTTAGCACCTTATGTCTAGTTTGTTTTGGATGAACTAAAATGGTGGACACAGAAATTTTGACGATGGGTCCTGTCTCGACTTTTTGACTCTTTTAGAATCGCCTCTGACCGCTTCAGAGTGGCTGTCTATTGGCATGCACAAACATGCCCTTAAAACAACCTTAACGTTCGTTTTCAAAACTGTGCAACTCACCGACTGGTTAGTGGTGTTCGTTGATGTTCCAAAACAAGTAGCGCAGCGCAATACAGTTTGTGTCGTGCTTTATTTGGCATTTTGTAAAATCACTTTATTTCTGTTGGAGGACTCATTCATTGCTCATTGATATTACTGCGCTACCAGAAACGGAAAGGGGTCTGTTTACATTTGGTTGTAGTCTTTTCGAGTAGCATCTGCCTGCAGTCCTGGAGGCTGCATTTTCAGGACCCCACTTCTAGGACCGCATTTCTAGGACCCTAGGTTTTTAGTGACAACGCCACCTATCGAATTAGAGGACCAGCGAAGATGGATGACATTCAGAGTGTGAGTATCAAATGCAAATCAATTTTTATTTGTTTAACTTTAAAAACAATGATGCATTTCATTGGAAAGTTAACGTTGCCAACGTGCTGGTGATTTGCTAAACGGTCTTGAATGCATAGCCTCTAATGCTGGAAAATGAATTGTTAGCGTGTACGTTCATTTAACGGAACTGTTGCATGATAAGCCTGTGTTGACTTATTTACAGCACAATAAACTGTAGCATGTTCGTTCTGAAAGCTTGTTAATTACTCATTGTTTTTCCATTTTAATTCAGTTAAAATAATCGTATATGTGAATGTTTTCACTGTCACGTGCTCACAGTCAGCCTGTTTAACGTTACCCACAATACATGTTATGTGTACGTCTCTTAATTTTGACATGGTTTTATAAAGTTGGTTGAGACATATGACATTTTAATAGTCAGACATATCAGAGAGGCCATTATAATAATTGACTGTTAAAATCCCACTTGTTAGATTGTGTCATTCACTGTATACTGTACTCTATATGAAGTGCTATCAAGGACACAGCTCAAGGGCAATAGTATGACAAAAGATAAATAAATAAATTGATTAAGCACTAGGCTTAGGCCTAATTTATGTCTATTTATTTATATGAAAATAACTTAAAAATGTTTTTCAAGAAACGAGTGTTCCTTTGTTCCCACAGCATCAAAATTATTTTTTTTTCAAATCTTTGAACAGTATGCAATAATTGTATTATGAAAATTAATTGGTATGAAGATTGATATCATTATTTTTATCATTATCATTATCATTACTCTGTGGTAACTAAGATCTTTTAAATATGAAATTTAAAATTAGAGAGTAGAACATGTTCAACTAAATGTTCCTTATTTAATTCACTTCTCTTTCTCTCTCTTAGGAGTCAGTGATGATGTTGTCCATGTGTTTGTCCATCCATTGAAGTTCTGTCTGTGTGGTTCACGTCATGATCAAATTTGTTTTTTGTGTGTTCAAGTTCAGTTGTTATATATTATTTTGTAAAATATTGTGTGTTCAATTTCAGTTTTTATATATTATTTTGTCAAATATTTTGTGTTCAATTTCAGTTGTTATATATTATTTTGTAAAATATTTTGTGTGTTCAAGTTCAGGTGTTATATATTATTTTGTAAAATACACAATCTTAAATCTACCCCCAGAGTCATCCTTGTCTTCCCTCTGTAGTTGAAAATGTGGTCCATCTAGTGACTGAAAAGACTATAACATGATTCCTTATTTATTTTACTTGAGTTATTATAGTATGCTGCTTAGACCCATTAATTTCTCAACATTCCTAGGAACCTGGTTTAATTGCAATAAAGAAAGTAGTATTTGGGTGTAATAAAACTAACCCTCTAATGTAGTTAAACTGGGTGGAAATACTGCATTGGTGGCACTTTTTTCGGTCCTCCAAAACTAAGGTCCTGGAAATGCGTTCCTGCGAATGTGGTTCTCCGACGGTAGGTGGCGCTGTCACAAAAAACTAGGGTCCTAGAAATGCGGTCCTAGAAGTGGGGTCCTGAAAATGCAGCCTCCGGGACTGCAGACAAATAATATTGGTCTTTTCGCTCCATCTCTCAGAAGGCTAGCGTGAGCAGAGCAACTGCGGCAAAGTGGTTGTCGCCATCAAGTGGTCGGGAGTGTGCTAACGCTTCTGACTCAAATATCGAGCGGAAGTTTATACGTGGTTGTGAGGTATCTGAAAAAATAGTTCCACTATAGCAAATAACACAGATTGAAATCATACATTGGGCCGATATATTTGTTTTTAATCATCAACGATCACCACTAACCAGTCGGTGAGTTGCACAGTTTTGAAAACGAACCTTAAGGGTTGTTTTAAGGACATGTTTGTGCATGCCCATAGACAGCCACTCTGAAGCGGTCAGAGGCAAATCTAAAATAGTCAAAAAGTCGAGACAGAGATATTACTGTGTCCACCACTCTAGTTCATCCAAAACAAACTAGAAAATTTACTCAAAGTGCTAAATACCGGAATTATCCTTTAAAGACACCCAATATGCAGGATGAATCTAAGGAAGTAAATAATTAAAATAAATTAAAGTTTGAAGGTTTTATATGGCTTGATGGAATGAGGGATGGATGGATATATTTTTATTGCAATTCAGCAAATGCCAATTTCCAATCTAACGTTTGTTGTGGCCAATTCTATTCAAATTTTCCATTGATTTTTTTTAATTTTAAATAAAAGGAAGCCAACTCTTTAATTCTGAGTTCCCTTCCGAAGGGAACTCAACAATACGTCATTGACGCTTTGGGGAAACGCCTCAGGTGTGACAGGTGTCTGAAATCACTATCAAATCACGTCAATCACATTGACCGGCGACAGCCCGTGAATCATTATTGTGAATGATTAGCGTGCGACCTGGAAGCATATAAGGGCGCCTAGCAAACATGACAAATCATCTTTTCGTCTTCAGGGACTGTTTGTTTGAATCGCTACTCAAAGGAACGCAAGTATGAGTATGAAACGCACGGCTAAGGTAGACTGTTTTCGTAAATGTGCCGACCCGTGTCCTAGGTTTTTGACACCGACAGACACACACGAGCTGTGCGTTTTCTGCCTGGGAGAAGAGCACGCGCGGGAGGTTCTCGAGGGAATCCTCTGTGCGAACTGCGAGCAGTTTTCTCTTAAAACGCTCCGTTCTCGTCTAGCCCTCTTCTCGAGTGAAGGGGGCTCAGCGTCTGGTCCTCGTGGTGCGGGTCCCGCTCGAGCCGAGGCTGAGCGGCGGCTAGCATCATGGGGTTCTCAGATGGACCTTGTCGATCACCTCGAGAGGGTTGTTAACCTCTCAGATGATTCGACGGCTGACGAGGGCGAACTGCAGGTTGATGTGGAAGACTATTCTCCGATTGGTCCTGCAGTTGCAGCTCTTCAGGACGTGCAGGAGATGCCTGAGGGGGTTCATGATCCCGAACTCTCTCAGTCATCCTGCCCCGTGTATGCTGAGCTGTTGGATGTGATGGAGCGCGCTGCTGGCAGGCTGCAGTTGCCTTGGCAGCGCGCTAGAGGAGAGACCGCTCGCGGCAGGCTTGATGATCGGTTTCTCCCCGGCCATACACCGCCAGCTCGGGTGAGCCTTCCATTTCTTCCCGATCTGCACACTGAGATCGAGAAGGCATGGAAGAAACCATACTCTGCCCGTATTCATCAACATCAGCGGGCCAGTTTCGCTGATGTTGAGGGGATCGGAGAGCATGGTTACGTGTCTATGCCGCCGATTGACGAGACGTTTGCGAACTATCTCGTGTCTGGGCAGGCAACGACACTGAAAGCTCCAACCCTGCCATCCAAACCACTCAAAGCAACGGCTCGTTTGAATGGCAGAGCATACACGGCAGTAGGTCAGGCCGGTGCTGCACTCCATACCATGGCAGTATTGCAGGCTTACCAGGCCGACTTACTGAGGGATCTCGACCAGGGGGCAGGAATGTCCCCTGAGGCGGTAGCTGAGCTGCGCTTAACCACAGATCTGGCTCTCCGGGCTACCAAACAAACCGCGGCCGTGATCGGTCGGTCGATGGCGGCGATGGTGGCCACGGAGAGACATCTGTGGTTAAATCTGGCTGACATCGGGGAGAAAGAGAAGGCCTTTCTTCTCGATTCGCCAGTGTCGCCTTCTGAACTCTTTGGCACCTCCGTAGAGGCGGTGGTAGGGAAATTCAGGGAGGCGAAAGCGCGCTCAGCAGCGTTTAAGACCTGTATACCGCTGAGATCCGCGCCCGCACCCAGGCAGGCGGGAGGGCCTGGCCCTTCACGGTCTGACGACCGTAAGCAGGGCCAGCGAGCCAGTGTCGCCTCTCGTGCGCCCCCTCCTCCGAGGAGCAGGTCGCAGAGGAGGCGTAACTCCCGCAAAAGAAGAGATTTGAGGAGGTTATTCAGAGCAAACGCTCACAGCGTTGGTAATGGATAACCTCCCCGGAGGGTCATAGCTGCCCTCTCTCTTCTGACCCCCAGGCGTTCATTACATCAGTCCTGGGGATGGGCTGATGATGAGATCTACGTTCTGATGGCTCTCCTAGGCTTGGTTAATGGTAACGCCCCTTTTCAGGTATGTAAGGTGGCGGACCCCAGGTTCATAAGGAACTATCTGGCGAGTCTTCACCTTGCACGCCGCAGGTGAACTACTGGTTTTTCAAAGAGTATTTTTTTTTTTTTTTGTGAAAATAACATATTTCTCTTTACAGACCTCGTTCCCTGTATAAGAGCTATGGGGTCATGTCAAGGGATTAAGGTAAGAACGTTATTATGTTATTAGGGCCCTGAAGTTCACTGGTAGGTGGCCAGAGTGATAACTGTGTTAGCCTTATGGCTACTAGCCACCTGAAGGTAAGAGTAGTTGGCCTCTCTCTTTAGTATGTTAAAACCTAGAGTGTTGACTGACGCTAGAGCTTCAGATAGATCTTATGTCCGGCCCATTGGACCGTTTTGACTTCACTGAGTATTTCGCCCCTTGAGCTCTGTTTGAGTGTTCTTAGGCTGTGCGATCCTGCAGCCACTTGTATGGAATAATACAATTTTTATTTTCCTGTTAGGCTGTGGCTCCTCCGAGCCCTCAGTTAGATCTATGCTTACAGGTTGGCCTTCACCAGGCCACCTCTGTAGCTGGCCTAGGCTGTACCAGGGATATTAGAGGTGTTCTGCTAAAATTAGCATTTTTTCCTCTTACCCTTCACTTTGTGAATGTAGGTTTCTAGCATCCCTGTATAACAGCCTCCTCCCTTGGGAGTCGTTAGGCCAAGGCCCGCCCCCTTCTCTGCATTCTGGGGTGACTAGAGTAATGCAGCGTGGTGCAGAGGATGGTTTATAAGGACATGGTAGGCCTCAACAGGCCTCCGTGGTATATATGTCTTTTTTGAGCCAGGGTTAGGCCGTCTTTCGTTTCAAAACAAGAACGAATAAGACTGGGTCTCCTGCCAGACCCTGCAGTGCAGAACTGGCCTACGGTTTTAGGCCGCCAGTATAGGCTTTACTCACCTCGCTGAGCCACTGCTCGAGCGCTGGGTTGTAGGTGGTTGGCTTTCTTTCAAGCCCCACTCCCCTAGGTTGAGCACAGATGCATTTCTGTCACCCCTAGAGCCGCTGGCAGGCCCGCACCCTGGTAACTTCAGGGTGAGGTGTGAGTGTTCCCCTGTGATACAGGGTAGGTCTGAGCACTTCACTCCCGGTTCTGTTTCATCCTAGCTCGCACCACTATGGCTCGGGTCGAGTATGAAGTAAAGCTTTCAACTTCTTTGGTCGAAGTATGCTCCCCTGAAGCCAGAGCATTGCCCTGAGCTGACGCCCATGCATAAATGGTAGGCCCCTCACTATCTGGGGCCTCCATTGAGGCAGAGTGGCGTACGTTGTACTCCCCTTGCTTTAAGGGTGCTAGCTCTCTTGCTGAGTACACTGCCATGGGTAATGTGATTAGGCACCATGATGCTGTAACAGCTTATCTGCCAACAAGGGCTGTGCCATCAGGTAGTAGGCCCCAGCAGGCCTCCTTGACTGGCAGCCCCCGTGAGGGCACTGTAGGCTAGCCTACTTCTAATCGAGGTTGGCCTTGGTGTTTCGGCAGTTGACTCACCGACAGGTAGTAGGCCTTAATCAGGCCGCCTTAGGAGGTGAGTCTCAATGTTGTAGGGACATACTTTTAGCCGCTACCAGGTAGCTAGCCGTATTAGGCCTCCTGTGTGTGGGCCCAATAGTTTATGTTGGTGTAGTATGTTCCCAACATTGTCTCTTTGTAGCAGTACTTGCTATCAGCTAGTAGGCCCAACCAGGCCTCCCTAATAGGCGAGTCCCCAGCTGGCTGGCCCTGTAAGGCCGCCTCAGTGCAATCACCCAGTCTCAGTGACCAGTTGCTATCAGGTAGTAGGCCTCACCAGGCCTCCCTGAAGTAGAATACTGCGGTTATCAGGTAGAAGGCCTCACCAGGCCTCCCTGAAGGTGAGCTCCCACATTTCCTGTGGTTATCAGGTAGTAGGCCTCACAGGCCTCCTTGATGGTGAGCTCCCACATTCACTGTGGTTATCAGGTAGTAGGCCTCACCAGGCCTCCCTGAAGTTGAATTCCCACATAATATGGTTTTCAGGTAGAAGGCTTCATCAGGCCTCCCTGAAGGAGAATTCCCACATACTGCGGTTATCAGGTAGAAGGCCTCGCCAGGCCTCCCTGAAGGTGAGCTCCCACATTCACTGTGGTTATCAGGTAGTAGGCCTCACAGGCCTCCTTGATGGTGAGCTCCCACATTCACTGTGGTTATCAGGTAGTAGGCCTCACCAGGCCTCCCAGAAGGAGAATTCTCACATACTGTGGCATACTGTGGTTTCCAGGTAGAAGGCCTCACCAGGCCTCCCTGAAGGAGAATTCCCACATACTGCAGTTATCAGGTAGAAGGCCTCACCAGGCCTCCCTGAAGGTGAGCTCCCACATTTCCTGTGGTTATCAGGTAGTAGGCCTCACCAGGCCTCCTTGATGGTGAGCTCCCACTCTCACTGTGGTTATCAGGCAGTAGGCCTCACCAGGCCTCCCTGAAGGAGAATTCCCTCATACTGTGGTTTCCAGGTAGAAGGCTTCAACAGGCCTCCCTGAAGTAGAATTCCCACATACTGCGGTTATCAGGTAGAAGGCCTTACCAGGCCTCCCTGAAGGTGAGCTCCCACATTTCCTGTGGTTATCAGGTAGTAGGCCTCACCAGGCCTCCCTGATGGTGAGCTCCCACTTTCACTGTGGTTATCAGGCAGTAGGCCTCACCAGGCCTCCCTGAAGGAGAATTCCCACATACTGTGATTTCCAGGTAGGCCTCCCTGAAGGAGAATTCCCACATGCTGTGATTTTCAGGAGGCCCCTCCAGGCCTCCTTGAATGAGAACACTCAGGTAGTAGGCCTCACCAGGCCTCCCTGGAGGTGAGTTCCCGCAGGTTGTGGTTATCAGGTTGTAGGCCTCTCCAGGCCTCCCTGTGAATGGTTCCCTTATGTTGCTGGGTTTATGAAGCTAGTGGCCTCTTGCTATCAGTCTCAGCTAGCCTTAGTTGGCAGCTGCTGAAGGCGAGCTCGCGCCCTGGCTCGCTAAAGTGTTCATTCTCTGCTACTGGTTCCCTCCCGGAACCTTTCCTGCCTACAGCGTGGTTTGCCTACCAGACGGACCTTGTGCTCCCCTCACGAGGGTCGCTATGAGCATGCGGCCTCCTGAGTCTGGTCAGACGGTTGTAGGCCTCTCGTGAGGCCTCCCAGTTAGATCAGCCCTTAGGCCTTAACAGGCCTCCTCAGTGTTTTGAAACACAGACACTGGGTTGATCCGTGGATCGAGTAGAGAAACTCCCCTCGCTAGCAAGGGTTGGAAAGCGCTATGCTGAGTCATACTCTCCGGGATATCCCGTCTCTGAGATCCGGGCCGAGTGGTTCACTGCCAGCTTCGCAGTCCCTCGGGTTGGATGCCGTTCTTAAGGCAATTGTCCAGAGGCTCTGTCTTCAGACAGACAGGAAGTGGCCAGACTAGTGTCTATGTTCTGACGCCAGGTCAGGCCGTCCTGGTGGTTTTTCGGGGTGAGTACGTTCCCCTGAATAGTGATTGGCTGGGGTTCCTTCGGGTTCCCTAGCCACATTCCCTAGAAGGGACCCCTTCTAATTGGAAGCTGTGGTTCCAGGCCCGGAGCCGGCCCAGGTAACCGGGTTAATAGGGTTTTTCCTGTGAGGCTGTAGCTTGGGCTATGACCGGAGGGAATGCTGTCACTGACAGCCCAGTGTGACCTAAGGGTGAGTGGTTCTAGCGTTTCATTTGAAGTTGCTGGTTCTGACAGTTGTCACTGCCTTTGGGCATGCACTCCCCTCAGCATGGCGGATTGGGTATTTCGTTCCCCAAAGCGTCAATGACGTATTGTTGAGTTCCCTTCGGAAGGGAACGTCTCAGGTTACGACTGTAACCTAGGTTCCCTGAGAATGGGAACGAGACAATACGTCTCCCTGCCATGCCTCGGGGCTCGCCTACCGTACAGTCCCTTCAGACGATAAGGTGATTTGTCATGTTTGCTAGGCGCCCTTATATGCTTCCAGGTCGCACGCTAATCATTCACAATAATGATTCACGGGCTGTCGCCGGTCAATGTGATTGACGTGATTTGATAGTGATTTCAGACACCTGTCACGCCTGAGGCGTTTCCCCAAAGCGTCAATGACGTATTGTCTCGTTCCCATTCTCAGGGAACCTAGGTTACAGTCGTAACCTGAGACGTTTTCCAGTCTCTCTCTTGAATCCAACACGGAAGTTAGTAAAGTGTCTTAAACTACAATTCATCGACTGGCCGCTAGAGACAGGCTCCAAAAGAGAGCCAGTCCCAATTCCAGTCCCCCATTTTAAAATGCCCCCAAAAATATGTTTACAGCCTGGTACAAAAAGTGGTTTTGGTATATATTGCTAATTTAGCCCTTTATGACAACTGTGAGAGGGGTGGGTTTTTTTTTATAACTCATTCGTTTAAATTATAGCCTTAAAGCCTTAAAGTTTGGCACAATTAAGGGCTTGGCCACTTGAGTGACAGATGGATTGCCGCTGCTGTCACTACTAGCCGTTTGTCTGCTGTCTGTTAGCCGTCATGTCAACTCAGCTAATCCCGCATCTTTGCCCATTTTCGGTTTATCACAACACCATAAAATGACACAAAGTGATGCATTGCTAAGATGGCGACGACCGGCTCCACCTACTTTGGGCTTCAAAAATGCTTTTCATACGGGTGACGTCACTGACACTACGTCTATATTTTTTTTACATTCTATGGTTTTGTCCAACTGTGGACAAAATCCTTGAAATATCATTCCAGGTAGATTTGTTGTAAACACATTACAGTGACTGACATTCTGTTAACAGACTAGATGTTTAGAATCATTCTAAGGGTGAATCATTTAGGAGGATGCCTAAGGCCATACAAAATATTCTGTTCCTGGGTGGGTAAAAGAGAGACACCTTCCTCACCTAAGCAGCAGCAATGGCAGCTGCAGTCAGCCAGATTAAATGATAGATTGACCACAAATCAATGGCAAACTGGTTATTTTTAAAGCCCCAGATAAATCTTCTCTAATCTGTGCTGTGCAGGTGTGCCACACATACCAGGCACAGAGACCACTAACCTCCCAAGAGTTCACAATAAATCAAATACTAGAAAGCCCAACAGCTATACTCAATGCCATTTTATATTAAAGCTCAGAATTAAACCCGTCTAGTTAATTTCATATCACACACTTGATAGTGGCTTGATAGTATGCTGAAATAAGTGGCAGTGTATGATGCTTTCATTAGTGATATGAAAATTGCACTAATTAATCCCAGAGTGTGACTAATCTGAGGATGATTCATGCTGTCTAAATCAACGTCCACCAAATTTAAACCTATAAAAAAACAACACAAATGGTTTCTGTCCACGCCAAAGTGTCGTTCATTTATTCACTGAGTCATGATCCAGTTTTTCCACTTTTAAAGATATGTGTAATCTATTGATTGCATCTCACTGGTTTTCTTTTCTTATTGAATGGGTTGAGTCATGATTCAGTCAATGATGGATTCCTTTTATAACCACTATTTCTATTTTTCTGCTTCTGAATGTCTGCAATCATATTGATCTTATATCTTAGCTCATTACACTGTAAAAAATATTTTAGCAATTTAGTTATTTCAACTTATTTTTTTAACTAGATTGTCCAGACAACAAGAAATTTTAAGTTTTCTTGTCCTCAACTTATCGAAATAAGTTAGTTAAACTAAAAAAAACCCATGCAAAAAGATAACTCAAAATAATGAGTTAACTTTTTTTTACAGTGTAGGGTTTAAAGGGATAGTTCACCCAAAAATGAAAATTCTGTCAATAATTACTCACCCTCATGTCGTTACAAACCTGTAAGACTTTCATTCATCTTTGGAACACAAATGAAGATCTTTTTGATGAAATCTGTGAGCATTCTGTCCCTCCATTGACACTTTGACGCTTCAAAAAGTTCATAAAGAGATAAAAAAACGAATCCATATGAATTGAGCGGTTTAGTCCAAATTTTCTGAAGAAACTCGATCACTTTATATGATGAACAGATTGAATTTAGGCTCATCTGAATCTGCTTGATGAGCAGGAACCTCTTGCGGAAGCTCAAACGTGCTGCGTAAAATGAGAATGAACCTCATTGGTTCTTGCGGAATCTCAAATGGGCTGTGTAACACACGAAAATGAACCTCATTGGTTCTTTCACGTCAAGCAAACATGTTATAGCTTCTGCTTACCACAACTGATGTAAGTCGATGAATGTAAGACACAGTTAATGTGTTTTCTGAACACAGTAATACCGCAGCCAGAGAAAAACTAATAAAACTATCAAGGGTCAGGGCGGAGCTGGCAGTACAGGGGACCGGGACAGAGCAGGCTGTGTAGGCGACCAGAGTGGAGCTGGCCCTTCGCGAGGCCACGGCGGAGACGTCGCTTCGGGTGGCCATGGCGGAGGCGGAGTCTGGCCACTCTGGCAGAGGATGTATATCCCCCCCCCCAAAAAAAAATCTTTGGAGGAGCTATGGGCACAGGCTCAGGGACAGGCTGTGAGGGTTCAGACAGTGAGGCGGGGAACGCTGACATGACGTGAAGATCAGGCCTGACTTGAAGATCAGGCTTGACGTGAAGATCAGGCTTGACGTGAAGATCAGGCTGATCAGGCATGACGTGAAGATCAGGCTTGACGTGAAGATCAGGCTGGCCAGGCATGATGTGAAGATCAGGCTTGACATGAAGATCAGGCTGGCCAGGCATGACGTGAAGATCAGGCTGAACAGGCATGACATGAAGATCAGGCTGGCCAGGCATGACATGAAGATCAGGCTGGCCAGGCATGACGTGAAGATCAGGCTGGTCTGGCATGATGTGAAGATCAGGTTTGGCAGACAAGTCGTGAAGAAACTCAGGCTCAGTAGACAGGACGTGAAGGAACTCAGGGTCGGCAGACATGTTCTCCTGGCCCCCGATTCCATGGGAGCTCCCTCGGTGGTGAAGGATGATCCGCAGGATACCAGCAACCACTCTGTTAGCGAAGCTTCCTCAAGGAGGTTCCCCGGACAACTGTGCTTAAGGGGCGTTGTTCAGTCCCACAGATAGAAACGTGCAGAGGCAGTCGTCTGGGAAATTGGTCTTAGATACCAGATCCAGGAAAACCTCCAGGTGTTCCTCTTGAGAGCTGTTTCCCTGCTCAAGGCAAAGGAGTTTGACTGCAGGGATATCCATGATACAGTACGTTTAGGTCAGTTCTTCTGTCAGGGTGTGGTGTAGGTAGAGGAAGACAAGGAGTCCAGAATTCCAATACAACAACTTTTATTAATAATATAAACTTACATGGCAAACAGGCAGACGGACAGAAGATACACACACCTAAAAACACCATAGAACGGACCAAGACTGAAAGAACTGAAGGGAACTAAATACAGACACTGATTAACATTGATGAGTGAGGACAGGTGAAACTGATGATGATTAACAAGCCAGGTGCAACAGATGAACTAATGAAGAAAACATGTGACACGTGAAGGCTATGTTTACACGGAAACGGTCTGAAGAGAAAACGCAAAAGTGGCGTTGCGTTATCACTTTTTATTCTGCGTTTAGATGAGCGTTATGGGGGGAAATCCGCGTGCCTATGGTTACGCAAAAGTGTGTGAAATTCGATGTAGTATGCACTCCAGGCGGCTAGGTGGTAATCCTATCCGGACACTTCCTGCCGAAGCGTGCCAGAATGGACATGGCTGCTGTATATAAGCAGTCCATTTCGCCATAGGAATCAGGTTAAATCGATTGAAGTGACATCACCCAGATGTGCAGCTTAATAGCATGGCTGGCTAAGCAATATTCGTTCCCTTATTCTCAGGGAACCAAGGTTACGCTAGTAACTGAGTAAGTTCCCTTTCGAGAACGTTCACTTCGTATTGCGTAGCTATACGCTATGGGAACCCATTTTGAAACGCCGTGCTATTAGCTGATGACAATCTTTTTCTGGGTTGTGCCGTTTCATTATTCCCCTATACATTTCTACCTTATAGCTGAAAATGAACACAAAAGAAAAACATGAATAATCCTGTCTAAAATTATAAAATAAGGGTTTCTGTTTGTGACCAGTTCAAGGTACGTTCTGCAATAATCATGCTTTGAATCTTTTGATGGTATATATGCATGTCGCAAAATGTAAATTTCTATCCACAAAACTTGCCAGAAGTCATGGTTAAAAGGGGTCATATAATGGTACGCACTTTTACAAGTTGATTGTACTGAAATGTGTGTTGGCAGTGCCGGTAAACAACCATCATATAATGATAAAAATCCATCCATTTTTTTTTGTTTTAATCTTCTTATGTTTTCTTCTGCCTCAAATTGAGCCGGACCAGTGTCGTGTCGAAAAGTACGCTGAAGCACTGTCTATAAGCAGAATGGAGTCTAAGCGAAGTGGTGTTCTATTCTTGGGTGCAATAAGGAACACAGCAGTCATTTTGATGTTCCTAAATCCGAACCGCTGAAGACGCAGTGGCTGAGTTTGTTTTCGAAGGGAATATTCCCCACGATCAACGTCAATGCTTTTATGTTTGCGCAAATCATTTCACACACCAGACTGCTTTATAAATGAGGAGGGTCAGTATAAAGCTGGTTTTGCTAAGAAGCTGTTCCTGAAAAAAGGATCGGTACCAACTATTTGTGTTCTTGCTGCACCTCCAGAAGAACTGTGAGTGTAATGTTTTATTAACCTTTATATTAATATTTATATTAATCTTTGCAAAAGGTTTACACTCAGGGTACATTATGGCATTATTTCTATGTACAACGTTCTCAATATAATTCATAATCCCACGTTTATAATGAACAACGCATTATGGTTATTGTGTTATTGTGTTACAAACGGTGTATGCACAGATCAGAGGGCGGGGTCAGCAAAGCTCATTATCATTTAAAGACACATGCACTTAAACGGCGTGCTGAAAACAGAGCTGTTTTTGACCAGGTAAAATAAGTGTTTTCTTTTAGCTTGTACAAAAATGGCATTATATGACAAAAATGGCATTATATGACATTATATGAGCCCTAACGGGGCAGAGTAGACTTAATTCTCTATCGTCTTCCAGTAAGGGAAGCACCGATAGCAAAATTACCTGGGCTCTGAACGGAGTTGAGAGCACCTTGGGTACATAACCATGTCTTGGTCTGAGAACGACTTTGGAGTCTTTAGGCCCGAACTCGAGAAAGGAAGCGTTCATAGAGAGCGCTTGTAAGTCGCCCACTCGCTTGACCAATGCTAGGGCTAACAGGGTGAGGTATTGAGCGAAAAAGGATATTTTAGTCGTCAGATGAACGGCGAATCAGAAGAGGCGGCGTTGATTTGAATGAACGTGATGCCGCCGTCCGCTGAGCTGCTTTGCTGCAGAGTCACTCGTTCTGCTGCTTGGCTCGTTCGACAGTGAAGTCTTCTTGCAGGAGCATCAGCAAAGTCTTGCGCTGAAGGAGATTAAATCTGATTCCTATGTTGAAATGGGCCCCCAAATAGTCAGCAGCCTCGCCCATTCGGCGCGTGCAAGGCGGGAAGTGGTCTGATAGGATTGCACGTCCTCGCTGCTTCGCCATAGGTTTGTGCAGTTCTCTCAGCTCAGCCAATCAGCGAGCAGCTCTGCATTTTAAAATAAAGGCTTCAGTATTCTCGAGAAAAGGTGTTTTCCCATAACTACACAATACGAAGTGAACATTCTGGTAAGCGAACTAGTTGTGTACTCAAAGTTTACTACTGTTACACTTAAAGTATACTTAAAAGTTATACGTAAAAAGAACGTTCCTTGTTAGGCACGGTAGCTACTTTCAGCAGGATAAGGTGCCATGTCACAAAGCTCAAGTCATGTCAAACTGATTTCTTGAACATGGCAATGAGTTCACTATACTCAAATGACCTCCACATTTCCAGATCTCAATCCAATGGAGCACCTTTGGGATATGGTGGAACAGGAGATTCCCATTATGGATGTTCAGCCGACAAATCTGGTCGATATTGACATGATAGCATGTTGCTGCAAAGGAATGTTACCAAGAAGATGGCAAAAAGAAGGTACTATACATATACATACACATACTGTATATACACTGTATTATACCTATTCTATTTATTGTTTAACATTATGTTTCCAGGTTTTGTGACCAGAGCTAAGGGAGAGAAGTCAGAGCTGTTCATCTGTTCGTCTTGGACTGTCATATAAGATGGCAACAGTGCTATTTTCACTGGCCAAGATTCACACGTTCACTGGCTAAACAGAATTGCATTCTGTGTTCTATTCTTGCTGTAAAGTTTAAAAGATGGTGTAAGTATTGCAGTTTTTTGATTTTATAAATGGCTCAGTGTGTTTGGACAGTGCATCTAAATAACACACCTGTTTTTCAATTCTGTCATTTCAGCATATGATCAGTCTGGATAGTCAACATTTGAAGTGGATCAAAATGTGCATCAAAGTTGTTCCAAGACAAAAACGGTTAATGTTCAAAATTCATGTATAACTTTGATGAAAGGTTTTGATCCACTTCAAATGTCGACTACTGTAAATTGCCATTGCTGCAGCTGTATGAATAACAGTCTGAATACTTTTTTTTCCCTCTGAATTAAATTGGCAAGATTAGGCAGTATTATACAGCTGTACTTCTTAATTTTCATATGACTCTATGAGTTTCTTATGTAAATGTATTGCACAGATTGTTTTCCATGTTTAATTACTGATGTTCATGTGCTATCATCCCACTTCTTTGCATCGTTACAGAGAACTGGAGTAATCTTGCTAGGGAAATAAAGACAATGATGCAATATGGGTTTTCTCTTGGCTCTGTGTTATGTGTATACCTCTCCTTTTGTGTCTAACTTAACAGCACTGTACAGGGGCATATCATCGCCGGTATCATGAGAGGATATAGATTACAGAGACACTCAAAAGCACATATTGTCTCAAAACAGTAGAGTGCTTCTCTGTAGTCTCTTGCCAGAGATGAATGCAAATAACATGTTAGAGCGAGATGAAAAAGCGAAAGTGTTTTGCTCACAGGCTTATTCAATATATATCCTCCCACTCATGAACGATCAATGCGACGCTTACAGCTTCCACGCTGTGAGTATCATCTTGTTGCAAAGCAAGTGCCAATACAATCAAAATTGAAACTATGCAGGGTTTGCATTCTGTTGTTTTTCATTAAGGAGAAAATCTGGCAGTGGTTTATTGAATAGATCTTAAAAACTACACCAGTCTGAGAGGATAACCAATTTTGTGAATAAAATGTCCAACAAATTCAAACTGTTCTTACAGGTATGCAAGTCTAGCTTGTTTAAGTTTTGTTATTGCTAGATTTATAAATAGAGCATGTTACCATGCACTTGGCAGTTACTTTTAATGCACAATAACTGGACTTTATTGAGTAAAATTCTGATGCATATCGAGGTGTTTCTTGCGAAATAATTCAACACAGACTGATAGGCTGGTTCTCTTACGAGAGTATCTCTCGTACTGCGTAATATCTTACGCTATGGGGAAAACTCTTTTCCACGAGATATTGAAGCCAAAAATTATCCTTAATTTTTTATTAATGTAAAACGCTTTGCGGCAGCAAGCAGACATAGGCGAGACAGCTCGCGCGCCTATTGGCTGCCCTGCGGCAACAGCAGCAGCCTATCGAGAGTGGCTCTGCGTGACGTCACGACGAATGGGGGCCTTTCGCGCCCATATAGTCACGTCCCGCCAGAAAGGGCGTGGTCTCGCCCTATAACCAGGCTCGATAGCTGCTCTTACGTTGATTTTCATCTCTTCAGCGAAGCCTCACGCATCGCTGGATCCAGAGTGAGAAGCCGCGCCGTCGACCTGTAGCCTTCAGCGGGACGTGCCATTGAGCCTGGAGTCGCTGGCCTCGCCGCCTTCAGCCGCCGTACCTGCTGTGCTTTCCGGCGTTATATCCTTTCCTCTGCATAGAGTGTGTGTGTGTGCTTGCATATCTGCTTTTTTCCCACCCCCTCTAAAAGAGCGGCGTCTTTTTAAAGATGCCTTCCTGCGGTTCTTGCCGAGCCCCACTCAGCGACGAGGACCGACATGTCATCTGCGTGTCCTGCCTGGGTGAGGATCACGCGGACATCGCGCTCGCTGACGGCGGATGCCATCATTGTGAACGCTTGCCTATGGTGACTCTGCGGACTCGCCCAGCTTCGTTCTCCGAGCCCGCATCCCAGCCCGCCGTGATGCCGCGCCGCAAGAAGCGCCGCGCCCAGCGCGCGCCCGAGCTATTTCCAGCCCGCCAAAGCTCGCCGGTTCGCCCGCCAGCTTCGCCGGCTTCGCTCGAGTCGCTCCCAGACGGACAGCGGCCGCCGTCTGCCGCCGCGTCCGCACTTGAGCTCGACGAACTTACCGGAGACGGCATTGAAACTGAGCCGATGCGTCCGCTCTCTCAAGCCGTGGATTACATCGGCCTCGACTGAAAGGCGCTCGCGCAACTAACGCGCAATAGGCTGGACGGACGCTTTCTCGGGAAAGACGAAGCTCCGTCACAGTCGAGACCCGCGCCTTTCCCCCCTGAATGGTGAGAGACATTTGTGGTTAACGCTATCCGAGATGACGGAAGCCGAGCGCTCCGTGTTCCTCGACGTTCTCGCTCTGCTGGACGCCGCCCCCCTCAGCGCGGGCCCCGGCCGAGGATTGAGATAAAGCCCGAGGTCTCAAGGCCTTCCTAGTCTCTCTAGGAAAGCGACGGTGTTCAGTTCCCGCTGCGGCCGGATTTACACCAAAACTTCTCGCTCGTTCAGTTCCAAGCAATGTGACTGTTCCAGTGTATTTCGCAGTGAGCAAGCTGGTTCCACAGCCCGCTTGCCTGCGCACAAAGGCCGTCGTTTCGGCTAACTAGCAGCGCCGCCAGGCCCGAGATCAAACACCGCGCTCTCGCTCTGCTGGACGCCGCCCCCCTCAGCGCGGGCCCCGGCCGAGGATTGAGGTAAAGCCCGAGGTCTCAAGGCCTTCCTAGTCTCTCTAGGAAAGTGACGGTGTTCAGATCCCGCTGCGGCCGGATTTCCACCAAAACTTCTCGCTCGTTCAGTTCCATGCGTTGTGACTGTCCCAGTGTATTTCGCAGTGAAGCAGCCGGTGTCTCAGCCCGCTTGCCTGCGCACAAAAGCCGTTTCTATGGCTACCCAGATAAATCCAATAAAGAGTGCATTTTCTGGTGTTCCGGCCACGGCCGATGGTGTTATGAGTGTTGTAAGAATGCCCACGTCCCAGTGCCCATTCCCACACCCAGACACAGCCCGCCACGGTGCAGGGCTAGCACAAATAAAACCAACTCATGTTGGTTGTGCAGAAAATGTAGTGAACGCGCCCATACATGCCCGCTTACACTACACGATGCGTGTCCCTTGGTTTCTGTAAAAACGAAACTAACACACATTTAGTCGGCGCGAGCCGACAGTGTTCTCAGTGCAGTAAATGTGCCCGCTGTCCCGCATTTCCTCACTGACACGCCGAATCCCACGGGATTCACCCCCGCTTGCTTTCTATGCACAACCCGTCACAGAGAAGCTGAGCGCGGCCAGGCTGCCCGCTGTGATTAGCGCGCACCTCGCACGCTGTGAACACAGCGTTGATTCAGTCGGCGCGAGCCGAGTGTTCTCCGTGCAGAAAATGTGCCCGCTGTCTCGCGCCCGCATTTCTCACAGACACTCCGAATCTCACGGGATTCGCCCCCGCTCGTTTTCTCTGCACAACCCGTCACAGAGAAGCTGAGCGCGGCCAGACTGCCAGCTGTGATCAGCGCGCGCCTCGCACGCTGTAAACACAGCAGTGATTTAGTCGGCGCGAGCTGACAGTATTCTCAGTGTAGTAAATGTGCCCGCATTTAGTAAATGTGCCCACATTCCCTCACACGCGCCGAATCCCACAGGATTCGCCCCGCTCGCTTTCTCTGCGCGTCCCGCCATAAAGAAGCTGAGCGCGGCCAGGCTGCCCGCTGTGATCAGCGCGCCCCCCGCCTCGAACGCTGTAAACACGGTGTTGTGTTCCCAGTACACAGGGGCTCTCGAGCCGCCGTCCTGCCGCGGCCAGAGCCCAGATTTCATTCTACCCCTAGCTATTCACGCAGATGCGTGGTCAAGGCTTCCCGGGGTATCAGAATGGGTGTTGAACACTATAACGAGAGGCTGTTCGCTACAGTTCGCTCGACGCCCCCGCCGTTATACGGCGCGAGTCGAAACTACGGTGTAAAGCGAAGTGTTTCATCTACTTCGAGCCGAGAATAGCGAAACTACTGAGAAAAGGGGCTATAGAACCTCTATCTCAGGGCGAAGGGGGCTTATACAGCAGATATTTTCTGGTACCGAAAAAAGATGGTGGGCTCAGACCCATTCTAGATCTGCGACTGCTGAACAGAACGCTCGTGAAGCGCCAGTTCAGAATGCTTACGACCAGGAAATCCTCGCGCAAGTGCGCCAAGGAGACTGGTTCATGTCAATAGATCTGAAAGACGCCTATTTTCAAATACAAATAGCGTCCCATCACAGGCGATTCTTGAGATTCGCCTTCGAGGGCCGGGCATATCAATACACAGTCCTGCCGTTCGGCCTGTCCATAGCACCCCGTACGTTCACGTAGTGCATGGACGCGGCCCTCGCCCCCCTGAGACTTCGGGGCATGCGAGTTTTGAACTACTTGGACGATTGGCTGATTCTAGCTCGTTCACGAACGGAGCTCATAGAACACAGGGCCGCATTACTCGAGCACCTCGAGGAGCTGGGCCTTACAGTCAATTGGGCGAAAAGCTCACTGCTCCCCAGTCGGAGAATTTCCTTTCTGGGAACAGTGTTAGACTCGCTATCCATGACAGCACGCCTGTCACCGGAGCGCGGATTGAATATTCAGCACGTCGCGAGATCCTTCCGCCACGGCTCTATAGTCCCGCTCAGAAGGTTTCAGAAAATGCTGGGTCTGATGGCCACAGCAGCCTCCGTACTCCAGTTGGGCCTGCTCCGCATGCGCCCACTGCAGCTATGGCTAAAAGCACGAGTTCCCCCCAGGGCGTGGACCGCAGGTCTATTTCGCCTCAGGGTCGACCTTCAGTGCATTTCGGCTCTGAAACCATGGAAAGCAACCGACTGGTATCAGTCAGGTGTGAGTCTGGGGATCCCCTCGAGTGTGAAGGTGGTGTCTACGGACACCTCCACTTCGGGGTGGGGAGCGCTGCTCGAGGGCAGACCGCTAGCTGGCCTATGGTCAGCGCGGGAGAAGCTCCTTCACATAAACTGCTTGGAATTAATAGCAGTCGACAAAGCGCTAAGGCGCTTCTGTCCCCAGATAATAGGCCACCACGTATTGGTCCGGTCGGACAACATGTCAGTGGTGGCGTACATAAATCGCCAGGGCGGCGTCAGGTCCCGAAACCTTTACAGGCTGACGGAACGCCTCCTGGCCTGGGCTCAGCACAACCTGCTCTCGCTGAGAGCGGCGCATGTGCCTGGTCACCTAAATGTGGGGCCAGACAGGCTGTCCAGAAATAACGTCCCAGCAGGAGAATGGTCTCTGCACACGCAGACGATCCAGCTGCTGTGGGAAACGTTTGGCAAAGCGCAGGTGGACCTGTTCGCGTCCCAAGAAAACGCTCACTGCCCGAGATTCTTCTCGAAAAGCCGGGACGCGCTGGCCCATGTTTGGCCCCGCCGCCCCCTATATGCTTTTCCCCCTGTCTCACTCCTGCCTCAGGTGTTGGAGCGAATCAGGAGGGAGGGATGCCCAGTGCTACTCATAGCTCCGCTCTGGACAAACCAGTCGTGGTTCCCTGTCCTGATGCAGCTGACCAGCGCTGCCCCATGGCCTTTACCGTTGAGGAGAGACCTCCTCTCTCAGGCGGAAGGCTCGATTTGGCATCCTCGCCCGGATTTGTGGTCCCTGCACGCATGGGCCATCAACGGGTACCCGCTGACCTCCCAGAGGGAGTGTTAAACACGATCGCGCAGGCTAGAGCCCCGTCTACCAGACGGCTCTACTCCTCGAAGTGGTCTGTGTTCTCTGCTTGGTGTCAAGCGCAGGGCTTTTCACCTGTAGACTGCGGGGTTACGGAAGTGCTTTCCTTCCTTCAGGAGCTACTGGATAAGGGCAGGTCCCCTTCCACGCTCAAAGTATACGTGGCGGCCATAGCAACGTTTGCAAAACCGGTGTCTGGCCAGTCACTAGGAAAGAGCGACTTAGTCGTGCTTTTCCTTAGAGGAGCTCGGAGGCTAAACCCTCCCAGGCCCCCTTCAGTCCCGACATGGGACCTTTCCACGGTCTTGGAGGCCATGAAAGGTGCCCCATTCGAGCCAATCCAGTCGTCAGACATGAAACACTTGTCTTTCAAGACAGCGTTTCTTATGGCTCTCGCTTCAGTGAAGCGCGTAGGGGACTTGCAAGCGCTCTCAGTAAGCGCGTCATGCATGGAGTTTGGACCTAATGACTCAAAGGTCATACTCAAACCGAAGCACGGCTATGTGCCGAAATCCCTCAACACACCGTTCAGGGCCCAGGTGATTTCCCTGTCTGCCCTTCCGGTTCTCAATGAGGAGAAGGACGCGAGTCTCCTTTGCCCTGTCAGGGCACTAAGGGCTTATGTGTCCCGCTCGTCTGGTTTCAGACAGACTGAGCAGCTTTTCGTTTCGTTTGGCGGCCGTGCTAAGGGACTTGCCGCTTCGAAACAGAGCCTATCCAGATGGATAGTCGGTGCCATAGCGCTGGCTTACACTTCTAAGGGCCTACAGTGCCCTTTGGGTGTTAGAGCGCACTCCACAAGAGGCATGGCCTCCTCGTGGGCATGGTCTAGCGGGGTTACCCTGCAAGATATTTGTATGGCCGCGGGCTGGGCCTCGCCGTCTACATTTATAAAATACTATAACTTGGAGGTTCCCGCCTTACAAGCTAAGCTTTTGGCGGTATAAAATTCAGTGCTATCTGCCCGCTGTGCGGCTCGGATACTGAGTTTGACCTGCGTATTGCTCACTGACCGGTACAGCAGCTCATTAAAATGTTGACACACTTGTGGCCACCCAGTTCAGGCTGAATGTTCACCCTGACGGTATGGTCTATTTGTCACATGATTAGCTCCTTTCGGATGCTATTTACAGGGAATGATGCTTCTAGCCTCTCTTCCCTCACTCTCTGTGAGTGTATGGTGATTATGCACTATATGCGCCCCGGGCTTCGGCCCCTGGGACTTTGGTGTTGGATCCCTACCAGCACGGCGTGTTGCATTGTGTTCCCCATAGCGTAAGATATTACGCAGTACGAGAGATACTCTCGTAAGAGAACGTACTCGGTTACTAACGTAACCTCGGTTCTCTCTAGAGAGGGAACGAGTACTGCGTATCTTGCCGTGCTTGGAATACGCTCTGGTTCGCTTCGGCGATGAAAACCAACGTAAGAGCAGCTATCGAGCCTGGTTATAGGGCGAGACCACGCCCTTTCTGGCGGGACGTGACTATATGGGCGCGAAAGGCCCCCATTCGTCGTGACGTCACGCAGAGCCACTCTCGATAGGCTGCTGCTGTTGCCGCAGGGCAGCCAATAGGCGCGCGAGCTGTCTCGCCTATGTCTGCTTGCTGCCGCAAAGCGTTTTACATTAATAAAAAATTAAGGATAATTTTTGGCTTCAATATCTCGTGGAAAAGAGTTTTCCCCATAGCGTAAGATATTACGCAGTACTCGTTCCCTCTCTAGAGAGAACCGAGGTTACGTTAGTAACCGAGTACGATTTGATGGAAGAGATGATGTGCGATATATTTGGAAAGTGCAATTAGCCTTTTCCCCATTTTATTTCCTTTGTGAACCACTTCTCATGCAGGCACGCAAGCACGCACACACACACACACACACACACACACACACACACACACACACACACACACACACACACACACACACACACACACACACACACACACACACACACACACACACACACACACACACACTTTGAATGCTTTTTAATGCCATTTGAACTACAATCTATTTCCCGAAAACAAACAGCAACTGTTCAATAAACGCAATCACATGGCTTAATTTTACCAGCACTGATTTAAAGCAATGTGTATTTCTCAGCATATGCCTTGTACTTAAAATAAATCAGAAATGTGTGTCATATAAAAACTGTAACACTCAATCAAGCGTAAGAATATTATGGAGGAAAAATGAAATTTCGAAACAAAAAGGTTTGATGATAGCAGATTGCATGTGAGGATAAAAATATAATATTTTTTATATTAAATAGGCAAACAAATAAAACGTCTTATTTTTTATAGTCGTATTATGACCACACCCATCTACAGTTAGGGTGAAAATACCCTGTGGTCCAAAATGACTATGAAATATTTAATTCCACTTATTCGTATACGAATATATATCATATATATCATCAGCTGAGCTGTGTATACAATTATCATGTAGTTGAATTAGCACAATATTGTTTATGTTTTACTTACATATTTTTCTAACAGATCACGCACAAACCATTCTGTAGTAGCCCACTTAACTTACTTCTAACACTGATGACATCATCGAGGCTGATCGAGACGGAACTGTCCTCGGAGGAACAGTAATGATCCAGCATCAGTGTGAGCTGCGAGGCACTGCTCTCCAGCTCATGTGGAGTTTAAACCGCATTTTTTTTTGGGAAATACCTAATTTGTGGATTGCTTCTTAATTTACACGAATATTATTTTGCAGCGATGGTAAGTAACAACTAAATGCACTTTTATTCACAAATAATAATGAAGGTAAACACATTTCTTGAAAGAATAGTTCTATAACTTAATCTGCTCTCGCGATAAATAGCCTATCTGTAGCCTACTACGATGATCATTACTAGGCTTTATAGCCATATAAGGCGCGTGCATTTATTAGCCTACATTAACATGAGCCTGGGTACATAAGGACAAACTTGAGAGTTTCAGTCGGAACTGTCGATGTGCTTGCAGGTAATCAAAAACTTTACAAAGTCTTGTACACGTTCAAATCATCCACATTAACTTTCAAATAAAATGCATTTAATAAGCTATCAGTAATACCAATAGGCTACATTTGTGTCATTTTATTTAGCTCATATTTAGGCTAAAGGATAGACTATTTCTGTCATCAAGCCGTTATCACAAAATACACGCGTTTGTTCTGCGCTGACCTACATTATCGTTCTTATTACACTACCAAACAAACAAATAAATACGAAAAGAAATTCATTTGAACTTAAATGTTTATTTTTTATTTTTTTATTATCTGACTGCTAGTTTAACGCTTCTGTTAAGAAATATACTAACATTGACAACAATAGAAAAGCAGTAAACTACGCAAATAAAAAGGATATGTCTTATAAGTAGCCTATTTCTGAAAATAGTAGGCTATGTGTAAACAAATACCTGAATGATGTAGGCAACTGCAAGAGCTGAGGATGTGTGCGGCGAGCAACTCGAGGCACTTGAGCCGTTGATGAGCCGTTTAAATGCCAGTTATCACGAAAATCCTCGTAGTAAAATTGGCCTACGTTTGGCCTACACAAACTTTCCTCAAATGCCAGAAGTAGGACTTATTTTCAGACTCACAGTCACATTTTAACTTGATATTTCGAAAACATGTGTGGATAATCAAGTAAACCTAAGCAGTCCAGTATTTATCTTAAAATATTTAAATATCTAATATTTAAATAAAGTCATTTACATCTACAAATAAAACAAAAAATACATATATAAAATTTACTTGCCATTTACTTGCTAAAAAATTATAAACTATCAATCAGATGACAGAAGACATGTAAAAAAGATTTTTCAGCAAAGTTTTGATTATGTTGATAATTTAGAGGCCTTATAAATTCACGTATCACATATGATACAGTAGGCTTTAGGGTTAATTAATTTCACATGGGGGTTGAATTGATACATTATTGTGCTATTTATTTTAATGTCATATTTACAGTATTTCCTTCTACCTGATGTTGCTCTGTTCTTTTTTTCAGTTGGCTATGTAATCACCTGTGTCACAATGGGTAAACCCTGGATTAACCATCTTGTAATGCTGTGTATGTGGAGTTGCTTAGGTGCCCAGCAACTGGAAGATGCATTGCCTTTTCAGTTTACTCATCCAAATTACAATGTAATGATATTTGAAAATTCAGCAGCAAAAACCTTTGTCGAATGCCCCATAAAAATGGGCATTTTCATGGCGAACCAGTCTTGGGACATTTTGTACTTAATAGAATCCGGAGACCATGATAATTTATTCAAAGCTGAGAAGTATGTTTTGGGTAATTTCTGTTTCCTGCGAATAAGGACCAAAGGAGGGAATTCTGCCACTCTCAATAGGGAAGTAAAAGACCTCTATCTACTGTCTGTAAATGCTATTGAAAGACATACTGGTGCTGAGGCACAAACACAAGTTAAAGTACAAGTTCTGGACACGAATGATCTCAGACCTCTTTTCTCACCGACTACATACAGTTTTTCTGTACCTGAAAACTTAGCCATCAGAACAAGCATAGGCAGAGTTTCTGCCACAGATGCTGACACAGGCACCAACGGAGAGTACTATTTCAGCTTCAAAGAGTGGACTGACATGTTCGCCATTCATCCGACTAGTGGGGTTATAACTCTGGCAGGCAAGCTGGATTACTCTGAGGTGGCTCTTTATGAGATTGATGTGTTGGCCGTGGACAGAGGTCTTAAGCTCTATGGGAGTAGCAGCAGCAGTAGCACAGCAAAGCTAAAGGTGCACGTACTGCAGGCCAATGAACATGCACCTGTCGTCTCAGCTGTCCCCTTAACTCCATTGAACACAACCAGGGATCCCACTTATGCATATGTGACTGTGGATGACGGTGATGAAGGGCAGAACGGCGAGATTGCCTCTTTGAGCATCGTAGCTGGAGATCCACTACAGCAGTTCAAGACATTCAGAACAAACCCAGGGAGCAAAGAATACATGATCAAGGCCATCAAGGAAGTGGAATGGGAGGGTTATAGTTTTGGGTACAATCTTACATTGCAGGCCAAAGATAAGGGAAATCCTCCAAAGTTTTCCTCAGCCATAGTTGTGAGGGTGAGATCGCCCAGTGAATACACAGAGAATCCTGCATTTGAAAAGAGCATCTATAGAGTTAGTCTCAGTGAGTTCGCACCACCTCACTCTCCTGTTGTTATGGTCAAAACTGTACAGAAACATTCTAAGATTAAATACTTGTTACAATTCAAAATGCCACACCATGAGAA
Organism: Chrosomus eos; assembly: GCA_036326025.1. NCBI lineage: Eukaryota > Metazoa > Chordata > Actinopteri > Cypriniformes > Leuciscidae > Chrosomus > Chrosomus eos. The sequence continues at coordinate 22,474,585 of CM070835.1, forward strand.
TCCATTTGTTATTAATCCAAACACAGGCCTTATTACCACCACATCACCTATAAAAGCAGAAAGTGTCAGTCAATATGAATTTGATGTTGTTACCAGTGACAGGCGAGCAGTGACCAAGGTGGTGGTCAGTGTAAGTGACGTGAACAACAACACCCCAACCTTTCAAAAATCGAATTTTGAAGCCAGTATCGCCGAACATGTGCCCATTGGGACCAGCGTCTTAACAGTCAGTGCTACTGACAAAGACGACGGAGAAAATGGCTATGTCACCTACAGTATTGTCAATGTGAACAAACAACCTTTTGAAGTGGATTATTTCTCTGGTGTCATAAGCACCACAGAGGATCTAGATTATGAGATAATGCCAAGAAAATTCTCCCTGAGGATTCGAGCCTCAGACTGGGGCTCCCCTTTCCGCCGTGAGGCCGAGGCTGTGGTTTCAATCACTCTCACCAATCTGAATGATAATAAGCCGCAATTTGAGAATATCGATTGTGATGTTACTGTGCCAAGAACTCTAGGGGTTGGTGAGCAAATAATAGTGGTGTCTGCCATTGATGGCGATGATCTCGGCGTAGTGCAGTACAGAATTGACAGTGGTAATAACTTGAATCTTTTTGAATTGGATTCCAACTCTGGGGTGCTGACACTTAAAAAGTCGCTGAGGGATGGCGAAGCGGCGAAACACTCTTTCCACCACCTGCAAATAACTGCTAGCGATGGAGAAATATCAAGTACTCCTATGTTTTTAAATCTAACAGTTGTTAATTCTTTCACACATGTCCACTCCAAATGTGCAGAGACCGGTGTTCTGAGAACTTTAGCAGGGCTGCTGCTTTTTGGCTCTAAACTACACAGTCAGAAAGAAGCAGAGGATGAATTTGCAGACATCCATTCTGTTAACCGCCACGCTCCACAGTTTATAGAGTCCACTCCAACTGTAATAGAAGTTAAAGAGGACCTTCCTGTAGGGACAAGCGTAGCACTCCTCAGAGCTGTCGATTCAGACTCTGGCTTCAATGGGAAATTGCTTTTTGTGATCTCAGGGGGAGATTTTGATAGCTGCTTCACGATAGAATCTGACACAGGGTGGCTTAAAGTTTTCCAGCAACTTGATAGAGAAACAACAGACAGCTACACTCTCAACATCACTGTTTATGACCTCGGCTTACCGCAGAAATCCTCATCTCATATTTTAGATGTTAACATTTTGGATGCCAATGACAACAGTCCAGAGTTCCTTCAGCGTGAGTATTCAGTGGATATAAGTGAGGACACTGCTATGGCAACAGACATCATTCAGCTTGAAGCGAAAGATAAAGATTTAGCAGTCAATGGAATGGTTAGGTACTCGTTTCTTACTGAAACTGACAAATTTGTCATACATGAGGAAACAGGGATTGTAACTGTTAATGGGTTGTTAGACAGAGAGGCCAATCCATTGTTTGTTTTGAGGGTGGCTGCTTTTGATGGAGCAATTGATGAGCCTAAAATGGTATCAACAGTGTTGTTACACATTAATTTGAAGGATGTGAATGATAATGCCCCTACATTTATACCTCAACAATACCATATCAGAGTGAGAGAAGACATTCCAGTGGGCACCTTGGTGCTCTGGCTTGAAACTCACGATCCTGACCTTGGCCTGTCTGGACAGGTGAGATACAGTCTAACAGATGGGGAAGATGGACATTTTCAGGTGGATAAAATGACTGGAGCTGTGTACGTCTCTCAGACTCTTGATTTCGAAACAAGACAAGTATATAATCTGACAGCAAAGGCCAAAGACAGAGGCAAGCCGAACCCTTTATCCTCATTCTGCTTCATTCAAGTGGAGATCGTGGATGTAAATGAGAATATGTACAGCCCCTCTTTCCCATTCTTTGTGGACTGGGGCGCTGTGAGTGAAGACGTCCCAGTTGGCACCTCTGTTATGAAAGTTACAGCTCATGACGAGGACAGCGGCAGGGATGGAGAAGTTCGCTACTCCTTACGAGGCGGTTCAGGCCTTGGAGTGTTCACCATTGATGAACAGAGCGGTAAGCTAATTTGTATTCTTTATTGCTTTTTTAAAGAAAAAATTTGTTCTTCTGTATTGAATGATGAGAGATTGCTTCAAAAAGTATTTTAATAGTTAAACAGATATATTTATTTGCACTGTGAATGTCATTGAAGTTTTCTAGCAAAACATTTCATTAGATATATTGTTAAAAATTATGGTTACAGTTTCTGTTATGAACTACATCTGTGGTTACTCTTCAAGGACGCTTGTGTGAACTTGAGGGGAACTGAATTTATACACTCTTAATAAAATAAAGGTTCTTTATTGGCATCAATAATTCCATGAGGGACTTTTAACATACATGGAACCTTTCCATTGCACAAAAGGTTCTTTATAGTGGAAAAGGGTTATTTAAATTATTTAAAAACTCAGTTTTTTTAAGTTAAAATTTGTTTTATTTAAAGTTTAAGTAAGCAGAACTGTCAGATTTTTATTTTGTACTTATAATTGTACATTTTAATTGTTTTTAACTTGAAATGTTTGAGTACACTAATTCATAAATTTAACTTAAAACTTTCATGTAATCTCATATGTGAATACCTTTATTAGTATAAACTTAGCTAGCTTCAACAAACTAGTTTGCTAACATACTAAGCTGTTAACATGTTAACAATAGTTTGTTATACAGTAGCACTTGCTGTATGAGTGCAGCAATTTAAAGATTTTATTTGCTCTCAAATTATGCTGCATGCACCACTTGTCACAATGATGGTAACTATCCTAAAACCAACATTAACAGAAATTCTTCTAAATTAGCCTAAAAAAACATTAATCACTTCTAAATCACCCACTTAACATTAATCTTGCTGTTATGAATGGCTGGAGGCAAGCTGGTTGACAACCCAAATGCACCTTTAATTCAAAACGTAAACAAACATAAAACAAAGGCATGAAAATAAGAACAAGAACCTGCATTCAATACTAGACAAAGACACAGGGCAAACATGAGGGCTTAAACACAAAGACTAATTACTAGACAAGGACCTTTGAACAATGATCAGACGATTAACAATGATAAGACACATGGCAGGATCACATGACAATCAGGGAATCACATGACAGACAAGAACAAGGAACAAGACACAAAACCCACAGCGTGACACTTGCACACAACAAAACATTATATTAGACTTAATTTGAGCTTTTACTCTCCCTTTCGAGTGCCATCGGCAAAGCATGATGGGAAATAGAGATCCCATAGCCTGACTTCGTCATACTCATATTCTAGTCAGAATGCGAGTCTGATACTGCTCCATAGGGCTTTGATTATGAGGCGTGTCTTAACCGAACCAGGAAAAAAATAAAAATCTGCACTCAATTGGATAGACCTACAACCAATCAGAGCAACGCAGTAAGTGACGTATGTTGAGCGACACAGTTGTCAACAGAACAGCACGCACTCTGGAAAAAGTATTAAAAAAATAATGAGTGTTAACTATCTTTGCCGGTGTTGCAAAAATAATTTAGGATTCGCGGAGTACTTGCAAACACGAAAAGCATTTTTGAAAGAAATATGTTTGATGACGTGATGATTACGTAACTGCAGATCATCTGTCCATCATCGTATAAAGCCCGCCCTGGCAATTTGATTGGCCCGACGATTTCTGAACCGATCATAATTACTCCTCAATGGATCGAGTCCAGACCGAACTTCCCGACCAAAAAATGTTGTGGGCGGGGTTCGGGCTGGCATCCAGGCTAGACATCCCAGCCATTTCAGTTAAACTTAAGTTAGTCTAAATTAAATTAAATTAAATTAAATTAAATGAAACAGTTCAGTTTACGTAAAATATATCAGTTCTGTGAACTTGAAAGAAAAAGAAAGTGCTAAATACTCATAAAAGTTAATTTGACTGAACTAATTAGTTTAGTTTAAGTTTGTCCTACTCAAACCAATTCATTATGTTGAGCGTTAGGGTGTATAGTGTTCTTCATGCCCTAAAAGAAAGTGTCCAATACTCTTCATGTCCACTCTATGCATTTTTAACAAACAACAAAGATTGAATTTTGTTATTTGTACTAAAAACATGAGAGAGACCAAATGAAAAAGAGAGAGAATAAGAGGGAGAAACAGAGCAATGTGCTGAGGACTTTCACCCTGAGGAAAGAGCTTATCAAGTTTTACTGAGTTGTAGAAGCCACACCGCTACCTTTAGAAAAGAAGCCCACAGCGTGAAAGCAGATACTGCCAGACAGACAACCAAAAAGAGCTGCCTCATCTCCCCTTACCCTCCTATTCACTCAATATTTGATGTACAATGTCTGCCCTGTACACATTTAATCTTTTATGCAAATGTCTGTGTTATGAATTCTCAGTTATATAGATAATATATTCATTCTTTGCTTCTACTGTATGTTGATTACATTTTTCATTTAAAAAGAATATTATTAGCAATGTGTAAGACGTTCCTACTTTGTATGGTTATGTATGGTGGCTTCATCCTTATCTAGACTTTAGAGTTTGCAATGCAAAACACCCAGTGCCATGTGACAAGATTTTATAGCAGCACCGTTGGTGCTGTCTCAGTCTAAATGTTTAAAGTGCTTCATGTAGTGCAACATGTTCCTTCTTCTTTTCTTTGTCACAGGCATTATAAGGACACAAGAGACCCTTGATCGTGAGACTACTAATCATTACTGGCTTACAGTCTATGCTACAGACCAAGGAATTGTGCCACTTTCCTCATTTGTGGAGGTTTACATCGAGGTTCAAGATGTCAATGATAATGCTCCACTGACAGCAGAGCCTGTGTACTATCCTTCTGTATCTGAGAACTCTCCCAAAGACGTCTCTGTCATCCAGATCCAAGCATTTGACCTGGACTCTGAATCAAGTGATAATCTCTCATATAAAATAACCAGTGGAAATCCACAGGGATTTTTTTCCATCAACTCCCAGACAGGTAAATCGATGCCTCTGATCAAAACTGCTAATGTGGATTTGTGTTTCTAATCATGTAAATAAGGAATTTAAAATACATTTTTTTACATTTATTTCAGTGTTAGCATTATTATTATGATGATAATGAAAATGTTTCATATGCAACAAGGAGCACCTTGAACATTTAGTGAACACAATTTAAAATGTTTTACCCTGTACTTGAATATATACATCAATAGACATGAATAAACTGCAAAATGAGTGATGTCCATACCTGTGAGGGAGAAACATTTATGAGCAGTAACATGTTAATGTTCACACATGTACATGTAAATAACACATTTTCTGAACATAAAATACGTTTTGACATGAAATATTTCCTGAAGTTTTTAAACATCATTGATATTCACACCAGCTGGTTAATTACATTCACTGAGCAGCACAAGTAATGAATGCAGCTAATTAATTTGACGCGCCAATTGATTTCTCCTCCACCAAATTACTTGCCACACTCAGTCAGCTCAGCTTAAGGTCTCAACAGTGCAAGAAAAAAAGTTTTTCAAAGGATTTCGCTGCCAAAGTCAAGTGAACAAACTGAACTTAGCTGGTACATTGAGAACTCAATGTTTTTCTGGACAAGAATTGTGACCGTTCAGTTAGCGTTTCCAGGAACAGAGAACATAGTACACTCTAAATTATGACTCGTTTTTTTTCTCTTTTGCAAAAAAATACATGAAGGAATGCAACATAAAGAAAACACTCTCTGCTAAATGTCGGGTAGTTTTATCTGTCAAGCCTGAATGTTTCCCTTTTTATTTTGTATGGAGAACAGCTTGAATCTTTTATTACTAATAGAAATTTTTCTCAGTCAGATGAAGAAACACACTGAAATGTACCATTTTTCGTTTTTAATACAGGGTTGGTGACAACCACATCACGGAAACTGGACAGAGAAAAGCAAGCAGAGCATATCTTGAAGTAAGATGCTGAACCCTGTAACTGACGATATTGCATTGTATTTACTTCCACAGAAGTCAAAGAAGAATTTTCATGCTGTTTTTCTTCATACAACAATAGAACATTTTTTATTCTTAAACAGATCACTGTTTCGGATGATGGCAGTCCAACCAAGTCTACAACGGTTTGTGTAATAGTCAACGTATTGGATGAAAATGACAACAGTCCCCAGTTTCTGGAAAAGACCTTTAAAATCAAGCTGGTGGAACGACCAGAGGCAGTCGAATGGGAGCCAATTTATCGAGTGATTGCTTATGACAGAGATGAGAGTCCCTCCTCTGATATCTCATACACAATCGAGGAGGGTGAAGAGCACAGGAAATTCTTCATTGAGCACACAACTGGGTTTGTGTTCTCCAAAGAGGCTTTTTCAGCGGGGGAGTATCATATTCTCACAGTACGTTTATTTCAATTCGTAGACTCCAAATGGTGACAGACTTAATTGATTTATTTGCTGCTTCAGAACGAATGTACACAAAATACTTTTGATCCAAGTGGATTTTGAATGCAGCTTCTAAATGATAGAGAACTTTGATAATTAAATTAAGTAAATATTGTGTCAGAAATCACCCATTGGCATACAGTTAACAAAAAATACAGTATGCCCCATACAGTTACCATCCTTAAAAAATAAGCTCTTGATATGTCTATGTAAAAAAAAAAAAAAACAGGAGAAAACACTCACATTGCTGTCTTGCAGATTAAAGCATCAGACAATGGAAAGCCTTCAAAGTCGTCCATCTGTCGGTTGCACATTGAGTGGATTCCAAAGCCTAAGCTGGCTAAACAACCGCTGGCGTTTGAGGAGAATCCACTCTCATTCTCTGTGATGGAAAATGATCCAGTGGCCCATATGGTGGGAGTCATCAATGCTCAGCCACTTGACTCTCCTGTATGGTTTACGATCAAAGGTAAAGATCTAAAGCTCTACAATCAGCCTTAAAATAATAGTTCCACCCACCTATTCACCCTCATGAGATTCCAAGCCCATATGATTCTATTTCTTCAGTGAATCAGAACAGGAGTTATTTATACAAGTAGGTTGGATTTCATGCAATTACTATGTATATGAGATTCCAAGCTTCAAAGAGGACACAAATGAATTGTTAAAGGGATAGTTCACCCAAAAATGAAAATTAAGTCATTAATTACTCACCCTCATGCTGTACCAACCCCGTAAGACCTTCATTCATCTTCGGAACACAAATGAAGATATTTTTGATTAAATCTGAGAGGTGGATCACTCCTCCATAGGCTTCCTAAGGGATTGAAACTTGACGGCCCAGAAAGTCATTGAAGAAAATGTTTAAATATTTAATGTGCCTACAGTGACTAGATCTTAAGTTTATCAAGCTACGAGAATACTTTTTGAGCGCAAAAAAACAAACTAAAATAGCGACTTTATTCAAGTATTCTCTTTGGGACTGGAGATTTCACGTAGTGTTATTGCGCAACGCTTTTGGTTGAACGTCACACGCATCACACACATGACCAGCGTTGGCCAATAGTGAGCCTACGTGTGACGTATAACCAGAAGCGCTGTGCTGTTACACTACGTCAACAGCTTAGGAGAATGACACGGAAGAGAAGAGATGGTTGAATAAAGTCGTTATTTTAGTTTTTTTTTTGCGCATAAAAAATATTCTCGTCGCTTGATACACTTAAGATTGAGCACTGTAGCCATTTGGACTATTTTAACGATTTCTTTAATGACTTTCCGGGGCTGTCAGGTTTCAATCCCTTAGAAGCCTATGGAGGAGTGATCCAGCTCTCAGATTTTAATTACAAATATCTTAATTTGTGTTCCGAAGATGAACGAAGGTCTTACGGGGTTGGTACAGCATGAGGGTGAGTAATTAATGACTTACTTTTCATTTTTGGGTGAATTATCCCTTTAATGTTTCCATGAAAGTGTCCATTAGACTCATCCGATACATTTCAAGCCTACTGAAGTCATACGGTAGCTTTCAACAGCCTAAAGTTTAAGTTTTTATTCACTGATAATCTTAACCTCCAATGGTCTGTTAAACACTAAAAAATCACTGGACATTGTTACTTCTATCATGTTTTTGAGTGATATTTCACATAAAAATACAATTTCTGTCATCTACTCACCCTAATGTGTTTTAAAGCTTTATGACTTTCGTCTTTGTAACACAAAATAACATATTTTGAAGAATGTCTCTTGTCCATGTATGATAGTCAAAATGGGTTCCAGTGTTGTTTGTTTTTCAATGTTCTTACAAAAATCTCAGGGGGTGAGTAAATGATGACAGAATTCATTTTTGAGTTTTAGTTTCATTTAAACTTCAGTCTAATCTTCGCAAAATGTCCTTGGATGGCTTTAGAAGACATCACACAAGTCACGTATCACTTTTTTAATACTTTTATGGTGCTTTTTGAAGTTTGAAAGCCTCAGTTCCCATTCATTGTAATTGCATGGGGAAAAACATCATTACGTATCTCCATTTATGTTTGGAAGAAAGAACATCAAAAGGGTTAGAAGAACTAGATGAGGGTGAATAAATGGTGACAGAATTGTATTTGCTATTTAATCTCTAGTCATTCTTGATGCTTCAGCTCTTTAAAGTTCAATGTTCAGATAATCTTCAATAACCCAACCTTGATTTTGCCCTAATCAGCTTTCAACTGTTTTCCCCCCCTCTGCCGCCGCCTTGTCTGGCTCATCTGCTTTTCTTTTCTTGTTTCTCCACTCTTGCTTCACAAGGAGTCAAACATGTTAAAGAAGTTTTTCACATTCTACAGATGGCTTGTGACCTGAACTGTACAGCAGGTATCTGCTGATAAATCTTCTCACAGCTCTTGCATTATTTCCTGTCACATCTACCTGAAAGAGTTCTGAATTCATATTCTGTGGGAGCGATCTTGCACAATATTTACTTTCTTTGAACGTTTGCTACTTTAATAGCTAATGCAAATCCTATATTATGCAAAAATTCCACCTGTTTGTGAACAGCATTAATATGTGGCTGCTGTCTGTTTTGGTACTAAAAGGTGGAAACACTGGCAACCACTTTGATGTGGAGAAGGCGAGTGGCACAATCATCATCGCTGGAGCTCTAGATGCGGAATGGCAGTCAAATTACAACCTTACTGTTGAAGCAACAGATGGAACAAGATCCATCAGCACTCAGGTGTTTTGTCTTTAATGGCACTTACCAAGAAATTGCCCATGCATTTGTAAAATAGGATCAGTTGAATAGTGGATGGAGAGATAAGAAAAATGATGCACATCTTTGCTTTGACAGATTGTGTACGCGTGGATCTATATTCTGGCAGGATAATTGTTTTGTTGCTTAGTATTACCTATACATTTCGCCACTGCTCAAATTGCAAAGAGTTTAACTTAAAAAAGATTACATGTCACACAATGAATGCCAGGTTTAAATTAGTCACAAAGCAAACATATCATTAAGCTTTTTCCTAAATGCTTGATATTTTAATCTTTTTGATCACATGTATAACTTTCACTCATTTCTCTTGCTACACATGACATTTCTTATAGAAAGATGAGGTTTAAGCTTAATAGAAAATCTAAAATTTCATGTAAAAAAAAAAAGGATAACCCAAGTAGCTGGAATGTGCCCTGGCACCTGCATACTGTGATACTATTGGGCGCACTTAGCTGAAGTCAGGCTCACTGCTGTCTTTCTAATGTATAAGTTGCCACCGTCCTTTTGTCATGGTGTGAACATACCTCTCCTTGGGCGATACCTGCATGTATCAGCCAAGCCAGCCAGCCTTATCAGGTCACAGTGTGAGACTCATCCATCAGCGTGAGCAGACCCAGAGGCAAAGAATGATGTGAGAGGGAGTAATGTTTTAAAAGAGAGCTCTGTTTCAGCCCTCAGTCCATCTCTCCTGTTGCAGAGAGCATTGCCCTCCAGGAGATTGCACTCTGTACAGTTTGTCATCCTATAATGGGCTTCTTACTTGTGGGCAGTTTCAGGTCTGTGTGAATTAAATATTTAATAAATGTGTGTCTAAGATCAAATTATACGTTCTGAGTGTCCTTATGTTATTGTTGCTTGAGTAAACACACATCTTCCAAAAGTAATATGTGAATCTAGATATGATTAAGTGTGGATTTTGGACATATATGAAGGATTTTGACTGGAAGAACTTCATTAAATCAGCTGGATTTTTCCCATTGTTATATTATGGTTAATTTAAATAATCATATATTTAAAATAATGTAAGTAATATAATAATAATAATAATAATAATAATAATAATATAACAAATGTTTAACAAATACACATACAAAATATTTACTGTGTGCATTGTGCTTTGTTAAACAGGTCACAATTCAGGTTCTTGACACAAATGAACATCGCCCCCAGTTTGGCCAAAACCAATATGAGATAAGTATTCCAGAGGAAACCCAGCCTGGTATGAAGATATTGGAAATAAATGCAACAGATAAAGATGAGAAGAACAAATTATCCTACACACTGTTGAGCAGCACAGACTTATTTAGCCTGAAGAAGTTTAGTCTTGATCCTGGGACAGGCTTTTTGCACACTGCTGAAAAACTGGACCATGAAACCATGCACAGACATATCCTCACAGTAATGGTAAGGCCATGTATAAACTTCTTTTGTGCACTTCACTAGGTATTAGGAAAAACTGCATAAAAAACACACTGCATTTAACAGCTGATTGTTGTCTATATATATGTTATTCCAGGTTAGGGATCAAGGTGTGCCTGTGAAGAGTAATGTTGTGAGAGTGATCATCAACGTGGAGGACAGTAACGACAATGTACCATCGTTCACCAGCTCTCATTTACACCGCCCGTGTCTTTGAAACAGCTGCAATTGGTTCATCGGTATTACAGGCCACTGCTCTGGAAAAGACAAAGGGCTAAATGCTGAGATCCTCTATAACATAGATTCAGGTACAGCTTATCTCTACTAAAACTGTCAAATCATTGGAAAAGTTTAATTGTTTATGGAAAACGACCAATATGTTATTAACTATTATTCATTTCTGGACATCCTATATATATATATATATTATATACCAGTGGCGAGCGGTGACTTCTTTAACTGGGTATGCTGGGTGTCACATCACATAAAAAAGTGCAAGGTGATGCTCGCTTAGCTCTAGAGAAAGTGTTAACTACTCAGTGGCTTAGTCTCATGACACATAGCAACACCGCTAAAAGTATTCCTAATATGCTGGACCTTTTATTGAAAGTCGCCTACATTTACCTGTTGAGACATGCCTTCACAAGCACCCGTAAGAGCTGTGATTGTGACGTTTGAGTTTGAGGGAGGCGCGACACGCGAAAGGGTGTTTGCAAAATAAGGGGTATTTTTGTTATTATATTGGTGCTACTAGTGTCGCAGAAACTACATACTTCACCTTTAAACAGTTTGGCGCATTGGCTTAAATACTTAGATCTAAATCAGAGACGACAGAGAAACACCATGGCATTTTTACAGACGAGTACTTCGCGGACAGCATTCCCTGTGCATGAAATTCCTATTTGCCAGCAAACCACTGAAAACGCAGGACAATGATGACCCTCTGTAACTGGTAGATTTGAGGAAAATGACCTTCGTTTGGCAAATAAATAAATTAATGACAGTTACATACGTATTATCACATTTTTATCATGTAAGCTTTATGGTTCACCTCAAACAAGGGAATTTATAGTAATTTGTAGTGTTATAAATTAACAAATCCATGAATGGCTTGGGTATGCAGAGCATTCACAGATTATATGGACTGCAGCCCCTGATATATACTAATATAAATAATACTACAAATAATGCCTTTTTATCAGATAATTGCTCTATTTTTAAGCTCTCTATTCTCACTATTCTATTCTCTGTAGGAAATCATGGAAATTCCTTCAATATTGATCAGTCTTCAGGCATTATAACAGTTGCAAGGGAACTTGATCGTGAATACAGAGACCAATATGAATTGTTAATAAAAGCATCTGATAAAGGAGAACCTCCTCTCAGTGTGGTTACAAGCGTCCAGGTCACAGTCACTATCTCGGATAATACCAAGCCGAAGTTCCCCTTCAATTCAATATCGGCTGAAGTCAGTGAATCTGTCCCTGTTGGAAGTTTTGTAACTTTAGTCTCTGCCTTCAGTCAATCAACCATATTTTATCAGATCAAAGAGGGAAATGTGAACAGTGTGTTTGACATCAATCCAAACTCTGGTGCTATCATCACAAGGAAAAAACTGGACTTTGAAACCCTTTCGTCATATAAACTGATTGTGCAAGTTTCGGACATGGCTGAAATGTCGAGCAGTGTCACAGTAAACATTCATCTAAAGAATGAAAATGACAATAATCCTGTTTTCACTCAACCTGAATTTACTGGCTTCATCAGTGAGTCGGCTATTGTCAGAAGTCTGGCTCTGACCTCTCAGAACGTTCCACTTGTTGTTCGTGCAACAGATGCTGATCAGCAGTCAAACGGCAGGCTTGTCTATGAGATTATGGAGCATGATAAATATTTTTCTATCGTTTCTGGGACTGGAGCTATTCAAACTCTCAGTAACCTGGATTATGAGCAGATAAAGGTGTTTAACTTCAGAGTTCAGGTCCATGACACTGGGATGCCACGTTTGTTTGCTCAAAACACTGCCAACGTGACTATACATGTTATAAACATCAATGATTGTGCTCCAAAATTCACTCAGGATTCATATGAGACAACACTCCTCCTTCCAACCTACAAAGGGGTTAAAGTGATAACAGTAAAGGCTACCGACGAGGACTCACTGCCAGACACCAAACTACGCTTTGAACTTGTAGATGGAAACATAGGGAACAAATTCCTGCTTGATCCAACCTCAGGTGATATTTTTGTGCAAAATGCTACACAGTTGCGGAGCAGGTACAGACTGACAATCCAGGTTTTTGATGGATGTTTTACTGGCACTGCAACTGTGAAAGTCAATGTTAAAGATAATAAAGGTCACAATCTGAAGTTCACTCAGGAAATTGTCACCGCCTATGTGCAAGAAAGCTCAACGGAGAAGAAGATCCTGGCAGTCCTCTCTGTAGTTGGAAATAGAGTCAACGAGCCTTTGTTTTATTCTATTCTCAACCCTGACAGTAAATTTGAAATGGGACGCACATCTGGAGTGCTTTTCTCCACAGGCATCCCATTTGACCGCGAAGAGCAGGATTTGTTTGAAATCTTTGTGGAGGTTACAAAAGAGTCAAGGTCGAATGGAACCGCCCATGTGCTTGTGCGAGTGCACATTGAGGATGTGAATGATAATGCCCCTGTCTTTATAGATCAGCCCAATAGCTTTATTGTTCAGATTGACAAAATCGTGGGTTCGGTTTTCGGGAAGGTGACCACTGTGGACAAAGATATTGGCAGAAATGCTGAGGTTACATACTATTTGAACAAGCATGATAAATATTTTCAAATAAGCCCGTCAGGAGAAATATCTCTTAGGAGACCTCTAGAGCTTGAAAATGTTGGCAAGTTCGTCATTAACATAACTGCGCAAGACAGAGGCAACCCACCGCTGTTCTCAAAAGCAGAGGTCATTATTTCGGTGGTAAACAAAGCCACACCAGTGTTCGAAAGACCTTTTTACAAGATTGTAATCCCTGAGAATGTGCAAGTTCGTACTTCTATACTGCAAGTTGTGGCCAATCAATCTGCAGGACATTGTACAGTCTACAGCATCAGTGAAGGAAACCCATTCAATCAGTTCAACATTAATTTCATTTCTGGACTCATTGAAGTCATCCAACCATTGGATTATGAGGCTCACCCCGCATATCGGTTGAGTGTCCAGGCGACAGACTGTCTAACCGGGGCCAACTCTGATGTTTTTGTAGATATCATATTGGAAGATGTCAATGACAACATACCCAAATTCGAAGCGGCAGTGTATAATATTAGCATCTCTGAATCTGTTGTAATTGGAGCCTCTGTGTTACAAGTTGTAGCCATGGACTCTGACACAGGAAGCAATGCAGTATTGTTTTATCAGTTGTATGAAAAGGATGGAGCCACATCAGATCACTTCAGAATAGATGTTGAGAGTGGAGTCATTTGGACTGCAGGACTATTGGACCATGAAACGCAATTGCAGCATGAACTGATTGTAAAAGCTGTTGATGGTGGACCATTTCAGCTGTCTGCTGAGGTCCAAGTGATTATATATGTAACTGATCTTAATGACAATCCACCTATTTTTGCACAGCAGCTTTATAATGCCACCATAAGTGAGATTTCTTCTCCAGGGAAGCTTGTGACATGTGTTAAAGCATATGATGCTGACAGCCATGGAACCAGACAGCTGGAGTATGCTATTTTGTCTGGAAATGACAACAATATATTTGCAATTGATGCGTCAAGTGGAGAAATTGTGATTGCCAACATCAGCCGAAAGTCTCTTGAGCACTTCTACAGTTTAATTTTGTCAGTAACTGATGGTGTTTTCAGAAGTACTGCTGAGGCAAACATCTATGTGATGGCTGAGAATAGACAAAGTCCATCATTTACCCAGGATGAGTATCTTATTGAGCTTCTTGAGAACTCTGCAGTTGGTACGTTGGTTGGACAAGTTGAAGCCATTGACGATGACCCAGGGATATATGGTCAATTGACATTCTTTATTGTAAATGATATCGCCAGGGATAAATTTACCATCAAGGATGATGGCTGGATTCACACAGTAGAGGGTTTTGACAGAGAAAACCCAGAAGAGAAAGTGATTAGCATCAGTTTAATGGCTAAAGATGGCGGTGGGCGTTTGGGCTTTTGTACTGTTATTGTAATTCTCTCTGACGTGAATGACAATTTACCCAAATTCATGCTCTCAGAATATAAAGTTACTGTGCCAGGAGATACTCCAGTGGTACAACTGTGATCAAAACATCTGCTGTAGATGAAGATGAGGGAAGTAATGCTGATATCATTTACACTGCTGACTCTGATTTAGGGCACTTCGAAATTCATTCACTTAGTGGTGCGATTGTCACAAAGGAAAGTCTAATTGGACTGGAAACTGGCCTGTATTCCTTCTTTGTGAAGGCTAAAGATTCTGGAAACCCACCAATGCAATCTATTATTCCTGTTTCAATTAGAATAGTTCCCCCTGAAACATCAATCCCGAAGTTTGCAGAGCCGTCACTGTGGTTGGAGCTTTCAGAAGACCTGGCTGTCGGAACTAAGATGGATATCTTCCAAGCCCAGAATGAGCGGTCTGTGATCTACAGCCTTGTTGGAGGGAACACCCCAGAGAGTAACAAAGATGATGTCTTTGCTATTGACAGTAGTACTGGAAAGCTTGCACTCACAAAAAGACTAGACTATGAAACTATCAAATCGTATCAGCTTACAGTGCAGGTCCGAGACGTTGAAGATGGCATGGAAATGGTCTCAACTATAGATCTGGGTATCCATCTCAAAGATGTCAATGATAACAGTCCACAATTTGAGTCATTCCCCTACCAGTCATATATTGTTGAAAACCTACCAGAAGGGACTTCTGTAGTGAAGGTCAAGGCCACTGATCTTGATTCTTGGCTGAATGGTCAGGTTACTTATACTTTGGATGAAATCCAGGAGCACCCTGATGTTCTGGAGATGTTTGCTGTGGACAGTGAGACGGGCTGGATAACCACCCTCACAGAGATAGACAGAGAAAAGGCAGACCAATATCGAATCACAGTGGTGGCTACAGACAGAGCCCAAGGGCTACGAATGACAGGCACTACTGTTGTAGAAGTTACAGTTGTGGACTCAAATGACAACCCTCCATTATTTGCTGAAGCAGTTTTTAAAGGTACTGTGAGAGAAGATGAATCTACACCAGGCACAGTTATCACCATTCTCAACTGTGCTGATTCTGACAGCGAGGAGGTCAACAGGAGGTTCAGCTGTTTTATCACAGGTAAACCATGCTTCCTAGTAAAACTAGTGAGATTAAAATCACCATGAATGTCAATATTTACTTACTCTCATGCCCTGTAATCTTTTTTTTGTTCCTGTAAAAAGAATATCCAGACTGATCTTTTCTATACAATGAAATCAAATGGTACATTATATTTCAGCTAATAAGTGATAAGTCCTCTAAAGCAACACTTTCTTAAATGTTAAGATATATATTTCATTTAAGATCCATACTGTGTGAGTTACATATTATGCATCATATTATAAAGGCAAATGTCTATTATTGTAACATAGCTTAACATTTTCAGTTCTGTTTATTTTATTCAGATTTATTTGTAGTGTTTTTCACAATACATATCATTCCAAAGTAATGTTAAAAAAATGCATTCAATGTATTTAATAAACATTTTATGTTTAGGAAAACACCTAAACTTTTGCAATTCAAAAAATACATGGTGTAAAATATTTTCTTTTATGTTTTCCTTCTTGGCCCCCTAAAATTCCCGTGCAGCCTCTGGAACCAGTTTGAAAACACTTAGTCTAAAGCCATACGATAGCTTTATGTGAGAAATGGACCAAATTTTGATTTCATCTTTAGCTGAACTATCCCTTTAAAGAAACTGGTATTGGCATTTCAACATGACAATTTTGTGAGGTGTTTATTAACATTTGGAAAGAAATTACAGAACTAATGCCACCAGCTCAGTTGCTTAATGTTATGAATAATCTATGATATGTATATGAGTGTTCTGTAATATACCGATGCTGATTAGAGATAATCAGAGCATCTTGTTATTGTCCTCAGTTTCATTACATTGCCTGATTAGTATCTCGTATGCAGCTAGAAATACAATGAAAATCCCCAAGATGTTTAGAATGATGTTAAATGCATGATGATTTGACTGCTAATCTCCTTATTAAATATTTCTGATTAGACCAAAGTTCATTTTTCCTTGTTTAATGTATTCAGGTGGAGACCCACAGGGCCTGTTTGATGTGAAGCACACAGATGGTGTTTGGATGGTCACTGTCAGCAAAACCCTGGACAGGGAGGAGAGAGATTTCTATCTTTTAAACATCGCAGCCACCGATGGAACCTTTGTGACGGAGGCTACCGTAGAGATCACTGTCCTTGATGCAAATGACAACAGTCCTGTTTGTGAAAAGGCATGATATGTATATTCATTAGCCCCTGAGCTCTTTATTCTGGACTGTGCAGAGAACTTTTAATGAATATGCACATTTTTCACAGATGATTTTTCTTTAGATATCACCCATTTCTTCAGTCACTTTAAATTGAAATCCACTTTTGTTCTCAGGATGTGTATGCGCAAACTGTTCCTGAAGATGCACTTGTTGGAAGACGAATTCTTCAAGTCTCAGCCACTGATGCAGATATCCAGTCAAATGCGGAAATCACGTACCAGTTGAGTGGCAGCGGAGCTGAATCATTCACAGTTGACACCAAAACAGGTAAAACAGTTTTTTTATCTAAAGCAAGGGGTTAAGTATCTTATTCAAGGACATAATGGCAGTAGCTCATTAATCAATCCCTTCTAGGTTCAAGCCCACATCCTCTTGATTATAAGTCCTGATCGTTATTGACTTTAGTGTTCAATGTGAATAGGGATTTCTGCAATACATATTGTTCCAAAGCCCGCTTTACATAAAATAATCCCTCAAAACTTAAAGTGAACAAGCCAATCATGACAGTAACAAGGAAAAAAACTCTCTAAGAGGTAAGCAGAAGGAGACATTGGCTTTTGAACGGTAGTTTACATTTTTGTATTTTTCTTCTAGGTGTAGTGAAAACGCTGGTAACCCTGGACAGAGAGATGACAGATGTGTACAACCTAACTGTGCGTGCAGTGGATGGAGGCAATCGCTTCTGCCAAGCTTCTGTGGTCATCACTGTTGATGACGTTAACGACAATGCCCCCAAATTCACATCGGACCCACATCATGTGAGCATTTTTCAGAATACACAGCCTGGGACGTACGTGGCACGACTAGAAGCCTTCGATGCAGATATTGGTATGAACAACTTTTCAACATGGCAACTGTTTCTATTATTAGTTACCTTGTTTTTGCAAATTCCCTCACAAAAAAATGAAGAAAGATTTGTTAGATTGTAGTTAGATGTACAGTCGTTGGTTCCAGCAGTGTAACCTGATTGGAGCAGTAGTTGCATCAGTAGTTATTAGTCTGTGCCATCTTTCACTCTGTGTGGCATTTCATCACTCTCGTCTTCACTCAGCATGTAGCGTTCCCTGACGTTGGAACAAATTAATATAATCTTCACTCCTCTTGCACAATTGTCTTAGCTCCCTGCGAAGGTAACAATTACTTTCTCGTAGTAGTTTCTTTTTTGACACCTCAAGCACATTGCCTGTTGCTTGTGTAAGATTTCAATCATCACTCCATTCTCTGCAGCATCATTACTCTTCGAAGCTTCTGGCCACTTCTCCAAACATTATTGTTGCCACTAACTAAAGTAAACAACTGCCAGGTAGGATTTCTGTAATTAGTGTTTCTTTCATGAATTACCATCATCAAGATGTGTTTGGGAGTATTTGTTGATTGGAGAGGAGATTGTGAAGTGATTAATATCAATTCATTCAGCTGTCATCGTAGGATTTTCATTGGCGTTAATTAGTCAGAGGCAATTAGGCTGGACGACCGGGCGACACCAACAACAAGGTCTGCTCTCATTGCACTAATGAGCATATGAACAAGTATGTTTTGTATATAAACTGCAAATTAACCGAACAAGAAGCAATTAGATCATATTTCTGCCCCCCCTGCCTCACTATGTCATGAAGGGATTAGGTTAGAGGGACAGACTCATTTTTGCATCACTTGTGATTCATTGCGAGCCCAGCCGCTCTCCTCAGAATGTTATCATTTCAACCCACTCATGACTTAATGATATAATGACATTCTTCTGCCCACTTCTACTCAATTTAGGTCCAAATTTTAAATGTGTACTCTTCTCAGCAATGTGTCGTTATTAGACTAAGTTTTTGGCATTAAGTAGGGGGTAATTTTAATTACAAAGACCCCAAATCACAGCACAGGTCACTGCTTCTCTTGTTTACAGAAAATTTTAATCTATTGCTCAAAGCCAGTGTCGGATTTATTTATGCATAGGCATTCTTGGCAACGGGGGCGCAAACATTATTTTGCCTATGTCACAATATGAGGCTATTCAGATCTGCTAAAAGCCAAGGGTTTTAAACTTTGGGGGTGCCTGAAAATACATGTACTCCAGATGTCCTTGGAGATACTATAAAACACTTACACATTTCATTTTAAAGACTCTTTTACCTATTAAATACATTTTTTCAACAAATTTTCAACTAATGATTTTGTCAACTCTTTCTTTCTCGTGGAGTAAAGACTATTGTAGAAAGAACAAAAACATTGATTTTTTTTTTACAGAAAAAGACTGTAAAAAGGCTACAGTATAAACCTGTTATTGGTTAATTGCAAGTTACCTTAAAAAATTGTAAATGGTTTAACATTACATTATAAGTAATTTACTGTAAAACGTATTAATAAAATGCAAAGTAAACGTATGGGTTTGGGAAATACAAACATTTGGACTTTACCAGAAGTTCCTGAATATGACACATCTCATGATTATATTTTATTTCAATAGTATTGTTTCTTTTTTTTGTTATCAATAATGTACATTAGGATGTTTCATGTTACATTTTCTGTTATTTAGTTATGTTTATTTAGTTATTTTAGTGTCATGGGTTACCCTGATGCTGTTTTGGTTTTGTGATTATGACCCTCTGCTCACACTGTACACCATGTATTATGGACAGTCCACTTATGATGAACTCCTATTCATGTGACATTTTTTCATCAGAGTTTTTTACTGTAAATTTAACAAGATATCTTTTTTACAGTGAGTTATTTGAGAGGGTGGACTTAAACCTTGCTTCCTGCGAGCCGACATGTCTTATACAGCCCACTGTGCCACAGCTCTGGAATATTAAAATATTAGAGGAGTACTCTACTATACAAGAGTTTGTTACTATATTGTGTTTTGTTCAGAGTTAACAGCATAATATTGTTCACTGATAAAGAATTAAACTCTGACCATTCCTGCTAAAAAAAAAAATCTGGCTTCAAATGAAAGGAAGGAAAGAGGACCTCTGTGAACACTTAATGGACTCAATAGATTACATTTTTTTTGTCCCAGATTCACTGAAATGAACACTTCAAAAACATTGATTCACAGAAATGTGAAAACTAAGAAATTTAATAAAACTACTCTCAGACAGCCTTCTTCCACCAACAACAACTTGTTCCCAGTCCCTTGCTGCCACAAATCTAATACAGGCTGTTAGAAATCTAATGGAGACCTCCAAAACTGACATTTCCTAATACTCTTTCTTTATCTCCAGGGATGAATGGAAAAATACGTTACTCGTTTGAGGACTCTGCCGGAGGTCTGTTTTCAATTGAGGAGAGCTCAGGAATAATCAGTTTAGAAACGTCCCTGGACAGACAGACGAAGGCCACGCATGTGCTGAGGGTACGTGCTACAGACCAGGGCTCTCCCCATAGACTCTCCTCTCTCAGTTCTGTAGTGGTGACAGTGCTAGACGCTAATGACCATCCACCAGCGTTTGAGCGCAAGGACTACGTTTCCACAGTTCCTGAAGATGTTACGGTAGGGACTAAGCTTCTGAATGTCTTTGCTACAAGCAGGGATAGAGAAATTACTTCCCAGACAACGTACTCTATCACCAGCGGCAACGAACAAGGAGCTTTCCGAATTGATTCACGGACAGGTGACACACACATATACACACAGTTTCCTATTTGACAGTGGGACTCAAAGAGGACTCCACTGTGGATTTGAGGATTACTTAGTGAATGTTTGTGTTTGCAGGTGACATCTTTGTGATGGAGAAGCTGGACTATGAGGTGTCTCCACAGCACTACCTGACAGTGAAGGCCACCGCCAGAGGGAAACTGTCGCTCAGGGACACAACTACTGTTACCATTCACCTCCTTGACATCAATGACAACAGCCCCGTGTTCAACCAGAAGATCTACTCGGCTGTAGTCAGCGAGGACACCAGACTCGGGAGCACAGTGCTGACGGTAGGCGTTTAGCACATGTTTGCATTAAGATTACCACTATAAGTGGTCCACAGTGTAGATAGTTTTGTTATATACTTTGTTTTAGGTTCACTTTCACATTACAATATGATCTGTTTTACCAGTCACATAGTCTATCACCTGTCAACAGTGTTGGGAAGTTTACTTTGGAAATGTAATGGGTTACAGATTACAAGTTACCCTATTTAAAATGTAATAAGTAGTGTAACTATTTGAATTACTTTATTAAAGTAAGGTAACTGATTACATTTCATTAATTTTTGATTACTTTTCTAATTTTCAGCACTTGAACGCATTTTCATCACTTACCATAGTGGCAACTCTTTGACAGATTAGACAGCGGCAATGTGGATTGATGTAATTGGCAGACGTGGTGAGCTGCAAATTCAAACAAGAGAACCAATCAAAAGCATCCAAATAGCATCGCTTTACTAAACAACCTTTAAATGGCAGGAGTATTGTGCAGATCAAAAACAGGCAGAGCAACAAATTAATATTTTTCAACAGAAAATATTCAGATGCAATCCCATTTGTAATCGCTAACATTTTCATAAGTAACTGTAATTTAATTGCACATCAGTAAGTATGACTGATTACAGTTACATTTATTTTGTAATTAAATTACGTAAGTCAGTTTCATGTATCTTGTTACTCCCCAGCACTGCCTATAAATCACCCCAAACACTCTAGCAACCATCTAGAAGTGCTCTTGCAACCACGAACGTAATAACATGCTAAATAATCACTCCGAACACCAACCGCATAAAAAAACTCTGGACACCCTGGAATTATCCTGGCAAGTTTTGTGCGAGCAGTATGCAGATCAATCTAATTAAATGCTAAACCAGTATAGCTAAACCAGTATAGAAAGATGTGGCATATAGTTTACGTGAGATAAACAGATTTTCATCAAGTGTAATGCTTCTTTTCCTTAGGTACTAGCGAATGATATTGATGGGCATTTAAACAACCGAATCCACTATTCCATTGAGGACAACAACCAAACGTGTCCATTCATCATGGATGCAGTCAGTGGTGAACTTCAACTTGTCCATCAGTTGGACAGGGAAAAGGTAATGCTTTGGAAAGGTGGGCTTTGAAATGATCTTCACAGGTCTTGATAACAGTGTTTCTAACTCCTTTGCGAAAGCCAAGGATGACTCCATCTTTTCCGCCTTTTTCTTCTCCTTCAAATTAGGTAGCGAGTTACATGCTGACCGTGCTGGCCTCCGACAGTGGAAATCCCCCCAAATCCGACAGCGCCGTAATCAACATGGCTGTGTCTGATGTGAATGATAATGCACCTGTCTTCTCTCAGGCTAACTACAGTCTCATCATCCAGGCAAGACCACACTCTCCTATAGAGCAGTGCAAATTAAATCCTACGCACTCTTTTCTTACTCCATGTCTGAGTTCTCAGTGAGAGGTGATGGTGTAATTTCTCAGGCCTGTTGGAATGATTCTGTGTATCTTTCTCTTTTCGATAGGAGAATCTCCCTTCAGGGACCAGTGTGTTACGGCTCAATGTGACAGACAATGATTACCCCCAAAATGGGCCTCCTTTCTCCTTTAGTATTCTGAAGGGTGATGAGACAAGCCCCTTCAGCATAGACCAGCTGGGTGTGATAAAGACAGCTGGACCACTGAAAAAAGGCCAACACATACTCCATGTGCAGGTGAGAACTGAGCTTTGTCCATTTGTTTGTTGTGTAGCAGTCCTTCAGGGGACTTTTAGAGCAGTGTTTCTTGAACTGAACTTCACAGATCCCTGTGGTTCCTTCACAAATAGCCAGAGGACCAGAAACCTCACTGATAGAGTGCAACCGTTACTTTTTCAGCAGAATTGTGTTCATTTTCTCTTTAGGAATAAAAAAAGAACATTAGGAGAGCCTTGACCGAAACCAACCAAATGGCACATGCTGATTTAGCAGAATTAGGTGCGTTCCTGGGTCAACATAGTTTGTTGAACCTGGAACATAATTCCTGTCCAAAATTCTAATCCTTGTTCCTACCCCTAAACCTAACCCTACCCATAAGTTATCCCTGAAATCTTATGGAAATGATAAGTGAATAGCACTGATGTAGAAGCATTTAACCATTGTTGTAAGTCTAAACTTGACATAAACTGTCCCTCAAATCTGATTGGTTGATTGGAATATTGTTCCAGAATCATCAAAGATGTTGATCCAGGAACATGTAATATTTGTTATTTCTGCAAACAAATGAATCAAAGCAAAAAAAAAAAAGTGTCTGAAATCAGAAAAAAAAAAATACAAGGTACTTAACCAGTGTGTCCAAATACTTTGGGCTCGTGTCAGGATTCCTTGACTCAGAGTTGGACAAACTATGCATGATTAGAAGGTGTTGGCCTGATTTGTAGGCAAATGTAAAAAATACATTAAATATGCATAATTCCTTTATTGTTACCAAAATATACCTGTTAGTGGAATATTTGGTCACACTTTATTTTAATGTGTCATTGTTACAGTGTAATTATATATTTAAGTACTGAGTAATAATAGTTAACTACACTTAAGTACTTAAGTACTTACTATAGGGTTAGGGTAGGATTAGGTTTTGGTTGAGGGTTAGTTGCATGTAATTATGCATAATTTACTGTTATTACTACGGTAAGTACATGTAACATATGTAACAAGGACACCGTAAAATAAAGTGTTACCGAATATTTCATTGTGTGATGCAGGCATTCTTAAAGATTGATGTGTTGAAAGGTCCCTCTTGTGTTGAACAAGTGTCATAGCAGTCAAGTGAAAACCTTCCTATCCACAATGTCCTGTGCCTGTTCTATAATATTGATGGAATTTGCATACATTAAACACATACTTAATTTTATGATAAATTATAGACACATTTTATATCTGATTTATATTATTATGCCTCATTTTATATTATATTTATTTTAATATTATATTTTATTATATACTGTATATACTACCCCCCCCCCCCCTTAATTAATATTTAAATTCAGCAAGGGTGCATTAAATTGAAAAAAAAAAATGGCAGTAAAGACATTTATAATGTTACAAAATAATTCTGTTTCAAATAAATGCTGTTGTTTCTAACGTTCTATTAATCAGAGTATCTTTAAAAAATGTATCACAGCTTTTTTCTAACATTTATAATAATAATAAAAAAAATATTGAACAACAAATCAGCTTATTAGAATGATTTCTGAAAGAACATGTGAGACTAGAGTAATGATGCTGAAAATTCAACTTTGCCATCACAGGAATAAATTGCATGTTAAAATATGTGAAAATAGAAATAGATATTTTTGATTGTAATAATATTTCACAATATTTTACTGTTTTTGATCAAATAAATGCAGCCTTGGTAGGCAAAAGAGACATTCAAAAACATAAAAAAAATCTTAATGACCCCAAACAGTAGTGTATATATTACATTTCTTATTATTTTTTTCTATTTAAGTAGTCATTGAAAAATATTATTCAGAGTGCTTAAAAGATTAGTTGGTTTATGTTCAAATTTGAATAAAATGAAAATATTAAAAGATTCATGAAATTTTGAACTATATATGTATGTACATGTTATATATAGCCTAGAAGTATGAAGGTTATTATAAACCATTACCTTAGTTTCATATTTAAAATGAAAATGGTCTGTATCTGATTCCAGGTGTCTGACAATGGAAGGCCCCCACTGAAATCAGTCACTTCTGTCAGTGTGCTTGTAGTACAGGGGAGTGTGTATCCTCCATCTGTGCTTTCTCTGGAGGTTTTCATCATGATCTTGGAAGATGAGTATTTCGGAGGCGTGCTGGGCAAGGTCCACGTCACAGATCAAGATGAATCTGACACGCTCACATTCAATCTGGAGCCACAGTCACACAGCTTGTTCTCTGTCATTGGCAAGGATGGCAGATTGTTGGCCCGTGGAGGCTTGGACGTGGGTTATTACCATCTGAATGTCTCAGTCAGTGACGGTCGTTTCTCAGCCTCAGCCAGTGTCACAGTGAACGTGCTGCGGGTCACAGAGCAGATGCTGGACAGTTCTGTTTCTGTGGGCTTTGCTGGCATCTCTGCTGAGGATTTTCTCCAGGACCACTGGAAAAGCTTCCAAAAAGCTATCCGCAGTGTTGCCGGAGTCCGCAGGGGCGCCATGCAGTTGATCAGTCTGCAGCCTGCAGAAATGAACGACGGCCTGGATGTTCTTCTGTTCTTTGAGAGACCAGGACGAGGCGCCGGCTCGCTGGAAGCTCTCTCTCAGAAGCTCAACTTTTCCAGAGCAGCCATCAAAGAGATGACAGGACTACAAGTAGTGAGGGTTTTGAATAGTCAATGCTTAAGCTCTGGGTGTCCCGGGAGTATTTGCAGACGAGTGGTCCTGCTTAACCAGACCAGTATGGCAACATACAGCACTGCCCGAGTCAGCTATGTCACTCCCAAACACAACATAACAGCTGAATGCCTGTGCACAGGTATGCAATGTGACCGTTATTAAATGTGACATGTACATTTTTTATATTTTAATTAAATTAAATTATTATTTTGTTATTATTATTATTTTACTATTTACTATTATACTATTATCAATAGTAATAATAATGAATATATTATGAATAACAATTATTGTTATTATTATTATTACAGACAGTAAGTGCCTGAAGCATGAAACCACCTGTGTGAACAACCCATGTCCAGAGGGCTATGAGTGTGTGTCAGGCTTTGGGAAGGAAAAACACAGCTGCATATGCACAGGTGGTGCCAAAGTCAAATGCTCAGGTAACAGTAAATTAATTTCCTTATCAGATAAGACAGTGTCATCTTAAGGACCCAGATTAAATTGTTCCCCGCTCACTTAATAATAATTTGCAAGTGTTTAGTGTGTAGTGTAAACACACATTCATTAAGTACAATAATTGTACAAAGATTTAATCATTAGGTGAAGCAGTGTTTACACGCGCAATTTAACTCAAGGGTATTGTTTCATAATTTCAGCTTCTCTTGAGTAGAATCGATGAGGTGTTTAACAGTAAATCAACTACAAGATAACAGAATGAATTTCTTCAGCTGAGAATGGGTATCCTCCATTATATCCTTTACGAGAATGTCTTGACAGTTTTAAAGTAACACCAAGTAAATTTTCCTCTTCGGTCGCCCTACTGGTTGGAAATGAAATTGTCCATTGCCGCTGTCGTAAATAATTTAGCCTACCGTCGCACGCACGCTCGCTGTTCCCTTTATCGAAAAAGGGAACTTCGAGATGCGTCGAACGACACGGTGGGAACGCCTCTTGCGTGATTGCGTCTGAAGCATCTATGCCAACTAGTCCAATGGAATGAGAGAATGAGCGTCACGGGCGGGTGACGTCATGAACCAGGAAAGGATAAGAGCACTTCCGCTGCTCGCCGGCATTTAGCTTCTGTTGCCTCAGCAAGCGATCTGTGTCAAAACTGTCTCTGTCTATTTATTGTTATATATATTGTCTATTTATTATTGCTATATATTGTCTGTTGCAATATTGTATGGAAACGTTATGGCGAAACAAATTACAAACAGTGTGTTTCTCCCTGCCCGCGTTTATTTAAACGGGTGGGGACACACACGAGTTTTGTTTAATTTGTTTGGGGTAGAGCATACTTCTCAGCCCTTGAAAAAAAAAAAGGTGGGGGCTGAGTTCCAACTCTGTGAAATAGTATGCTCTGCTCTCGCCTGTCACTCTGTATGATAGTGACAGGCTTGCGATTCCCAGGACCCGCGTTTGCCGAGGCAGCGTGGGGAATGCATTCCTGGGGATCGCAGATGGATCTTTTGGAGGGGTTTGAAACGGGTCCGTGGGCCTTTTTTCCTTCCTTACCCGGAAGATCCAGCTCTATCTCCCCGGTGTCGGAAGCACGCTCTGCGGTTTCTCCGCTCGGGGAGAGAGAGCCCTTTTTCCTTCATATTCTCCTCCGAGGAGGTTAAATGTTTTAGAATATTGAAAGTGAAAGCAAGCACACACACTGTTGAATTAGATTCGCCATCTATTTCCCCAGTATATGATGAACTGGTGGAGGTTTTGTCCCGTGCTGTTAATAAATTAAATATTTAATGGCCAGCTGAGATTAGGGACGCTCCTAAAAACTTATCGAGCGTTTCCTACATCTATCACATTATCTCCACCACGAGGCTTCCCTTTTCCCTGATTTACACACTGAATATTTAAATTGTGGGATAAACCGTATTTTATTACTACTTTCAGCCCTCGTGTTAAAGATTTATTCAAGGGTTGAAAGATTACGGTTATGATATAATGCCCCAGGCTGAAAAAAAAAAAATATATATATAGAAAAATGCTGTTTTCACCTGGTCCAGCATCGTCATTTAAAGCCTCTGCTTTGCTCAATAAACCTATCACTAAAGAATCTCGCGTTTGCCGAGGCAGCGCGTAGGTTCAATGTTGTAATCAGAATCTAGCTCGGATCTCGCGTTTGCCGAGGCACTGCTTAGATTTCGAGTGTACTTTGCAAAATAAGATTCTGTGGCTGGGATCTCGCGTTTGCCGAGGCAGCGCGTAGGTTTAATTATAGCTACTTTGGTTTTATGGGTAAAGCTTATACGGCAGCAGGTCAGCTGGAGAATGTTTATAGAAAACTATAGTATAATGCTCCAGGCTTATCAGGCCGATCTGCTGGGGTTCTGGATATAGTGAAATTTGAGCCTTCGCGTCTCTTCGGCGACGCATTCCATGCGTTCGTTGTTAGGTGATGCATTATATATATATATATATATATATATAAAAAATATATATAATAAGGTTTCTCCCTCGCTGTGTCCAGCCCCCTGGGGCTGCTGGGCGTGAGCAGCTCCAGCCGTCTAGTTCATCATATTATGTGCACAGAAAGTGAGGACAGCCCCGACCGAAGTGGAGTGGTGTACACCTCATTACACGGTGCCCGTTCCATTTCGGGGTCCTCACGAGACCCTCCTGCCAACCCTGCCACCTCCGGTGCTTCAGGGCGCAGCGGTCTCCAGCGAGTCGCTGATGCTATGCTGCGGCACAGCATTGGTTTCGCGCCCTCTGAGGGGGGCTTTTGAGTAGTCAGGTCAGGTAGTTCCTGCCATTATGTTTCAGGCTCCAGATTTGGCTCTCTCAGTAACACCAGAGGCCAGCCTCGAGAGGCTGGTTCCCTTAGTAAATTTTTTGGCAGCGTGGAAGCTTCTGCCGAATATTTCTCATTGGGTCCTGCAGATTGTAGAGAGAGGATACAGAATCCAGTTTGGCTCTCGTCCTCCTCATTACAGCGGGGTGCTGCCCACAGTGGTGCATCCCGAGCAGGCTCTGGTAATGGAACAAGAAGTAAAGGCCCTGTTAGCAAAAGAAGCTATAGAACAGGTGTACTCACCCGTCAGAGAGTCGGGTTTTTACAGCCATTATTTTATTGTTCCAAAAAAGGATGGAGGGTTGCGTTCCTTTTTTAGATCTTCGCCTGTTAATTCGGTCAGTTCGGAAACTAAAGTTCAAGATAGCTGACCCTCAAACAGATCGTGACCCAAATCAGATCCGAGGACTGGTTTGTCACGATAGATCTAAAGGATGCATACTTCCATATCTCCATCCTCCCTCAGCACAGGAAGTTCCTATGGTTTTCTTTCAGGGGCAAAGAATACCAATATCGGGTTCTTCCTTTCGGCCTAGCTTTGTCACCCGTTCGCATTCTGAATTATATCGACGACTGGCTGATTCTAGCGGAATCAGAGCAGTTGGCGGTTCGGCACCGAGGTGTCGTTCTCGCTCATATGCAGATGTTGGGGTTGAGGCTCAATACCAAGAAGAGTGTGCTTTCTCCAGTATTGAGAACCACTTTCTTTGGTGTGGTACGGGATTTAGTATCCTAACAGCTACAGAAGAGCTGAGGCTAGGCCAGTCACGCACTGTAAAACAGTTCAGGAGACTGTCGGGTCTTGTTGCAGCAGCGTCCAACGGAATTCCTTTTGGCATGCTGTACATGAGACCTTTACAGCGCTGGCTCAGGACCAGAGGGTTCTCCCCGAGGGGAAACCCACTTTGCATATCAAGGTCACGCGGCGATGCTTTCGTGCCTTAGTTATATGTAGTAAACACTGGTTCTTAACCCAAAACCAGTCACGCATTGTAAACAGTTCGAGAGACTGTTGGGTCTACTGGCAGCAGTGTCCAACGGAATTCCTTTTGGCATGCTGTATATGAGACCTTTACAGTGCTGGCTCAGGACCAGAGGGTTCTCCCCGAGGGGAAACCCACTTGCATATCAAGGTCACGCGGCGATGCTTTCGTGCCTTAGTTATATGTAGTAAACACTGGTTCTTAACCCAGGGTCCGGTGTTGGGAGCTCTTTGCCATCGAGTTGTGATCTCGACAGATGCTTCCCTCACCGGCTGGGGAGCGGTAATGGAAGGCCGCTCGGTTCAGGGTCTGTGGAAAAGCCATCATCTTTCGTGGCACATAAATTGCCTGGAGATGATGGCCGTCTTCAATGCGTTGAGACATTTCCTTCCGGACCTAAGAGGCCATCATGTGCTCGTTCGAACAGACAACACATCAGTGGTCTCTTATCTTAACCGCCAGGGGGGTCTGCGCTCGCGTCCGCTTTGCAAACTGGCGCACCAGATCCTCCTGTGGTCTCTGGGGAAGGTACTCTCCCTGAGGGCAGTGTATATTCCTGGGGACCAGAATATAGGAGCAGACATCCTGTCGAGGCAGGAGCTGAGGCCAGGGGATTGGAGACTCCACCCCGAGGCGGTGGAGAAAATCTGGGAGGCATATGGTCAGGCAGAGGTGGATCTGTTCGCGTCTCAGAACACGACGCACTGTCCTCTCTGGTATTCTCTGACGCACCCAGCCCCCCTGGGGCTGGACGCCATGGTGCAGACGTGGCCGAGGCTACGTCTGTACGCCTTTCCCCCTGTTGCTCTGCTCCCAGGAGTTCTGGAGCGGGTCCGTTGGTATGGAATAAGCCTACTGCTAGTAGCACCACGCTGGCCAAGTCGGATCTGGTTTGCGGACCTGATCCTTCTGCTAGACGGGCCTCCATTGGAGATCCCTTTGAGGAGGGACCTTCTGTCTCAGGCCGGGGGCACAATATTTCACCCTCGACCAGACATGTGGAATCTTTGGGTTTGGCCTCTGAGGGGGCCCAACTTATAGATAGTGGTCTTTCAGCTGAGGCTGTTGAGACCATCCTAAGCTCCAGAGCTCCAGCTACGAGGAAACTTTATGCGCTTAAATGGAGAGTTTCTCCTTATGGTGTCACCGACACCAGTGGGATCCAGTTAACTGTTCTGTCAACACAGTACTCGAGTTCCTGCAGGAGCGCTTTGTGTCAGGTCTTTGTCCTTCCACACTAAAAGTTTACGTGGCAGCCATTGCGGCTTACCATACTATGGTGGGAGGTATATCTTTGGGTCGAGACCCCCTGATTACACGTTTCCTTCGTGGCACTTTGAGGCTGAGGCCTGCAATCCGCACTAAGGTGCCAGCTTGGGATTTGACTATAGTTCTAGAAGGCCTGTCTAGGGCCCCATTCGAGCCCTTAGATTCGGTCTCAGAAAAGTTCCTGACTTTCAAGACTATCTTTCTGCTAGCTATTTCGTCCCTAAAGAGAGTTGGCGACCTTCAGGCTCTTTCGGTCTCCCCCACCTGCCTTGAATTTGCACCGGGGGTGGTCAAGGCGTTCCTATACCCAAAACAGGGATACGTCCCTAAGGTTCCAACCTTGACTCCGAGGCCTATTGTGCTGCAGGCTTTCTGTCCTCCTCCATTTGCGGACCAGGAAAGACTGCACCTGTTGTGTCCAGTGCGAGCATTGGACACATATGTACATCGGACATCCTCAATCAGAAAGTCCGACCAATTACTGATTTGCTTTGGATCACCTAAGAAAGGTCTTCCTGCTTCAAAACAGACAGTCAGTAAGTGGATAGTCGAGGCTATTTCACTGGCATACGAGTACTCGGGCCAGCCTTGTCCTTTGGTGGTCCGAGCCCACTCGACCAGGAGTATGGCGGCTTCTAAGCCATATTGCAGGGGGTATCTCTTCAAGATGTTTGTGATGCGGCGGGCTGGTCCTCTCCGCTCACATTCGTGAGATTTTACAGTTTGGACCTGGATACCCCAGGTTCTCAGGTGCTGAGTGCTTAGATCAACAGACTGACACTCAGGTACTTGTAATTATGGCGGGTTGGGTATTCTCGTTCCCACCGTGTCGTTCGACGCATCTCGAAGTTCCCTTTTTCGATAAAGGGAACGTCTCAGGTTACTATTGTAACCATAGTTCCCTGAGAAACAGGGAACGAGACGATGCGTCCCCCTGCCATACTTCCTGCGTCCCTGCTATCGGCTTGCTTCGGCAACTGTCGAAGCTAAATGCCGGCGAGCAGCGGAAGTGCTCTTATCCTTTCCTGGTTCATGACGTCACCCGCCCGTGACGCTCATTCTCTCATTCCATTGGACTAGTTGGCATAGATGCTTCAGACGCAATCACGCAAGAGGCGTTCCCACCGTGTCGTTCGACGCATCGTCTCGTTCCCTGTTTCTCAGGGAACTATGGTTACAATAGTAACCTGAGACGTTTACCCAGCACCAGCTTTAGAATGAACGATGTCCACAGACAAGGTAGAGTATGTTACATGATTTCATGAAAGGATGATGTATTGCGACATCAGAAACGAAGAAAAACGAAATAATGACTATTGTAGCGCTTGACGTAAAGCAGTCGAATTTTGTAGTTTTCCTACCCGAAACCCGAAGTTACATAGTGCCAGTAAAAGCGATACAGACCCCGTCAGGCTATGGCAGACGAGTCATTTAACTTATTTTAAGTCGATGTACCATCACAAGGGTCTTGGAAATATATTATGAAGGTTGAAAAACTACTTAGTGTTACTTTAAAGTCCCCCTGTGGTCAATAATTGCATCCCTTAAAACTCATCTTTGATCACCAAAATGACATTTAAAAAGATTTTCCTTGAAAAAAATCTTATTCAGATTATTATCTGTTATTCAGATTATTCAATGTAAGGGCTACACCCTTACCTAATTTAGTATACGCGGTTCTATGAATATGCCAATTATACCCACCTCCACTCACTCACACGCCAGCTCAGAGATCCACTTGTTGGCGATCACACGTTGACCTGATTGGTTACAGGGTAGTTTGTGACGTCAGTAAAACCAGCATTTCAAACTTTCTGAGACTGTCTTTGGTTCACTGCCGTTTTAAGTAGAAAATGCGCATAGACATATAAACAACATTAAAAACTTGATTTTCACCACAGGGGGACTTATCTCTGATACTAATTATCTCTGACCCCATGTTATACTTATTTTGTTAGAATCGTTATAACTGGGTTTAACATGTTAATTTTATAATTACAAAAATGACGGTAACACTTTAGTATTAAAATTGGAGCTTCTTCAAATCATGTACACAGTTTTCAAAATATTTCTGTAATATTCTTATTTTTATTATAGAATCAATAACTGTAGTTACAATGCAGCCAAAGGCAAAACTCAGTAACTGTAAATTTAAAACTGTCCTGTGAGAGACCTGTGCTAAGATTCAAAGAAATCCCAAGTATGAAAAAAGATCATCAAAATTCAGTCAAGAAATTTAAGGCCATTTTCTCTGTTCTAGTGTTGCTGTAGTTTCTGGGTTTTTGTGGGGCAGAATGAAATTGTGGTTGAAACATTTTAGTATGTGTATTCTGTGCATGACATTTTCTACAATTTCCCAAGGCTTAAAATGATTTAGTAAGACATTTATTTTTCCAGCCAGTTTTAAAGGTTTGTAAAATAGACATAAGGAACCATGATCCAAACTTAAATGTCATCTGTATTTATTTTAATTAATGTGCTACTAACTTTATTTCCTGTTTTTCCTCTATGTTCTTAGAAGGATCTTCAATGACATTTAGTCAGAGCAGCTATATTAAATATCGCCTGAGAGAAAGCGCAAGAGAAGTGAAGCTCACGCTCAAGTTAAAAACTCTCTCAAGAGAAGGAACAGTAATGCTTGCCAAAGGAACAGGCCACAGCATTCTAGAGGTATAAAATAATATTAAATCACGGTGTATTTCATTTTCTTGATTCATTTTCTTTAATTTTCTTAATACTGACTGTATGTATTCCTCAGATAGTTGGAGGCAGACTGCAGTTCCAGTTCGACTGCGGTTGGGGTCTCGCCACAGTTTCTGTGCACAGTGTCCTGGTGAACGATGGACAGTGGCACATGGCAGAACTTGAAGTGAAGGGTAACTATGCCAGGCTGGTTCTGGATCAGCTCCATTCTGCGTCAGGCATCGCGCCCGGTCCCCTCCACTGCCTAAACCTGGGCGACCAGGTGGTCCTGGGTGGACACGCTCAGCGTCTCATTTCCAGACTCAGACGTAATCTGCCTGTATCAAACAGCCTACAGGCCTGCATGGACTCCGTGCTTTTTAATGGACAGAGACTGTCCTTGGACTCAAATGATCCATTAGGGGTTGCCATTGAGGACATGGTAGGAGTGTCTCCTGGCTGTGTCTTCTTCCCATCTCCAGACTGCTCTAGTAATCCCTGCCTGAATGGAGGGAACTGCTTGATGAGGCAGAGTGGAGGTAAACTGTAGATAAGATAATTATTCTTTTCATATTCATTTTTCAGATAAATATTAATTGTAATAGTAAGATTTGCTATTCTTGTAATCATTTTATAGTGACTTTACAGAAGTTACCTAGTTACCAAACAACATCATCAGAATCAGACTTAGGCTATATCAACATGCACTCTATGTTTAATACATATGGGCCTAGTTTCACAGACAGGGCTTAGATTAAGCCAGGATTAGCCCTTAGTTCACCCCAAGTAATTATGACTTTACTTCTTGGAGTTAATGTCCCCTAATGTGACTTTATATTCCATTTTCACAATGTGACTTTTTTGTTTAAAGTCTCATTGTGAGATATGTCACATTGGAAGTGTTTGGGGTTAGTAAGACATGAATGAACACTTTTATTCAGCAAGGATGCATTCAATTTTTCAAATCCATTCATTTAAATTTTAATAATATTTCACAATTCTGTTTTACTGTTGTTGTTTTCTTACCAAATAAATACAGACTTGATGACCATAAACAACTTTTTTCAAAAAACATTGAATGGTAGCAATTTTGAAAAAAAAAGTCACAATGGTGACTTTATATTTTACTGTGTAAC
The DNA here is from genome assembly GCA_036326025.1 of Chrosomus eos. Taxonomy (NCBI): domain Eukaryota; kingdom Metazoa; phylum Chordata; class Actinopteri; order Cypriniformes; family Leuciscidae; genus Chrosomus; species Chrosomus eos. The sequence continues at coordinate 22,508,797 of CM070835.1, forward strand.
TGTTTCCTATTTTTAACTTTATCCCAGAATTAAATTTTAATTTTTAATCCGATGATAGGTTAAACATAAATGAGAAAAACAGAAACATTTTTGCTTGTGGTTTCTAACTCCACTGTAGATGATACTTTATCTGACCTGCATTTATATCTATCAGTTGGTTTATTGTTGAGTCATTGATATTCTCTCAGGTTATGCCTGTAAATGCAGTACTTCATTCTCTGGGACTCACTGTGAGGTCAAGATCAGTCCTTGTGACTCCAACCCCTGCCTGTATGGAGGAACCTGCATCCAGAATAACCTGGACTACTCCTGTAAATGCAGGGGCCAGTACTCAGGACAAAGGTACTGCACTTTCAATGTACTGTACAAGTGAAATTTTGACTATAAAATCTTCTAATGGGACATAATTACAGTATGCCCAAAACTCTCTGTATGACCACAGATGTCAGATAGGTCCTTACTGCAAGGAGAATCCATGCCAAAATGGTGGACAGTGTATAGACAGTCTTGATGGACCCATATGTCGGTGTGAGTCAGGATTCGAAGGAGAAAGGTCTGTTGTTGTTGTTATCGAAAACTTAACAGATCTTAGTACTTTCCTCGAGTATGTTTGACAGAGCGTTTTTGTTTTTTAGGTGCATGATTGATATCGACGAGTGTGTGGACAGGCCTTGCTTTAATGACGGCCGTTGTGTCAACACACATGGATCATGGAATTGTTCTTGCTTGGTCGGATTCAGTGGGAGACTGTGTGAGATGGACACAGAAGTGAGAAACCAACTTATATCTTCATCCTGGAACTCATGGATTGGAGAACTGGTTGCAATGCTGGCATTCCTGACAGCCATCTTTGTTTTGACGTTGCTCTTCTTAATAGCGTGGAAAGGAACCTCCAAACCTGGCAAGAGAGATAAAGACCTTGATACGTACAAAGATGTTGATTCTTACATTCAGAGGTCCAGTGTATACAACCAAGCCCGAAAAGAATCCTGCCCGGACACCCCGCCGCAGGTCCCGGTGCGACCCATCTCCTACACACCCAGCATTCCTGGGGAATGTCGAAACAACCGAGGCTCCGTGGCTGAGTTCAGCAGCTTTACGCCAGATCCACTCTTTAGTCTTAGGAAGACTGTGGCTGTGTGCAGTGTTGCCCCTAACCTACCACATCGCAAAACATCTCATTCACACTCGGAAAAGGATTCCATACAAGCAGATTGGGATGAGGAGTATGATGGTAAGTGCAGTCTGAAGCTGCAGTTGGAGGCCACAAGTTCGAGAAGCCTTTTAATTCAGATATATGTCATATGGGAAAAAACTTATTTCTTACTTATGAGCTTTGCAGAATTGCTCTTTACTTTTCTGTTCCTTCTTTGTATATTCATTCTTCCAGAAAAAGTCCAAGACTTGACTTCCTGTTTAGAAATTGAGGACGACAGTGTTTCCTTTTCTCGTGATAATAGAGGGGTGCGGTCCATCTGTTCCCTCCAATCAGACATCACGGATGACAACCGTAAGTTACACAAACCACAATTTTAAAGTTTGAAATTATATAGTCAAACCTTTTCCACAAATGCACAAATCTGACAAACATAGGTATTCTTCTGTAGAGCATCTATTTTTTATTTTGTGCACTGGTGTATTCACTTGTGCATCTGTGTGTCCATGTCTATAATGAATTCAGCCCCAATATGGATTAAATCTGAGCAGAGATTCTGAACAGACTGCAGTGTAAGTGTTATGAATGTGATTAATTAGAACTGGAGTATTAGTCACCAATTCATGTTTTTTTTTTAGACTAGAATGTGTTTAGCCTTATGGTGCTCTTGTTCAAAAGTTTGGGGTCAGTAGAGTTTTGTTTTATTTTAAAATAAATTAATCAATTTATTCATGAAGAATGCATTATATTGATCAAAAGGGACAGTAAAGACATTTATAATTTTACATAAGGTTTCAATTTCAAATAAAATCGGTTCTTTTGATCATTCTATTATTTAAATAAATAAAAAAAAGTCATGGCTGCTGAAAATTGCATCACAGGAATGAATTATTTTATAAAAATATATTACAATAGAAAACAGTTATATTAAATTGTAATACTATTTCACAATATTACTCTTTTTTTGTATTTCTGATCACATAAATGCAGTCTCTGTGATCATAAAATACTTCTTTCAAAAATATTAACAAATCTTACTGACCCACAAAGTTTGGAACAGAAGTGTAATATTCTTTGGGTGATATACTATTCTTACTATTCTTGTAATCATTTTATAGTAACTTTATAGAATACCTAGTTACCGAACGCCATCATCAGAGTCAGATTTAATACTATTGGCCTGGTGTCACAGACAGGGCTTAGATTAAGACAGGATATCCCTTAGTTCAATTGAATAAGGACATTAGTTTTTTTAAACGTGCCTTAGAAAAAAAAACATTACTGATGTGCATCTTAAGAAAAAACAGTAGCACTGACATATTTTAAGATACGTCAGTGCAAGTTGCTTTCAGCTAAAATTCAACTGAATGATCAGACTACAAGTAGTGAGGGTTTTGAATAGTCAATGCTTAAGCTCTGGGTGTCCCGGGAGTATTTGCAGACGAGTGGTCCTGCTTAAAGTATGCAACATACAGCTGTCACTCCCATGTCACTCCCAGACACAACATAACAGCTGAATGCCTGTGCTGAATGACTAGCTTAAACCTTGTTGTGAAACCAGGGGATGGTCTTTTTTTGTAAAGTTTTATGTAACTAAAAGAATTGTAAAATAAAATTGAATAACTGATGTTTTATTCTTTACTTTTACAAGCTTTCAAAGTGAAACACCCTGTCAAAACATAGATTGACATGGTGAGAAAAAGGTATACAGTATGTTACTGTACATACAGGTTCACATCATGTTAGTGTTTTCATATTTATCATCATTCTCTGTTTCTCTAACTCACTTCAGCTGATTGTTTACTCACTGTTAAGCACTGGCCAATTTTATTGCATGGACATTTTTAGAGATTAATTTTGCCATTTGAATTAGAACTCTTAAAATTTCCTCTGAGAATGACAGTGGTTATTTCTATTTTGTTGTTGTTTATCAGACTCTTCATGCATGCTCCATTGCTTTAGCAAGCTTGGTTACACTGAACAACTGTGTGAATGTGATCGGTTCCTGTGAATTGCCTAACAAGTTCTGCTCTATGCACTGGCATCGATCTCAGGGGCACTTGATCTTTAATCTTCTCTAACTTGGAGGAGTTATAACAATCTCTTTCAAACCAGTGTGCTCAGATCTTTCTCACTGTCTAAGATTAATGAGCCTCAAAACTATCAAAGCATGCCATAGTCTGAAGATACATGTGAGATTTACTGAAATGTGTCTGTTGTAGACCTGCTTGCAGCTGTGAGAATGTGAATGATGTGACAACATACACTCCTGTTCAAAAGTTTGGGGTCAGAAAGATTTTTTGTTTTTTTGTTTTAAAAATATACTTTTATTTAGCAAGGATTCAATTATTGTATTCATTCAATTGATCAAACATGACAGTTAAGACATTTATAATGTTACACAAGGTTTCTATTTCAAATAAATAATGCTCCTTTGAACTTTCTATTCATCATATAATCCACAAAAAAATACATATATCACGGTTTCCACAAAAAATATTGAGTACAACTGTTTTCAACATTGATGATAACAAGAAATGAGCACCACATCAGATTTCTGAAGGTTTATGTGACACTAAAGACTGAAGTAATGGCTACTGAAAATTCACCTTTGCTATTCCATTTCAAAATATATTGAAATAGAAACAGTGAATTTATATTACAATAATAATACACAATATTACTGTTTTACTGTTGATCTGATCAAATAAATACAGCTTTGGTGACAAGAAGAGACTTCTTTCAAAACCATTAAAAATAATTAAACCAATCCCAAACGTTTGAATGGTAGTAGTGTATAAACGTTTACAATATTGTGACTCCGTCACAATCAGTCACAATATAGTTTATCAGTACCTACATTATATATATTTTGAGCATAACACATTTTCCATCTCCAATAAATGTGTAAAACTGTCTGGTTTTCTAACAGGCTATTACTGGGATACCTCAGATTGTCTGCAGAATATCTACTCTCCTGGGGTCCAAGGTTTTCTTCAGTATGAATTTGTACAGATGTCCTCCTCTATGCACATCGCTCCAGATGTTCTTGACATGGACTACCTTACTCCTCCTGGCGGTGACATTGAGAACTTCCTGCCAATTCCAGCTCTCCCTCTAAATACTGACATGTCTGCAGTTCCAGAGTACGACCAGCATACCAGGCCAGAGGTCCATCACGTCATCCACCCAACAGCAAGGTCAAACTCCATGTTGCTCAGTCAACATCACAGCCATGGCTACCCACGGCCCATTGAAACAACCTTTGAGATTCCTCAGGGCCAACATATAGGACCTGCTGAGATTACTGATTTCTCAGAAAGTCATTTGTGAGGCACACACTTCTAAACTCACTTACTCAGACTTGCCAGCCAGTGGTTAGAAATTCAATTCTACAGTCAGTGACCGTGAAAATCTTAGTGAAGCTGCGGTTGGTAACACCTGAGGTGTGACTGTGGTGGGTTGATGTGCTCTGATTTAAAACCATCTTATTAGTCTCTCATGCAGAATCATGTCTTAAAGTCCTAATGTCAAATCTTGTATGGTAGGATATGTCACTGTTACACACATTCCTAGATTTACTTTAAAGGTGCACTCTATAATTTTTTCTTCAAAATATTAGAGTGACAACATGACAGTGGTCTTGGACTTTATACTCTCACCTAGTGGTATAGATGAAGCATCACTCTAAAGTATTGTTTTTTTAGCCATAATAGTCAAATGTGCTATTCACATCCAGCCATGATTTATTCTGCAAGTGAAAATGTATTCTTAACTCCCTTATATGGATATGGATCAGGGAGTTAAGTATTTGGCCTTCGATATGATTGACCTTCATTTTATATGTATGTGATTTTAAACATATTTTTTATAGCATTATGCATTCATTGTAAAGTAAAACAGAGTGCACCTTGAAATTATTGTGAATAACTGTCATTTCTGTACCACTAGCCTCACCAAAAAGAATTACATCACTGCCACCTTCTGCCATTGGTTTAGACATACATATAGAGTAGTCCAACCCCAAAATCATGCCATTGGTTTAGCCATTGTTTAGAGTATATTGAAGTATTTAAACATTAAATAAAATTTTTAATTTAATATCATATTGAAATGATATGGTCAGTGTGAGAATTTTACGGTTGTGAAATTAACAGTTTTGGGTAATCAGAGGCAAATTTGACAATACATTTAAAGTTTTAAATTTTAATCCCTGAAGAATTTAATTTACTGAGGTTTTTCTAAATGTGGTAAGTAATTGTAAAATGTATAGTATATGCTCTCCTTGTGGACTCTTTGAAAAGTTGATGTTCTGTATGTACAAAAATGAAAATATTTTTTAAGACATAATACATTGTTCTGTCTCATTTATACATTCATAGTGTTTTGGTGGCTGTTTTAAGACTGTAAAAAGTAACTTGCACATCAATCAACAGCAAAATGTTGGGGAGTAGAAAGCATCTCTGTGTTCATATGGTGAGTTAAAAAAAATCATCTGTTCTCCTGCTGCTTTAGCCCCACTGTTGCAATAAAACAGTCTCATTAGGGGACTTTAAACTTTTCTGAAGCTGTGAAATTTAGCATTTGCAAAGGTTGATGATCCGGAGCTAATAGCAGATTTCCTCAATAGGGCTGTTATGGCAATAATGGCTAGAAGGCCGTCTGCTGCCAAGGTTATATTTTATAGTAAAATTAGGAGCGTTTTACTAATTTACAACTTAGGGCATGAGCACGTTAACATTTTTATGGTTTCAAATGTTTGCAAAATTCAAACTTAAAATTTTAGAATAATAGCCTAGCTGATTAATGAAACGTCTACATTATCTGACTACAGTATTCAGGTCAAGTTTATTTGTTGCTATAGCTCTTTTCACAATAGGCTACATACCGTTTCAAAGTAGCTTTACATACAATGCTTGTTTCAGTGTTAGGCCTACAATTTCCACTTGCCCATGATGATATAGCAGCTATAATATAATATAATATGTTATTTTTAGTTAAGCAGACACAACGAACGTGTTGCAAAGGTTGATGATCCGGAGCTAATAATAGCAGATTTCCTCAATAGGGCTTATGGCAATGACTAGAAGGGCGTACTTGATGGTTTTGTATTTCGATCCAAAACTGGCGTCATTTGAAGTCTTCCTAATTCTAATTCCACATCATGGCATTTATAAACAGTCTGTACAAGTATTGGTGCATGTCAGCAATAGTAAAATTGTTGTGTCAACTTTATATAGGCCAAATTTAAAGTCTTTGCATTGAAAGCAGGATCTCCAGGGAGATTATTTCCGTATTATACATATAATTGAACACTAGAGGGCAGCACACTCATAAATTCAAACAACCAGGTTGACTGCGTGCATAATTACTGTAAAAAAACAACATTTTTTTACACGATTTCAGACCTTAATACAGTTTATTTTGATACCGATAATACATTTGAACACTTAATTTTAACATTATTCCGATAAAAATATATTTTCATTTTAGAATGTTATAGTTAAATGATTCTCTATTGATTGTATGAGGCATAATATAATGGCCACAGCATGCTTATAGTAGCTTATACTGGAGGGAAGACAGGTCTACACTAGTACATGTCTTACAAATCACTGTATGAGAGTAACTGCATGTAAATGCTATGACAAGTAGTGACAGAGGCCTGAGGCGAGGAATAGGATATATACACGTAACACAGTGTGACAGGTTGACCTTGTATGAGGCAGTCATGTGACGCTGTCATTGTGAGACCTACCCTGGTCCTTGATGAACAACAAATATTACAAGGATCTCCATGAATGGGAATTTATGTTCAAAATTACACAATACCATGCTAATTAGTCCTAGTTTTATATGGAATAAATGCAAGGAATCCATAGATGACTTTTGCCAAACTTCACACCACATACTGTACTCTGTACACAATGCACAATATTGTATCCCACAATGCAATGTGCTCAACTTGACCCAGTCACAAATAAACTGGTAATATATGCCAGTCAGGATTTTCAACATCCCTTTGAGTGAACTGCCAAATAAGAGATTTTGATTATTAATCAAAAATGTCAAAATCATCAAAATAAATCTAGTCAACTTAAGTGTCTGAATCATTTCAGTGCACTCATATAACCCAATGCACATAGAAGAAGAGACATGCCTGCCATAATAGATGATTGAATTTCAAATGTCAATGATGGATGGAAACTCTCTCCTAAACAAGAGGTGCGTGAAGGGGGTTTTCAGATTGAGTTAGACTGTCTATAAATATGTATACCATGAGAAGCACTTACATACAATCAATGTCCTCCAAAAATATAAATATACACGTATTTAAAAGCAGCAGTTATAGACCTTATGCTTTTAGATAAATGGGTAATTCTTCAGTTTGGGAAAAATAAAACTTCTTCAAACTGTTTCAAAAGGAGACAGGTGAAAGGTAGACCGTTTTAATTTAAATTTATTAAGAGTAATTTAAAAAAAAAAAGGACAAGCCCAAAATTGTGAAATTATGTTAAATTAATAATTTCAAAACTTTTGAAAAAATAAATAGGAAACATTTTAAAAACACAAAAAAAAATTATATCCTTATTCATTATATATTTTTAACCTTTTTAACAGTATTTTATCTTTAAAACAATCCAAGTAGACAAAAAAATGAATTACCATTGAAAAACCTTTATGTGTCTAGAAATCCGCTTTACATGTCTTGAACATTACGAATTTCAACTTGAACTTGAACTATTGTATTGCACTCATTGTAATCCTCGTACACACACACACACACACACACACACACACACACACACACACACACACACACACACACACACACACAACACACACACACACACACCACACGCACACGCACACGCACACACACACACGACAAGTTCAATTAAACATGTAATGAGCAACCAGGTGGTATAGCCTACTAGCACACACACACAGGAGTAATTGTCATGAGCAGTCTCCTCACACCTGGCCTCTACAGAAGGTGATAAAGTGGTGAAATGTTGAATATCCTTGATTCAACTCTGTACTTACAGCAGCCAGAGATCTCTTAAGTGCTTTCAAAGCATTTTTGGGAGGGAAAAAAAAATCTACAAAGAACAACCTCTTCATGGCAGCTATTGTTGCTCCCGGCCATTTCCAGGAAAAATGAAGAATACTAAATTTAATAAATAAATGAATAAATAAATAAACAACAAGCTATATTCCAGCCTTGAATACCTATTGTGCTCTTCCTATTAGTTCGTGCTCGATGTTATTTACCATCCAGAGAAAATAGAGAACACCATTTCGTGTTGCTGCAAAATACCAATTGTCCATAAAATGAAACACAAAATAGCCCAAGAAGATACACACTCATCACTTCAACAGTAAATGTCACTTGAAATAATCATTCCTTATCAATTTTACCTTTTTTCGATCCAGCCTATGGCAATAAGGATGATAAAATTAATAAATATTATTATTAATAATAATTTATTAATAATTAATTTTTTCACAATCTTCGTTGCTTGATGTTTCTCCTACCGTTCTCTCTCTTTCACTCAAGACCGACCTCATCCATCTTTCCAGGTGACTCTCTTCACTCTAATTATCTCTTCTTTGTGTCTTCTAGGACTTCCTCTTTTCGGTAACCGATATGACTGTCACACCCACTTTGTCTTTTCCATCCTCCTTCTTTGTTCCCTACCGTTTATCTTGACCTAACAATACGTCAGGCTTTACTACAAGCCTCTCTTTTATTTCATAAACCTCAAAATGGCCTTTTTGGTGGCTGTGTTCATTGATCAGCACATAACATGGCATTTCACGTTTTATATTCACTTCTCAAATGCTTATTGAAGACAGAGGACTCACAGTCGCAAGAGGACCTGGAGCAGCATGCCTCAGAATCACAGCAAGACTTACTCATGGCTGTGTCATAACGAATCAGAAATATAATTAAGCTGAATATGCTGTCTGTTCCTTTACAGATTCGCTGTTGCTCTCGAAAATTGGTTTAATGCCTGGGGTAGGTAACTTATGTACACAAACGTCAACTTTATTCATCCTGGTAAGGGCATTTTCTATATTTATATGTGCTCACATGATCTTCTTTGGTACAAACTGTCCATGTAATGTACAAATATCAAGTCCCCTGAAAGTTTTGTCAACAACAACACCAGCATTATATGTAGGATTGTCTACAATCCCTGTATGGTCATAAATCAATCTTCTACGAAAGCCAATGGAAGACGTTCATGTATTGTCCTTAATAAGCACACTGTTACTTACCGACATTTCGATATCATTCTGTTCAGAAAAGTTTAAATGGAGTCAAAACATTTCTTCAGCTCAAACCTAATATTACTTGGATACCCAGTGAACGATAAAACCAAAACTCCAGTAGACTCAGTCTCAGAATTACCTTGCAGCTCACTTTAATGATTTATTGATATCTACGGTCCAGTATCCCCTTTCTCACACTCTCTTTAAAAGGAGCGAGGAATCCTCGTATCTGAGGACTGAGAAAGTTCAGAATGTAATTAAACTCAATACAAACAAATACCTCAACTTGGGTAACTCAGAGAGGTCACATGTCCACCACACGTCAACCTTTATCAATGAAATGCCAGTGCAATGTACTTTAAGTTAATTATTTAGGATGTGGCTTTGTCCTTCATTGTTCAATCTGACAGTCATCAGATCATCTATGTAAATTTGCCATTAAGCCAAGCTGTCTGTTCTTATCTATCTGCTCCCATCTGCTTCACAATAAGGTGTAGTAGATAGCGTGACATGATTTAAAGGTTGAGGTATTTTTCTATTATATTACAAGTGTAAACAGAAATGAAAGCCCAACCTGTGTTTGTTTAAGTGTGTCACATCATGTGTGACTTAAGTTTGAAAGCTGATGCAGGCAGTTTAACACCACTGCATGACCTATTTGCTATTTATGTGTCACATTACAGAGTTCAAATGCAACGTTGTTTCAGAATTATATAACCAAGCCCAGGGAGATTGGGGAAAAAAAAAGATAATAGTCTCTACCTCCACTAGTGTTTACTGTAAATATTAATGTCAATGTCATGAAAAAAAAAATGGAAATGCTGGAATATTCTCCTCTGTAATGTGTCCTCTAGAGTAACCAATACCATGAGTAGTGTAATGAGATCCAGTGTTAATGTGTTCTGATAGGAGAGTAAGGGTACATGTCAATAAATGTTAAGATCTTCAGTCTTGATGAATGAGCGAATGCAAAATTGTATTGGATTCTTCTTCATTAAATTGTCTCCCAGACTCCTGACTCATTAATCTGTTCCATTTCAGATAAGATGATTTTTTTCTTCTTTCAAGTGCGCTACTCTTCAATACCTGGATCAAAAACAAACCCCAAAGTTGTCTGTGCGTCATTCAAGTTATACTATCAAAAGTTCAATCAAATGCAATTGTTACCACCTGAACTATAGATACTCGAGTTTCAAAAAGGCATATTGATTTCAAGGAATTTATACTCACTTAAAAGTTGATCATAGAGGGAAAAACTTACAAAAGTAAGATGATATGCAGTAAGTCCAATGTATGGCACATTACATTGCAGACTGTTTTGACATAATGTAATGAATGTTTTGCAAAAAATGCTGTTTTTGAAGAATGAGGGAATTATATTGAGAATGATATCCAAAACCCATTAACCTTGCAGTAAATTTAAAGGACAGATAGATTGTGAAAAAAGTTTAAATTATCATTCGTTTTAGTGCAAGACACCTTGACTAGCTTAAGAAGTGGACTTCAGGGGAATATAGTTCCAATGTATGATATAACCCGTTTAACTTCTAACACGCTGAAATGTGTAGCTTTGACATGTCTGAAATGGAGTGTATGAGAGAGATAAAACCGCTACTATTGAATGTGGGTTATTTAAAGAAGCTGGCACTGACAGGCATCCTCTAATGCAAAGCTAATGCATGGTGCTGAGCTACAGTCCAAAGAGTAGGCTATTTGGACCACATTACACTATGACGAATACATTTGGCTGTATGTGCAAATGGACAGCTGCATGGTCTAAAGGTTGTTTTTAAGGGGCAGTATTTATTGCTGCTCAGATGCTTTTTGCAGTTCTGTCTGGCAAAACTCCTACATTTAGATAACAGAATGCAAAGGCACACTTTTTTCTTTAGAATAATATGGACTGACAAATTGTTCAACACCAGGAATATGTATTAAAACTTCTCATAATCTTTTATCGTACAGTACGTCATGCTAAAGTGCACATGCATGATATATGACTGATTGCATGCTATTAAAAAAAAATCACAATTTTGTCTCTGTGTCTGTGACAGGAGGAAGCTGTCACACATGATATGTTTCAGCAGCTCTAGAGTTTAAAGTCAAACGCCCAAATACACAGTTACAAAAAAAGTTAACGTGTTAAATGAAGTGTATTTTTTTGTTCTGAGCAATACCGGTGGAAATGCCAGACTTTGATTTTTTTTTATTAGTTTTAAACTTGTATGTTGTACTTAGTTCACCAAAAAAGAAACAGCTACGAAGCAACATGTGCTGAAGAGTCTTGCTTAAAGGCATTACGAAAAGTTTATTAACTGTGTTTGAACCTATTTTCAGCCCAAGTCATTAACCAATACGCCACGCACTAAAACGTTTCATTAAACTATACGTGAATGTGTAAATAAACTATTAATTATCAAAAACAATTAATGGACACATAGCTACATAATAGCAGATGGATGTGAAAGGTGAAAGAAGCAACTCAACCATCTCCGACCCAAATTCCGAGCCGATTTCGTTGTTTTCCACAGCGGGGCAGCGTTACAGCGATCTACAGACAGCTTCATCACCCATCCATGTGCATTTGAGAAGAACTTAACTTGCTGTCGGATGTCACATACCAACAATCTGATGTAGACAGAAAGCTATAAAAATTCGGACACATGTCCGCGCGCAGACCATGAAGGCGTGCGCTCCATCGAGGACCATGACATACACGAGACCTTCATTTTACGCAAGTTTACGTTAACGCAATAACAGCCACTCGTGGTTTTCCAATGGACTCAAATCCTATGGTTTATGGCGAGTATTACTGAAGTGAAGATAAAATGAACATAAATGGCAGCCGGTTGATGAACAGTTCTTCATTGAGCCCTTACGAGATCTCGCTGAATCGCCCTCCCTGGGTCTCCACAACTTTGGGCTGCTTTCTGATCTTCACTATCGTGGTTGATATATTGGGGAACCTCTTGGTGATTTTCTCCGTGTGCAGAAACAAGAAACTTAGAAACGCAGGTAAGATCGCCTTTAATACAAACATGGCAAGCCTTTTTAGCATGTATTAATTTAAACCTATGCTACAAGTCATTTTTTGTCATTAGTCTACTACATTGCTTATTTTTAATTGCTAGCAGATGATCCAATGTTATTATCTTTTTCACTTTCACCTGTAACTATTCATTCTATACTAGTGGCTACTACAAACAGTGACTAACATTTATTTAATTCTTCACCAGTACTTAATCGTTAGTTTCTAGTGGGTAACTATCTCTGTAGTGACAAGGAACAATATGAGTTGGAATTTTTGTCATTAATTTCATTATAACATTAAATAGGTTCAGATATTAACTATTCTGATATAACTGACTGTATTACACACTGTCCCAGTGCTTACTACTAGTGTCCAGCTTAGTACCTAGGCTACTCATTGTATTTAATATTTATATCTATTCAATTTGTAGTTAAACTTCTTATCTTACTGCAATAGCTTTATTTATTTATTTATTACTGAGGCAAGTACTGGTCATAATAACAACTTTATTTCATAAAAAAATCTTACTAGCAGGATTTGGGCACCAGGATTTCAGTCAATGGGGTGCTTAAACGACAGGATATCAAATATTGACAGGATTACATGCATACTGTTTAACAGACATCACTGTATTAAGTGAGTTTTAAGACTTCATAAGTGAATTAGGATCATGCATCATTCTGCATAAACTGGATTCTTACTCTTTTATTTGACTGTATTGGACAGGGACTATTGTAATGGACTATTTTTAGAGGTTTCAGGTAACTGGCCCAATATCAAACAAAACCTAACAGGCAAGTAATTTTCCTGTGAGTGGATGGAGTGCTTATCACCGGTGTCGCACCGACCCATATGTCACATTTCTCTGCCAATAGAGACAGAGACCGGCTTATGTTGTTCTTCAACTGTGAAGTTTGTGGCACCAGTTTGAAAACTACAACAGCACTATTTTACAAGGAAAAACAGTTTTGGACAAAAATGTAGCCTGCACCTGTGCATGCTTTACAGTGCTTATGTTTACATCAAGTACAAAGCAACTCCAATGAACTAAATATACTTAAGCATGCATCATTATGTGGAGCAGCATGTTGATGTTTTTGCTGTTAAAATTAGGTAGGCTTAAGGCATGTGATGGTATCAAATATTCATATCGTGACAATTGCTGAAGCTTTTATAATGGTAAATGATAAACAAACTTTAGTGTTGTCCTCTTAATAATGAGTTTAATAACTTTTTTTTACAATAACAAGAAGAATTTTTAAGATTTAAAAACAATACAATAAAATAATACATAATACAAAATGTATTAACTAAACAAATGTTTCTAAAAAACACAAAGAACAATAATAAAGAAACAGAACATTTTCAATCAATATCTAGATATCTTTTCTGTACTGGCATGTTTTCAAATAAAATATTTAAATGTATGGTGTTTTTTAATAACACCATATAAAAAATTTGAAAGGCTGTTTAAAAATACATAAATACTGAATGACTTCCTCTTTTCCCTCTGTGATAAGCATTCTCTGAAACATAATTTTGTGCAGCTGCTTTGTGCACTGGAGTAACCGGGGCGACCATTGTATTTCTGATTTTCCATAAGAACCACCTATGTCACTGCAGAGCTCTGTCAAAATTCGGAGGCTGCACATTTAAGGGCTGCATACGTCATTGAGGCGGTCTCATTTAAGAAAAGTAACTGTTAGATTGCAATGTAAGAAAGAAATTACTGTATTTTGCACCTCACAAGGAATAACAGTCAATTTTATTATGGTTATTTTTCTTAAATAAAAATCCTTGAAATCGAATGCAGCCTTCAAATGTGCACTCCGAATGACGCAGCCTCCGAATTGGGACACAGCTATAGATAATTTGCATTTTTGTTAAGCCCATCACGCTGCAGAAATAAGCTAATGTGTATTCTAAAAATCGAAACAATTCAGAAAATAAGGTACCTAGAATTATTCGCAATGTTTTGAAGTGCCCACAATAACTAGCCTACCTAACATGTTCATTACCAAAATATAACAAATTAACGATATTACTAAACGATATTTATAAATTGTAACACTGTTCCCTGAAATTTACTTTGCTTTGTAGTACTTTAGTCTCCATTTAAACTATTTCATTATTAACTCTCCAGTTTACACATCTTTGTTGAAATGTTCCCTTTTGCGTAGCTATACGCTATGGGAAAACTCCTTTTCTCGAGAATACTGAACCCTCAATAAAGTCGCAGGCCATGCGACACTTCCTACTAGGGGTGGAGCCGAACCCGAATACGGTATTCGGAAAGGCACAAATAACGTGTTTTTTACGAATACTTATTTCGAACAAATACTTAAAAAAATATTTGTATTCGGGAACAAGAAAAACTTTATATCAAAAAGATGCGTCTTCTCACGAGACCGCATGCCCGGATGAGCGAGTTAGAGTGAGTGAGTAACGTAACGTTCAGGAAGAGGTGACTGACAGCTGCACACAGTAACAGAGAGGGCTCGGCTGCAGCGAAAAAACACTTTCCGTAATTCCTCAAATAAAAACCGGTATTCAAATAAACGCCGGGCCTCTTATAGTGGCCGGGTGCGTGGTCAACGCGGACAAATAAAGGCCGGTCTCAAATTAAGGCCGGGGAAAAATTAGTGTACACTCGAAGACGGACGCGTGCTGTGCTTGTCATATATCACAACTACTATTCTGTGTTTTTAACCACGTTTATTTTAGGTTTCAGACATTTAAATAGATAAGATTTATAGCAAAACAATACATTTATAGTTTGTAAAATACACAATGGTGTCTATGGAAGCAGCAATAATCCATTCAAATATATTTGGCGACGTGTTTTATTCATATCAGATACACAGTGTAAGTATAAAGTTTACTCTATTCTTCTCCCAGTTCACCGGCCACTTACTTTCATGCATTTCGGGAGAAACTAAAGAATTCACGCGCTGTGTAACGTACAAATCCAACAGACAGGAATCTCTGAACTGCTGTGCCGATCTCACGTTACAGATCAGGATCAATTATACAGGGTTTTAAACGACAAAACAAACTCACTTACACTGAATTGAGAGTCAGAATAGAAGATAGTTGATGACATGGTAAGCAAGTTTGTTAATATTTAGAAATAAAAGCGCTACATCTGTCATACAGCGCTATTTTGGCTGTGGTGAACAGTGCCAAGCATGACGCGTCACCATGGAAACTTGGCTGACGGGCGGGCGGGGATCGCGAATTAGAAATAAAGGCCTGCCTCTAATAAAAGCTTGCTTCAAATAAAAGCCGGCTACCATCTGCAGTTCAGGTAAATAAAGGCCCCGGTCTTTATTTGAGGAATTGCTTCACTATTTTTGTTGAATAGATTTGTGTACCTTAACTGGGTTCCGGAGGCAGTTTATAACGGGAAGCGGAGTTTGATCGGGAGATTATTCCATTACGCTGCATTATTGACGTCTGCAGTCGGATGCTCTCATGTTCGCTCTGTGTACGTAGCTCTGTTAGCTCGGTAATTTAGACAATGAACAGGCAGTTGACAGAGTAACGTTAACGTTCGGTTTTAAAAGGTTCAAAAATGCTTGTGTAGGTGTGTCGAATTGTATGCACTTGTGGGAGTTATATGGCACGCAGACATCCCAAGACTCCCGGAAGTTCAGGGAATCTCCCGCATATTGATAGCGGCTCCCTGATGTCCGCAAATTAGTTCAAATCTCACGTAAATCTAGAGAGCGCATGCGAGACAGAACTGCTTCAAACTGTGTAGCGCGCGCACGGCAGTAAGGGAGAGAGCGAGAGACCTTGCGTGTGTGGGTCATGAAAGCCCCCCCCCCCTACATTTTACCCGAATACAAATACGAATACAAATACTTTTCCCCCCTCAACAAATACAAATACAGATACAAATACCGGCTACTTTGCACATCCCTACTTCCTACCAAAGCATTCCAGTTCGGCTTCAGGCCGCCCCAAGAAAGCGCCTATGCCTCAGCCAGCCAAGCCAGCGCCGCCGGTTTCTCAGCCCCTCTAAGGGGCTGAAACCCATCGACGCTCACAGCCAGGTAAGTGCTTCCAGTTCCCAGAACGCCAGGGGCCCTAAACCCAAAGTAGTGTTGGACCCTGAGGTCCAGGGACAGGAAGGAAAAGAAAGGGGTTAAGTCCGCTGCAGCCAGACCACCCCCGAAAAGCCGTTACTTCCTCACGAAAAAGGATGGCGGCCTCAGGCTTATTCTAGATATCAGACACCTGAACAAGGCCCTCATGAAACGGCCATTCAGGATGCTAACAACCAAAACAATCCTAACGCAGGTTTGCCCAGGGGATTGTTGTTAGTCAGTGGATCTGAAGGATGCTTACTTTCATATCCAGATAGCTCCCAATCACAGGCCATTCTTGAGATTCGCCTTCAATACTTATCAATACACAGTCCTACCATTCGGACTGTCCCTGGCACCTCGTACGTTTACGGAATGCATAGATGCAGAACTATCCCCCCTGAGACAGCGGGGAATGCGCATTTTGAACTACCTCGACGATTGGCTCAGTCTGGCCCAATTGGAGGCTGAGTTACAAGCCCACAGATCCTGGCTCTTCGTCATCTAGAATGCCTTGGGATCAGGATCAACTTTTCCAAGAGTAGACGGTCTCCCAGACGCGCTCTGTAAGAGCCCACTTAAAGGTGGGCTCTTACAGACCCCACAGAACGTTTCAAAGGGCACTGGGCCTCATGACCTCAGTATCGTCATTACACCAGCTAGGCCTACTGCATATGCGCCCCCTTCAGCGTTGGCTGCTCATCAAGGTGGACCACTGCTGTATCAAAGCCCTGGGCCCTTGGAAAGACACCAGCTGGTACCAGTCCGGTGTAAGCATGGGTCTAGTCTTGAGGAGGAAGGTAATTTTAACAGATGCCTCCAACCAAGGTTGGGGGGCCTCTGTACGAGAGCAAGGCCAACCTCTGGCCTCTGGTCGAGCTCGGAGAAGCGCCTACATATCAACTGCGAAATGACAGCAGTCTTTTTAGCCCTAAAAAACCTTCCTCCTGCACCTGGCGGGACACCACGTCTTGGTCCGGATAAACAACATGGCAGGGGTGTCATATATAAATTGTCAGGGTGGCCTCAGGTCGTACAACTTGTACACCATGGCCAAACGGCTCCTTTTAGGTGTGGCCAACATGCGCTCACTAAGGGCAGCGCATATACCAGGCATACTGAACCAGAGTGCAGACATGCTATCTCGAGACAATGCCCCCCCCCCCACCCGGGAATCGTCTCTCAACCCTCAGACGGTTCATCTGATCTGGAATGTCTTCGGCCGGGCAGAGGTAGACCTCTTCGCCTCAGTAGACAACTCTCATTCATTGCCCAATATTCTTTTAAAAAAAGAACAGAGATGCGCTGACCCACAAATGGCCCAGCCTTCCCCTTTATGCATTTCCTCCGGTCTCGATGCTCCCTCAGGTCATCTAGCGGATGAGGGGGAGAACAAGTGTGCAGTCCTCCTAATAGCCCCTCTCTGGCAGACCCAGACATAGTTCCCTGAGTTGGTGCAGTTCCCTGGCCGATATTGCTGAGGAAGAACCTCCTCACACAGGCGAAAAAGGACAATCTGGCACCCCTGTCCCGACTTGTGGGCCCTTCATGTATGGCCCCTCAACGGGTATCCGGGAATGTCCCGGAAAAATTTCTAAACACTATCACTGAGGCTAGAGCACCATCAACGAGACGCCTCTATGCCCTTAAATGGTCATAAAAGTTTTGGGGGAGTTACGACATTCCGCAGACATGCAATAGAGTTCTGATGTTCCAGAAAAGAGTTGTGACAATTGCACTTAGATAATGTTAAGACTGTTTCGAAAAATGTGCCAAACTGATTGAGAAAAACTGTAATACATTTTCTTTATTTAATAATATATGTACATGTTTATTTTTGTTTCCTCCTGTACTGAGTACAGTGCACTATAATCTTTGATAAGTGGGTCAAATTAACCCAGTAATTGTTCCATTAACCTCCCACGATGTGGGACCTGCTTCATTATGTCCCTCGCCATGAGAAGACCTCCCATGGCCCATTTTGAAGACCACTGACCCAGTGTAAATATTCAATTAGCAATCATTCCACCACATATACAAAGTTACAGTGATTTACAAAAAAACACAACCCCCCCCCGCCCCCGCATATACGCGCAATCACATGAGCACGCACACATTCACTCTTCATTGTTCTTCTGTGCTGAAACAAAGTGGTTCCGCTACTCCCCATTGTGATCTATCTGTTTTATTTAAGCTACTCAACCTCAAAGACTCTATCTGCTGTGGCACTACTGTCTGTTTAGATTATTCAGACCAACCATTCCCTGCTGTTAGGTAAGCCTCCTTTCAACACAGCCAGTGTACCTACATCATAAAACTGCCAATGAAACGCTACCTGAGAGCTAGCAATGACATGCTGTACTATATGCATGTTATATCTCAATACCTGTAGATTTCAAGGTATATACACTCACACTGGGAATCAAGTCCGTGACCTTAGCATTGTGGGCATCATGCACTACCAGTTGAGCTACAAGAACCCCATACAGGCACTTGGTTCCCTTTTTACATTTTTCAAGGTCTCGGACAGTGTAACTGAGCCCTTCTTCTTTATGCGGATCTCATCTCTAACTACTGTTCTTTAGCATTGACTGCTTATGAGCCCAAGGCGGTCTTATTAGATAAAGTTCACTGTTCATTCAAGAGGAACTCTCCTCTACCAATTATTCACAGAGGCTGTGTGAGCGGAAGAAGGGCCCTTTCAGCAGGCTGGAACGAGGACAGAGAATATAGTGATTACTTAAAATATTTTCAAACAACGGCATATGAAAGTCTCAATCAAAGTGCATAATATATAGATATAAAGTAATAGTACTGATGATTAAAAGTTATTGTTCTGATTTAACTGAACCACAATGTGATTATTCAGTCTCAATTAAAAGGTTACCATGTTTAAAGTACAAATTGAATGGATAGTTTATTAAATTTAATGTCACACATCTGAATGTCCTCATTGCTATTTCGATTCAAGCTTAAAAAAGAACTAAATATACAGACAGACAGACAAACAGACTCCATTGCCCTGTTGGAAACTCCCTCATTTTTTGCTTTTTGAGATGAAGCTTTATTTATTCTTAAGGAGTTCATGTCCTCACTCCTGCCTGCCTTGGCCCTCGGCCTGCCCTTGGGCTGGTTTCGATGCCTGGGCTATGAATGGCAATTGCTGAGACACTGTACTGATGCTGCGCTCACTTACAGACTGACTCCTTTTTGAAGATCCACTCTTGGCTCATCCGCTGTTAAACACAGCCAGCCTGGTCCACCACCGTGCCAGACATTTTAATCCAGGGTCTGTATCAAATGTCACATGACATAGTAAATCTTATGTGGCCATACAATTTTTTTAAAGTATAGACAAAATATATATTATTTATTTTGCTGCTGCTTAAATTATTACTGTTTTTTGTTTTGTTTTGTTTTTTTGTTCATGCAGTTGCCATGTTTGTTTATTGGATTAGTTTTGTGGCTTTTCTATTGTTTGGTCCAACAAAAAAGTGACCACTAATCGCAGTTGACGGATCGTTCAATCTCTTGTTCAAAGCGCACTTCTTTTACATAGTTATATATTGTTCTGCTTGAGAGTCAAACAAAATATCAGTGTGTGGAGTGATTGCCCAAATTAACATAATTTAAATAGAAATATGTGTTATTGCACAAAACAATATCCTCACTCACTCATACTGATGTTCAGGCTTTGAATTGGTTTGTTCAGTATTTCTGCAAGGCTGGACTATGACCCTTTTTCTGGGTTTGACTGTGACAGATGACTTAATACCAAATGTCACATAACCCCCTGATGGGCTTCATAATTTTCATAATTATCAAGGAATTGTCAGTACCTTAGAATATGATGCATTTTATTGTGCTGATCCTTTAATTTAATCCATAATTGTACATGATAGATACAGTACTTTTCCCTCTGTCTTTTGCCACTCTGCTTGTCTTTAGTTGTATTAAGGACATGAATGATGAGTTCTGTTTAAAGACTCCAGTATCATTTGAAATTGCCCTCCAGGATCCCAAAGCAATAAAATATTGATTTAAGCATCATATTTCTGTGAACTCAAGGTTAGTGGAGCTTCTCTAGTGCTGTATTTATGCAGTTGTAGTGAAAAAAATGATATCAAAGATTATTTTGCAAAGGCTGCAATTAAAACATGCGATACCCACCATTAACTAATTAGAAGCCAGTATTGCAGAATTTGGCCATCAGTGTGATACAGTATTTGCTTTAATATCTGGTTACTTAGATGTGGAGAGGCTTCATTAAAGGGATATTGAATAAATGTAACCGATACTGTACCAACGGGATCTTAAATCTTTTAGTTAAAAGCCAAGAAAGCTTAGTTCTGAAAACAAATATTCAGCATCGTCGTTTGTAATGAGTGCTGACTTATTCTTTCAGTTAGATGATAAAGAGAAAAAGAAAAAAATTAAAAAGAGCTTTTGTTGTATTTGACTCTTGATAAATTAAGGGCACACCTTTTGAAAGTAACTTGATGTTTCAAAAAATCGTTGTATTGATTACATTGTTACACCAGTAGGTGGAGACAAGTGATTGTTGAAAAATGTACTTGAATCATTGAATCATTCATTCAAAAGATTTGTTCAAAAACGCTGATTCATCCAGTAATGAAACAAGTGACATCTTTATAATTGAGTCCTTGAATCATGTATTCATACCGATAAAAAAATCATTCAAATTAATTAAAAATGTTTTTGTAAATAGACTGCAGCAACTAACAACAGCCAGAACTTCTAGTACAATTCTTTTTTTTAGTTGTCTATTCAGAATTGGGGGAGAATTGTAATCACTTTTTTTTATTTTATTGTTATTGTCAGTTTGTAGATTTTTGCAGCTCAATGGGTAAAAACAGCATATGATGAAACGGGTTGTGAGAAGGAGGGGAAGAACAACTCATTAATAAGATGCTCTTTAAATTCTGAGGGGGGGATTTGAATTAGCAGTTGAAATTATTTCAGAGAATTAAATTAGAATACAACAACATGTTTAGGTAGCAAAAAAAAAAACGTATTGTTGCCATTATTATTGTCTGTGTTTGCGCAACATGCATCATTAAGCCAGTAGGTGGCGACAAGTGACTGTCTTCATGAGTGAACTATTGAACAATTAAATGAACAGATTAGTCCAATTTTTTTTATTAATTTAGGAAAGAAAAAGTAGGCTAGCTGAAACTGATATTTGATGCTCATACTAAATGCTCATATGCCTCTGGACACAGAAGGATTGCATTGGCATTTGATTGAAATGTAACAAAATAAATAATCCTTGAATCATTTATGTCAGGCCATTGCCGTTTCGAATATGTGATTGTGTATTGTCAACAATAAGCACAAATAAATTCCGCATTTCCATTTTGTAGTGTGGATCATTCATTGCGACATTTAAATTGATTCATGTTATCTGCTTGACAAAATAATTGTGATACTGCCCACTAACATGCTTTTAAAGCTATACTGTCGTCTATTTTCTTTGGCCTTCAAACACCTTAAAATGCACATGTCGAGAGGAGTCATTCATCAGTGAATTAGACTACTGTCACGCTGTGCTGCATACAGTATGTGTGATGTTTTTATTTTTATTTTATTTTTTTATAGCACAGTTGAATGCCCTACTGTCTTGCCATTATTTTGCAGTACCCAGTGATTTTTTTAATTAATTTAATTAATTAAATTTTTAATTTCATCACATACAACTCATACAGCAAGCTCACGACTCGGCTAATAAAATATTATTTATTTTCTTCACTGCAAATTCAGCAGTGAGTGCAGGAAACACTGCAAGTAGTCAATGTGAAATTGAGTAATTATCTCTTTGCACTGACAGTGAGTTAATTTGTGCTTCCAAGCTAAAAGAGGTTGCTCACATACTACAACAGTCTGTTTGAGTCATTTGAGTCAGGCTACTGGTTCATTCAGTTTAACCTAATTTTCTTCTCTCTGGCTGTTTTCTCTGCTTTTTGATTCAGATAATCTTTATTCATTTCCCGAAGGCAATTTGGTTGCAGCATATAAGCATATAAGACAAATTCACACACACTAAAAAAAAGGTTTTTTTATCCTAAAAAAAATTAACCTTTAACCTTAAGTTTAAAAAGTTTACAGCTGAGGGGATAAATTAATTTTTTAAACCGGTTTGTTTTTCTAAACAGAGTTCTATATCAACTGCCAGAAGGGAGGATATGGATATCATAATACATGTGGGAATCATCTAACAATACTCTGGGCTTTACCCAAAACCTGTCTATGATATATCTGGGCCATAGTCATCTGCTTCCCCCTGTTATTTCCCTGATTTACAATCCTCTCAATACAATTCTTATTTTTCACATTCAGAGAATTAAACCAGCACAGCAATGAAAAGGATAACAGTATCTGTAGAACACATCAATGTTTTA